>CAJVGC010000060.1:57749308-58254119 GCA_910822075.1 Senecio squalidus
GTGCCGGCCTAGGCAATGTGCCGGCCAAGGGGAACGAGTACTGGCCAAGGCATGAGTGCCAGCCAGGTAAGGCGTCGGCCAAGGCACGAGTGCCGGCCACGGTGGGGTATCACCTCTCATCCCTCCCACGGGCAAAAGGGTTACCATCACCTCCCACCTCTCCCAAGGGGGAAGGGTTTCATCACATCCCACCCTCCCAAGAGGGGGAAGGGTTCCAAGTGGGGGAAGGATTTCAGCTCCTCACTAAAATGAAAGGTTTTACCAACTCTCACCCCTCCCAAGTCCCAAGGGGGAAGGGTTTCACCGACACGGGATAAGAGTGCCGGACCAAGGCACAAGTGCTGGACCAAGGCAAGGCAAGAGTGCCGGACCAAGACACTACTGCCGGACCAAGGCACAAGTGTTGGACCAAGGCACGAGTGCCGTCTTGCCAAGGCACGAGTGCAGGAAGAATTTCACCCCCCCCAAGAGAGAGGGATTTTCACATCCCACCAGGAAGGATTTCACCTCCTCCCAACAGAAGAATTTCACCTCTCTCCTCAAGAGAGAGGGATTTCAATCCTCCGGAATGATTCCATCTCCCCAAGAGGGAAGGATCTCACCCCCTACCAGCAGGGAATGCTTTCACCTCCTCCCAAGAGAGAAAAAGCTTTCAGCTACCTACCAGCAGGAAAGGTCGAACACCCTTATCCCATGGAGCTAGACCATAGGTGAACAAATCCCCACTAACAAGGATTGTGTCCAGAAGGAGGAAGACATAGATTACCTTAGACGGCCCAACATATTCACCACCCATGATGGACTTGGTATCAACATGGGAAAACATTCTTCAAGGTAATTACTCTCATATTTTATTTCAATTAATAATACTTTTTTGTCAAAATCATGGAATGTCATGTTCAAGAATAACACGTGGTCCGATCTATGTATCCCGCAAAGTCTTGGAAGGCCATGAGCCTAAATAAAATAATATTGGTCTGATCATGTATCCCAATAATACCAAATGAAGCAATACCTTTTATTACAAGGTTAGGATATTGCACACACGTGCGTACACAATCACATAATTCTGAACAACGTTCAGACCAAGTGCATTGGGGCAAGATGGATATTTAAATCCAAGCCACACATGCACATCATCATATACATAACTCTGAACAACGTTCAGACCAAGTGCCTAGGCTAAGATGGACATTTTTGTCTAGGCCAAACATGCACATCATCATTTTCGTCTTTTCACCTACTTGGGGAAAGGCAAGCACTTCTCATTGGGAAGCGACAATCCTCGCGAGTAACAAATAAATAAAGGTTAACCAACAAAAAGTGTCATAGGCACAGTGCCACGAGCAAAATATAAACTTTAAAAGATGCTACATGCATCTGAAAAATGTCATAGGCATATAAGAACTTGTCACTGCCATCCAGTTGTCATAGTCACTGTATGTAACAGCCATGGGCATAACACATGCAACGGGCACACAAGAAAGAGTCATAAGCACAATGATATTGTAATATTCAAAAGGTGTCATAGACACCAACATAAAATTCAAAAATGTCTCGGACATCTATATGTAACATAGACATCTGACAAAGCTATGAAGCCACATAAATGTTATTGGTCTGATCATCCAATAATACATTATTTTTTTCATTTCAAGGTTATATAATGTAAAACCATCACATACAAAATTTATAGCAACATACACAAATAGAAAAAACTACAAATGGTAGTCCAAACATATCATATGATAGAAAAAGGCTAAGTCATACAAATGAAATTGTGTTACAAACACAAAAAGAAAATACTACGGCTTTCGTGAAATGAGAGTAAGGATGTCTGGCGCAGACATATCAAAACCTTCCACGAGTCAGCTCCTGATTGGAAAAGCTCGAGTCTTCAACATACCATTGTCACACAACATATCCCCGTGACCCAATGGATCGGAATAAGGCAGCACTGCAATCCCAACACCAGGGTAAAGAGTCTGCAAGATGTCTCTCATGCATAAGAAATGACTATTTGGCATCCCAAGGCACATATATCACGTTAGGGTGATTAAGTACGTGATTAAGCACAATCGCGAAGACATCTAATAAATCCCTTTTAGAAGGAATGGCAGAATCCATACATGCCAACCACATTTTGTCTTCCTTACATCGAGTGAGATGGGCATTCTTCTTAGTCAATCTACCTTTGACCATCCAAGTGTGATGCACACAATACAAATCTAAATGTGTCATGGGCACAATAGATAGTCAAAAGTGTCATAGACACATTACTTATCCAAATGTCGTAGTACAATGGAAAGAATACTTGTGATGGACACACTTTGAAGGTTCAAATCCCAATCAGTTTGAAGTCCATATGTATGCACTTAGCAATCTGGCACCATCCTCCTTCATCCACTTCATGAAAGAGCTACTTGTGCAGATACTAACAAAAATCATAGACAATAACTAGGCGAAGACATGCCAAGCGTGGAAAAGGCAAGGTCAAACCCAAAGCAAAGCCATTAAATGCATGAAGTTAGGCTTCAAAACTTTATTTTTTAAAACCTAACTGGGGGGCATGATAGTGTTAGTAGGGAATAGGCTCGATACATATAACCTATAAGCCCTAAAAAGCTAACACAACACAGGATAAAGGCTAAGTCTCTTCTACATCAAGGAAAGGCTCTTAGTCCCTTCCACATTATGCAGGCTCTCAGTCCTTGCCCGAACATCCGACACTTAGGCCCTGGTACCCGACACTCGTGCTCCGGCGCCGGCACTCAGGCCTCAGCTCCCGGCTCCAGGATCCAACTGGCCGGCTCCCGGCCTTCCGGATCCCGGCCTTCCGGCTCCCGGCTCCGGCCTCCCGGCTTCCGGCTCCCGGCTCCGGCCTCCGGCCTCCCGGCTCCGGCCTCCCGGCTCCGGCCTCCCGGCTCCGGCTTCCGGCTTCCGGCTCCCGGCTCCGGCCTTCCGGCTCCCGGCTCCGGCCTCCCGGCTTCCGGCTCCCGGCTCCGGCCTCCGGCCTCCCGGCTCCGGCCTCCCGGCTCCGGCTTCCGGCTTCCGGCTCCCGGCTCCGGCCTCCCGGCTCCCGGCTCCGGCCTCCGCCTTCCGGCTCCGGCCTTCCGGCTCCCGGTTCCGGCTTCCGGCTTCCGGCTCCCGGCTCCGGCCTCCCGGCTCCGGCCTCCCGGCTCCCGGCTCCGGCCTCCGCCTTCCGGCTTCCGGACTCCCGGCTCCCGGCTTCCGGCTTCCGGCCTCCGGCTCCGGCCTTCCGGCTCCCGGCTCCCGGCTTCCGGCTTCCGGCTCCCGGCTCCCGGCTCCGGCCTCCGCCTTCCGGCTTCCGGACTCCCGGCTCCAGCTTCCGGCCTCTCGGCTCCCGATGTCCCGGGTCCGATCTCCTGACTCTCGGGTTCCTGGTGTTCCCTCTAAGCACTGTGCCAGACGGTCTTAAGCTCCTGCCCTAGGATTCAGACCGTTAGCATCATTATGAACAAAGGCGTTACCCTTTGTTCTCCCATAATGATAACAATAATGTCACGAACGTTGGAACCCCATGAATAGCATTCAAGAGCCATGATAAGCCTTTATGGCCAACCGTTTCCCATGTTTGGGATTGTTGGGTATAAATACCCTACCCTGATGCAGTTCAAGCAGAGGCCAACACTCCATACATCTCTCACACAGATATCTTCACCACTTACATACTTACCGGAATACTTACTCACAGCAGTAACCACATTCCGATCACCTTCTTCAACCAACCACTTGACCACCTTAAGCTCGCCAAGAGCTTGATAGGTTTGCACTGCTTAGCAGGAGGTCAAGAGGTTGAACCCCAAACACCCAAGTTACTGAGCCTGACAATCCTTGCTCAAACAGTGGGACCCCCAGTTTATTTGTTTTTCTTTTTTTAAACATTTAAATAAGATAAATACAATATTTTATTAAAATAAAAAACAATACAAATTATTAAAACTAAAAAAAATACTAAAAGCTAAATCTTCCCATATTTTTGTTGGATTTTTATTTTTTCGTTCTCGATCCACTCCGCTTGTGCTTGTGGCAACCCCTCCGTGCTTTGTTGAAGAAACAACATATCGTCTCTTCTTACACTTGTATAAGCCGCTTGTCTTTGTTCGAGAGTCGCATGATTTTGTTCGAGAGCCACCTCTTTTTGGACCAAGAGTGTTTCTTTTTTTGTTTTGGCCATATATTTTTTTTATTTTTGTAATTTTTTTAACTGTGCAACGATTACTCAACAAAACTCCGACGACGAAGATGATTGTGCCTTTTCAGACGCGTCTGATGATTCTTTTCTTTTACTTCCTCTTTGTTTTCCGCGAGTTAGTTGATGATGATCATCCGCGAAAATATCATCCGAAATATCAACGTCTTCAAGGTTGACGGTGGTAACTGGAGTTTCTATTGAGGTAAAAACACGTCATCTGATATGTTCTCTCCAAATTTCCCACATCGCCGTTTGCCTAAAAGGCCCACCCTCCGTGTTAAAGTACATTTCACGAGCCGCCTCTAAAACCTTTGAATTGTCGGACCCGCTATCCCGAATTCGTAAAGCCTCCGAATGGTGGCCCATAAAATTCTTTACCGCGGCACTCATTGTTGTGAACTTGATATTCAGGGACTCCTTGTTTCTCTCCACAGAACCTTGCCCCTTAGCTTGTTCGTTGTAACCCGACACAATTTGTCTCCAAAATGTTGCGTCGGGTTGGTTGTTGCTGATGTCGAAATTTTCAAAAATGTGACACCACATCTTCACCAAAAGTACGTCCTCAGGCGTGGACCATGCCACATTTTTGCACACCTTTTTCTTTTTTGGAATAGATGTGGAGGGTCGTCGCGTTTCTTGGAACATGTCTTCAGTTTCTTGAACAATTTCTTGGGTTTCTTGAACTTGGCATTGTGATTGTTGAGGTGGAAATTATGGTTGGTGTGGTAGAAATTGTGATTGTTGGGGTAAAAATTGGGATTATTGCGGTAAAAATTGTGATTGTTGTTGCAACAAAAGTTGTGGATGCATAAAAAATTTATCGGGGTTGAACATGGTTTGGGGTTGTTATTGTGATTGTTGCGGAAAAAAGGTGTTTAAAATTATTGTTGTTGTTGTTGGTTAAAATTTGGTATTTGAGATGATAATAGTGTGTTTGGTAGATTATGGTAGTTTGCGAAACAGGGGTGTGTTTGTGATTGAAGCGTCGAAAATGTGTTTGTGTTTGTTTGGGGGGTGTTTGAAGACGACGAAGACATTTTTACGATTGAAAAATGTATGAGATTGAGATTATGGTGTGATTTTTTGGTTAAAATGGGGATGTATTTATAGGTGAAATGGTGTTTAATTATAAAAATAAAAAAATATTAATATATGTAACGGTTTGATTTTTGACTGTTATGGTTAAAAATATTTTTTTTTTATTTATTCGACCGTTATAAATTAAAAAAAAAAAAAAAAAATCCGGCCGTTGTCAATACAACGATCCCAGAGAACGAAACCCACAACGAGCAACCTGGGTGTGGTAACAAGGGAGGCCCTCGTTGTGGGTGTAACAACGAGCCACAACGGGTGACAATCACACTCACACCGTGTGCTCTAATTGGGTATAGTATTTTTTTAATGATCGATTATTTCTTATCTTAAAAAAAAACTAGCTACATATATAGCGGTATTAAAATACATCTTTTCAAAAAGAAACTAGATTACCTGTAAAAGAAACATAAATGTTAAGTCGTTATCCGATTACCGAAGAATAATCTATGTAGGTTTCAAAACACCTAAAACCTATTTTGAGGTGTGAGATGGTCTACGCAAGAGGAAATTAGTATCGGGGAAAAACTATATCTTTTTTTTTAAATACTTATTTTTTATTTTAAGATAATATTAAAAAGTCCGGTTAAATTAATGTTGAAACCGGTCTCTTTCAATACTTTATTTATGAGATTAGAAGTATAGAATGAAACCGGTTTCTTAATGGTCTTAACGAGTAAGTGAAATAATATTTCATGCAAAAACACCCTTTTTAAACGTGGGCGTGACTCGTGAGGAGAATAGAGAAAAAAAATTTAAGGTCATAAGTAGTTTGTGACTTGTTCCTGCAAAATAATTGGTCATGTTTAACAAATGTAACAAGCTCGCTCAAAGATAAAATAAAATTAATATATAGTAAAGTATTGCATGGATGATGATATAATAGTGGTAAATAGTAATCCTCATACTAAACCGATAATAATATCATTAATATAATTAAATATTTATTGGTGGGGAAGGGAGTGGCAGCTATAAAATGGTTATGACCCAAGCAAGTAATTCTCATCTTTTTATCGTTCAAGTCGAAGGAAGTGATGGCATTGACCGGTAAAAGAGTTGCTGAGATTAAGATCAAAGCGAAGGGTGATGTTTTTCACGACTTATGGAAGGCGAACCCACACCATATTCCTAACTTGAGTCCGACTTTAGTTCAAAATTGCCAAACTCATGATGGTGAAACTGGAACTGTGGGCTCTATCCTCCACTGGGACTATTTCCATGGTAAACCACATTTATACTTTAGCATGTTTATTTTACCATCTTTTTATTTAACAATTATCGCTTATTGCGATAATGATGCGGATCGCTAATCAAATGGCCAAACACAAAAGATTGAGATGCTCAAAGGAATTAACCAGTAGGGTTATTCTTTAATATCAAAAACAAAAACTAATCTTTCAATACATAAAACATAAAATACTTATAGGAAAAGGCAAATCACCCTTATTAGGAGTAGACCGACTTTCCTATTATAATGGACGTAAATTGAGTAGGAATATATTTCCCAATCAATTTTTATTTGTAAACAAAGAAACTAAATAAATTGAAAGTAAATAAGTCTTCATCAAAAGTTGACATATCCAGTAGCCATATTCATATCAGAAAGGGCCCCTGCATCATCCTTCTCATCTTGAAAAGAACTGGCCTCCTCCTCGTCTTGAAAAGAACTCGCCCTCGAGTCCATTTCGTCATCGCTAGAGCCAATGTACGGTGACAAATCAGCTACATTAAAAGTGGCTGAAACGTTATAATGACCGGGAAGCTCGATTTTATACGCATTGTCATTGATTCTCTTTAGCACTCGGAAAGGTCCATCAGCACGTGGTTTTAATTTCCCAAAACGACCAGCAGGGAAACGCTCTTTTCGTAAATGAATCCAGACAAGATCACCTTCCTTGTATAAAACTCGCTTTCGATGTTTGTTGGCTCGATTTTGATACTTTGCATTATGCCTAATAATCTGATCACGCACTTTTTGGTGGAGTTCTTTAATTTTGTTGGACTGATCTTCCCCCTCAACACTAACATGCTCTATAAGTGGAATTGGTGTCAAATCAAGTGGAGTAAATGGATTTCGCCCATAAACTATCATAAACGGACTTGTTCCTGTAGTGCGATTAGTTGAACGATTGTATGCAAACTCGGCTTGAGCGAGTGTAAGATCCCATTGCTTAGGAGTATCACCAATGAGACTACGCAACAGATTTCCCAAGCTCCGGTTGGTTACCTCGGTTTGACCATCCGTTTGAGGGTGGTGAGAGCTACTAAATTGTAACTTTGAACCCATGCGTTTCCATAATGTACGCCAAAAATGGCTCACAAATTTAACATCTCGATCTGAAGTTAAGGTCTTTGGAATTCCGTGGAGTTTGACAATTTCAGAAAAGTACAACCTTGCTATTTGGCTCGCGTCGTATGTTTTGGAACAAGGCACAAAATGAGCCATTTTAGAAAACCGATCAACAACTACCATAATCGAATCTTTTTGTCTTTGGGTTCGAGGTAAACCCATGACAAAATCCAAACTAACGTCCTCCCAAGGAGCCTCGGGGACAGGTAACGGGGTGTACAAACCTGCATTAGTGTGGTGGGTTTTAGCGACATGACAAACCCGACAACGTGTAATGATTCGTGAAACATCTCGCTCCATCTTAGGCCAATAGAAATGACCACGAATTAAATTCAAGGTCTTGTCCCTTCCAAAGTGACCAGCAAGACCCCCCGCGTGGCTCTCAAGAATGATTGAATCTCGTAACGAACTCAAAGGGACGCATAAACGAGCACCCTTAAATAGGTATCCATCATGCTTTGAAAAATCTTGAAAAGATCCAGCGTCACAATGACTCCAAATATTTTTAAAGTCTGGGTCATCTTGATACAATTCCCGAAAAGTATCAAAACCGCGTACTTGAACTTTCAATGTTGAAGTAAGAACATGTCGCCGACTTAAAACATCAGCAACGACATTTGAAACACCTGCCTTATGTCGAATAATGAATGAATAAGCTTGTAAAAACTCGACCCATTTCGCATGACGAGGATTGAGCTTATGTTGTCCATTGATATATTTGAGAGCTTCATGATCGGAAAAAAGAATAAACTCATTAGACAATAAATAATGACGCCAATACTCTAGACTTCGTACAATTGCATAAAATTCCTTATCATATGTCGAATATTTGCGACGAGCTTCATTGAACTTTTCACTAAAAAACGCAATTGGTTGTTGATTTTGACTTAACACACCGCCAATACCAAGACCAGAGGCGTCTCAACTTGAAATAAATCGTCAAAGTTAGGAAGAGCTAAGACCGGTGCTTGTGTAACCCTTCGTTTCAACTCATCAAATGCATTACCTGCTTCTTTAGTCCACCGAAATTTCCCACCTTTCATGCATTCCGTCATAGGGGCAATAATGCTACTAAAGTTTCGAATAAAACGCCGGTAAAAAGATGCCAGCCCATGAAAACTCCGAATATCGTGAATCGTAGTAGGTGTAGGCCAACTCGTAATCGCTTCCACCTTTGAGCTATCCACTCGTATTCCTTCTCCAGAAACCAAGTAGCCAAGAAAAAGAACTTCATTGGTAAGAAAATGACACTTTTTCTTATTTGCATACAACTTTTGTTCTTGCAAAACTGAAAAAACTTGTCGAAGGTGTAGCAAATGTTGTTCGAGATTCCTGCTAAAAACCAAAATGTCATCAAAATAAACGACAACAAAACGACCAATAAAGGGTTTGAAAATATGGTTCATGAGACGCATGAAAGTGCTCGGTGCATTTGATAACCCGAAAGGCATCACCATCCATTCATATAATCCATCACGTGTTTTAAAAGCGGTTTTCCATTCGTCTCCTGGTCGCATGCGAATTTGATGGTATCCGCTTCGCAAATCAATTTTTGAAAAAAATTTCGACCCATGTAATTGATCAATCAGGTCATCGAATCGTGGAATGGGAAATCGATATTTAATAGTTATCTTGTTGACTGCCCTACTATCGATACACATGCGAAAAGTGCCTCCGTGTTTTGGAACTAACAAAGCTGGTACAGCGCATGGGCTCATGCTCTCACGTATGAGTCCTTTCTCGAGTAATTCATTGACTTGTCGATGTAATTCTTCAAAATCTTTCGGGTTCATTCGATATGCTGGCTTGTTTGGAATGCTCGAGCCCGGTAAAAAGTCGATACAATGTTGTATTTCCCTCATTAGTGGCAACCCATGTGGAATATCTTCGGGAAACACGTCTTGAAATTCAGCTAACAAAGGGTGGATCATGTTTGGAATGGTTGGTGGAATTTCATTTGCTTCTGTCACTACTAATGCAAACATTATGGAAGAAGGAATGACTTTTGTTAACCCCATGAATTCAGATTTTGTAAGTATAAGTGCATCAGTAGGGTGTTGTCTTGTATCAAGTGGTGCTAACATGATATTTATCCCATCCTTTTTAAAACTATAAGTATTTCGAAACCCGTCATGTTTAGTCCTTCGATCGTATTGCCACGGTCTTCCCAACAAAATGTGACATGCATCCATGGGAATGACTTCGCACCACACTTCGTCATTATATCTTTTTCCGATCGAAAAATGAACTAAACAACGTTTACTAACCTTGACGACGTTTCCTTTTTTTAACCATGTAAGTTGGTACGGTTCCGGATGCTCTTCAACATCAAGGCCCAATTTCTCAACCATGCTTGTTGCCACCATGTTTTCGCAACTGCCCCCATCTATAATTACGCTACATACTTTTCCTTTGGTTGTACATTTGGTTCGAAATATGTTATTTCGCAACCACGACCCGTCATCAACCATTTTTGACACCGCCACGTTAAGGACACGTTGTGCTACCAAAGCTTCTCCATGATCAGCATATACAACCTCGTCGTCTACTTCATTTTCTTCTTCTTCATTCTCGGTATCATATACAGGTGTTGTCTCTTCAACTAAAGTCACCATTTGTTTGTTTGGACACTCTCGTGCTATGTGACCAATTCCTTGGCATTTAAAACACCGAATCGAACTTTGGACACTCTCGTGCTATGAGGAAACCGAATCGAACCCCAGCGTCTGGGACGTGAGGGACGAGGAGGAGGAGAATCCTTTCGCCAATCCCCGACAGAATTTTCAAGGCATGAATCGTGATGACCCTTTACGCAACTTTGGGATGAGAATAGAGATTCCAGATTTTGAAGGCAAGGCACATCCGGATGAGTTTATCGATTGGTTGAGTACCGTAGAGAGAATTTTTGATCTGCGAGATATTCCAGAACACTTAAAAGTGAAGCTCGTTGCTATTAAACTTAGGAAATCCGCATCACTATGGTGGGACCACCTGAAGAAACAACGCTTAAAGGAAGGAAAATCAAAAGTGGAGACGTGGGTAAAGATGAAAAAATTGCTACAAGGAAAATTCCTTCCCATTAATCATCGACAAGAAGCCTTTCTAGAATACCACAACTTATCTCTGAACACCATCGATGCCTCCGTCGGCGTTTCTTCGAGCGGCGTTACGAGGAGGTCTACCACGACCGGCCATTTGGGTACCAAGTGCTCTGATACCAAATGATGCAGTAATGTTGTGAATGAATAGAAATCACACCCAAGAACAATATGGAATTTCGATAAACCCTAAAAGGGTGCCCAAACGGGACTTCAAGAGAAACTCTCCCTTTTCTTAATTCATTCTCAAAACTTCTTAAAACCCTAAACCTAAACAACTATATATAACTATAAACCCTAAAACATAACTTGAAGGAAAAGATAAATAATTAATATTAAAAGATAGATAATGACAATAGAAATTGTCATATTTAACCCGTCATCTTTTCGAACGATCAAAACGTGACGTCACATGTTAACCAAAGAACCGACGGCTAAGCCAGAGGAGTTGGAGGCTTAAAGGCATACCGCATCAGATAAATACACAAATTCCAAGTTGTGAACTATATGCTGTCTTTCAGATGGAAAAAACTGTATTGCAAAAACCCTAATCCTTGCCATCGACGAGGAAAAAAAGTTAACCAGCTTTAAGCTAGTTGAAGGAGATTTCCTGGAGCTGTATAAGAACTTTTTTATCTATCTTCATGTAGACACGAAGGGTATAAATCATGTAGTCACATGGACCGTCGAGTATGAAAAGCTAAGCCCTGATGTTCCTGATCCGGATACGTTCATGGAGTTTTATAGGAAGCTCACTAAAGACATAGAGACTAACCATCTCTAGAATTAAATAAGGGAGTTCAAAATCAAATAAACCAAGAGTACCATCGATCTCTTGATACTAAATAATTGATTTTGAGTGTGTTGGATGTTTGTTTTTTATGTTAAAGTTTCTTGGTTGTGTTTTATATGTATAAATAAAATTATGTTGTTTTAATTGCCACGTCGAAATCTTTATTATTACAATCGTTTACTTAAACTTCAATCCTAGGTAACTTATATATCTTGAACAAATTCACAATTTTTTAAGTCTCAAAATATACTTGAACATACTATTGTATTGATCGTAGTGATCAAAGTTCTTGTCCCGAAAGCCAAATTTTGGCGTAGTGTTTACATTCTGTTGGAGAGACTACTTGAGATACATATGATTGTGGAATTACAGGTCCGAATCCCCACCACAACAGACCCGATATGTGTAAAATTCACACACTTTTATATATTCATTTATTAGATATGTGTAAACACTACGCCAAAATTTGGCTTTCGGGACAAACACTTTTTCGGGACTACGGAAATCCGTCCCGAAAAGTCCACTACACGACAAAAAATGGGTTTTTTTGCCCAAAAGTTTGACCAAAATCTATAGGGACAACGCCATCGTTTATCGGGACAACATGTAGTCCCGAAAACTTCACTAGGTTGACAAAAAAGGAGTCTTATGTTTTCTTTAATTTTGACTACTATTTATAGGGACTACATGTAGTCCCTAAAAAACCATAACGAAAAAAAGTTGGAGGGAAAACTTGGCGCTCAAACTTTAAGGGACTTCAAGTTGTCCCGATAAATGTTTTGGAGTACAAAACTTCAGGGGACTACTTATCTGTCCCGATAAACTACTATTAGGGACTACACTCGTTGTCCCTAAAACTTCACTAGATGACAAAACATTAGGCTACTTATTTATCGGGACTACACGTAGTCTCTAAAAAAACATGACGAAAATAAGTTGGAGGGAAAAATTGGCGCTCAAACTTAACGGGACGACATCGTTGTCCCGATAAATGTGTTCGGTTTATAATTTTGGCGGGACTACGTGTTTGTCCCGATAAACAAATCTTACGGGACGACCATAAATTCGACAAAGCTTTAGGGACTACAGGTGTTGTCCCTAAAAATGTAACCTTAGTGAAAAAATGGAGGGAAAAGTTGCCGCCTAAACTGAATTTTTAGAGGACTACATATGTAGTCCCTAAAAGGTTATGACCAAAAAATGAAATGTCTAAATACTTTATGGGACAACATGTAGTCCCTAAAAACCCTAAAATGTTGTCCCAAAAAGTTTATCTTTATATACATCAACACCACCACATCCAATTCTTATCCAAATGGAGTGCTCATGTGGAGGTGGATATGTAGTGGTGAGAAGATCACGTCGACAAGGCAATGGAGGCAAGACAAGCCATGGAGAAGAATCCCGATGACCACCCGTGTGAGTCAGCTGCAATACTTCATGAGCTTTTAAATGAAATGACCAATCTTCGTGTGTAGTAGTAGTTAGTGTAGTAGTAGTTAGTGTTAGGTTAAATGTGCTAGATTAAACAGGTCAACATTAAATATATCAATTCGGAGGCTGAAGATTTCAATTCGAAATTAAAATGAACTCCCCGAGATGAAATTAAGATGTAGAAATGTTGTAATAATTTAGTTCGTAGTGTTTTAGATTTTGTCTATAAATATTGTGATAGGTTGTTAGAGTTTGTTGTCTTTGAACCCGGAACTCTCTCAAAGAGGTTCCGTTGAGCTTGAATGTCAGTTGTAACAAGCTCAAGATCCAAATCAGTTCACACTATCAAATGAAATCTTAAACAGTTACGTAAATTGTTTGTTTATCAGTTTCAATTTCAATTTCAAAGCTTTAGACTTCAATTTCAATTTTAACAACGATAACCCTTATAAACCCTAAACTATAATCCTAAACACTCGATCGATCAAATACCAGAAGCAACAATGCCAATGTATCTTATCACATATTTAAAGTTATTCAATCGTCTACTCACTATTGATCATCGACTATTCGAGTTAGTGTCCGTGTGTCGCTAGTTATTGAACTTGGTCAATAAGGAATTATTGAATCGATAAATACATTTTCATCAATTATTAAATCGTGTTATATCACAATATACATAAAGTATTACATTTCATCAACAATCGTAAAAACAAGTCGACAACATTTTTCTACAATTTAATAACTTATACAAAACATAACTTATTATTTGTTTATTAACTTTTTCTCGTTTTTGAATAACAAATATATTTTTAAGCGGTTATTATGAGAGTAAAAATTTTTATAGAACTTTATGTAGTTTATTTGTGTTTATTATTTTATATTAAAATCTCAAATATATCAAACATACATATACTACCTTTTATATAAATTTGTTTTTAAAAACTAAAATTTATATACTTTTTTTTATATAAATTTAAAAACTAAAATTATAAATTTATATAAATGGTAATTGTAATTTTAACAATATGAAAATTTTTATCGACTTTGTTTGTGTTTATTATTTTTCTCGAAATCTAAACAATATGAAAATACATATACTTTTTTTATATAAATTTAAAAACTAAAATTATAAATTTATATAAATGGTAATTGTAATTTTAACTTCAATTTTAAGAAAAATACCTCATATGCTTTATATATATGGTATAGATATAAATATAGATTATAAATCACATGGATCTCTATTTCCTACCTTTAGATCATCACATGGATCTCTATTTTCTACCATTAGATCTCTTGTAAAGTTATCACCTCTCCATTTCACCTCTCCATTTCTCATACCTAACTTCACAAATCACAAATTTTATCTCAAAATCTTTTCAATTCCCCTTCATTTCTCATATCTAATTTCCCCCCTTATAACTTCACCACCACCACCACCACATCTCTTTAGCTGTCACCACCGCCTGACCGCCGCCGTGAGCTGCTGCCTTCTGCCGCCGTGAGCTGCCGCCTCGCCGCCGGACCTGCTGCTGCCTTCTGCCACCGTGAGCTGCTGCCTTCTGCCACCGTGAGCTGCTGCTGCCTTCTGCCACCACCACCCGCTGCCCCCTCACGCCACCACCACCTGCTGCCTCCACTCGTCGCCTACTGCTACCACCCCCTCCAGCCAGCACCGCCACCTGCTGCCTCCATGATTTTTATATTTATTTTATTTAGTTTTGATTTAAAAATTTGTAATATATGATAAATTGTTATTTACATTAAGTTTTATTATTGATTAAAGATTTATGGTTTTTTATCTATTTGTGATTATGTAATAAAATGGTTATATGTATATATATATATATATATATATATATATATATATATATATATATATATATATATATATATATATATATATATATATATATATATATATATATATATATATATATTTTGATTGATTTTTATTTTTGTATTTATATAGTTATAATTAAGTATTGGTATATTGAAATCAAAAATAAATGTTTTTAATTAAATAAGATAATTAAATATATTAATTAAAATGAAATTATATTTATTAAATATATTTTATAATGATTTATCAATATATTATTTAAATAAAATAATTAATAATTAAATAAGTAAATTACAGTAACATAATTCTTTAAATATATAATAAATAAATAATTAAATAAATAGGATTGAAAAAGTCAAACTTTTTGGGATTACATGTAGTCCCGAAAACCCTGTCTTTAGAAGTTTTGAAAAATTCTTTTGGGACAGATTGTAGTCCCTAAAGATATTTCAATCGACTTTTTGAACAATTTCAAGGGACGTAGATTAGTCCCGAAAGGTTTTGTCCCACAGAAAAAACGTCGACGTGGCCGGTCAACGCGTCGTCCCTAAAAATCAAAAATGTCGTCCCGCCAACCTATAGGGACGGAGCAGTGGGGACTACGCTAGCAGGGACTACATGTCGTCCCGATAGGTTTTTCGGGACTACAAACGGGGTTTTTCGGGACTACATCCGTAGTCCCTAAAGCCGAATTTTGGCGTAGTGAAAATGATTTCAGTGTTCGTAATTATAAGATTGTAAGAGAAGTTTACATTTATAAACGCGAAGAAATGTAAAAAATCATAATCAGTTTCGCTCTTATAGTTCAAGAGGAAAAAATTCAGACTTATAAATGCATACACGTAAAAATATACGAACATATAATATACAATACAAACATAAAATATACAATTTGTAACACACAATTTTCACATGTTTCTAGTTCTTGTGTTAAGAAATATGATGTAACATATTTTCTTAAAAGACAACAATTATATACGAATTCTCCGTTGTCGAAGGGTGGATTTCTTATAGTTGAAAAATGGGACACGCTATATTCGAAACAATAAATTAGCAAGAGATGGTAGGTATGCGTAATTGGTATGGCTAATATCATTCCTAATGCATTAAAAGATTGTAAATGATGCTTTGGAAATGAGAAGAGAGAAAATGTGTGTACATCATTCAATCCATTTTGTACAATTCATTGATGTATTAGACATATTTTTAGACATGCGAATTAGGTATGCGAATCATTTCTCAATTAGCAAAATGCTAGAACCTCAATAAAAGAACACTCTAAACAGCCTAAAACGACCTCCTAACACCCTCAAATAAAGTCTAAACCTAAAGAAATTGATATCTACTATTTTAACTGTAGACAAGTTAGTATGTTTATACTCGCGTATAAGTATGTGAATTTTATACAAACATAACAATGTTAATATTGGTAATTTTTATATTTTTTCGCACTAATTATAAATGAAACCCTTTTGACAGATTCATAAAAATACGAAGAAAAGAAAAACAATTTTGTATATGCTTTTTAGAAACGTGATGAAAAATTCGGATTATATTTTTCCATAGCGAGTATGCAAATTATATGTCGTTCAAATAGATATAAATTATATTTGCTAGTTGTGTTAAATAAGTTCTGCAAATTTGCGCTCAAAATCCCGATGACAATTGTAAAATATTAGACAGAGTAACAGCCTAGTCAATATTGTTGATGATACATGTGTTAATAATTGAACAGGTTAGATAAATGTATGTCTATAAAATATGAGTCTAATAGGTCGTACTTATTGATATTTAAATATGATTATATGTTTATTTATTTGTTAATTATTACTTAATATGATAAGTGTAATATCTAATAAAAGTGAAGGTTTATTATGTAATTATGAATGTTTCCTAATTATAATACAACTTGTGTTCAAAGGGAAATCACATATATAATAAACCTTAGGTTTATTATTTTGGGTTAGAAAAAATCGATCCTCCCTCTTCTTTATTTAATTCTCTGAAAGGGTTGTTGATCAGCCAATTGAGCTTCGAAAAAGCAAAAGAGAAAGGAAACCAAAATCATTCAGTCCTGATTATCAATTGTATCTAATTGAAGGTTCTAGGGATGATGTTTCTAGTCAATATTCTTATTGCTTCATTGTTGATGATGATCCTAAGACATTTGAAGAAGCAATGAGGTCTCGGGATCTTGCTTTCTGGAAAGAAGCAATAAATGATGAGATGGATTCCATCATGGGAAACAACACTTGGGTGTTGGTTGATCTACCAACTGCTTGCAAACCTTTGGGTTGCAAGTGGATCTTCAAAAAGAATATGAGGGTAGATGGAACTATTGAAAAGTTCAAGGCAAGGTTGGTCATTCAAGGTTTTATACAAAGGCCTGGGATTGAGTATTTTGATACATATGCTCCAGTAGCTCGTATCTCTACCATTACACTGTTGATTTCCTTAGCAGCAATTCACAATCTGGTTATTCACCAGATGGATGTGAAAACAACATTCATGAATGGTGATCTGGAAGAGGAGGTTTACATGAACCAACCTCAAGGCTTCATTATGCCTGGTAATGAAAGAAAGGTGTGCAAACTTGTTAAATCTTTATATAGATTGAAACAAGCACCTAAGCAATGGCATCAAAATTTTGATGAAGTGGTTTTGTCTAAAGGTTATCATCTTAACCAATCTGACAAATGTGTATAGCAAATTTGATGAATCCGGTAAAGGAGTCATCATTTGTCTATATGTTGATGACATGCTGATCTTTGGGATTGACCAAAATCAGGTTGATTTAACCAAAGAATTTTTGTCATCAAGGTTCTCCATGAAAGACATGGGGGAGGCTGACTTTATCCTTGGCATAAGGAGTATACGTGAAAACAAAGGAATCTCTATTTCACAATCTCACTACATTGAGAAGGTGTCAAAGAAATTCAATTGTTTTTATTGTACTCTAGTGAGTACTCCTATGGATTCAAGTATGAAGCTTCTACCTAACCAAAGAGAAGTTGTGTCTCAACTTGAGTATTCAAAGGTGAGTGGCTGCTTGATGTATGCCATGAAATGTACAAGGCCTGCTTTGCTTTTGCTGTGAGAAAACTGAGTAGATACACTAGTAACCCTAGTACTCATCACTGGCAAGCAATAAGGCGGGTACTGAAGTTTTTGAAGAAAACTATGGATTATGGTTTATCTTATACTGGATTTCCTTCGGTGCTTGAAGGATACTCTGATGCGAGTTGGATAACCAATGTTGAAGATCATTCTTCAACAAGTGGTTGGGTGTTCTTCCTTGTGGGAGGTGCAATTTCATGGGCTTCCAAGAAGCAAACATGTATTACCAACTCAACAATGGAGTCTGAATTTGTTGCTTTAGCTGCTGCTGGTAAAGAAGCGGAATGGCTAAGGAACTTGATTTATGAGATTCTATTATGGCCTAAACCTATAGCACCCATGTCTATCCACTGTGATAGTGCTGAAACATTGGCAAAGGCTTATAGCCATATGTACAATGGGAAGTCTGGACACTTAGGTGTCATACATAGCATGATTTGTGAGCTTATCATGAATGGGGTGATTTCTATAGAGTTTGTGAGGTAACAACAGAATTTAGCAGATAAATTGACGAAGGGATTGGCTAGAGACTTGGTTATTAAGTCTGTGAAAGGGATGGGTTTAAAGTCCACCTTCATTTATGATTGTAAGACACCCAATTCCCTCCTAATATGAATTAGGAACCGAATTCAATGTGGAAAGCTTGCACTCAGAAATTGGAGCACATTGTTAATATATATCATCCCAAGGTATGTGCTTGGTCCTGCTGAGGATTAGGTTGAAGTAATACTTCTTAATAGTTTCTTTGAAAAAGTGCAGAAGCAGGTGCACGAGTGAAAGGAACTACCTATGTGAATGTGAAGTTTTGCCGCTTCAAGAAAGCTTTAGACGTTTAGCTTTTGATACATTCATGAATGGATATGGACACATGGCTTATATAGTGTCAGATAGCTTTAAAGTGTTTGAAAACTTGTGTGTATATTATCTTCAGTTATTCAAATGGGTTGAAGGGTTCAATTCTTAGAACACCTCGATTCTCGAATATTTGAAATGTGTAATGTACTAAGATGAAAATTCAATCTTCAAGACATTTTCATTTATGCATAAGTTTTGTTTTGTTTATTTATTTCATGAAAATGAATTGCACTAAATTGGGGAGGATTGTTAGTAATTTAATGTAATTGGAGAAATGGTTATTTGACTTGAAAACGGGTTAGGAGTGTACGGAGTGTACGTCCGTTAAGTCAATAACATCTCAGACCCAAAAGCGAGTATAAAGGACTACAACCTTTATGGTGGTAGATTTATAACCACCTCTTTTAAGACACAATTAATGGGGAGTTATAAACGTGTTAATGACCATTATGTTTTGGTCTTGTAACCGTTTGCCCATTAAATGAAAGATCATTATGGTCACTTAAAGCTTGTAACTCCCGTCATAATGGAGTAGCTTTATGACCATAATGTCTTGGTCTTGTAACCTCTAGGAGTTATGGACCATTATGGTTATTTAATACCAATAATGTCCTTACATTTGGGTGCTCTATAAATAGAGAACTTGTCATTCATGAGAAGATAGACACAACACGAAACACTCTCTAACATACGGGTTCTTGGTTTGTGCCAAAATCAAGAACATACTCTTATTCTTATCCCAAAACAAAGTTTGTGTAACCCATGCATATAGGGTCGAATTGTTGTTTTCGGAAAGTGATACCACAATTGTAAGATATCTAGTCATTGGATCTTTATCCGGTTACACAAAGAAAGCGAATCCACCAACACTTGAAACATAATCGATAATTCCAAAGGTGAGGGTATTCTCATGTCGTGGTGAGTGTGAAGATAATGGTGTTTGTGTGTGCTCTTGGATGTTTAGTAAATGAACACTACAAATCAAACTAAGGAATGATAAAACTATTTTAAGAATATAATTGTCTATATTTATATAATATCGATGTGTATGACAAATTGGGTTGTGTAATTAGTACTTTCCATTTTCATTAGTCGAAACTTGAAAGTATATGGAACCCCAAATGGGTTAAAGCACGACCGCGTCCAAGATTTTATGAACCCTGCGCTAAGAATAATATGGATTTTATGCGTTAAAAATTGGGTCATATGTATTAGAAAGAACGTATCAAAAACATAATTGAACTATATGTTTAAATAAATAAGGAAAAAAAAATACAACTTAGGGCGTGCTTGGTTGAGGTTAATAAGGGTTAATCAATGGTAATGATAATCATTGATAGTTGTTGGTTTGTCATTAGGTAATCAATCATTGTCCACTATATCCATTAATAGACAATAAACCATTACTCAACAAAACGAGGATAATGAAAGTGGGTAATGATTAACCCCTTTTTCATTATTTTTCTCATTCCCTTTCTCATTTCTCATTGTCCACAACCATTTATGCACTTACGGATGTATATGATGTGAGTTTGTGTTGGGACTCTTAGGCCATTTCCAATATAAGCATTAAAACATTAAACTGGTGTAAATTATGGTGTAAACCATCTCTAATCAAGAGACTAAAATAGTGCAAATTTTTGGTGTCACACCATTTCCATACCATTTTACCCAAAATTTGGTGTATTACTATTTACCACACCAAATATGTTTATTTTTCATTTTAACCCTTTTGATTTTGTTTTCTTTTATTGTTTAATCCTTTTCATATTAATTAATTTTCATATTTGCTATATATTGATATAAAAAGTTAATATTAGTTTACAAAAGTCATATTTTTGAAACAAGCTCGTTGAGATCGATAAAATGGTCGCCGGACGGTGGACTTGTTGGTCATCTTCAGGTTAACCGGAAAAACAATGTTTATGGCCCTGATATCACAAACTTGCAGTTGTACATCAAGTATGATTACTCCAAAATGTAGTATTATGCTTCACTTAGATTTAAAGTGTTTATGTTTGATTTAACAGCCTACTTTTGTCATTTTTATGCTGGATTTGATATTTAAATCATCTTCGCCGCTATCCCCTTTTCAATTTCGTGAAGATTAATTGCCGCCGCTGGATTTTAAAACACACACTAAGGTTGGTGGCGGCTGATTAAATCATCTTCGTCGCTGCTAATTGCTAAATCCAACTGATTAATTGAAATTGATTTCATGTTTGTGGTGATTGTTTGTGGTGACTGTTATTTGACTTGACTGTTTTTTGTGTTTGTGGTGAGTGTTAATTGAAATTGATTTCATGTTCGTGGTGATTTTACATATCTGAAATGGTAATGAAAACGGGTTAAAAAATAGTAAACGGGTCAAGTTATTTGGATAACCTGAAACCAACAGGTAGCCGGTCAAATTGGATCTTAAAATCATTATTATAATAAGTACGTTATTCATTTTAAAAGTTTTAAGGAGTTGAGGTACCTAAATAAACAAAAAAAAAGTATGTTATATAAAATAAATATTTGGCGAAAGTAGGTTATGTTCTGACAACATTAACCCGACTATGATAATACATTTGTAGAGTTAGATGTGGAGTGTTGTGTGAACCATAACTTTATTCGAATGACAAAAATCAAAATACACGACAATAAAGAAAAAACAAAACTCCTTTTCAACCTTCATATTGTTTTATATTGTAATAAGTATCATTACAAGAAAAATTGTCTTTAGTGACGACTTAAATTTGGTCATTAAAATCGTTTATGACAAAATAAATCGTCAGTAATGATGTTAGTGACCAATTTTGAATGGTTACTTTTTGTCACTATAGGCCCGACATTTTTTGGTCACTAATTTTGTTTAGTGTCCACTTTTTTAATGATGACCAAATAAGGTTATTAGTGACCAAAAAAAATAGTCGTCACTAAAAAATTTCGTCATCAAAGCCTACTTTTCTTGTAGTGTATTATCATAGCCATATAAAACACAACCTTCTTTCCAAAATAAAAGACAACAAGATAATATTCCCACTTATTTGAAATTATGATCATTAGTTCAAGTATTGTACGTACATCACACTTAACCGACACACTATTACACATAAAAAGCGACAAACACACATTGAATTAAGGGCAAGGGTAACAATCCACCATAGTAACGATTTCAAGTGACACAATGATACTAGGTTTTAATCTTTTAGATGGTGTGTTTCTATATCCTTGGTGATGTTGGTGTAAAATTCCATAAGAGTATCTGGATCGGGGATTTCATGACTTAACTTCTCATACTCAACGGTCCAAGTAACTTGGTGGTTTGAACCCTTTGTATCTACATGAATATGTATGACCACATATTTGTATAGATCTAGAACATCTCCTTCGGTCACATGAAAGGTGATTGATTTTTCTTCCTCATTGAGCTTATCGATTAAAGTTTTTGAAGTACAATTTTTCCCATCTGCAACCATAGGTAACAAAAACACTTGGGTTTCATGCAAATTGGTGAAAACAAATATATTCAAACATGTAATAGATAATTACCCGATGACTTATTTTGTACTATTCATTACGGTTATGTGTTATCACATAGTCTGAGAAAATAAAATATGACTTACCGTGAAAGTAGTTCCATGCAAGGATCGAACCGACAGTCCCAACTTCGCCATGATGGGTATGACAATTTTGGATGTTGGTAGGGCTAATTTTAGGGATTTGGTGAGGGTCACCCTTCCATAGCTCATGAAAAACATCTCCATTTGACTTGATCTCTATTTTAGCAACTCTTTTCCCAATCAGTGCCATCTATTGATCTGTCAGTTTTCGTAAACAATTAAAGAGTATGTATTCCTTTACATGAAACATTACCATTTATATAAAGCCCCTCATCCTATCCTACCCTACCCAGCCCAAATTTTACTAATTAAAAATACTTTTGTCATTTACAACAATTCTATTATATTAATTATGGATGTATTTGGTATGGAGATTCTAAGGACTTTTAAGAGCTATATGTTTTTTTTTTCAAAGATAAAAGATCTAAATAAAATTTTGTTTGGTTAGAAGAGTTTCAAACTTTTCTTTTGATAAAAAAAAGCCTAAATAAAAACTTTTTAAAAGTGTTCGAAGCTTTTAAAAAATAAAAGTTCAAACCCTTTTGCATGTAGCTATAACTTGTTATCCTTTCTACAATTTAACCCTTTTAATTTTACTTCCAACCATATTCCCCTTAGTTCTCCAAACCGTACAATCAATACTAAGGTCATCTCCAATATTACATCAAAGTGAATACTTTATTTTGGTGTAAGAAAACATCTTTATGAAATATACTTACACCAAAACCAAATGTTCTCCAATATATCACACCAAAACTTCACTCCAAATTATCTTTTATATTACATATTCTATTCTTTAAAAAAATTAATTAATTCATTCTTAAATATATTCTAAATAATTAAGTAAACGTAAAAGAAACGATCCATCTGCGGGATTCGAATCTCAAAAATCAAGTACGCCTATCAAGGGTTTATATTTCCGCATCAAGTTAAACGATGAATTTGACGTTGTTGTCGATGACAATGAATCAATTAATGAACACAACGTCCTCCTAATGGGAAGAAAGAAAAAAAGGAAAAAAGGCACTAAATGAGGAGATAAAAAGATTATTTAAATCATTGAATGCAAAAATTTATGGAATGTTTGAGTCCAATAAAGTTCTATTCGATCGTTGATCATATGTTAGGTGAGTATATCCAAAATGAACAAAGGAAAATTTTGGAAAAAATAATTCAACAAGAAAAATCCGAAGTACGAGTTGGTTTGTCCGACGATTTTGGTCTTTATTATAATTGGGAGGAACTATCATGACGAATTGACAAGAATTAATTTTTCAGTGTTAATTTTTTAAATGTATTACTATATTATTTTACTTTGTTGTACTTTTTAGTTGTATTTGTTTAAGTTTGATAAAGTTTGAAGCATGTAACCAAATTAAACCTAATGAATGTTTAATTTTTGCGTTTATCATTTATCTATTTAATATCTACACTTTATTTAAAAGTAATTGATCTATTTTTTTAAAAGAGTTATAACGAATAATACATATAGTAAAATAATTAATGCATTTGATATTCATTTTAAAAGAGTTATAACGAACCATCCACAACCATTCATGAGTCGCCGGACGGTGGACTTGTTGGTCATCTTCAGGTTAACCGGAAAAACAATGTTTATGGCCCTGATATCACAAACTTGCAGTTGTACATCAAGTATGATTACTCCAAAATGTAGTATTATGCTTCACTTAGATTTAAAGTGTTTATGTTTGATTTAACAGCCTACTTTTGTCATTTTTATGCTGGATTTGATATTTAAATCATCTTCGCCGCTACCCCCTTTTCAATTTCGTGAAGATTAATTGCCGCCGCTGGATTTTAAAACACACACTAAGGTTGGTGGCGGCTGATTAAATCATCTTCGTCGCTGCTAATTGCTAAATCCAACTGATTAATTGAAATTGATTTCATGTTTGTGGTGATTGTTTGTGGTGACTGTTATTTGACTTGACTGTTTTTTGTGTTTGTGGTGAGTGTTAATTGAAATTGATTTCATGTTCGTGGTGATTTTACATATCTGAAATGGTAATGAAAACGGGTTAAAAAATAGTAAACGGGTCAAGTTATTTGGATAACCTGAAACCAACAGGTAGCCGGTCAAATTGGATCTTAAAATCATTATTATAATAAGTACGTTATTCATTTTAAAAGTTTTAAGGAGTTGAGGTACCTAAATAAACAAAAAAAAAGTATGTTATATAAAATAAATATTTGGCGAAAGTAGGTTATGTTCTGACAACATTAACCCGACTATGATAATACATTTGTAGAGTTAGATGTGGAGTGTTGTGTGAACCATAACTTTATTCGAATGACAAAAATCAAAATACACGACAATAAAGAAAAAACAAAACTCCTTTTCAACCTTCATATTGTTTTATATTGTAATAAGTATCATTACAAGAAAAATTGTCTTTAGTGACGACTTAAATTTGGTCATTAAAATCGTTTATGACAAAATAAATCGTCAGTAATGATGTTAGTGACCAATTTTGAATGGTTACTTTTTGTCACTATAGGCCCGACATTTTTTGGTCACTAATTTTGTTTAGTGTCCACTTTTTTAATGATGACCAAATAAGGTTATTAGTGACCAAAAAAAATAGTCGTCACTAAAAAATTTCGTCATCAAAGCCTACTTTTCTTGTAGTGTATTATCATAGCCATATAAAACACAACCTTCTTTCCAAAATAAAAGACAACAAGATAATATTCCCACTTATTTGAAATTATGATCATTAGTTCAAGTATTGTACGTACATCACACTTAACCGACACACTATTACACATAAAAAGCGACAAACACACATTGAATTAAGGGCAAGGGTAACAATCCACCATAGTAACGATTTCAAGTGACACAATGATACTAGGTTTTAATCTTTTAGATGGTGTGTTTCTATATCCTTGGTGATGTTGGTGTAAAATTCCATAAGAGTATCTGGATCGGGGATTTCATGACTTAACTTCTCATACTCAACGGTCCAAGTAACTTGGTGGTTTGAACCCTTTGTATCTACATGAATATGTATGACCACATATTTGTATAGATCTAGAACATCTCCTTCGGTCACATGAAAGGTGATTGATTTTTCTTCCTCATTGAGCTTATCGATTAAAGTTTTTGAAGTACAATTTTTCCCATCTGCAAGCATAGGTAACAAAAACACTTGGGTTTCATGCAAATTGGTGAAAACAAATATATTCAAACATGTAATAGATAATTACCCGATGACTTATTTTGTACTATTCATTACGGTTATGTGTTATCACATAGTCTGAGAAAATAAAATATGACTTACCGTGAAAGTAGTTCCATGCAAGGATCGAACCGACAGTCCCAACTTCGCCATGATGGGTATGACAATTTTGGATGTTGGTAGGGCTAATTTTAGGGATTTGGTGAGGGTCACCCTTCCATAGCTCATGAAAAACATCTCCATTTGACTTGATCTCTATTTTAGCAACTCTTTTCCCAATCAGTGCCATCTATTGATCTGTCAGTTTTCGTAAACAATTAAAGAGTATGTATTCCTTTACATGAAACATTACCATTTATATAAAGCCCCTCATCCTATCCTACCCTACCCAGCCCAAATTTTACTAATTAAAAATACTTTTGTCATTTACAACAATTCTATTATATTAATTATGGATGTATTTGGTATGGAGATTCTAAGGACTTTTAAGAGCTATATGTTTTTTTTTTCAAAGATAAAAGATCTAAATAAAATTTTGTTTGGTTAGAAGAGTTTCAAACTTTTCTTTTGATAAAAAAAAGCCTAAATAAAAACTTTTTAAAAGTGTTCGAAGCTTTAAAAAATAAAAGTTCAAACCCTTTTGCATGTAGCTATAACTTGTTATCCTTTCTACAATTTAACCCTTTTAATTTTACTTCCAACCATATTCCCCTTAGTTCTCCAAACCGTACAATCAATACTAAGGTCATCTCCAATATTACATCAAAGTGAATACTTTATTTTGGTGTAAGAACACATCTTTATGAAATATACTTACACCAAAACCAAATGTTCTCCAATATATCACACCAAAACTTCACTCCAAATTATCTTTTATATTACATATTCTATTCTTTAAAAAAATTAATTAATTCATTCTTAAATATATTCTAAATAATTAAGTAAACGTAAAAGAAACGATCCATCTGCGGGATTCGAATCTCAAAAATCAAGTACGCCTATCAAGGGTTTATATTTCCGCATCAAGTTAAACGATGAATTTGACGTTGTTGTCGATGACAATGAATCAATTAATGAACACAACGTCCTCCTAATGGGAAGAAAAAAAAAGGAAAAAAGGCACTAAATGAGGAGATAAAAAGATTATTTAAATCATTGAATGCAAAAATTTATGGAATGTTTGAGTCCAATAAAGTTCTATTCGATCGTTGATCATATGTTAGGTGAGTATATCCAAAATGAACAAAGGAAAATTTTGGAAAAAATAATTCAACAAGAAAAATCCGAAGTACGAGTTGGTTTGTCCGACGATTTTGGTCTTTATTATAATTGGGAGGAACTATCATGACGAATTGACAAGAATTAATTTTTCAGTGTTAATTTTTTAAATGTATTACTATATTATTTTACTTTGTTGTACTTTTTAGTTGTATTTGTTTAAGTTTGATAAAGTTTGAAGCATGTAACCAAATTAAACCTAATGAATGTTTAATTTTTGCGTTTATCATTTATCTATTTAATATCTACACTTTATTTAAAAGTAATTGATCTATTTTTTTAAAAGAGTTATAACGAATAATACATATAGTAAAATAATTAATGCATTTGATATTCATTTTAAAAGAGTTATAACGAACCATCCACAACCATTCATGAGTCGCCGGACGGTGGACTTGTTGGTCATCTTCAGGTTAACCGGAAAAACAATGTTTATGGCCCTGATATCACAAACTTGCAGTTGTACATCAAGTATGATTACTCCAAAATGTAGTATTATGCTTCACTTAGATTTAAAGTGTTTATGTTTGATTTAACAGCCTACTTTTGTCATTTTTATGCTGGATTTGATATTTAAATCATCTTCGCCGCTATCCCCTTTTCAATTTCGTGAAGATTAATTGTCGCCGCTGGATTTTAAAACACACACTAAGGTTGGTGGCGGCTGATTAAATCATCTTCGTCGCTGCTAATTGCTAAATCCAACTGATTAATTGAAATTGATTTCATGTTTGTGGTGATTGTTTGTGGTGACTGTTATTTGACTTGACTGTTTTTTGTGTTTGTGGTGAGTGTTAATTGAAATTGATTTCATGTTCGTGGTGATTTTACATATCTGAAATGGTAATGAAAACGGGTTAAAAAATAGTAAACGGGTCAAGTTATTTGGATAACCTGAAACCAACAGGTAGCCGGTCAAATTGGATCTTAAAATCATTATTATAATAAGTACGTTATTCATTTTAAAAGTTTTAAGGAGTTGAGGTACCTAAATAAACAAAAAAAAAGTATGTTATATAAAATAAATATTTGGCGAAAGTAGGTTATGTTCTGACAACATTAACCCGACTATGATAATACATTTGTAGAGTTAGATGTGGAGTGTTGTGTGAACCATAACTTTATTCGAATGACAAAAATCAAAATACACGACAATAAAGAAAAAACAAAACTCCTTTTCAACCTTCATATTGTTTTATATTGTAATAAGTATCATTACAAGAAAAATTGTCTTTAGTGACGACTTAAATTTGGTCATTAAAATCGTTTATGACAAAATAAATCGTCAGTAATGATGTTAGTGACCAATTTTGAATGGTTACTTTTTGTCACTATAGGCCCGACATTTTTTGGTCACTAATTTTGTTTAGTGTCCACTTTTTTAATGATGACCAAATAAGGTTATTAGTGACCAAAAAAAATAGTCGTCACTAAAAAATTTCGTCATCAAAGCCTACTTTTCTTGTAGTGTATTATCATAGCCATATAAAACACAACCTTCTTTCCAAAATAAAAGACAACAAGATAATATTCCCACTTATTTGAAATTATGATCATTAGTTCAAGTATTGTACGTACATCACACTTAACCGACACACTATTACACATAAAAAGCGACAAACACACATTGAATTAAGGGCAAGGGTAACAATCCACCATAGTAACGATTTCAAGTGACACAATGATACTAGGTTTTAATCTTTTAGATGGTGTGTTTCTATATCCTTGGTGATGTTGGTGTAAAATTCCATAAGAGTATCTGGATCGGGGATTTCATGACTTAACTTCTCATACTCAACGGTCCAAGTAACTTGGTGGTTTGAACCCTTTGTATCTACATGAATATGTATGACCACATATTTGTATAGATCTAGAACATCTCCTTCGGTCACATGAAAGGTGATTGATTTTTCTTCCTCATTGAGCTTATCGATTAAAGTTTTTGAAGTACAATTTTTCCCATCTGCAAGCATAGGTAACAAAAACACTTGGGTTTCATGCAAATTGGTGAAAACAAATATATTCAAACATGTAATAGATAATTACCCGATGACTTATTTTGTACTATTCATTACGGTTATGTGTTATCACATAGTCTGAGAAAATAAAATATGACTTACCGTGAAAGTAGTTCCATGCAAGGATCGAACCGACAGTCCCAACTTCGCCATGATGGGTATGACAATTTTGGATGTTGGTAGGGCTAATTTTAGGGATTTGGTGAGGGTCACCCTTCCATAGCTCATGAAAAACATCTCCATTTGACTTGATCTCTATTTTAGCAACTCTTTTCCCAATCAGTGCCATCTATTGATCTGTCAGTTTTCGTAAACAATTAAAGAGTATGTATTCCTTTACATGAAACATTACCATTTATATAAAGCCCCTCATCCTATCCTACCCTACCCAGCCCAAATTTTACTAATTAAAAATACTTTTGTCATTTACAACAATTCTATTATATTAATTATGGATGTATTTGGTATGGAGATTCTAAGGACTTTTAAGAGCTATATGTTTTTTTTTTCAAAGATAAAAGATCTAAATAAAATTTTGTTTGGTTAGAAGAGTTTCAAACTTTTCTTTTGATAAAAAAAAGCCTAAATAAAAACTTTTTAAAAGTGTTCGAAGCTTTTAAAAAATAAAAGTTCAAACCCTTTTGCATGTAGCTATAACTTGTTATCCTTTCTACAATTTAACCCTTTTAATTTTACTTCCAACCATATTCCCCTTAGTTCTCCAAACCGTACAATCAATACTAAGGTCATCTCCAATATTACATCAAAGTGAATACTTTATTTTGGTGTAAGAAAACATCTTTATGAAATATACTTACACCAAAACCAAATGTTCTCCAATATATCACACCAAAACTTCACTCCAAATTATCTTTTATATTACATATTCTATTCTTTAAAAAAATTAATTAATTCATTCTTAAATATATTCTAAATAATTAAGTAAACGTAAAAGAAACGATCCATCTGCGGGATTCGAATCTCAAAAATCAAGTACGCCTATCAAGGGTTTATATTTCCGCATCAAGTTAAACGATGAATTTGACGTTGTTGTCGATGACAATGAATCAATTAATGAACACAACGTCCTCCTAATGGGAAGAAAAAAAAAAGGAAAAAAGGCACTAAATGAGGAGATAAAAAGATTATTTAAATCATTGAATGCAAAAATTTATGGAATGTTTGAGTCCAATAAAGTTCTATTCGATCGTTGATCATATGTTAGGTGAGTATATCCAAAATGAACAAAGGAAAATTTTGGAAAAAATAATTCAACAAGAAAAATCCGAAGTACGAGTTGGTTTGTCCGACGATTTTGGTCTTTATTATAATTGGGAGGAACTATCATGACGAATTGACAAGAATTAATTTTTCAGTGTTAATTTTTTAAATGTATTACTATATTATTTTACTTTGTTGTACTTTTTAGTTGTATTTTGTTTAAGTTTGATAAAGTTTGAAGCATGTAACCAAATTAAACCTAATGAATGTTTAATTTTTGCGTTTATCATTTATCTATTTAATATCTACACTTTATTTAAAAGTAATTGATCTATTTTTTTAAAAGAGTTATAACGAATAATACATATAGTAAAATAATTAATGCATTTGATATTCATTTTAAAAGAGTTATAACGAACCATCCACAACCATCCACAACCCTCCCTATCATAACAATCTCACAACCCACATTCCCACTGCCACGTCATCAGCTTTTTCCCCACAACCATCCACAACCCACATTGTCACTCATTATCACTCCGGGTGCTCTTAGGGATGATAAAATGGACGGACTCGATACCGAGATAGGGTCAGGTCAGGTCAATCCTAGAGTTTTTATATGTTTTTTTTTCATTTATAAAGTACTAGCTTATTGACCCGCGTTATACGTGAAAAAATATATCGAAAATAATATAATGTTAAATAGAAAAGATAATCCTATACAGAAAGATTAATAGAAATCTATTAGGTATGTTTACAAAATAATTATGTTACGTTGTTTTGTATATACGTAAACGACTTAATTCTCAAATTTATGTCATTTGTTTCTAAAACAAATGTGAAATTAAAGATTAAAGATGAGATATTATTCTTAAGATTAAATGTGGTTGAAACCTATGAAATCGTGTCTGGGCCGGGTTATTTCCGTTATTTGGGCTGGATTTCTGGGCTCCTTTTTGGCCTTTTTTTTCGTGACTTCTCCCCTACCGACGCGTGTGTCTACACGTGGCGTGTTTGTATTTTTCTTCCCCCACTTCCACCTGCTGTTTCATTATCGGAATTCGAAGATGTCTTCGTTATCGTTTTAATCTCCTCAAATTGCAGTAAGTCTACTTTCTTTTTTATTTTCCGATTTAGGATTCTTCTAACTTTATTTTGGGTTTACGAATTTTTACAGATTAAAGAGCTTCGTTGAAACAAAAGATGCTATCGGAATATAGTTGTTTGATAATCATCATCGTAGATAGTTAGTGAGTTTCAAGTAATAAATTTTATTAAACAAAATCTGTATTTTATTGAGAATGGGTAGCCAACGAGGTGGCTTTAATGGTCCGAATAACGGCCAAAGATTGGGCATTATTGAGCCTATATCTTTGGGTGGATCAAGCGATTAAGATGTTGTCAAGGCTAACGATCTTGAAAAGGTTTTTATTCTTCTCATTCTTCACTTACTTTATAAGAATTGGTTGCCAAGTATTTGATTGTTAACTACTTCTTTTGCGCAGTTTTTAACTGATGCGGGATTATATGAGACTCACGAAGAGGCCATAGGTAGAGAAGAGGTTTTAGGACGCCTTGATCAGGTTAAGTTGCACCTTTTGTTTTCAATTTTCTGCTTTGATGTTTTTTTTTTCCAGGAAGCTAATGCCAAGATATTCACCTTTGGATCCTACCGTCTTGGGGTATGAGTGTTAATCTGGCTATTTGCTTATCGTTTTTTTTTGTTGAGGACAAGAGTAGTTCTCTATCATATGCACTTATTTTGTTTTTTTACTGCTTTCTTAGCAACACCAACTTTTTTCTGGTATACCTATGTAGTACATGAAAGAGGAATGATGATTGCTATTGCATTTTATCTATTATTTCTCATGTGATAATAAAAGCATCTTAAAACTGATATGTTGGTTCTGTTTTGTGTTTTGATGTGTTTTTTTCATTGTTTCTTTAGGATATAATACGTGGGAGTAAACCTAAATGATATTAGCTCTAACTTATGATATCTGTTAGGTTGAGAATCAAGAAGGTGTTGGTGTTGCCAACTTTGATCTGTAACTTATTTACGTTCTTTACACGTTCTTTACAAAATTGTTAGAACAATTTTCTTAGGTTGAGAATCAAGAAGGCGATGCACGAGTTCGCCAAGGTTTTAAGGATACTCTTCCTGATGAGTTACTCTCAACTGTTCTAAAGGTTAGACATGAAAGAGAGAGCATTTTACTATATGTATCATTTTAAGGTTATAATCCATTTTGTTATGTTTAACGTTAAATAGGCACTAATAGAGAAAACAAATGTAAACCCGAATGAGGTCAGAGATATAGTTGTCGGAACAGTTTTAGCACCAGGTTCACAAAGAGCAATTGAATGTAGAATGGCTGCATTATATGCCGGTTTCCCAGGTACCCCTTTCTAAGATTTGTTTTTAACCAATATCCTTTTTATTAACAAATTTCATTCGAATTGATTAAATTTGTAGCGATTTTATAGATATTGTGCCTCTTAGAACAGTGAATAGACAATGTTATTCTGGTCTACAAGCCGTTGCTGATGTGGCTGCTTACATAAAAGCAGGATTTTATGACATAGGTAAAGTAATAAGACACTTTGTTATAATGATATTGTTTATCATAATAATGCAGTTTTGGTAATTGAAACTTTTTTCGCTCTGTTTTGGTCGTTACAAGTTTTTGAACGATATATTTTTGTCGTTTTTTATTGTAGGTATTGGTGCTGGATTAGAATCAATGACTACATACCAAATTGGACCTATTCCTGTTTCACGAGTCAACACAAAGGTTAGAATCATTTCCATTGTCGATATCTTTTATAACTTAGAACTAATTATTAATGATTTAAACAAATTACGATATTTATAGGTGGAAATTTTTTCACAAGCAAGAGATTGTCTTCTTCCTATGGGAATTACATCTGAAAACGTGGCCCAACGTTTTGGTGTTACTAGGCAAGAACAAGATCAGGCCGCGGTGAGTTGACTTTTAAAAGTCGATTAATTTGTTTTCTGTTTGAAAATTTTGGTATCAATGTAACCTTGAGAGATTGATGTTTTTAATAGGTCGAATTTCATAGGCGTGCTGCGGTAGCAACTTCATCCGGAAAGTTTAAAGATGAAATTGTTCCGGTTTATACCAGGGTACATTCTTCACCTTTTGAAGTCAAACCATTGATTATATTAAAAACAATATTTATTTTGTTATAAATTTTAACATCACCATAGCATCCTACAGTTTTGACTTAAAAAACCGGGGCGATTCATTTTGTAGATAGTTGACCCAAAAACTGGAGAGGAAAAATCGGTTATTATATCCGTAGATGACGGTATTAGACCAAACACGAATATGGCTGATTTAGCGAAACTGAAGCCATCATTTAAAAAAGATGGAACGACAACAGCAGGTATATATGCATTAATGGGTAAACTTGGGTAACTGGTCAAAAAGGGTTCGGAATATCGATCGTTTTTGATATGGGCTAGGTCAAGTTAGATTGAAAATCAAACAAGTCCATTTTAATTATGATTTAAAAATTATATATTGTTTATAACTGTTCAATGACCCGTTTGAAATGATTTTCTTGATTTGACCCGTTTGAAATACGACACAACCCATAAGTAAACTTAAAATAACATTATTATGACTTATAAACCTGCTGAATATTCTATCGACTAGGGACTGCGAGTCAGATTAGTGACGGTGCAAGTGCGGTCCTCTTAATGAAAAGAAGTGTGGCTCTAAAGAAGGGTCTCCCGATTCTTGGCGTATTTAGGTATGTTCGACTTTTTAATGTTGAGAGAGAAATAAGTAACATTATGATAAATAGTGGCAATTTTTATACGTCAAATTAAGATTCTTAAAATCAATACATTTACAATAATACTTCATACAGGAGTTTTGAGGTTGTTGGTGTGGATGCTGGTATTATGGGCATCGGTCCAGCTGTTGCAATTCCCATTGCAGTAAAGTCAGCAGGTCTCGAGCTTGATAACATTGATCTTTTTGAAATAAACGAGGTACGAGCTTTCACTTCCTCCGGTTCTCCAAAAACACATTAACCAGAATGTTAATATCATTTTTGATAAATTTGGTTAAACTTACCTACTTATAGGCGTTTGGATCACAATTTGTATATTACTGCAAAAAGCTACAACTCGATCCTAAAAAAGTGAATGTTAATGGAGGAGCTATGGCTATTGGACATCAGACGCCTCTGGTTTTGGTGATTTCCCGCAACTGTAAATCCAAAATTCTCAATTCCATTTAATTTTTTCTTCGATTTTAATTATCTAGATATTTTAATTATATACTTTTAATACGGCTAACACGAAAACAATAATTTTGACATCTGTTTATTGTTTGCGCGTATTAAATTATTAATCTTCACACATGCTTTTACAAATATTAATTTTGTACTTTCCATTGTGAATATTATTGGAGGCTAATATACTGATGAATCTAATAAGGCTTGGTAGGAAGGAGCATCAGCAGTCACCGAAAGTGGAGGACGGAATACTTGAGGCCCGACATCTTGATGAAAAAGTTTTTCATCCATGTGTCAGGCCTCCAACATTCCACCGACCAGATTCGGTGGCTGCTGATCCTCCTTCCAACAATCACTCGGGATGCATTCCGCTGATGGTAAAAAAAAAGTTAGCTTCTTTTACGCTTCGTTTCTAACGGGTCAACTGAACCAACCACCTTTGACCGAATCCGAAGGCAATTTAAAGTCATCTCGGCCTTTTTGCAGTTGGCATTCGATTGCAACTGCCGAAACGGCGGAGATCACTTTCAATCGCCTTGGCATTCCGATAGAGGCGATTGCTTCAGTCGATTCCTCTGAAACGATAAGTAGCACAGGTTGACTTATCTTTACCATCATCGTACTAGCTTCGACCAATCAGATTCAGGTTCCAGGAATGGTACAGAATCTAGGTACGTTTTTCCTTTTGTGCCTATGAATGACTGGATTTGGGTCCTGTTTTATCTATGCAAATGGGATGAAATTCACTTAAATAATCAATATCTACATGTTGCATACATGATACATCATTACATACTCTTAAACTGTTTTATTCGAATATTATTGGTAATTATTAAAATTATATTATATTGTTTATGTGATCACGATATTGATTACTTGAAAATGGACAAAACGTATTTGTAGATCAGCTACGGTCTAATGTTTATCCCAACTATTCATTGATTATTTGAAAATGGCACACTGAAAATTATCTACGGTTTAATGTTTATCCTAACTATGTTGCAATTACCGACCTTGTGTATATTTGTTTATTTGCAAAGTGAATATGAATAAATAGAGCGATTTTTTGGGTGCAAGTTCGTTTACTGTTTCAAAATCGTGTTTTCTTATTCAATATTGTTGTCTTTTTCCGCAAGATGGAGCAAAGACATTTGTAAGTGCCTCTAGCATGCCTATTAAACCCACACCGGAGCAACTTCTACAGCTAAATACCCCACCATCGCTCAGGTAACAAATGAACCTTTTACAACTCCGTTGTGCTATGTATCCAAACTTATATGTGGATTATAGTCTGTTTAAAATGTCGTGGATTAAGAAATTGCCCCTGAATTGTGAATATGTTCTTTAGTTATGCCATATGCTCAGGTAATGGTCAAAACGTTATGCATTCCGACAACACGAAGTCAAATTGTTGCTGCAGAGGCTGCTGCGTACTTAGTAAACAAAGTGGTTCCAGAAATTCCAACAACTGCTGCATACTATCGACACAGGATGACGAACTCGTGCAACGCACGAGTATCTCCTAGTTCTTTTTAAATTTCAATATATTATATTCTTATTGACGAATATTGTAGGATAGTTCGGTGCATGTTGTCAATATGAGCTCAAAATTAGGGAAAAACAAACTAAAGAGAAATAAACATACTCTACATATTATATTTTAAAAATGTCACGACTCACGTGAACCGTAAAACAGTTAATATATGTGTTCATTAACTTTACATAAAAACAACATATGCAAATGCATGTCATATGTTACATATAAAATACAACTAATTAACTCCTCTACTTTAAATAATTCAATACTTCTATACAAAACTAAAAACAATGCAAAATAGGGGGGAGAGTTTTTTTTTTTTTTTGGTCATGTATTATGTTTTTCCGTTTATAAGTAAAACACTCGAAAAACAATAAAAATAATTTTATTGTCTTTTTATTCTAATGATTTGTATTTGTATGAAGAAAAAAAATGTCTAATATTTAAATTTTAGATATTAGTTTAAAGTAGAATTGTTGAATTATATAAAGTAGAATAGCTAATTAGTTTTATTTGTATATTATTAAATATAATATTTAAATTATTTAAATGAAAATGGTTAAATTGAAATTAATAATGATAATATCATCAAAATAATCGAATGCCTTAAATTAAAGTTATAAACTCATCTAATGGTTAAGACTTTGACATTTGACATTTTATTCCTCTCTTTTATTATATATTAACAATTAAAATAAGATTAAGATTAAGATAGTTTTTATTTTTTGTTACTATTTTTATTAGGGGTGTTCAAAGTCAGATATCCGAAAATTTGGATAGTGATGTTTGCGTTTCGAAATCCGTTCCTAAATTTCAGATATCCGAAAATTTGCAAAAACTATTTCCCTTTTTTTTTTTTTTTTTTTTTGCTATTTTTAAATTTTGGTACAAAAAAGTTTTATTCAGTTATCAAACACACTGATATATAGTAGTATATCAGCACATCACAACAAATACAAAGAATTTATTTGGTACAGTAGATTAAGTTTTATTATATCTTGATTACTCGCAAACACGCGATTATATCGATTTTTCCAAATATAATTCGACTAAAGATTTGCCACCTCCCATATTCTTCAGTACAACACCATACACTAGAAATGAGTAAAATTCAATAAACTTTACTCACAAGATGCTTCTTATACACGCTTTTTCAAACTTTTTTGTCCCACCGCTTTTCTTGATGCAAGTAGTTTCAAGGGATTAATTACGATGTTAAAGTTTGTCTGCTAACAATATGGAAACCCCAACTATTCTCCTATAGATTAAATGTGGAATATGCATTGCTATGCGTGCCCTTTACTGTTTTTTATTCGTTGTGGGCTGGATTGATGTTACTCGGTTTGGGCTGGGCTGGTTTGGTTAGTTTAATTTTGTTGATTTCACCTGTTCTTTTTCACTATTGTTTCAGATTAGTTTTTGTTACACGTCTCTACACACGTGTTCCCCAAACAAAACCACACCACACATAAACCATTGCTACGTGTCTTCTTCTCCGATTCGTCATTCGTCATCAATGGCCATACCTACCGTCGGCTCCTTTTCCACCGCAGCCGTTAAATCCTCCTCAGCTGCCGATGACGCTTCTAAGAAGTTCAGAAAACCATATACCATTAGTAAGTCTAGACAGAGCTGGACCGATCCCGAGCATGATAAGTTCCTCAAAGCACTTCAACTGTAAGTTTATTCGGTTTAAGTTTCGTTAATTTTAGGTTTATTTATTATTTCCAGTAATTAGGGTTTATCAATTTTATTAAGTAGTTGTTTGTTTACTTTCAGAAATTTTATATTTTTTTTTCTTTAATTTCGACTTTTTTTTTTTTGGTTTTTTGCAGTTAATATTGATTTGATTTAATGTATTTCGACCTTCTGAATTAGGGTTTATTCGGATTTTGATAATTGTGGCAGATGAAAGTAATCAAATTGAGTTGAAAGAGGAACCTGCAGCAGCAGATGTAAGTATATATTTTTACTAGAAGTCGATAATTTTCTTTCGATTAAATGATGAATCTTTAGATAGGGTTTAAAGGTCACAACCCTTAACTCATAAGAAAAAAATATATACTTACACAACACTATCTAAATAAGCTCATAAACCGAATCTGAGGATTTTGGATTTTTTATAGGGAAGATGAAGTTAAAGAACAGGATGAACCCGTGCCAATGTTTTTGGAAACATTGGTGGTGGAGATCTTGAAATGGGTTCACAACGTCACGCGAGCTCTGTGTCGTCTCTTCCAGGAAAGCTTGCTGATTGTTCTGCCACTGATCCTGAAAAAGCTGGTACATTCCAAATCTTATTTTTTTTGTATTAACTTATGTAGCAGTTTAGCATATAACAATATTGTGACAGGAGCTATTATGTAATGGTTTATACCATTCTTTTGTACTTAGGTACAAAGATCCTGATGTATTTTTTTCATAATTCTCAGAGATATTTATAGTCGAAGGAGATTCAGCAGGTGGAAGTGCAAAACAATGGAGAGATAAAAACTTTCAGGTCATCATGAAAGAATAGGCTTTAACTTTTTCCTCTACACTATACATATTAAATCTTTGGCATCTGCTGTTGTTTGATGTGATTATGATTTTTGATGGAGCTTTTCATATTTGTAATCTGAAAACAATAAGCTATCTTCTTTTAGGCTATTCTTCCTTTGAAGGGTAAAATTTTGAATGCCGAAAGAAAGGATGAGGCAGCGATGTATAAGAACGAAGAGATTCAGAATCTAATCCGTGCCCTTGGTCTTGGAGTGAAGGTTATTTGTTTAATAACTTCTTTCTTTTTTTCTAAACAGGTGGCAATTTTGACCCATCTAGATGATTAAAAGTTTTGAGGTTTATGTGTTTTAGTTAGAAAAGGTTTGGTTTTTGGATGTATAACAGTAGCATAGAATTGTAATCGATTCTCGGTTTCTACACAGGATGCCCATCAGGAGTCGAAGGCTGTAACAGGGCTGCTGCTATGAAATGTAACCTTAATTCGTTCACATATTTATGTTTAGTTTTTTTACATATTTATTCATATAATTAATAGTTATATCTTTGTTAATCTGCAGCAATGAAGCAGCGTATGGAAAAAGAGGTGGACGAAGTTGGAAAAATTGGTCGGTTTATCAAAGCAAAGATTGAGGAACTCGATATAGAGGTTAGAATTTGGATTCTAAATATGTAATTTTTTAGCTAGACTCTTGCAATTACTTGACCAATAACTTTTCTGACTATAGAAATGCTTTTTCTCTTTGAGGTCGCAGTAATCAATATAAATTAGGCTTATTTAACTAATCAATACATATTATGACCAAAACAGACTGTTTCGTGAAAAAAGTAGGGAGTTTGAGAAGTAGAAATGAATTCTATCAAATTATGTTTGATAAAGGGTAAAATGGTAATTTTATTTCATCTTTAGATGATGAGTTTTGGTGGAGCTGGTATGAAATTGAGTGTTCATCCCTCATATAAGGGTCGAGACACCCCCTTAATTTATCATTTGAGAAACTACACCTTCGGTACTAATTTCTTTTAGGAAAGCCGTTGTATTGAAGTATTATATAAATCTCTTTCGCAGGTAGAGTGGGGCAAAATCAATATGGTTGAAGCCGAAAAACGACTACAGTGGTTCACGATGCGGCGCCAACATCCAGTCATAGTACGTTCTTACTGTTGTTATTTGTTAATGAAATAAATTACCCGAATTATTAATTTAATACTACTTAACCGTTATATTCGTTTGCAGTTCCTTGAAGAAGAAGTTTAAAGACAAGATGTCTGAATTCCAGGTACGACAGATGCATCTATCGTTTTAAATCCTATACATATTTTATCATATGCTTTGGTAATACTATTTTCACTATTCAGTTTGTGTGAATTAATGTGTTCATTATCATGATAATTAATATAAGAAATAATTTTAGGACAATCATACAAGGAGTGATAAAGAGAAAAAAGCATTAGATCGAGCAATTGCACTTTCTTTGGCTGAAGATTTGAAGAAACCAGACGGTAAGGTGTTAGTAATTGATAGATTTCGAGACTCTTTTTAACACATGATTAGTCTGAGTTATTAATGAGGTTGAGTACTTGGGTTGCCTCGGCATATCAAATGGGTCAAAAACGAAGAAAGAAGCTAATATCAAATGGGTCAAAAACGAAGAAAGAAGCTAAGGTCTATATGACCGCTACCTGAAAGTAACATATGAAAACCGATATAAAAACATCATCATATGATATGCTAAAGTTTGATGGTGTTCGAGATCTGATGAGGTTGGCTATATATGTGCAGGCAGAACTATTATGGATCAACTGTGAAGCAGAGTTAGTTTACTCAATGGAAGATTTTCAAGATCTTGAGTACTGTGACGGTGATAAAACTCTTATAGGAAAAGAAAGAATACTAAAAGCTATAAATTTCCAAGATCCTCACGTCAAAAAAACCATACTCGATTGCTTGAGAGATAAACGAATAGTTCTATCCAAATCAAGAAAAGATAAAGTTACTAGAAATTGGTACATAGGATATTTAGTGTCGTTTTTGCATAAACCGAGTGATACTCATGGAAGACGTATGTACTCATTATTTAGATAACTTCAAATGGTTTCCAGCTTTGTAAATCGCATCCGTGCAACGCACGGAATACTTTCTAGTTAACATCAATTGAGAATCAATAATTACAATAAGATTTGAGAGTATAAAGAAAAAGGCTAGCTCATAAAAGTAAGTTATATAGAATCTGAATTTTGGAGAATCTATCATTAAACGAAGTTTAAGAGGACAATCTATAGTGAAATCTAGGGCATTAAAACGAGAGAAGTTGTTTAAATACCTTAAACATATCACCAAATATTACAGACAAATGTTCGAGGAATGAGAACTAGGGGTGTTCAAAGTCGGATATCCAAAAATTTAGATAATGATTTTTGAGATCCGAAATATCTGAAAATTGGCACAAATAATATTTCACTTTTTTTTACTATTTTTTAATTTTATTTTAAATATTATTATACATTTTACTAACCCCAATATTTTATATTCAATTATATCTATCTTAATATTTCATCGAAAAACAAAAAATTTCTACTTTTATCTATAAAATAATTAAAAAAAAAACTAAAAAACTAATAATAAAAAAGAAATAATTTTGGATTTTCGGTTATTCTTATATCCGAAATATCCTAAATTTCCAAATTTCACTATCCGAATCCGAAAATTTGGATTATCCGAATTTTCTGATCAAAGTTTCGGATATTCAGATCGGATGTTCGGATACGAATATTTTTGAACTATATATATATATATATATATATATATAAACTCTAAAAAATAAAATAAAATTAATTATTGAATTATAGAGTATAGTTATAAAATTTATAAGTATTTGATACCGTGTTATTACTTATAAAACCACAAATTAAAATTTTTCTATATTACAAGTATATTTTTAAATTAATAACTATTGCTCTTGTTTGTTTACTTATAGCAAAACTACAAATAAACATTCCCGAATTCTATTTTATATTAGATTATTTATAACTAGTTTATTTACCGACGTGGATAACTATATCAAAAAGAATAAAAGTATAATATATAATATAAACAAAAATTTCGTATCATTAATAATACATGATAATATAGATTGTGATGTCAACTATTTTTTCATTTCGGTTATATGTATGTGTTTTGCACTTCACTATTTAATTCGTATACGTAGAGAACTTTATCAAAAAATAATATAATTATAACATATTAAATTATTGAGTTCGAATGATTTCTAATACATCAATTTAGAATTTCATTCTACATAGTTTGTAAAGATGATAATCAAAAGCAATCAACTCAGCACAATTCAGCAGGATCATGCTACAACTATTAAGGAAGATCATCCAACTCAACTGCTTTGGTTACTCATGATGGATTAGGGTTTCAATGGAGCTTTCAAGTCAATGAAGAAATCACAAATCAAGCTCTCATGGCAGATATTGTAGAAAATGACTTTCCAAATGAGGTATTAACTGAACTTTGCACTCTTGCATGCATTAAACAAGCTAGGGATTATACAGAACATAATAAACTTGTTTGTGAGTCATTACATAAGTTAGAAAGAAGAAAATAATTGTCAAAAATAATTGCTAATTTTGAACAACAAGTGAAAGCTTATGTTAAGAATGAAACAAAATATCAAGAGGAATTAGCAATTGTTAAATGAGAAAGGGATAATGCATTAGCTAAGGTGATTAAATCAGAAGAACAATTTCAGGAAATTAAGATTGAAAATGATCAAATTAAGCTTAGCATTAAGAAGTATGAAAATGGTTCAAAAACTGTTGATCAAATTCTTGAATCACAAGTGCATGGGAACAACAAGAATGGGATTGGGTATAACGGTGTGTCACCACCGTATAACAACAATTATATTCCTCCCAGTTTAGACTCTAGTGAAGAATTGAGTGAGGAAGAAACTGAAGGTAATACACATGCTAATGCAGATCCTATGAAAAGTAAAATTCTTTTAACAAAACCTAGAGTCAATGAGAAAGTCAATGAACAAACTGTCCAACATGAGAAAAACAATGATTCTAACTCTAGTCAGGGTCCCACTTTTCATCAAAATCTCAAAAACAGACCATACGTTTCTAAAGAAAGAAACTGACACTACATTGGACAAAATCAACAGGTCAAAACATGCAGTTGCATGTGTAAACAGGAATATGCATTACATGTAAGGGGTACTGTAAGAAACTGGAGTCAACGTGTCACTCGTCAAAAGGGTCAAAATTTCTTTAAAAGATGTGTCGTATGTGGAAAATCAAATCACTTAACTGAAGACTGTTTTTATAACAAAAGAAATAACCATAATGGAATTGGCTTTAGTAGAAACATATCAAACACAATCACACCACCTAGGTTTGGTAGGACTGCTCAAAAGTTTGTGAGCAAAAGGAATTTTCAAGAGAAAAATCAAAAACCAAAATTCAAAGAAAATACTATTGTCAGTAGAAACTATAGGAGAGTCACCAGTAGTAACTCTGACTGTAGTAACTCTTCCTATGCACAGACAAGGAAACCTACATATCATTTTAAAAGATTTGATTATGTAAATGAAAAAGGTAAACCCAAGACTACTTTGGCTTGGGTTCCTAGAAGAAACTAACCTCTTATTCATGTGTAGAGCAAGCCAGGTATGAAGAAATAAGATACATGTCATGTAGACAGTGGCTGCTCTAGGCACATGCCAGGCAACAAGCTGAAGCTTCAAGATTTTGTTGAATTTGATGGAGGCTATGTTGCATTTGGAGGAAATTCAAGAGGTGGTAGGATTACAGAAAGAGGAACAATCAGTGATGGTAAAGTTACTTTTGAAAATATTTTCTTTGTCAAACAATTAAATTATAACCTGGTAAGTGTCTCTCAATTTTGTGATAAAGAGAACAAAGTGCTTTTTACAAAAACTGAATGTATCATTTTTGATCCTAAGTTTGAGGTAGCTGATGAAAGTATGATTCTACTAAGAACACCTAGGAAAGAGAATGTATATTGTTTAGACATGGGATATAATGATTCTGAAACTAAAGAAAACTGTTTTATTTCAAAAGCATCAATTGATGAATCATCATTATGGCACAGAAGAATGTGCCATATGAATTTTAAAAACATGAACATCTTGGTAAAAAAATGGTTTGGTCAGAGGTTTACCCTAAAAGGAATTCACATGCAATGATCGGATGGTGAACCAGTTAAAACTGGTCAAACAGATAAAACTAGTAAATCAGTTTCTACTGGCAACATAGTTAAAACTGGTAAATCAGTTCCAACTGGAAACCAAGTTAAAACTGGTACATCAATTAAAACTGGTCAATCAGTTCCTACTGGTAATAAAGTTAAAACTGGTACATCTTCTAATAATACTTGTGATTCCGTTAAGACTGGTCCATCACTTTCGGCTCGGAATGTCATTCCTTTCTAATCGTCTTTATAGACTTAAACGATCGATATCTTCTAGTAGTCATTATTGACTCGAAATATCAAATATTTGTTATTCGTCACTTTGACACGAAATATCGTTATCTTTTTATTCAACAATTTTAACTCGATATATTGATCTTTCGAACACTTTTAATATATAATATATAATACAACGTTAATCATATAAGGCTAAACCCTACTACGTTTTAGATACTTAGAATTCCTTTGTCTTTATGCTAGGGCACTTAGGCGGTGGAGCATTATTCTCCTGATTGTGTCTACCCGACATACTTATCGCTGATTCGTGAGTTATTCGATGCCCTTTTTACCGCTTTATTATCGGGCATGATTAGCATTATTTTAAACTTAAATATATCTTGATTATGCATGCGTAGATTATGATGTCTTTAGATTTAGTGTTGCTTTACTTATATGGCATTAGTGTTAGTATAAGGCCCTCGGTTATACACATGTTAACTCTATTTGAGCCACTGGTACGTATATATAGATCTATATGGGTTTTATGAACCCTCATCGTTGATATGGGATTTTGTCGGTGTGTCGTCCCTATGAGTCGATGTTATGACCGCTTAATTTCTCGTAATTTTACCTTAGTTTGACACACTAGAGGTGAGGGTTAATGTTGCCTTTAAATGTAAGGATCAGGTGTAGTTGATTATCTAAGGCTTTGCATATATCTTACTTTGCTTATAATTCAAGATATTACTTATTTTACTATTGGTTTTTAAATATATTTCAAATGGGTCAAAACCTTCAAAATATTATGTTTTTATAAAAATGCGAATAACCCACCAACTTTATGTTGACGTCGTATTTTTAACGTTTTTCAGGAGGTTGAGTTTTGCATCGATTGTGAAGTTACTATATTTGCCTTGGATTTTGTGTTGACTTTCGAAGAGACTTAGCTAGACGTAGTTAGTTTCTAATTAGGACACGAACTTATTTTATGTTGTTTTATTTTTTTATCGTTGTAACTCCTAAACTTTATTTAATATAAATTTATTGTTGTAGTATTTATTCGATGTGATTCTTGGTCTTCTGATACCTATTATAGTGTTCACCTCGGGTTTCAGCCTGAACGGGGTGTGACAGCTACTGTCGTACCCATTAGTGCCGTGAGGTCTAAAGCTTGTTTCGGTTGCGGAGATACCAGTCATTTTCTTTAGGGGACTGTTGATCACGCTAACCCACTGCAGAACGCTCAGGGTAATTAGGCTTGTGCTGGGGCATACTTTTTGGGGGCCGCTGAGGCACAACAAGATCCGAGGAAACGTCGCTAGTACATTTTCTTAAACAATCACTTTATCCCTGTTTCATTCGATTCGTATGCCGACATTAGTTTTATATCCCTTGATTATGTGTCTATATCTTTCTGTGATTTGTGACAGTATTTTCCACTTGAATTTTGGAACGAAATTCTTTTAAGCAGGGAATATTGGCAACCGTCACTCTATGCATGTAGATAAAATGTTTTATATATGCGAAAAATTTAAAACTAGACGACTAAACATCCAAATATTATTAAAACAATGAAAAACATTTAATTTATAGTTTCAGCCATCGTGCATCACACGATCTAAAAGTCTAATAATCTTATGTATCTAACAAATAATAAGTTTACAAATAATAAGTTATTGGAGTCGGTCTATAGGTTGTCTTGTCATTCACATTTCCTAAAATATATTCATCCTCATATTAAAACTGGTCGACGCATATGGTTTCGTGCCAGTTGGGCCAAAAAGTGTTTTATTGGGCCTTATTCGGTTTTAATTTGGTTTGCATTTTAAGCCCGATTTGGTTTTGCTTCTTTGCCTGCCACGTGCCTTCTTCTCTGTCTTGCTGTTGCTTTCTATTCCCTCTTGAATTTTGCTTCCATTTTCTATCGACTACTTTTCAAAACTCTTGCTCCGGTGTCGAAGGTATGTTCTTTGTTTTCATCGCTGCATGTGTTGGTTATGTTTTGTTTATTTTAAACCCCAACATTTTTTTTTGTCTAAAGGGCATTAAATAGGAGTATTAAACCGGTACTGATATTTTCATATATCGAGTTAATACATTCAGTCCAATTTGAATTTTGGAAATCGGTATAGGTATTGAAGTAATTGAGAAAAAAGAGTATATATAATTATTTTAAGATAGTTGTTTCATATAAGAGAAATGATTAATCCTCCTAAAGGATTAGCCTAATAATCCTCCTAACCATAAAAAGCTAACACTTGGCATTATCTTAAACAAATTGATAATTATTATTTTAACTTTTATTTTAATTCCAATTTTACCCTTTATAAATATTTAAATAACCTTTAAACCATATCAATCCAATTTTTAGAATATAAAATTGACTTTTGACTATTTGGCGCCGCCGTAGAAGCTTTCAAATCCTCCGCTCCAATTTCATGGCGATCCGTACGTTTCATTCTATCTCACTTCATCTCTTTCTCTCTCTAACATAATACATATAATTGATTAATTCATGCAGACTGGTAAGTTTCAACAAACAATCACATCAAGCTTCGAAAAAACCGGAAAAACACTACATTCCGGCAACCAATCAACCGTCAGAATCCATCCAGAGTTCGCCGAAAAAGGAAGGTACTTCGACTTCTGTTCTCGATTAATTCTGGCTTCGATCGAATTCACTGAAGACTCGCCTCTTTGTACTACGCTTCGTAAAGACGGATATAGTATTCGAACTGTTGAACACTTGCTTTCGGCTTTAGAAGGAACCGGTGTCGATAATTGTCGAATCGAGATCATAAATAGTAGTAATAATAATAATAAGAATGACACATCAGCGGAGGTAAAGGTTATTTAAATATTTATAAAGGGTAAAATTGGAATTAAAATAAAAGTTAAAATAATAATTATCAATTTGTTTAAGATAATGCCAAGTGTTAGTTTTTTATGGTTACATATAATAATTATTAGAAATTCAAAATATTATTTTATAAAAAAAGAAGAAAGAGAGACACATTGTTTAGAGTGTGTTTGGCAAAATTATATAGAGTTGTAGTTATGAGCTATAACTGAAATTGTAAGTTGTTGGGCAGAAGATTAAGTTTTTATTTAGATTTAGAAGTTAAAGATTATATTTGTATCAAAAAATTTAATAAGATAGTTATCTGTTATAGAAATATAATTTAAATAAATAAATAAGAAAAAAAATACTATAGAAGAGTATAAACATAATTTTACTACTTAAAAAGTTCGATTTTTCAGACTTATGCTATGCATATGTAACTTTTCAACCAGTATTTGAACCCCAAATCCGAAGTGGGAGGTTGATTCACAAACGCTAATAGAAGTCAAACAAAAACCATCGTCGCTAAAGACCAAATAAGCATTTCGTTACCATTATCCAATTTACCATAACTCCTAACATCATAGTCATAGCAAAAAATAGATAGTAAAAAGAAAGAAACAACTTATTGGATTTAAAAATGAATGTTCATTCAATCAAGTTCCTGCCAATATACCTTTATTTAAAGAAACTACTTGATACGGTTCGCAATTAACCTATCCTCATAAACAGCTCATTAACAACTCAGACCAAAAATCATACCACCGATCCATTGGGATAAGATCAGTCCGTAATATGATCATGGCTTTAATTCGACAGAAGAAGAAAAAGGACTAAAGATGAAACTGTAAAACTGTATATTCTGCATCATGCGATGTCTACTCTAACGACTTAAGTTTCTTACTTGCTTTTCTTCTTGGTGTTCCTCCTTGTCATCTTATGACGTTTGTTCTTTGGTTGATTCTTTTTATTTGTGGATTTAGATTTTCCCAATCTCTCATCCTCAACTCGTTTACGCTTAGAACACCTACTTCCAGCTTTGCACTTCTCAGCTGACTGCTGACTTTTCTTAGGACGACCTCTCTTCCTTGGTTTATCCTCGTGTATTTCATTTTTTAGCTCTTTTGGTTGCTGATCTTGCTCTGAACTACCCGTCTCCTGCACTTGCGTTGGTTCATCAACTTCTATTAATCGCTTCTCCAAACTTGGACTTGTTGATTTCTGTTTTGTTTCCATATCAGTAGGCTCCGTCAACGTATTCTTCTGTGTACTTCGTAGTTTAGCTCGCTGCCCATTCATTTGAGAAGATACCGCACTTGGTGCCTGTTTTGCCTCTTTCCCTTCAATAATATCCAATCGATGTTCTTTTTCTTCAGACAAATTTACATTAGTTGGTGGATTGGCCAACTCTGAGCTCGCTGATGCATCTTTCTTACACGTTGACTTTATTTGTGATCTTGTATAGATTCGTTTGCCGTGTTTTAGTAACAAATGATTGGAATGAGGAGATTGTTCTAGTTGCAGAAGCTGTGGATTCTGCATCATTTGAACTTGTTCATCATCATTATTTTCTTCTTGAATCTGTATATCACTGCCAGTAACTTCGTTATTTTGTTTTAAATTTGCTTCAACCTCATTACGTAGTTCTACAGACTGATTTCCATTCCCAATCTCATCAAATTCTGTAATCGACAGTATTTTTTCCGACTGATCTTGAATCTCTAGATCAACTTCTTGTTCATCAACCATCTCATCCAACGGCTGAACATCTTCATCGCGTACAGTTATCTGTTTATCAGTTTCCTGTACATCCACCATGCTTTTTTCTTTTCTCTCACGTTTCCTACGCTGCCTAATGCTAGTCTTTCCCGGTTTTGTATCCAATCCACTCTTCATTTTCTTAAGTTTCTTACAAGGCCCACTGTTTTTCTTCCCTAATTCTGAATTCAGTTTCCTTTTCAATGGCTTCTCTAATGTAGAGCTCGAGACTGGATCAATATCAGTATCAGCACCAGCAAGCGAATAGCGTTGCTTGTGAGTGATACAAATTTCTTTACCATCACAAAGCTTCTCAAGGTGATGTTTCAGTAACGTTGAGTGAGCCCAAGGCAAATCAACATACTCTTTTTTTATATATTTTGATATTGACTCCTCACTTGAACCCCCTTTCTTATTTAACTCCCAAATCGCCTTATGAATCATCTATATCCATATATAACCAGGAAAAAAGTTAATTCACCAACAAATTTTCTACAACATTAAAATATAAAACTTGATCATTACGGATGTGTTTGTTTAGTTGTAGAAAATCCTACTGTTTTCTAAACAAGGAAAACTAAAAAATAGAAAACTGTTGATTTTTTCGACAAACTTATTAAAGAAAACAAAAACTTCCGGTCGCGTTTAGTTGACGGAGAATTTTTCAGTTATAAGTGAAAGGTATTTTTATTCCCTAGAAAACAAATGAAAATTATGAAAACTCGTTGGATGGAAAATATGTTTTCATCTTTTGTAAGGGAAATTTGAAAAAGAAATATTGTAAACAATAAAAAGTAGTTTCCAAAATTCTATTATTAAAAGTAAAAAGCGGATTTTTTGTTTTCATTGAAAAGTTTTTTGATAAAACTCGATTTGAATGCGTTTTCTGTTTTTTGAGTTTCCTTTGGCACTTTTTACCCGAAAAATGCCTTTTTCACTTTTATAACTACAATTTTGGAAACTCTTTTCTATTGTTTTCAAATTTCCCCTATCTAAAATGAAAAGACTTTTTTATCATCTAAACGCGTTTTCCCAATTTTAATGTGGTATCTAGGAAACAAAAACACAAATTTTCTGCAACTACACGCAACCACCAAATTTAATAATAAACATTTATAACAACATGAAATAAATACAGTAAAAAAAAAAAAAAAAAAAAAAAAAAAAACCTAAATTTGGAATTTATGAGATATTGAATTTAAAATTGAAAAAGGTAAAAAAGAAAAAAGTACTTACAGCGGCATAAGGAGGGTGATTAGGGGTTTGAAAATCAGGGAAGAACTGAGAAAATCGTTGTTGGATTATTAACGTTGAAGAATTATTATTATTTTGGGATAAATTAGGGTTTGAATTCGCAAATTGGATCAGGGCTTCTTTAAATTTCTCCATGCTGGTTTCTGATGATTGTTACTGATTTTGTTTTTAATAAAAAAAAAAAGGGTTATAAAACACTTAAATATCTTTTTTTAAATCTAAGATTTCACAAAAAAAAAAAAAAAAAATCAGTTTTCCTTTAATGACTTTTCGCTTTACATATTGCTAAACTAGATTATTGTCCCACGATAGCGCGAAAAAAATAAAAATTGAATCATAAATTTTATGTTTATATAGATTTTAATTTATTATGAGAAAATAATGTTGTACGTATATATATATATATATATATATATATATATATATATATATGGTGAGGTTCCGCTGCACTCCATGCTTAAAATACATACCGGTAGAAACACTCCAAAATCAATTTAAAAATAGTAAAAAAAATGTTTCTTTTAAAACTATTTTGGAGAATCATCCTAAAATAACCTCTACAATCATTTTATGAAATAAAAAAATTGATTTTTTTTGGAAATTTTTGATTTTTAAAAACTTGGATGCATTTTTCCGGTAGATGCATTTTTTTAGAAAAGTCGATTTATTTTCAAAAATAAGGTGCATTTTAACTCATTTTTTTGTAATATTAATAATAAGATGCAGTTTTATTCATAAATTAGATGCATATTTGAAAATAAGTAGATGCATTTTTTATAAAATTAGAAAAATGCATCTACGTTTTTTTCCGAAAAAAATCAATTTTTTTTTTATTTCATAAAAAGATTCTAGAGGTTATTTTAGGAAGATTCTCCGAAAAAAATGTGAAAAAAACTTTTTTTAACTATTTTTAAATAATTTTTTAAAACGTACTTATTGGTATGTATTTTAAGCATGGTTTGTATATGATCCACATACTATATATATATATATATATATATATATATATATATATATATATATATATATATATATATATATATATATATATATATATATACTTTTACGTTTATACACATATTGTTTAGAGTTATAATAACATATACACTTTTATCTTTATACACATGTTTTGATATTTTGTATTAGGAGATTGTAGAATAATAATAAGGTAAATTATAGTCCAACTTGAACGATTTTATAATTAAATTATAATTATGTTTTTTATTTTAGAAGAAATTAAATGAAAGAGAGAATGTAATTATGTATTGCAAGAGGGTGTAAAATGAAAATAATCTTTGATGACATCATCAATCTGATCTAACGGCTGATATCAAAGATTTTAACCCATCCAACGGACCTTACTTCGCCATGTGGCATTTGAGGCTCCTCTTTTATTATATATTAAAGATATAGTCTCATGGTTATGTTTAGAGGTGTAAACGAGTGCTAAGCTTAAACTCGACTCGGTTGGTAAAACTTGACTCGAGTTCGATTGGGCTTTAAATTTTTAGTTCAAGCTAGATTCGATTATCAAAACTCGTGATCGAAACTCGACTCGAACTCGATTCACTACACGTTTTAAGCCCGAGCTCGATAAATAATCGTTATATACACTCGACTCGACTCGTTAACAATAATTTAGTAATTGTATGTATATAAAAGGGTAAATTTGTAATTTAGCAAAAGCTTGATAAGGCTCGCGAGCCTAACGAGCTGAATATCTTTGAACTCAAACTCGACTTGAAAGTTTACTCGAGTAGCTCGACTCGATTAAATCGATTCGATTTCGAATAATATGTGAGTCGGTCTCGATTAGCTCGCGAGCTGTCTTGTCTCGTTTACACTCTTAGTTATGTTTATAAACACTCTACACGGTATTCGGTATCATATTTGCCAAAAGTTCGGTATTCGGTACGGTATCGGGTACCAATGAAATGACTAAAATAAAAATGGTACTAACCGGTTCGGTACGAGACTAGTATCACGCTCACCCTACAGTGTACACATATAATTATATTGTACGTTAATAATAACCGTCTATTACTTAAAATAACCTTATCGTATTATATTTAATGATAACAGTTGTTAAATATCACACGTGACTGAACTTCTTATTTATAATCTAAAAATTGATACCATTTTTTGGTTATAAATGACACTATAATGAGAATATCATAAGATATACAGTATTTTCTTCGTTTTGAAAAACGTCTAGAAATAAAAATCAATCATATAAAAATAAATACAGTTAATAAAATATTTTTTTCATTATACTTATTTTACATATACATTAAACATTTGATATTTTTATAGTTTGAAAATTTAAAAATATTTAAGAACAAAATGAAAATTTGTTACATTTTAACTAATAATATTTAAAAATAAAACTATAATTTTGACATAAATATAAATAGAAAGATGAACGTTTATTTTGGTGCAAAAAGGAAGAATGAAACAACATATGTTTAAAAATAACAAAATCATAAAAATTTGATTATATAACTTAATTTAACACTATTTTGTAACACTATATGATCCCAACATTAAAAAAATTATAGGGAGATGGGATTTATTTACAAAATGGATTCTCAAATATCGAAAGTTGAGAAATGACATAGCACTCAAATCCTTTGCGTACAAGCGATCACTCTAAAGTTGAAAAATGGCATCATACACATACATTAGATAAAGTTGTTTCGCAACTAACTACAATTTACAGACAGCATCAACTGCACTCGCTACATCAACATCAGTATCTTTCCGAACAATACAACGTTTACAACTACAGCAAACCTAGTTAACGCTGTTGTACACTGTCATTGCATTATACAACAATAGGTTTTACATACAAGTTTACATAAAACAATCATACCCTAGAGTTTGAAGTTAGCTGCCCTGAGAAAACATGAAAACCGAAGAAAAGCACATTATTTATAAACCAGAACTTCTAGTCTTCCGCGAAGTTATCACTTGTTCCGTTTCTGCAATTTTGGGTTCCCTTTTGGAGGAACTTGCACGTCCCGGGGGTTTTATTTGCTCTTTTGAATTATATGGAACCTTTTAAATTGCCAGAAGCTTTAGTTAGTCACAAGCAATATAAAATATAGCGTTTAGTCAATTTATAGTAAATTGTACCTCAGTTATTACATGTGCTTCTGATATTACTTCACGAGATCTTAGGCTTCGACGGACTGGTGTCACTGGCTCAACTTGTTTCTGTATAAAACAAACAATATAATTGAATGAGATATATTAGTAAAAAAAGTTACTAAATTAAACTAATGTCAAGACAGAGAGAAAATGATGAGATTAAACCTTGGATTTTGGAGTTGTCTCTTGTTGCTTGCAGCTAGACCTCAGTCCTGGTCTCAATGGCCGTTTTTGTTCATCTTGATGCTTATGATCTGCAGAATTAGTACTACACGATGATGCTGAATTGTCATTGTTTTTGTCTTGAAGAGTGTCTTTCTCAGATATTTCACTTTGTTGTATGTGTGCTACCGCGAGGACAATTTCTTTCCCGTTTTCTTCTGTTTGTTGCTGTTCCTGTTGAGGTTGCTCTTCAGTTGACTCGGTTTCTCCATTTTTTAGCTGACTTTGTTCACATGATTGAAGGGAATCTTCAGCCTTTTCAACGCATTGCTCTTGTTGATGACTTGGTTCTTCAGTAACATCATCATCATGCAACCCCTCTGATTGTTCTGTTTTCTCTACTTGTTTATCAGTCAAATAATCGTTCTGCACTTCTTCAGTCTTTACTTCAGTTTCTATCTCTAGCATATTTTCTTCAGTACCTACAACTTTTTGTTGTTCACAAGTCGTATTTTCCTCTTTGTTATCTTTCTTGGGTTGCTCTTCTGTATCGTCATTTTGTCTTTCTACAACACTCTTAAGTCGTTCTTCCCCTAGAACTTGTTTCTCAACAATATCAGACTGCTCTTTATCTTCTGGTTGGTTACACTCCACGATTGTTGCTCCTTTTTCTTCTTGCGGTTCATATTCATCTACTTCAGCATCACTATCGCCCATCCCAACATCTTTCTCTTCACTTGCATCATCTTCTAGAAGGTCTCTTCTACTTTCTTTTAGTTTGCGCACTCCCCTACCAATCCATGTAACTTTATACTGTTTTTGTGGTACATTTTCGTCATCACTAACAACAATTTTCTTTCTTCTTGATCGTCTCAGTATTACACTTTCTTCCTCCTTGTGTCCATTTCCAACCGACTCTTCACAAACTTTTTGATCTGTGATCACTTCGGTTTGATCTTCTACTAAGATCTCTGTTTCTACAACGTCGTTCTTTTTTTGCGGTTGATTTTCTTGTTTTTCAGCTTCATCTTCTTGTCCGTTCTCATCATTAGGAATTGCATCCTCTTCAACCTCCATGTCCCTAACTTCATTTGGATCTTCAATTTCCCGTACTGGTTCATCTACATCATCAACATCCATTTGCTCTTCTTCCATTTGAGATTCTTCAGCAATCGTAACCTCCTTACTTAATCTACCTCTTTTTCTTCCCCTTATTGTCTCACGTGAACGACCCCGTTGCCCTACCCTATTCAAGGGTGGTCTACCCCTGCCCCTACCACTGCCCCTACCCCTACCCCTACCTCTACCCCTACCTCTCACATTTACCCTCATACCCCCTCTTCCATTCACATTCCTTCTCCTTCTCTTCCTCTTTCTCTCGTGTGTTTGGTGAGGCTCGTCCCAGCCGAAACTTGTGCCGGATGAACTGGGGCTAGAGCAAAGGCTAGCCGAAGAGCTAGAATAAGAGCTTGACATGGGGCTTGGACAACGGCTACTAGGCTTAACTATGGGCTTAGAGATTAGTGGACAGCGAACATAGCATTTATCGTTTGTCATAGTTATCTTGTCTTTTATTTGAAGATCTCTCAGATGATGATTAAGAATGGTGGAATGTGCCCATGGCAATTCATGGTATTCCTTTTTAATGAAGTCGGAAATGGCTTCCTCGCTAGAAGCACCATCTCTGTTCAACTCCCACATGGCTGTTAATATCATCTACACAAATCACCACGAATCACAAAATAGGTGAATATTAAAGAGTTGGCACTCTGTTGATCACTTTACTTAACAAGGCAACGATATACGGATTAAATCAATAAATTGATCTGTATCTGTATGGTAAGGCTTTTATAACACTATGGGATTTCACAATTTTGTTGCTACACATTCTAGGTTCTCTTCTACGGTCACCAATAGAAGTAAAAGGACACGTAAAACAAACTACAGAATACAAGAAGAAGGTCCCTCAAACATTATAATGGATTATTACAAATAGTTCGACAGAAACAATAAGGGTGGACGCTTCTAGTTTCCTTAGCTAAAACATAATATGCAAAAAACTTGTTCTCGATTTTGCAAGTTTTGATAAAATTTATGAACAAGAAAGATGGCATAGCACGTTTTATTAACCAGCTTTAGTTCTGAGGACGGAAGCCTTTTCCTTCTTTATTAGCACGTACCTGTCGACCTCGTGCTGCTGCCGCGGTTTCTAGGACCAACCGACGCCTCACCTGCTCAGGTCTGTTAGCCAAGCGCTAGCGCCCAACTGGAATTTGAAGTGATTGGGAAAGGGAAGAAAAGAAAGATGCTCACTCCTTTTAGGAACATGGGCATTTAGAAGGAAGGACGCTTTCAAAGGCGAAAGGCCATGGGGAGATACTGTCTGTGATCCATGGATCTCCAATCGAGAAACCGTATCCAAGACTAAAATAAACAATATGAAGAACATATTGCTCAAGATGAAGAATAAAACAAGCACAATACCCAATAACACGGTTAAAGCGCACCTAAAGGGGTAACCAAAAGAAACTTTATCTACATTTGTGTGATTAATCATTTCCAAAGTGACCAAAAACGATAAAGATGTTCAGGTCTAGTAGTTGCGTTTAATTACAGACAGCATAACTTCATACATTAAGGATGTAAGATATCAATATAAAACTTCTAAACTCTTAATGCTAAACTCTTAAGGAATGTAGTATTTGGCATTAGCTCAAATTCATTCTCTCGTCTCCTATGAGCTTAACATCTTAATGCTGACGTCTTTATACACGATTAGCATTATCTTTCATATCTCTACCTATATCCAAATGTGCAGAACAAAATGGGCATATGATCTTCGGTCTATTTTCGCTGTAATATCCAGCTTTAGGTCATGCTTATTGTTATACAAACCAATTACAAAACCGAATAACACGATCGAAACACATTTCTCTTACCATTCCCCCAATTACTATCGAAACACATAACACTGAGACATAAACAATAGATCAACACATGCATGCATAATGTAATTAAAATCAAGATTAACAAATTGAAATCAAAGATTACGATAATTACATACATCGGAATACGGAGGGTGATCGGGGACAAGAAGCTCATGAGGTAAAATATCATCAAACCGTTGTTTAATTAACGATTGATGAGCTGGCAGTAACCGTCCAGCTAGGTTTAGTACTAGTGATTTTAGGTTTTCTATGTTTCTGTTGGTACTAGACTCGCCGGAATAGTTGTCGGGAGGAGTGTGGGTGGTTTCCGGTGGTGGTGGAATGGTGGTGGGGTCCATGGTGGTTAAGTGAATGGGTATTTAGAAAGTTGGAGAAAGTGTTTGAAGTCTTTGTTGACTAGTGTATATAGTTCTGTTTTTTTTACTTGTCTTAAGTGGGACCCATGAAGCCATCAAATCAGTGTCTACGTGGCAGATTATATTGTGCCACGTGTGCAAATTTCAATTCAAATGTTTATATTAAGAATAAACAATTTTGATAACAAAACGATGGTTGAAAACATAATGAACATTGAACATTTTATCTATTTAACCTTTTCTTTTTAAACGTTCGAACTAACTAAAGTGACTAATAAACTTATATAATTAGAATAAGGATTGAATTGTGATTTTGACGTCACTAAATCATACTGATACCGCTAGACCACAGACCCGTTAGTATTTTATCTATCTAACTAATAATCCTAATAATTGCCTTTTACATTTTGGATGTTCATCTTTTATTTTTAAAAGATATATATATGTTATTATGTATTGTGTTTATGTTTTGGTTACGGCTTGTGTTTATGAAGTTATAAATAAATAAAAAGCTTATGTTTGCAACAACCTTTTGAAATAGTTTCTGACAAGATTTTGGTCTTTATGTCACTCATCGGTTGGATTAGTTGAGGACAAACCTCGATAGACCGAAATTTGGTATTTTTACAATCTCATCAGAAACTGTCGCCATAAAACAATTTGTTTGTAGAATATTGAGTGTTTTGACAATGTTTTGAGGTTTTTTATGGCAGTTTTGATTATTCCAAATAGATCTTTGAGAACGTGTAGGGTTTTTCGGTGGCAATTTAGGTTAAGGGTGAGCACAAAACCAAAAACCTGAAACCGAAAAAAACCAAACTAAAGCAAAAACTAATGGTTCGGTTTTTTATTTATTGAAAAACCAAAATATTTAGATCGGTTTTTGAAAAAAATCGAACCAAACCATTTATAATAAATATAAACATATATGTAATTACTATGATTATATTTATTTTTTAGGCAAAAAGTATTATAGGTAGTACAACAAAATTTTATAGCTTAATGATTATAAATTATTAAGTAAATTATGAGTGATTGTCAAAAAAATCAAATAGGATGTTTCTTTTATTAAGTCGAACTAGTAAATGTCTCTGCAAACTGACTAAAAACCAAATTAACCGAATTTGACAAAGAAAAACTGAAAAACCTAACCGAATTTGACATAAAAACCGAAAAACCGAACCGAACGGTTCCTAACCTTTTAAATACCAAAATTTTCGGTTTGGTTTCGGTTTTAATACAACAAATTAGTGGAATCGAACCATGCTCACCCTTAAATTCAAACATAGATTTGGCGTTTTCTGAAGAAAAAAAATATTCAGCCAATTTAATCGGCAACCGAACCGGTAGGTCTGCCGTAAAAACAAACAAGCCAATAGGATGTGAAAACTTTATTTTACAAAATTGTGTCTTATAAATATATCAGTTTATTTATTAAAAAAAATGGATAGAGATTAATTTTCTAATCCGATAAAATATCTCGAAAAGTTGAGCCAAATAAAAATCTAACTATGTACCTCTCTCATTTAATAAGAGTGTATGTAATATTTTCAAATTATCACTTGGGCAACTCCTATGGTTAACATAACAAAATAAGTAACTTTAGTTTACGGGTGAGTAAAACCTAAATGTACATAATACCATGGTTGTGTTGGTGATTTTAGTGTTATTGGTTGTATTAGTGTTGTTGTGACTTACTTTGAGACCGAAGAGAAAACAAGTTAAGCTCGATTACGAGTCGGAGAGTGTGGGTTGCACGCTCGTTCGAGCTATCTGGTTCGAGCCTTGAATATAGATTGTCAGATTTCTTGTATAATCCCATATAGAGAATTCGTGATATCCAAAGGCTGAGAATTGGGTCGAATTACTTTATTGAGAAAGTGAAATCCATAGACGATCAGGATATTAATTATCCAAGTCAGTTGTACCCAATTACTAAGAGGTTGTGTGACATCCCGTATTTTAAGGTATTAATCGATTATCGTTTATCTTTATTTTTTATCGCTTTGGTTTGACCCATCGATTTTCCTTGTGATTATTCACGCTTTATTTGATATGTCGGGTTTTATATGACTTGTTGCTTCGTCCTTCGCGACGGAAGCGTCCTTGTTACCTAAGTGCCGATTAGTTAGTATTCTCGTATAATAAGTTAGGGTGTTTATGCCTTCTACTATTGATTAAGATTAATGTTACTAATATTATAGAGTTGGTCCTTTCTAACGAGTCAAATCCGTGCCTAAGTTGCTATCGTACACGTCCTAAACAACTGGAAATCGAAACGTCGGAAATCAGCAAAGGGACTACGTCGTAGTCACCATGGACTACGACGCAGTCAGTCCTTCTAGCAGATATTGACGAAAACATCGCTTTCGATAGTTTGGACCACCACAACTCTTCCATCTCGTGACTTATCTCTGGAATTTGCCCTTTAGGAGTGGATTTGATCTAGATCTAGATCTAAGACCATATTCACTCCATCTCTCATCCTATAATCACTCTTTACCTTTCATTTCACATTTTCTCTTTTGTTTTCAACACACACTTTCTATCATTTCTCTCTATTCTCTCCCAATTTCCAGAAAAGTATGAGAGAAAATATGTCATATATTGAGTGAGTTTGAGCTAGGAGAGTTCATCAATCATCTTTCACAATCATCTCATTTGATTTCCACCACCTTTAGTAAGTTTTTCTCCATGTAATCTTCATTTTTACTCTCTTTCTTCCTTTTTATGTTAAAGATTTGTAACATATGATTCATTTGTGTGGAATACAAGGTTTTCCCTCCACTTTCATCTTTCATACTCGAATTTTCGACTACCGCCTTGAAGATTCTACATCTTGAGTTTTGGTAAGAAAATCATCATTTAAAATCACTCTATTCTTTCTTTTCTTCAAAGCTCACATACTAATGGTGTGTTTATGTGTGTTTGGAGTCGGATTCTCACCACCACCAGCATAGGAGCTCATCTTTCGATTTACTTTCGTGGTTTTTGTCTCGGTGATTTGTAGATATTTGCGGAGGTCTTCGGTACTTCCTAAGTTTCTCCTAATTTTCTCTTTACGTTTCCTTAATTAGTCTTAAAATTGGTTAAATAATATGTAAAATTGATTAATATGGATGAAAACCTAATTATTTAACATTTTACACATAAAATCTTCATATTATAAGTTATAAAACGGTAGATTATACGTGAAAGAATTAATAATAGTAAAATTATACCATCATCGAACTTATCGAAATTATTGGACTCTTTGGAGTTTTAGGACTAATTTGGACTAAATAAGTTTTAGTATGACGTTCTACTCTAATTAGTATTATAAGTATTATTTATGTAAAGTTCACATATTGAACATACATAAACTTGTATATATGAAATCTTATGTAATATAACTTATTATTATGTGCATATTTAGTATACATAACCTTATATACATATTTATGTAATACAACTTTTTGGACATATAATTTATTATCATTAAAACTTATTATAAAAGTTACGATTCTTAAAATGTTTCAAAGAAAAAGTCTAAAAACTAACTTTGAACATTTGAAATACATATAAGGGTGTGCTTGGTTTGTGTTAGTTAATGGGAAAGGAAATGATAATGATAATAGTATAGAATACAATGGAAATGATAATGATAATAGTGGGTAATGAAAGGTATTAACCTCAATTTAGTGAGTAATGGGTTATTGGGTAATGAGGGCTAATGAGGGGTAATGACTAATAGCATTATATTTCTATATGTAAAATAGTATATATTGACAAATAGACGTTTATGAACTCAAAGACCTAATCGCAATCATAAACATAATATTTATTATTATGATAAATTTTAAACTTATATATTTTCGACAAACGTACTTTTTACTCAAAACGCGATCGTAATCTTAAACTTCTAATAATAAATTATAACTTTCGTTAAACTTATATAAAAGTGTTTTTAACCTTGAAATACTCGAAATATTTAAGTATAATTTTTAATAGGCTTAAATTCTTCAAATGTTGACTTTGACTCCTTATTTTTAATCGTCGACTTTGACTGAAGTCAAACATCTTATTACGTTGATTTTGGTTAATTTCGACTAAACTTGGGTTTTCAATATTTAATCTTCTATCGTTATCTCCTATTCGTCGGCAATGACTCGAAATGTTATTCGTTCGGACTCTTTGAATCTATAATGTAATATGACGTAAATTTATAAGGCTAAACCGAACTAGACTTATAGAGGTACATGGAATCATGGAGGGAACTTAATCGTTGGAGTGATCTCTCCTGATTGTTATCCCGACACTGCTATCGTTGAGTACTGTGAGTTATTCGAGCCCCTTTTTGCTGCTTTACTTTGGGCTGGAAAGCGTTATTTGAAATTTGTTATTATTTAATCTTTATTTACCTAGTAGATCAGAATTGTCTTAGATTATATGATCATTAGGCCTTGTTTGGCCCCCCTGTTTATACATGTTAACTCTTTGAGCCTCGGTTGCATATATATATATATATATATATATATATATATATATATATATATATATATATATGGGTTTGACCAAACCCTCATTACTCGATAGGATGTCCCTATGAGTGGATGTTATGGGCGTTTGTGATTATTTGTTGCCTTTGGTTTGATCACCTTAGGATTGGGGTTATTTATTGTGGTTAAAGATCGGGTATATGTTATCTAGGCAATATACGTCGCACTAGGGTTGTAAAATAAGATACTATTGAAAAATTATTATTATTGTCATATTTTAAAATGGGTCAAATTTCAACTTTATTGCAAGTAATGTCACAAACTTTTTGTTGACGTATTTTTAAACGCTTTTCAGAAGTTTGAGGATTTGCTTATATGATCATGACATGCTTCTTATGCGGATCGTCTGTTTTGTTACTTGGAACTTATTTGATTTGATGTAGTTCCGTTATGATCCGTGTATTTTGGGATTTGTTTTGTATTTGAGACGTTTGTTATGTATTGTATACTTTTGGCGTGATTTATTGTATCCGATGTATTTTTGTTGTAGTTGTTTGTTGTAACCTTGACTCATGATATCATAAACTGTAACACCTTGTGTTTCCGTTTTAGCGGGGTGTGAGAGGTTGTTTGAGAAACAGTTACCAAAAACAACAATTGAATAAAGAGGAAACAAATAGACACTAACCTTATATACATTGGTTAAGGAGGGTGTCGTTAAGAACAAGAAGCATGGTATGCAAATTTCATAAACACGGAGTAATAGAAATGAAATGTTATATGCCCAATCGATATGATGGTTTATACGAAAAAACAACAAATAAGTAAACAACACTCGTATTTCACGTCTGTTTTTTTTTTCTATTACATATCATCGCTTTCAAACTTACAAAACAAACTATAAAATCATCGACGAGAAGGAAACATAAATGTTCAGTTGTCTTCAATATATGCAATAAGCTCTTTATCCTTTTCAAAGATAGCCATTTCTTCTTTTTCCATTCTCATTGTTGCTTCAATACCATCTCCATCTGGGGTATCCATCAAAACCGGTAAGGTTTTGACTCGCATTTGCAGCTGGTATGATTACTTTTACCGGCTTTCCCCAACCAAAATCCACTTTGTAAAACGGAAACCTACATAAGCTTGAAAATCTATAAGTTCGTGTTTCATCATCCTCTAACTCTGACAATGTGTTTACAAGCATTTCCCATACTTCTTCGATGTCTCTTATTTGTTTAATTCCCATTCTCTTTTTTCTCAACTTAACAATCACCTCATTCAACTTGATTTCGGAATCCCCCATCTTTACGATCAATGATGTACATATATTGCCAGCAGCTATTTCAGGACAATTTATGATTTTTTTTCCTCATGTTCACTATTTGATTCAAGTTTGATGGATGTAAATAACCCGACTTTGTTGTGGTTGCACCTATGGAACATTTAAAGAGTAATGATGTGAACATTTCGACGACCCTAGTTGGGTTCAGCTGATTTGAATCCAACACGTTAACCTTGCTCTTTAGCTCATTTAGTTTTGAATTAGGGAACACAAATCTCCTTGTTACATAGTCAACTTTGTTTGTGCTACTAAACGTGAACTCTTGTATTTTATTATTGTTTATGGAGGAAGAAATGAAACTTGGATTTTGGCAACCCACCACGCGTTACAGTGCCCAATGGTTTATGAACTCGATCATCGTGAATGCGTCAGCAACCTTGTGCGACATGGACACAGCCACCACGACTCCACCACATGCAAAATGATTTACTTGGATCTTGATCATGTCATAACTAGATTTGTGTACATCACAACCTAGACCATAAGGAAAGAGTTGGTCAAGGGTTTCATCTTGATCTTTTTTGAGAACAAAATCATTGACTCGACTATCATTAAAAGCTTCTAAAAACTCAACTCCTTCATCATTACATTCGATGTGAGGTGCAGAAGGTGCTAGCAATTTACCCGCGAATGGATAGTATCTTGTTAAGCTATGTGATAATGACTTCTTTAGGATCTCGATATCACCATAGTTGTAATGTTTGTAAAAGAAGTCCGCTGGCATGTGAACGTTGGGATTAAAAAGATCAATTATGAGTTTTTAGGTGAGAAGATGTTGGTGAAGATGGTTTAATGATTTCTTGAGATATAATGGTGTGAATTGAAGTTGCCTGATCCTCCTAAATCTTCCGAGTTTTGCCATGATCATCTTCGTTATTTGATGACGAGATTAATTTTACATTACGAAGATGTATGCATCATATCTTCGCTTATGATATCCATCCTACAAAGTATGACTTCATTTGGGAAGAAAAGAACAAGTTGATATATAATTTATTTCCATATACAAGTCGGATCCACTTTGTTAGGAGAGGGGGCGAGTGTCAAGGCACATGCAGGTTAATTTATTGCTTAGATTTTGAGATACGAAAATTCTGACTATTCTCGTCGATCAGCTTCCGATTGGTTTTCTGGAATTAAGACTACAACGATTAGATTACAATGATATTCAGGTAGCTCGGATTCAAGTGAATACAAGCCTCGATCGGAATCTGATATTTGACACTTGCTAATCCAGACCTCTAATTAAACACATATGCACTTTAAAGAAGTAAAGCTCACTAATGTCACATTTTATTAGGATTACCTTCTAATGCCATTTATGCTTTCTATGTTTCTCAAAGATTATATGTATTTAGTAAAGTATTACAGTAAAAATTCATATTTTTAACTGATTTACTGTATTTGACACATGCAAAACAAACTTGAAAAGTTCTTTCTTTGCCTAATCCAAAACATGATGTGGTTGTCGTAATGTATAAAAACAACGGTTAGTGTTTGGTTTAAGGGTTTAAGAATGAGGAATGTGAATGATAAAAATTTAAGGTATGTTTTTAATGGTAACAAGTTTTAAATATGGGAAATTAAAAATTGGTGAGTTTAATTATTTATGTCCATTTCGAAGTATAATGAAACTCATACCCATACTAAAGTAACAACAATACACCCCCTCGATTAATTTATCAAAAATTATAATTATTATCCATTATTACCTTATAATATAGAAACAAAACTTTCATATGTACGGTGATGGTGATCACTGGTTATCATCTAATAAAAAAAACCGTATGTAATATGCTGGTATGTTTTTGAATTCATTTTACTTGTGCCTAAGTTTACCAACAAGAAGTGAACGTGCCGGAGTGGTTATCGGGCATGACTAGAAATCATGTGGGCTCTGCCCGCGCAGGTTCGAATCCTGCCGTCCACGCATTTTTTGTATCTTCCACCACCTTTTTGCAACAACTAAACCGCCGACATTATATATCCATAAACCCTATCAAACCCCTAATAAATAATCCCCAAATATTTACTTTTTCGATCTACATTAACAATGGCGAAGCGTTTGATTCCATGTTTGAACAGAATCTTGGTGGAGAAGATTGATGCTCCGTCCAAAACCGCAGCCGGTATCCTTCTCCCTGAGAAATCTTCCAAGGTATATGTTTTTTTCAGTGATTAGTAATTATGTTTGTTTGATTTTATGGGTTACTAATATGTGGTTTATGTGATGTAGTTGAATTCCGGGAAAGTTGTTGCTGTTGGTCCAGGAACTCATGATCATTCCGGGAAAATGATTCCGGTTGCTGTTAAAGAAGGAGATACGTCTTGTTGCCCGAATATGGCGGTATGGAAGTTAAGCTCGGTGAAAAAGAGTATGTTTTCCTTTTTCATTATTTTTTAATGTGAAATCTAGAATTTTTACTTGTTCATGCTCATGTATGGTTGTTTTCAGATCAATTCGTAGAGGTAGTTATAGATATATAGTCATTTAAGGAGGTTGTTTTGGTTTAAGGAACGAATGTTCATGTTCATGTTCAAGTTGCAATATAACGAGATCAATTCGTGAATTGAATGCACCTTAGGTTCTATTGAAATTTTTATTAAATTAAGTTTCTTTTTCTTTTTTTGATTCACATTGGACGACCACCTGCTATGCAAGAAGTCCGAAGTCATCATAGGTGAACCTCCATAAGGTTTTTTTTTACTCATATGGATAGTGGTTTCTAAGACTAAGTCTTCCCTTCTTGGCCGGACTATAATTTCATTTGGGACAATCTTAAGACTCTAGACTGTTTTTTAGCTTACTTGATGATAATACCATTTGATCTCTCCCATTTTGGAACGACTGGATGAACATGTGTATCATTTTGATGACAATGACATAGAAATTAAGCGTTTTTCAACTCTCGTGTTTTCCTCATATAGACATCACTACAAAAAATGTATCATTTGTACACACGTTTTCTTCACGCTTTTAGAAAGTGTGTACATTTTTTGTTGATTTGTTTACATTTTTAAGTGTGTACAAAGTTATTACATTTATAAGTGTATAGAAAAATGTAAAATTTCTAAAATTTACACGCTTTTAATTGTATATAAAAAATTTCACACTTATAACCGTGTACAAATATTTAATTTCTCCACCACCTAATTTCTCCCCACCCAGAGACTACAGAAATCTAGTGTGACAAAAAAAATTTCACTTTTAAGTGTGAACATTTTTATATTTGTATACACTTAAATGTGTAAACTTTTTTTTCTTTCACATCTAAAAGTGTATAAAGTGTTCTTATTCTCCATGTTTTTAATTTGTACACGCTTTTAACCGTGAACAAATTTAAAAATATATGCATGCTTTCTTAAAGCATGGAGAAAAATGTGTGTACAAAAACCATATTTGTTGTAGTGCATGTAATGCGACATATTCTGTCAAATTTAGGGTGGACAATGATAAGTGATAACCATCGGTAAGGTAACTACATTACGTTGTTTTTACTGTTCAAAACACAACGATAATCAAGCTTTTGAAAACGAAAAACATCAATGACCCGAGTTTGGATTTTGCCTCTATGTAATATGTGTACGTACGAAACAGAAAGTCAGCATTTCATTGACGCATATATGGAAATAAACTGGCATTTCCGATCAATCAACTCTACAAAATCGAATCAAAAGGATTTACTGCTATGAATCAAATGAAAATGTTGGATGCACGAGTCATCTGATTGAGAAAACTATAGTTTTAGTAATCGGTAGATATTGTCAATAATGGGTGTTCTCATGTGTACGTGTATTGTTTAACCCTTGTCTAAATTGTAATGTTTTGTTTTGCAGGTATCATCTGTTTAGGGATGAGGACATATTGGGAACTCTGCACGACTAATTCTTCGTAATTGGAATTTTATGTAATAGAATCTGGTTTTGATGTTCTGTTTTCATCCATAGAAAGTAGACCATTATCAAATACTCTCATGAGCAATCTAATTTTTTTTATCGGACTTTTGGTTGATTTTTCTATTATTTTGGTTTAAGATTCATCTTGATGTTTATTCAACTTAGGCCAGGCAAACATGACCCGAACTGCATCAACTCCGGTCAGATGGGTGATAATAGAAAATTAACACTTTTATTCCTACAATCTGTTGGCACATTTGGGTCCTTAATGGTCTGTAGCTCTTGATCATCATTAAGAAATTATTACCATGTTGCATACATCAATACCAAATTACCAATCACATACTATAATAATTTACTATGCTTACTAAGTAACTTTTCCGACAACATCTTGGAATGCTGTCTATTATAACAAGATGACTATTTATTTGTTGCATATATTATGGTCATTCAACGAGATATGTCGGTCGTTTGAATTGGGTTATGATTTGTCATTGTTTCGTACTTATCTCTATAAAATCTATGGGCATACCACCAAAAACTCAAGGAGTTTGGATATCACCGTTAGGAAACATCGACCCATACGCCATTTTAGACTTGGCAATTTGGGTTTGGCGAGTTAATGAGCTCACTCCTTCTTTCTTTTTTTAGTTAATTACATGAGTGGTCCCTATGGTTTCACAAATTTATATCAGTCATCCGTATTTGACTACCACACATTTACAAACACATAAACAAAGAAATAAAGAAGTTACTAGTGGTTATAAAGTCTTTAGATGGAAATGGAATCGAAAAATCGTTTTGCTATTTTATAAAGTACAACAAAGGTTACCAGTGGCGGATATAGAATTTACAAATAGGGTATGCACTGCAAAAAAATTTCTTTGAGAGGGTATGCACACTATGTTTTTTGCCTTATAAAAAACTATTTTCACAAAATTTAGCACTACTAAAATTTTTTATAGGGTATGCATGTGCATACCCTATTGCCAACACACATCCGCCCCTGAAGGTTACGTACTTAACTAGATGACAACGATGTCTAATAAGTAAAATAGTTAATTTAAACTTACGTTACACATCTAATATTATACCAAGTATTTTACTACGGGTTAGCGGATAAACCGGCGGGTATGATATACGGGTTTGCGGGTCGATTATACCCAACAAAACCCACGCTCACTTGCGACCGTCAACGATATGTTTTTTGACCCACTCCCGTATCCATGTGTAAAAACTTGTGGGTTCTTCTACCCACGACCGCGGGTTGCAGGTTTTTTTCAGCCCAATATCATCCCTTTATGGTCTAAAAACAAAGTGATATTTTATTTGTTTCATAAACGATATAATGTTAATAAACATAACAAATTATATGTTTTAGAATTTATCAAGTTGGCAAAACACTATTTCTAAACCGAGTCCAGCCGTTTGGACAAAAAACATGATAATTAATGGAGTAATATATGTATAACATTTACCAAGTTGGCAAAACACTGTTTTTAATTAGCCGAGCCAAGTCCTTTGGACGAAAAACATGATAATTAACAGACATTAATCGTCCCTTTGTGGTCTGAAAACAAAATGATTATTAGACTATGGGGTGTGGTGGGTGATTGTGAGTGATGATGTGGAGTGATAGAGGTGATTTGTAGAAAAGAGAGTGTGATTTGTAGGAAAGAGAGTGTGATGATGTGGAGTGATAAAAATGGGTGGTGTGGTTGTGTGTAAGTGATGATGATGTGGAGTGATAGAGGAAAGAGAGTGTAATTTTAAAAAAGTTGTATTTTTATTATTTTTTTTATATAAATGAAATTTAAAAAGTTGTATTTTTATTAAAAAAAAAAAAAAAAACACTACAATTTATTAAAAAACATATTACGATTAAACTAAAAGACGTTAAAAAAATACAAATGTAAATGTAAAAGTGTGACTTTCTCGATTAATATAAATAATGAACGTGATTTGGCTTTCTTAAAAATAAGGCCGGTTATTGTAACAAGTAACAACTAACAAGTCATTTCTCAAATTAAAAATGGGCCTAAAAATAACAAATTTCTCAAATTTTCTATTGGGCCTAGAAATGGCATTAGCCCATTACCTATACAAACCAAAACCCTACACACCATTACATTTTCTGTTTAAAACTTGAAACCACCATACTCCTCCTCCCGCCGCCCTTCCGTTAACCCTCTGGCAAGGTCGTCATCTTCAAACCTTAAAACAAACGAAAATGACAAACATAGAAGAAACAAGGTATTTTACAAGGTATTTTACAAGGTGAACGACCAAATTAAAAACAAGGTATTTAATTATGATTGGCTCGATATCGGTTTTGCTTTCTCTCTCCCTCACCACGGCGTTTTTCTGCACACGCCGTGGCGAGTTTTTGGCCTATAACGCCCCCACCGGAGTGGGGGAAGGCGTTATGGGGCGTGATTTTGCTTAGGTGGCGGCGTTATCGGAGCATATCACGCCTCACACCGGATAGTCTTAACGGATATTATTTTTTTTGACAAAAAACATAATTAAGTTTTTTAAAGAGTTAATTACACGGATGGTCCTTAACCTTATACCCAAATGGCACTTTCAGTCCTAAATTTTGGATAATTACATGGCTAGGCCTTTATTTGGAATCTTTGCACACGGACAGTCCTTTGGTCCGTTAGGGTTAACTCAATTCCGTTAGTTATATCATAATGACCATTTTACCCTTTTTGTCTTATTCGCAAAGGACCGTTTTCGTAATTTGTTTTTTCTTTTTATTTGTTTTATAGCAATTGTTTATATATATATATATATATATATATATATATATATATATATATATATATAAACAATCATCTTCTCTCTCTCTCTCTCTCTCTCTCTGTGTTTATTCATCTTCATCGCAGCATGAACAACATAACAGGAATCGAATCACTGCCTTGAGCATGTTAGCACGAGCAGCATCAGAAATACCTTCACCCCCACTAATCTGATTCTTTAAATTACCAGTTTGCCATTTCCCATTACCCGAACTGGGAGGTATAAAACCTTTAGAAACTAAATATTCAGCAGCTAATTTCCCTGCCTCCATAAAAACATCAATCCTACGTGGCGGAGGTGGTTGTCCTCTTCCGAATCCACCTCGATTAAAATTCCGATAACCCGGACACCCACCACCACCCCCCAACCAGATTCGACCTAAATCCATTAGCAGGGTTCCTATGTCTTGCAGAACTACTAAATTAACTAATTTTCAGTTATATCTAATGAAATTGACTAGGTTTGACTAATGGAAGTCAGCTGTAAAAATATATATATATATCAAATAAGCAAAATAAGTGAAATTGAATATGGATCTATATAATCGGTTAATTGAAATTGAGTTGACTTATACCTATGTGTAAATTTTGTTGAGAAAATTTAGGTGGAGGAGTAACGGTTGATTACGACGGTGTTGGTGAAATTTGGGGGTGGGAAGTTGACGTAGACGGCGGCGACACGGTGGAGAGAGAAATTAAACATTTAATTGTGTGTGTGTGTGGTCGGGATATTTTTAATGGAAGTTTGTTTTTGAGTTAATATGATGATCAGTGAAAATGAACAAGATCTTTGTTTCTCTCAATTGAACTCATGGCTCTTTCTCTCTCTAGACTTGGTAGGTATAATGTGTGAATATATATATACAGAGGGTGTATGTATATATAAGCTTGTGATGGAAGCAAATATATATATATATACATATATATATATATATATATATATATATATATATATATATATATATATAAACAATTGTTATAAAACAAAAAAAGAAAAAGCAAATTACGAAAACGGTCCTTTGCGAATAAGACAAAAAGGGTAAAATGGTCATTATGATATAACTAACGGAATTGAGTTAACCCTAACGGACCAAAGGACTGTCCGTGTGCAAAGATTCCAAATAAAGGCCTAGCCATGTAATTATTCAAAATTTAGGACTGAAAGTGCCATTTGGGTATAAGGTTAAGGACCATCCGTGTAATTAACTCTTTTTTAAATGAACGAGCATTGTCAACTTCTAAATTTAAAAATGATAATCGTTGTTTAAAATAAACTAGTTATATACCCGCGCGATGCAGTAACGATAATAAATATATAAATCGATGGTACACATTTTGTTAAAAATAATTTTATGAACGATGGAGATTTTTGGTTTATTTTCGTTCAGTTAGTTAGAAATTTTAAAGATTAACTCTATTTATTTGAAATTTTACACACTAAAAATTTGATTGTTTTAAGTTTATAGAAAAAGAAATTTAATTATTTCAAAATTTTAAGTATATATGGTATGTGTATTATGGAGTTATATTTGTAATTATTTAATAAATATTTAGTTAAAATGTTAATTTAGTAATTTTACCATTATTAAATTTCAACACTTTATATTTAAATGCTTTATAATGTATATAGATATATGAATTTATGTAATTTACTCATTATTTTATTTATTTTTGTTGGATTCGTGACATTTCGGTAAGGAACGGCCATTAATGCTGCCCATTTCTTCAAACCAATAAACTAAAAAATTCATAAGAAGAAATTTTATTTTAATTAGAAGTGAATCTTTTTCTATTAGCTTTTTGTTGGTTCAAGTTAAAGGAAATGTTGATTCAAAATGAAATAATCTCAATCATCATCTAACAAATTTTGTATATTCTATTATTGTATTATAACTTTTGAATTTTTATTATATATATTCAACTTATATTTTTTGCGCATATGATTTAACATAATATATTTTTATTGATATTTAACCAATTTAATAATTAGGAAGTTTATACATCATTTGTAAAATACAAAAATTAAATATATATAATAGAAATTATGAAAAAGGTTATATCCAATTACAAAACATATCAAGTTTATTGCACTTTATCACCGTTAACCATTTATATTATAATGTTATTGTAGTTTCACATTGTCCTGCCCTTCCAACTTTAAACAATATTAATCACATGGTTCATAAAGATTCAAACACTTGCATATCCTATACTCTAAAGTCCAAATCATTGTATTCATGTGACTTAGACCCGTAACATAAGGGGAAGAATAATAACAAAACAACATATAGCAAACCCTCAATCTATTCACACACACAATAGTAACACTATAGAAGGAGATTTTGTCTTTTAATTAATAATAAGACGCCCAATTCCCTTTAGACTAGCAGGTGTGGGGCGTGGAGAAGAGGGACAACGCCGCCACGTAGGCTCATTAACGCCCCGACAACGCCTCCCCCACACCGTGGGGGCGTTGTCCTCCAAATTTCTGCGTTTGGCGTTGTAGTTTCAACGGCGTGAAAGAGAGAGAGGTGTATAGTTGCAACGAATAGTTTTTTAAAAAAACCTAAAATTTTCTATAAATACCATTCATTTTATAACATAAACCACAAACAATCTCTCTTTCTCTCTCAAATTTTATACCAAAAACACACAAAGTTTTATAAAATGTCAAGTTCGTCAAGTTCGTCAAGTTCGGATGAAAATTCAATTGTAGCCGAAACGATTAGAGTCGTTGTTAGGCACGCATCACAACATATCGAAAGACCAATCACTAGAAGAAGAACCGTCATAGAACGTAACCGTGAAGCAGCTAACACACTACTAATGGAATCTTACTTTTCTCCGGGTTGCACCTACAACGACGAACAATTTATCCGTCGTTTTCGAATGAGGAGGGAGCTGTTTCTCAGGATATGCCACGATTTTGAAAACAATTTTGAGTATTTTAGGCAACGGCCAGATGCTAGAGGAAGGGCTGGGTTTACACCGATTCAGAAATGCACCTCCGCCATACGACAACTTGCTTTTGGCACTTGTAGTGACATGTGGGACGAGTATTTAAAAATGTCCGAAAGAATTTCACGTGACTCTCTTGCCTACTTTTGCGAAGGTAAATTTTTAACCTTTACATTTTTAATTAGTTTACTTTAAAACTTATTTGTACTTAAAATGTAATAATATCTGAAATAGGTGTGGTTTCTTTATACGGCAAGAGATATTTACGCCGTCCTAGTTGGAGCGACATACAACAGATTACGATGGTTCATGATGAAAAACACAATTTTCCCGGTATGCTAGGCAGTTTGGATTGTATGCATTGGGAGTGGGAAAATTGTCCCGTGGCTTGGCATGGTCAATACCATAGGGGTGATCACGCTCACCCTTCCATTATGTTAGAGGCTACGGCCTCTACTGATTTGTGGATATGGCATGCATTTTTTGGGATGGCTGGAGCGAATAATGACATCAACGTCTTGGATCAGTCACCGCTTTTCAACGACATTGTGAATGGGACGGCTCCCGAACAGTCGTTTATTGTTAACGACACAACCTACAAATACGGGTATTACCTCGTTGACGGTATTTATCCAAAATGGCCGGTGTTAATAAAGTCTTTCAGGGAAAGAGACGAATTAAACGAGAAGCGTAACCATTTTAAAAAAGCCCAGGAATCTTCAAGAAAGGACATCGAACGGGCTTTTGGAGTGTTGAAAAAAAAGTGGCATATAATTAAATACCCCGCAAGACCTTGGAGTTTAGAAAAAATTAGAAACGCGATGTACGCCGCTATAATTCTTCATAACATGATTTTGGAAGACAAAGGTCTCGCGTATTGTCAAGCTTATTATGATGAGAATGCCACCGAACCAGAAGTCCAGATTAGTTTTCAAGAGAAACAACAGAACATGCGTGACATGCGTGACGAAGGTACCCATCACAGTCTGTTAGCCGATTTGATCGAACATGTCTGGTATTACCGCCCCCGAGGAAACAACGATGAAGATGAAGATTGAAGTGTTTTTTTTTTAAATTGTAGTATTTTAACGTATTTTACTTTAATCGTAATATGTTTTTTAATAAATTGTATTGTGTGTTTGTTTTTTTGTAATAAAAATACAAGTTTTTAAATTTCATTTATATAAAAATAATTATAAATATACAACTTTTTAAAATAACACTCTCTTTCCTCTATCACTCCACATCATCACACAACCACACCACCCATTTTCATCACTCCACATCATCACACTCTCTTTCCTACAAATCACACTCTCTTTCCTACATATCACCCCTATCACTCCACATCATCACTTTATAAAGCCCCCCACACCGCATAGTCTTACATCTTGCAAGTCAAAGATACTCACTTTCAGCTTTCATCTACTTGAGGTATATTCGGTTGAACGCTTTTAGAGGCTTATTAAAGCTTAAGCTTTATGGCTTTATTTATAAACCTTGTTTGTTTGTCGAGTTTATTAATAATATAAGCTCCAATAAACTTCAAAATCATAAGCTACTTGAAGTAGTTTATGAAAGGGGTTTGAGCTTATGTTAAATAAAATTACATAAATATCTCTTATACTAATTAAATAACATATTCTTATATACTGTTTTATGTTTTTTCATAGTAATAAGCTTCAACTCCAGCCATTTTATCAAACATGTTTTTTATCTTTATATATAAGTTTCAGCTCCGACCATAAATTCAAGCTCCAACTCCAGCTTAAACTCAAGCTACACCTACTTACACCAAACATAACTAGATCTTTTTCTCTCCATAACTACAAAATATACTACTATTTATAAACACACACACACTATACACTACACTGCTACTACTAGTATACTTCAAAATGGGTCAAGATTTTTCACAAGAACTAGCCAAAACAAGATGCAAAAGAAGAAGAAGAAGAAGAAGAAGAAATGTTTATTCAAATCCAAGAATCCCACTTTTTGTCATCTGGCTCATCTTAATTTCCACTCATACACCACCATCTTCCGCCCATCACCGCCCCCATGATTCGATACCATCTACCCGTAAAAGCGTGTTCCTTAAAACTACAACACAACACTCCCATGCAGAAACACAAAACATACCACATAGAGAAGCCGATAAGTATGAGTATGATGAAGATAAAAGATTAGTTCACACAGGTCCAAACCCCCTTCATAATTAGGTTAATTCATTTTTTTTCTTTTATATTTTATTAATGTAGAAGGTGTTCGAAATTGCTTATAATTAAACTGTTTATCTGCTTACTTAAGTGTAACAAAATAAGCAATTTGAAAAGTGCTTATTAGGTATATAAGCAGTTTTATATAAGCAATCTCAAACACCCCTAAGTTTTTTAGAAAGTAGCTAGGAGAAATACTCATTTGTGTAAGTTCTTTCTGTTATTATCTTATTCCAAGTTAGAATTAAATGTAGCATGGCTTTTTAGGTTTTTCAGTCCATGTTTAATGAGCAGGTGACACCAGAATTTACTGTTCTTGTTTTCTTTAATCTGAAACTTTCTGGTAAAATAGTTAATGAGTTTCTGTATTTAATTTGATGCCATTTTTTTTTTATTTTTTATTTTTAGTAGAACGACAATGTTAGTGATTCGAGGCCACAGTGACATCCAATTGGGCAGTATGCGACCAACGAACCCCATTGGCTTGATGCCATTAATATTACTGTTTTACTTCATGTGGGTGATGATTTTTTTACAAACAATATATAGACTCACTACAAGAAAAGTGGCTTTTAGGACCCTTTTACTGGGACACTTTTTAAACATCGTCCTAAAAAAACATATATAATATGACGAGTTTAATATTGTGTTCTATAATGATTGAGTCTAATAGGACAGTTAATCTTTAAGTCCTTTATATAAACCTTATATGACAGATATATAAAAGGGTCATAAAAAATTTAAACATAATAGGACACTTTATATATAAGTCCTATTTGGTTATGTTTACGTAACATTTATTTATTAGGGTCTTATTATATTGGGATCTTATACGACATTTTATATATGTGTCCTAATACATTCAGATTTATAGAACGCTTATACATTGGGGTCTCATTATGATCAAATCTAATAGGACACTTGATGTATGCATCATATTACATAACCTTATAAGATTATTATTTTGCTACGGTGTTATTATAATAAATCTTAAAAATATATTAAATAAATTTGTCATATTATTTATGCTATGATGAAATCTAAAAGGACATATTAATAACCATATTCTTTGGTTAATTATTTTATGGGCTAATTGTTTGGAAATGTATCGAACTTTACATCCAAAACTATTGTATGCATCCATCTTTAAATTGGTCTATGGTATGTATCTAAATTTCAAAAATCTATATTGAATGTATCTAACTTTCAAAAATCTGCTATTGTACGTATTCAACAATACATGTCATCCATATAATGTGCCACGTAAGTTGTCATATCATCGTTTTGCTAAGATTTCATTGGTTGGATATATAAAATATCGATTTTTGAAAGTTAGATACATACAATAGACCAATTTAAAGATGGATGCATACAATAGTTTTTGATGTAAAGTTCGATGCATTTCCAAACAATTAGCCCATTAATTAATTAATAAGAAAAAAATTGATTTGTGATGTTGGTTGCCCACGACAGCTGGGGACTACGTGGAAGAAAATGTTGAGTTTATGCTATAACTGTCACACCCCGCGCAGGCGGAAACCCGAGATGTGCAGTATATTAGGTATCAGAAGACCAAGTATTACATCGAATAAATACTATAACAATAAGATTACATTAAATGAAGTTTAGGAGTTACAACAATACAAAATAAAACAATACAAGATAGAACATGACCTAAATAGAAACTAGCTAGGTCTCTTCGAAGTCCATACAATATCCAAAGCAAAAATAGTAACTCCATATTCGATGCAAAACGCAACCTCCTGAAAAGCGTTAAAATACGACGTCAACATAAAGTTGGTGGGTTATTCGTATTTTTGTAAAAGCATAATATTTGAAGATTTTTGACCCATTAGAAAATGTAGTTAGAAATCAATAGTAAAAAAATGGATAATATCTTGAATTATAACAATGTACGATATATGCATAAACCTTAGATATTCATCTACACCTGAACCGTACTGTAATGTAAAGGAAACAACGTAAAGGCAACAATAACCCTCTGTCTTAGTGTGTCCAACTAAGATAGTTACAAGGTAAACATCGCGGCAATAACACCCCTGCGCATAGTGAGGGATGAGGGTTTGTAAAACCCATATAGATCTATATATAAATACCGATGGCTCAGCTAGAGTTAACAGGTGTTTAATCGAGGGCCTTATACTACCACCAAGGCCGTATAAGTGAGGTACACTAAATCTAAAGGTATCATAATCTAAACATGCATAATCAAGATATATAAAATTTAGTTAACGCTAATCATGCCCGAAGTAAAATTTATAAAGCAGTAAAAGTGTGACAACCGTCAAATTCTAGGTGCAATTTATGCTCTATGTCTCTCTTATTGTCTGCCGTTACTTTTAACTGATCAATAACCGGATACGCGACAGTGTCGGAATCACTCCCGGAATCAATTTATATAAGTCCTAATACCAAGAAAACATCTATTGAACTTTCCTAAGTTCATAACTAATCATAATTAAGAACTTTCAATTAACAAAAAGGTCCAACGAAGCAATAACGTAAAAACGAAAAATCAGAAAATGCTGAATTTAGGCCCGGTGCGCAGCACCTGTTGCAAAAATTCAAAAACTTTACATTTTAGTCCTTATCTCGATTTACACAACTTTCCATCAACTCCCAACACGAGTTCTGACTTAATTGCAGTATTTTCCACTGCCCCAAGACCTCTTACTATTACACTTAATCATTTTCTTTTCATTTTATAAAACATAAAACACACACACCAACATTTCCTCCCATCCTCCTCATTTTCTCTCTACTTCTTCCTCAAGAACTTCATCATTTCCAGTGAGTTCCAGCCCTTATAATCCATAAAATCACCATTAAAAATCATCCCAACATCAAGAGGAAGCAAAAGGAAGCAAAGAATTTCGGTTAAAAAGCATATTTCACCATTTTTGGAGCTCTAGATCCTCCTACACCATCATCTAAGCATTTTCATCCGGTAGAAATCTTCCTTTTTACTTATATTATCAATCTAAATCATTGCCTGTATGATCAAAACCATAAAAACAAGTTTTGATGAAGTTTTATAACCATTTTATACAAAAACGGGATTTTAATAAATGGTGGTTAAATCTTTGTTTTTGTGGTTAAAAGTTGTTTATAAACTGATATAATGATGATTAATAAGGTTTATACCGATTGCATGTCAAGATCTACCACTTACATAAACGATTTTGCAAGAAAAACTCAAAAAAGGAAGAACAGCAGGGCAGGTGCTGCGCACCTATGCCCAGGTGCTTAGCACCGACCTGCTGTCCTTCCCGAAAATGTCGTTTTGGCCGTTTAAAAACTTGGTTACGCGTTCTGACTTTTGAGACTTGACATTTAGGACTGATTTTTGTAAAAATGAACATATTGGTGACTTATATTGGACTTAATTGACTAAGATAAACATGTTTGAAAACGTTATGTTTGTATATGTGTTTTGTAAGCGGGAAAGTGGTTAATATTTTTGGACATAGAATTTGGGCGCGGAAGCGCTGCCCAAATTTCGTTAGGAAATATAAAACACTTTGGCAAACAAAACATATTTAACATAACAACAATAACATCAACTTTGGACTTTTTGACTAAAACAAAACGTTAACCGTTTCGGACAATATTGGACAAAATGGACTTTGACACTTAAGGTTGACTAAAAATTTACTTATATTACATAATATAACACAAATTTCATTTATTATATATTAGGTATAATAACTTAATATAATAATAACACTTGAACAAATCTTGGTATCCTTAGGCATTCGGTGATTCCCGGCTCTTATTTCCGACCACTCTTCCAAGTTCTTGTCTTCGCAACCCGTGAGTTACACCCCTCTCTACTCTTACATTTTAAGTACTCTTTTTGGGGGAAACATGAGATCAAACCTTTTGTGAACTTGTACGACTATTTTGACTTTGGTCTATTTAAACTATTTTGACCTATTGAACTTGTGATCTATTTTGACTCTTGAACTTGTACGACTATTTTGACTTTGGTCTATTTAAACTATTTTGACTTATTAAACTTTGACTTATTAAACTTTGACTTTTGACTTATTAAACTTTGACTTTTGACTTATTAAACTTTGACTTTCGAACTTATAAACTACTTGACTTTTGCATTTGACTTGAACGTACTTGAACTTATTTTGAACGTACTTGAACTTATTTTGGTCGTACTTAAACTTATTTTGAACGTACTTGAACTTATTTTGGTCGTACTTAAACTTATTTTGAACGTACTTGAACTTACTTTGGTCGTACTTGAACTTATTTTGAACGTACTTGAACTTATTTTGGTCGTACTTAAACTTATTTTGAACGTACTTGAACTTACTTTGGTCGTACTTGAACTTATTTTGGACGTACTTGGACTTATTTGAACGACTATTTGAACTCTTATGCGTAAATTATTTGACTTTACTTAGACTTATTGGTCGCTCTCTTTTGACTAAACTAATTATTGATGCTTGTATGCGTACCAACCCTTGATGGAACTATAACACGATCTTAAGTGATAGACGTACGACTCTCTCTGTTTTACAAACAAAATTACTTAGTGCCCGACTAGTTTAGACTTAGACTTTCACACTATTAACTACTTAGCCGTATAGTAATTATGGGTATCGATACTTAGGAAAGAACCGTTCCTTGCTTAGATGGCAGTCTAAGTACATATTACTAAGTTCTGAATAACTTTCCGTTTGAGAGGCGGGAAGTTGGGGCCGTTCACGGTTGGATAATCGGATTAGTGTGAACACTTAAGTTATAGATGCCAAGAGGTTGATACAAGAAAATCTAATTAGTTACTTACGCATAAACTTATAAATTTTTAGCGTTTGGTATACGCTTCTACTGTTTGACTAAATTTGACTATATTTGGTCTTTACAAACTTAGGGCACCAGTCCGCCCATTACTTGGACTTTAAAGTATATAAACTTTAAGCGACTTTTCTCCGCTAATCTCCTTTTTGGAAACTCCTACTTTATATACTTTACTTATATTTTGACGTACTATTTAAACTGTAACTCACTCACTACGTTTTCGTAGTTGACACTTTATCTCATGTTTCAGGAAACTAAGCGTAAGTTATGAAGTGCATTGCTCAGGCGGGTCAAGCTAGTTATGTGAAGAGTAATACGGGAAAAGACTTTTGATACTTGGGAATTTTTATTAAAATACTTTATTATGTATTTGTCGTTTTATACTTACGGATCTTGGTTGTATCTTTCGAACGTGGTTACCTTTTAAATTTCAATTCGAAATGACTTGAACCGTTGACTTTTGATATAACTCGTGAAATGATTCTTTGCTCTTCACATTCCGTGTTTCCGCTTTAGCGGGGTGTGACAGACTTGGTATCGAATAACTCACGAATCAGCGATAAGTATGTCGGGTAGACACAAACTGGAGAATAATAGTCCACCGCCTAAGTGCCCTAGCATAAGACATAAAAGGTCTAAGTATCTCTAATGTAATAGGTTTAGCCTCGTATAATTAAAGTTGTATTGAATATTAGAGTTTAGTAGAGTTTTTAGACGAATGATAAGTAATTAGATTTAAAGTCGTCGAATCCACCGGCGAAAGGTCGTAATAAGAAGTCGAATAAAAGTATTTGACATTTTGAGTCGATAACGGCTTCTAGAAATATCGATTATTTAAGTTTATGAATATGATTAGATAGGAATGATATCCGAGCCCAAAGTGACTACCAGGAATATCGTTGAAAGGAGTATTAGATTTAGTCAAAGTCAACCAAAGTCAAAGTCAACCTAAGTCAAAGTCAACCAAAGTCAATATCAAAGATAGTTGACTTGGTCAAAGTCAACAAAAGTCAACCATTTTAAAGAGAAGTCAAAGTCAACGAAAGTCAACCTTTGACCAATTTGAATATCTTTAAAGATAAAGTTTGAATATTGGAGTAAAATATAATAGGAATTCAGTTTATGAAAGTTATATAAAAGTTTAAGTTTAAAAATCGAAGATTTAATCGTTTTCGGAGAATTGAACGTTTAGCCGATAAAAAGACGTTTTAAAGTATGTTTTAGTAATTAATATGTTGTTTAAGATTGCGTTTTATGTTTTGAGTCCAAAACATATGTTTAACAGTGTATAATACTTTACGTATACTAAAATAGGTTTACGTATACTTCATTAATATAGAATTTAGTTATATTTTGTTAGGTTTGTTTATAATATAAAATGTATTATGTTAAATAAAGTTATTTAGTCAAATAACTCATAAGTAATTTATATAAAATATACATATTCATACATATACTTATTTTACAAGATTTTAGTTAAGTTTTGTTAAGTTTGTTTATAATACATATTATGTATAATATACATAAATTTACAAGTCCACTAAGTGTAAGAAAGTGTTGGAACATTTTCGGAAAGAATTTACTAATAAACCTATATGTGATTATCCGGTTTTAAAGTAGTTTAACATACTTTTTCGGTTAAGTTTTCTAATAACCTATTAACATGGCAAGTTATTAAGTTTTAGAGAAACTTTTAGATATTAAGTTAGTTTAGTCATTTTAACCTTATAATCAAGTTTTTAAGATAGTTTAGGTGATAAAATAAAGGATTAAAAAGGAACACGTAAAGATGAGGAATATGAAGATTTACCGGAAAGTTCTTGAATTAGCAAGTAAGTCTTGAGACTTTTGCCGGAAAGACTTCAAAGAAGTAGAGAGAGTGGAAACTCCAAGCAACAAGAAAAGACATGTTAGAATATGACTTTTCATGAAGAAAATGAAAGAAAACGTTTATGATGGTTACTTACCGATTTCACCAAAATAGAAAGGTCTCTTAGTTCCAAAAGCAAACCAAAAGCTTCCAAGGAAGGTGTGGAGAAAGAGAGCCCCAAGCATGGAAAAGAAACCATGAGTTAGAATAGATTTTTACAAAGAAAGCATTAGAGGAAAAAGGTTATATAAGACTTTCTTACCAAATTTTCCAAGGCTTGAACCCTTTCAACTCAAGAATAAGCCGGAAAATGGAACTTTGATGGATAAAATCCTTGTAAAAACATAAGAGTTTGGTTAGTAAACTCTTAGAGTCCAAGAAAGAAGATTAGTGTAAGAAAAGATGGATTTTCGAAGGGAAATTACTTACCAAATATTGTATGAACTAAGGGAAGACTTCTTGTGATCTTTCCTAACACAAATACCACTTTTGAATGTGGTTTAAGTCTCAACAAGTTCCTGGAAATTGAAAGAACTTGAGAGAGTTTTGTGTTAGAGAGAGATACAAAGAATGAAGAATGAAGTGAAAAGTGGTTTAAGGTTAAGAAATGGAATGAGAGATGATGTAAAATGGTCAAGGATCCACAATTTACTCATCCCACACTAATTAGGGAAAGATTTGGGCAGAAATCACATGGTAGCATGTGGTTTGGAATCTCAAGGAAAAGCAAAAACGTTTTTGGCTATATCTGATCAGACCTTCAGTGCTGCGCACTGGTATACCAGTGCTGCGCACTGAGCGCTCAGTTAGGCCCAAAAGTTTGTCCGTTAAAAGGACTGAATTTGTAACAGATTCCGTTAGTTCCCGTTAAAGGACTAACCTTGTAATAGATTTTTAGTTAGAGGGTAAATTTTGTAATATTTTAAACGTTAATTTTTCTCGAAAAGACGAAGGCTTTAAAATACCAATATTAACCTACGAGAATACTTAAAATTGCTAGGCACTTAGGTACTATAACGTTTACGTCACGAAGGACAAAACAATCATTTAAATCCCGACTAAACCAATATCGCGTGAAACAAAATAAATACCAATAATAATAGGGTCAAAATAAAATAAATAAAAATAATGGTAGATGATAAAACGCAAAAGTGTTACGAAATTTGCGGTTGTCACAGTCTCTCCAAGTAAAAAGAATTTCGTCCTCGAAATTACTTATGAGTAAGACTCTAGACAAAGGCACAAGGAAGGATGTGAATAAAATCACAACATCTTTGAATGATTCCTGAAAAAGTAACTGGATGGATATGAGTAAAAAGATAAACATCAGTATGAAATGAGCTAAACAGTTACATCACAATTCTCCAAGAAGGACGTGGAATGCGAACGCGAGTTACGAGCGAACAAATAGAATGTAGAGCGACCTACGGGCGACTCCTCGTGTGCTATACTCCGATAGTCGTAATCCTCCGCTCGGCAGGGAATATAATTAGAGATTTACGAGAATGATATTCAAAGGATGTCCAAGTGACGAACTCGAATTGCCTTGCGGATCAAATAAAATTCTATCCACCGATATGCGACAAACTTGGTTAGATGCAAGTGAGACTTGCATTTGCGATCATACGAAGTTCCGAAAATCACAGATTCTAATGATGATCAAGGGAAATTAATGCGTTGTCATACTTTGTCTCTAGATGATGAGCTGAACTAAAGAAACGTTCATCCTTCTTTGATCGAACAAATTGAGCTTTCGAGCTCTCTGCACAGGAATAATTACCAACGTAGGTGAAATAGGTTGGATTGTCTTTATATGATTAACCACGTCAGTGTTCTCACTAACTCGATTCGGAAGGTATAAAATTTCATAGTCACGTTCCAACGCAACTCTTCTCCAAGATGGTCTTATTGTTAGCAATTCTCCGAATTGTCGGATACGGGAAGAATCTCGAATTTAGCGTACACGTACTCTTTATCTTACTAGTATCTTGATATAGTTCTCGGTACTCACCGGTCAATTGAGAATGGTCGTAACATCGCATTGTTCCAATCAATGGAAAGCATTCTCCCGACCGGGACCATCAAATATGGTTCAAACTGTTGTAGAAGTTTGGTCATCAAAGGCTATTTTTGGGAAGGTTCTCGACGAATTTATGAAAGGGGTCGACTATCTTCACGATGAATGAATATCGTTAGGTGCTTATGGTAGAAGTTATCTTCTCCAAAAGTTTAGACCTTGGCAAAAATTTAATGAGTATTCTTTGCGTAAACACGTGGTCGATAAACTGAACCTCATACCAATTAATCTTGCACCTTGGATACTTAGCGTAAGGACGCTTCTTCTGAATGAATTTAAAATTAAACTAGGATGTTCTTTATGCTCTTCACGGCTATGAGATTTAATATGAAAGTCGTTGATAGGGAACATCACGATTTCGCGAGGTACGAATGGGGATTACGATTTCTTAAAATTACGAGAGCTGTTTGTGCGCTTGTTAGATTAGACGGCATTGCAAGAACTCATAATTATCGTAAGGTGTACGGAAATAATCTCGAAAATTTCATCCTTCATTGATGATAACCAGATCGAAGGTCAACTTGTATAGGGTAACAAGAATTAAAACTGATCAAATGAGTCATCATTCGTAGAGGTAAAATTAAGGGTTATCTACCGTTAGCTTATAAAGCCCTCGATAATAAACCCCACTATATTGACTCATTTTTTTTCTTCTTTGGAGATTTCTCATGTGCACTTCACGGATAGTGACTAAGGCGTATATTATCGCTATCAGATAATTAATAACTCTGACTAGGCAAACTCTGCCACTTCCGAAGGAGTTAAGAAATCAAGGGGACTTCGCAAAAAGCGTAGTTCCGAGGATAAGGGGAAATATAAAATTTGGTTTGTCAACTTAAAAGAAGTTCAGAATTTCTGCGGGAATACATCCGCTTATTCACGAGTATCGGGCTAATCCTTTATCTTCATCGTATCATACTTCGTCGTCAGGTGGATGAGGTAAGTCGGATAGCCTTAACTAATATGCTCGCGATTCTTCGGATTTACGATAGTTTGAAATATGAATTGATGAAGATGAGATCGCGAAGGCGAAATGACTAAAGGAAAGTGATCGAGGAGATGAAATGATGTGAGCGGTGAAACAATCTCGTACACGAAATGAACGGTGAAAAATGATGAATTAATTAAGCTTACGCATGACGGGGTAGTATCACGACTACGCACGTCGAGGGGAGTTTAGAAACGTGAGATGACCAGAAGGTCGGAAACACGAAATGACGGAGATGTAATTACGATAGCGAAGAGGTGACGGATAAATCAAAGGCATGGTATAAATAGAGATACGTTGAAGGATACGTAGAGGACAAAGTTTTATTGAAAATAGGATGTGGAATGAAAGAATCGTTAATGATATGTAATGAAAGAATCGTATAATCAAGAATATGAAGTGAACAAGGAATGATCATGTGTTTGTGCTAAAAGGGAAAATAGCGGATACAGGGTGACGAGGAAAGTCGATAACACCGGCATCGGCTCCAAACTGATTTGTAGTGTAGATCGGGTAACAGATCACTGCTTGTAAAGGCATACGAATTATCCTTTGTGGTACACGAACTTGGCACGATACACAGAAAGTCAATCCATGGTAGAAATAATATTGGGGATTCTCAGCTTCGACGAGGAAAAATTTGAAAGAACATGAACGGTCAATAGGCAAAAATGTAGTTCCGACGAAGTCTTCGGAGTTCTTCCACAGCTAATCGTCTGCCAACTCTGCATCGTAGGTGAAAGTCTAACTTACTGGAGTTACGAAGAAGTAAGGTGTGGACAAGTTACGAGTTGTAAAATAATTAGAATTTTTTGGGTTATATTATATCTCTTCGTGAAATTTATTAATAAAATGGTGCATATTGGAAAAACTGGAAAAAGATTACAACCAAATAGAACATCACAAAAACTGATAAATAACTTACTCGTTCCTAACTTTTTAATACCAAATGCACATTTGGTTTCAATTTTGATCAAAAATCGAACGAAACTTAACCACACTCACCCCTAGTTGTGTGTGTGATAGTTTGCTAAGCATTGCGGCCAATTGAACTTGGATCTTTACTTAAGAATCTAACATGCTTAAGATATCACCTAAAATATACGAAGTAAATATATGAGCTTGTTACACATGTAAGCTTAAATTGAAAACTCATCAAAAACTATGTTGTTTTGTGGTTTATATATTATTAAAAGCTTGATTTGTCCTGGATTTATCATGAAATAGATGATCCCGAAAATGTAGAGTGTTGTTGTTTATTATGAACAACAACTTATTAAAAATATCTATGATAGATGTTGGGTAATAAGAAAAAAAAAACCTATATTGCATAAAGATGTGATTAAAGAAGATAAATATGTAAATAGAGAAAAATCAGTAAAGTTAGTTTAATGGATATGATTAAAACTATACAGATCTGAACATTTCTAACAAAATGTAATTTTAATTGGTTTTGAATGTAAACTTATATGCATAATAGTCTTATATTCACTTTTCTCATATATATATAATAAATTTTTATTTTATATGTAACGTAAAATGATGCTTATTTATTTAGACGTCTAATAATACGGTAAAACAAAACCTTACAATACAACATTATAGATAATTCCTATAATAGTTAAAATTTAAAGTACAATTATTTTTGGTTTAAAGTTCAATCAATAATTAAAATTTAAAGTACATAGTTTTTATTTTATTAATTTTATAAAATAAAATTTTAGATATTTTGTATTCCCTCCAAACCAATCCTTTTTTCCCTCCACAGTCTAAAACCAAAATTCAATTTCCCCAATTTATGTCATACCTTCCCCTATTTCATCTCATTTATAAAATTCTTTAAACCACTTCCATCATATTGAATCTGTCTATTCATAACCGAAAATCTCCCTCCAAATGAAGAACTCTTCACAATGTTCAATTTAGTCTCCTTTTCTTTTTCTAACCATATCAATTAATGTTTATGTTTATGTTTTCTTCGTTTTGATTAAACAATTAGATTTTAATTTACTCTATTTGGTTGTTGGTTATTACAGTTCATGCTTGAGGAATCCGGATGCAAAATCATCGTATTTTAAGACTTATCCACACAGGCTATGTTGAGTTTCTTCACGTCATCAACGAGCTTTGCTAGTTTTGTAAAATTGCATTAATCAATTTAGTTGTTAGTTTTTATGTTATTCAAATAATTTCTTTTTGCTTACTAGTTAATTTCTTGTACTCCTAGATCAAGGAAATGTGGATTGATGTAATTATTATGGTATTTAGAATAATATGAATTGATTGCTTGATTATTGCCAATACATCATACACATATATATAGATAATACATGGACATGGGCCTATGACCCAATATACAATACAAGCCTATATCGTCTAATATGCCCCCGCAGATTGAGCGGGGAGTGGGCGAACGCTCAAGCAGCTGCGAAAATCGGAAAATAAAGGAAATGCGAGCCCCTTCGTGAAGATATCTGCATACTGGTACCGAGATGGAACATGAAGCACACGAACCTGACCGGCTGCAACTTTATCACGAACAAAATGAATGTCTATCTCAATATGCTTGGTACGCTGATGCTGAACAGGATTTGACGACATAAAAACGGCACTGACATTATCACAAAAGATAACGGAAGCAGTAGAAAGTGGATTATGAAGTTCCAGAAGAAGATTACGTAACCAAGAGGCCTCAGCAACGGCATTAGCAACCCCGCGATATTCAGCCTCCGCACTCGATCGAGAAACGGTAGACTGCCGTTTGGATGACCATGATAGAAGATTGCTACCCAGAAAAACACAATAACCAGATGTCGACCGACGAGTATCCGGACAACCACCCCAATCGGCATCAGAGTAGGCAGTGAGCTGTGAGGTGGGGGAGGCATAAAGCTGTAAACCCAGATCAAGTGTCCCGTGAACATAGCGTAAAACTCGCTTGAGAGCCTGAAGATGGGACTCCCTAGGATCATGCATATATAAGCAAAGCTGCTGAACGACATAAGAGAGATCAGGCCGGGTAAAAGTAAGATACTGTAATGCCCCCGCAAGACTACGGTATAATGTGGCGTCTGCGACAGGGGGGCCATCGGGACCGAGCTTCGAGTCAGTATCAACCGGAGTCCGACATGGATTACAATTAAGCATACCCGCGCGGTCTAAGATGTCACGAGCATAGGACCGCTGAGAGAGAAACATGCCCTGGGTGGTGCGAGTGGCAGAAATGCCCAGAAAATAGCTCAAATTGCCTAAATCAGTCATGGAAAATTCTCCACTTAAAGCATTGATGATGCGCTGTAAAAAAGCTGTAGAAGAAGCGGTAAGAATAATATCATCGACATATAGCAATAGATAAGCAGTATCATGACCACGGCGAAAAATAAACAGAGAAGAATCCGTTTTGCTGTGAGTAAAACCAAGTCGCAGTACAAAGCTAGCAAATCGTTGAAACCAAGCTCGTGGAGCTTGTTTCAAGCCATACAGTGACTTCTTAAGAAGACACACGTAATCTGGATGCTGAGAATCATAGAACCCGGGAGGCTGGTGCATGTAAACTGTCTCATCAAGATTACCATGAAGAAAGGCATTCTTGACGTCCAACTGATGAATCGGCCAGGACCTAGAGAGAGCCAAGCTAAGAACGGTCCGAATGGTGCCAGGTTTAACAACCGGGCTGAAAGTTTCATCACAGTCGATACCCTGTTGCTGACTGCGACCATTAGCAACCAAACGAGCTTTGTACCTGCTAAGAGAACCATCTGCATGAAATTTAATTTTAAACAGCCACATACAAGAGACAACATTAACACCCAACGGCCGGGGAACAAGAACCCAAGTACCATTGTTAATAAGCGCACCATATTCATCAAACATAGCATTTTTCCATTGAGGATGTTTAAGGGCTTCAAGATGAGAACGGGGAACAGGAAGGTGATGACTCGTGTGAAGGTTGAGGCGAGTGAGAGGTTTAAAAATACCGCGTTTGGAACGAGTGGTCATGGAATGAGTGGGGGGAGGTGGCGACTGAGCGGGAGGGGCAGGTGGTGATGGGGGTGTCGGCGGTGAGGGAGGGGCCGGTGGTGATGGTGGGGCCGGCGGTGATGGCGGTGCCGGGGGGGATGGAGGTGGAGGAGAGGGCGGTGGGGCGGGTGGGGAAAGCGAAGTGGTACGGAGAAGATCAACAAGGGAGGTGTCGGAATCATCAAGAAAATTATAGTGAGATGTAGGAATAGTAGAGAGGGGGGTGCCAAAGGGAAAGACGGTCTCATCAAAGGTGACATGGCGAGAAAGAATAATCTTTTTGTTTTGCAAGTCAAGACACCGAAAACCACGATGGCCGGGCGGATATCCCAGAAAGACACACGGAGTAGACCGAGGTTCAAGTTTGTGTTTCGGAAAAAGATGCGGATAACACAAACACCCAAAAACACGCAGTTGAGTATAAGACGGGGGTTTGTGAAACAGTTTAGTGAATGAGATTTCGTTTTTAATAGAAGTAGATGGTAAAATATTTAAAAGATGAACAACCATGTGAAGGGCCTCCACCCAATAAATAGACGGAAGATTCGCTTGAAAAAGTAAAGTGCGGATTTGGTTGTTAATTGTACGAATCAAACGTTCGGATTTACCATTTTGTTGTGACGTTTTAGGACACGAAAAACGAAATAAAATCCCATTGTTTTCAAAAAGGGTATGCATTTCTTTATTATCAAATTCACCGCCATGATCACATTGAAAAGATTTAATATCACATTTAAATTGATTATTGACATAAGCCCGAAAATGTAAAAATTTAGTGAAAACATCACTTTTCCTGCGCAAGGGATAAATCCATAAAAAATGAGAATAATGATCCAAAAATAAAATGTAATAATTAATACCACTCACACTCGGAACGGGAGAAGTCCACAAATCCGAGTGAACAATATCAAAGGGTTTTGCAACAATTGAAGAAGAACTGAAAAACGGTAGTTTAACATGTTTGCCGAGTTGACAAGCTTTGCATAAAGAAGCAGTTTTATTTTTATTGAAAGAAATAAAGCCATTAATACTAAGAACACGAAGAGCATCCTCTCGTGGATGACCGAGTCGTTGATGCCAAGTGTCCTGACTTGAAGACAAAAATGCAAAGGTATGCTTAGAAATGGGAAGAACTGGGTACAAGTCACCGGTACTGTCACATCGAAGAAGAATGGTTTGGGTCCGGGGGTCCTTCACAGAGAAACCAAATTTGTCAAACTCAATAGAACAATCATTATCATTAACAAATTTGCGCACAGAAATGAGATTTTTAATGATGCTAGGGGTAACAAGGACATTTTTTAACAATAATGGGCGATGTTTAGTGGGAATAATGCTATGTCCAGAGTTGGTGACGGGAATTTGCGCCCCGTCACCAACAAAAATAGAGTTAATGTCGTGCTTATTAAGGATAGTACTTAGATTACCTGTATCCGAAGCAAGATGAGATGTTGCCCCCGTATCCATGTACCACTCCCCGTTGTCTTTGAAAGACATGTTACTAAAGGCTTGCGGGAGAGTAGTGTGTTGCTCGGAAGGTCCGGATTGAACATTGAACGCGCTCGGGACTGGCTGGAAATTCATCGTGCTCGGGACTGATGCCTGATGGGCCAGGTACTGTGATTGGGCCGCTGGAGGAGGCTGCTGAAACTGGGCCTGTTGAAACTGGACTGCTGGAGGAGCCTGCTGAAACTGGGCCTGCGGAGGTTGGGCCTGAGGGAGCTGGACTGGAGCAGGAACAAGAAAGCTAGGTGAGTACTTACCAAAACCAAAACCTGCACCCGCTGGAGCACCGAAACCAAAAACACCTGCTGGAGCCCCGTAACCCTACCCGTATTGCACCACCTGCTGGTTTGGAGCCCCGATTGGAGACCCGGGAGAAAATCCAAGAATCCCACGTGCATGGGACTGTTGTGGGGCGCCGTTGGTTCCGGATTTACGATCCATAGGCCGCTGAGATGAATTGCGAGAGGCTTCACCGTGAATAAACTTGCATTTGCCCCCGTAGGTACAGCCACCACGTTGAAAATTACGACAAAGTTGCGGTCCGGAGTTTCGGGGGTTACCTCTAGCGTACAAAACCATCGGAGAGGAGGATGAATTATCGTTGGACATACGGGAACTGTCGGTGCTGGATTCTTCGAGTAACAGCATGGAGCGAAGGTTGGAGAAAGATGGCAGCGGGTTGAGATGGCGTATGAAACTGAGTCCCGGAAAACGGCCGCGTAAGCCATTGATTGCATAGCGAACTAGAGCTTTTTCATCAATCGGATCATTGAGGTTTTGAAGGAGATCGTAAATCACCTTTAGTTTATGGCAGTATGCTGAGGCGGAGAGATCTCCAATCCGAAGATTGCGAAGATCATCATAAAGCTGGATCGAGCGGGCATCTTTATTGCTTTGGAATAGTTCTTCAAGTTCCTTCCATAGAAGACGTGCGGTTTCGCCTTTCGTCATTACAAGCTGAAGAATATTTTTACTAATGGTGTTATAGATCCACATGCGAATTAGGTTATCGAGTTTGACCCAGTTTTTATCGTTGGCTCCCGTAGGAACGGCGGTTCCATCGAGAAAACCAGCGACTTCCCATGTAATACAGTGCATTTCGAATAGACGACGCCAATGAGCGTAATTGTGTTCTTCAAGATCGAGAGTGATGGGTATATAAGCTTTGATGTTTGTGATGTTGAAGGCTTTATCATACGTGGAAGTGGAAGCATCGTCTCCTGGCATGGTATAGCGGATGATAGAGGGAAGAAGGGAGCAGCGGTGGAAGCGTGTATGGTGTGGCAGGAGGCGTCAAACCAATATTAGGGTTTGTTATGGGTTGCCGAAAAGAAAGGAAGCAGCAAAGGAAAGGATCGATGACTTTGAGAGGTTTTAGGAGAGTTTTTAGGAGAGCTCGTTAAGCTCTGATACCATATTATGGTATTTAGAATAATATGAATTGATTGCTTGATTATTGCCAATACATCATACACATATATATAGATAATACATGGACATGGGCCTATGACCCAATATACAATACAAGCCTATATCGTCTAATAGTAATATTTGTTGGGGAGAACTTCTCAGTAGCAGGAACAAAGATTTTGATGTTTGCATTTTTATAGTGCTCTTGGTTGCAGGAGTAATTTTAAATTGATCATCTAAATTTCTAAGGTAAAACTATTTAGATGAACATTGTTTTTGTTAATTGTTTAGTGGAACATATGTACAGTTTGATATGGGTGTTTATAAAGCTAAGTTCAAGTTTGTTTAGATTCTTCAAACCCTAATGTAACAACTCTTATGTGTTGCTAATAGTGTTTTTAATGCTCTGTTTTGTAGGTAATCAGGTTTGCACGTAAGTTCATCAATTCCACCAAATATGTATGTCACCAAATTTTCGTTGGGTAATTTATATGTGCATGATTCTCGAAACCTTATACTCCTTATGTCATTTATTTGTTTTTCAGGTAATATTGAGGAGAATCATGAATTGAAGATAGATGGTCTAGGCTTTTTTGAATTGCACTAAATTTAGTACTAGTCATTACTATGTACATTGATTTGTATTATCCTACTTGTATTTGAATAATAGTGCAGATGTTTTGTTTACAAGTAATAAAATATTACTTTTTAGACATATACAGTTGTATCGAAATGTAATGCCAAGTTTATATTACTACTACAAGAATTGTTGAGTAGTATGTTATTATCTATTAGGATGCTAATGATATATTTAGTCTTTTATGAGGGTGATCCAGTTAGGACACTTGGTTTCGTCCTAACAGATATACATACATTTTTATTGGGACTTCTATTTTGGTATCGATATAAATACTAAGGCAAGATTAGTTGTGTCCTATTAAAATAGCTTTTAGGACACCAAAATTCATCTCATAATGTGTTAGCTAGGAAAAATGTAATACGACTCCACAAAGCGTCCCATATTACGTTTCTTATGACGTTATTAGTGTCCCGTTATATTGTTTATAAGACTAAATAATGAGTTTCAATATGATAGTTTTTCTTAGGACGCCATAATATGTCTCAAACCTTTTTGCTACCCCTTTACATAGGACTAAAAAGTAATTAGTCCTATCAAATCAAAGGTCCCATAAAATATCATATTAGGACGTTTTTGGGCGTCCTATAAATCCAAGTTTGTTGTAGTGACTTGTTATTATTTATTTGGGAAAAATTTATTAGTAAAATAACACTCGATCTTTTAAACAAAATTGAAGAGGCCCATAGTACACATCGTTTCGTTTATATTATGAGAGTACATGCATGTGTGTATTTTGTCCCTCATTAGGGGTAATTTTGTCTCTTACGAAACAAGTGTAAATGCATTGTTTCTTCTTGCTTCATGGGTCTGTATCCATCCTGATCCTGGTTGAGGGTAGTTTTGTCTTTTGACAAACCTGTTAAAATCATTAATTCTTTAATTTTCATTGTCATGTCATGGTTTCATTTTTATTTGGCTCGGGAAAGGGCAAATAAGTCATTTTCACAAGCAAGTGTGAAGAATTTGAATAGGGGGGGAAATGGCATACGTCTCAACTAGGAGGTCTTATTGACCGGTGTCACAACCAACATGAGGGAAATCAATAACATTTGTCGATCAGGTGGGCAATGTCTAATTAAATTTGTTCTTTCTCTTCTTGGATAGTAAGTTTTCTCTTCATGGGTCACCTTAGGGGTAAACTTGTCGTTTCATAAACAAGCGTATAACAATGACTTCGCCCTCTCTTTTTTTCTTTTAATTGAGGACAAAGGAACATTTACAACAAATTAATAACATGTCCGAATAGGTGTCTCCTTTGTAACCTAGATGTGATTGTGAATAAAGATTAAGGATATTTAACTCATTTACTTCATGAGTATTGGGTCCATATGTTTGGCCCTAATATAATAGTAGCAAACTTAGCCTTTTAACACATAAATGTTAAAGTATTACGATCATTATATACTTTTTTTGTGGAGAAACAAAGTTATATTAAATGTCCTTTCAATAAAAGCTGAAGATACATGTTTGAATTGTGTACGTGGTAAAAGATAACAAAAGAAGTACACGAAGTTGACCCGAAATGCAGGACGAGAACTCTTATAACTTTAAGAGGTTAACATGAAACTGGGGTCTTTTGTTTTTTCTGAATATTTAAGTCTGAATCTGAAAACCAGTTCTGAATGATAAGAGGTTGTGTCTGAAATCTGAAATCATAATCATTAAGATTGTTTGAAAAATATACTTTCATATATATCTTAATTCTTTTTTTTTCTTTTTTTTTCTTGTTTTTATCATATTTTCAAGCTATTAGAATAGATAAATTGCACGAAAAATAAAATTAACGAATAACTAAATGTAAGAAAAACATTCAAAAGGTTTTTAGATCAAAAGACAACGTCTTCACCAATAACACTCTAACAATAATACCGACAAAGTACGGTAAATGAAAATCAATAAACTAACATGACAAAATCATTTAAAGTAAATCATTCTCCATTGTGCATCAACTGATCAACAATCTCTTCACGCAAGTTTATCATTAATTGTTGATCTGATGCACTACCTTGTGACTGGAATTCTTGATTCTGATTATTTTTTGTTTCATTTTCATTTTGACTTGTATCTCTATTTGATCAGACATAGAAAATAACTCATCATTAACGCATGCCTTTCGTATAAAATTATGAACCGAAAAGCATGCAATAACAACGTCCGTTTGTGTAGCAAATGAGAACGGTGACATCTTTTTCAAAATCAGGAAACGTGCTTTCAAGACTCCATACGCCCGTTCAATAACATTTCTAAGTTTTGCATGAGCATGATTGAACTTTTCATTTTTGCTCATTGCACGTTGACGACGAAAGTCTCCAAGCCAATATCTAACATTACGATGTGGTGCCATAATATTAATTCTAATTAGAGGTATTAAGAGGTATTAAGATATAAAATATAGCTTATCAAATAAGAGGAAAAAAATGGATATCAACATCTTATCCAAAAAAAAAAATCAAAACCTCTTATTTACTATTTCACTTATTGGATAATACAATTAGATGTTATTAAGAGCTTAACATGAAAAACAAACGACCCCAAGTTAGTGCTAAAAATGTGGATATCTGGCATTTTATGATGGTATAATTATATGTTCACGGATTATGTTTTAACTTTTAACCCTAGTTAGGGAATAGTCTATGACTATGTTATGGAGTTAAACTCGGTCATTTGAGATATTCATTTCAAATTAACCGACACAAGCAGATTTGGTTAGCTTGTGACAATCACTGTAGGTCATGTTGAAGAAATACACACAACTCGAGTTGTCTTACTTAGGTTGAGATCCCACTAAGCTCGGACTTTGGTAAACACAAACCCATAATTATCTGTAACCGTCACTAGCCGTTTTAAGCAGTTTTAACTGTCCAAAACTTCTAGGATTATAAGAATTCTACAACATAAAATTACTTTTCGAAAATCAACTAATGTTTTTTTTTGTCGAAAATCAAATTACTTCTTTGTCCTATCCTATAGATAATTTCGAGAACCCAAACAACAATATGGTTAAAAACTTCCTATTGGAAAGTGATTTTTATCATGATTGAAAGATTATATAAATTCCTGATCTAAATTACCATGATAAAAATGTGCTCAAATATTATAAATATCATGGGTCGTCCATAGAAGTGGCAGATGGGTTGGATGGTGTTTGTGTTAGGCATCCCACAGACAATAGTCTTAATGTTCTAATCAGCCCACATCTCAATTATGTCGAGTTTATATAGTAGCACACTCCAACTGTCAACTTTTGATGTTAATAATAAAAGAAATCAAGGACTCACAAATCACAATTGCGCATATATATATATTTACAACACATGAAAGTTGACAAGTAGCTTGTATAAAAAGTCGTGTTGTAAAAAGCATCCAAGTGAAACTGAGCAGTTTCGCACGAAACTTCTAGTCTCAGCGAAACTAGTCGCATCACTTGGTAGCTTTGCCTATTAATAGAAGTGTTAGGGTACATTTTTTGGAGTCCTTTCCACCTGCATTGAGAGGAGTGAAACTAGTCATAGTTTCGTTGTTTAAGAGACAGAAAGAGAGATTCTATCATTTGGGAGCTTAAACCGAGTTTGTTGATTGATTAATTGTATTATAATTGATTCCTATTGATTAATACAAGTAATCTTTTGACTATATTCATCTTATATTAATACTTCACCATATACACCTATTGGATATGATTTTGCTCTTATTCAAGTGTTTAGATTTAAGTAGAAAGATTCGTAGAAGGGTTGGCATACCATATCTCCAGAATTATGGTTGTTGCTTAACGAGCCTCTTCTTATGATTTGGTTTATGGCATAATGGCTCGTTTGGGATGTAAAGTCCATACAGCTTAAAGACTTAAATAATTCGTTTCATTTTTTTAAAAATGGTATGCGTCACTACTAGGTGCCTCATCAATTAGTCTCTCATGACAAAATTGGAGAGGTAAAGCACGCGTTCATTGTAGCTAGGTGTGTGGTGGACATGTTTGAACATGAGACTCGGACGTGATACGTCTACTACATACCTACATACCATGAGATATGACGAACGTGTCACTGGTGAACTGATAAGTTTTTATTAAGGGGTTCACTATATTGTTAAAAAGTAACGATAAATATTGTATCCAGAAACTATTATATGAAATGGTGAGGTAACCCAAGGTAGGGGCTATACTTGTCTTTGTGTGATTGATTTTACAAAGAAATTTGTATGGTTGACATAAATGCAATCCAGTTGGGCGGAGTTACTTTCACAAAAGTGAATACTTTCTCAAGGCTTCTACTTCTCCAATAATATAAGGTCCAGAGACACCATCCCATCACCTTTTTAATCATATTTTCAATTATTATTAATTACACTATAATTAATTATTAACTAAGTTATTTATCCATGTTATAGAATAGGTTATTTTTAAAAATATTATGACAATTTTATTAAAAAATGTGTGATATCTCTATTTCTCTTACTCAATAAACATAAATCATATAATAATTATTACTAAACATAGTATCCCTCGAAAATCGACTTTAGTGAGAGATATCTAATGAACATAGTCCATTGGAAAAACCCTTGTCGGAAACTTTTCTGACGAAATTTACTCACGGACTTTTTTGGTTTGTGAGGGATTTTTCCGTCGGGAAGCCATCCCGATAAAGTTTTAAGATTATAATAACTAAATGACATTTAGCTAGAGGATTCAGAATAGATAAAATCATAACTAAAATGCAAAATTTTATGGATAATAATCCAAAATCTAAAATCATCTAACCATAATCAAAATAGGAAACTTATATATATCGTAAAACATAGTTACACATCAAAAGTAACGAAAAACATCCCAAGTTCTTGAAATACTTTCAAAGTCTAACTGCCCAAACATATAAAAACTATTTAGAAGGCGGAAATTGTCCAAATCGTCTCATCATCTCATCGTCTCATCCATATCCTTCACCCGTTTTTCCATTTCTTTCCTCAATTCCTCTTGTTGTTTCAACTCAGCTTCTATTCTCTCCATATGGCAAGTAATGTCGTTTACCGTTCCTTAGCTACTTTTTCCCTCTCCTCCGGTAGTCGCTCACGCTCCTCTAATTCAAGTCTAAATCTTTCCACCTATTAATGTTCAAAATACGTCTCCGATGTCAATCCTAACTTGGGTTAAATACGTTTTCTAACTTAGTTCGGTTTATGCAGAAATCAAGTTGAGGGACTTAATGTGTCATTTGTTTGAAGTCTGGTGCTGCTTTTATTAATGAAGTGAAGTTATTGAAGTTGAAGGACTATTTTGTCGTTGTGCAAAGTTTGAGGGCTTTATGTAAAGTGTCTTAGTATATAATCGTTAGTGATGGTTGCTAGGTCATTTACACACTCTCACTTTCTCTCTCTAAGTTGTTGTTCTCTCTCTAAAAAGTGTAATTAGGGTTTCGTTTTGTAACCCTAAATTAGTAATCGGTATTGTTTAAACGATCAATTGATTGATCGAGTATTTGTCTTATAAGTCTTAGTATTGTTCCGGTGATTGATCTTAATAAGAAGTTGAGTGATTTTGTGTTCATTATTCTTGTATTATCAGTTTGTTCATGGTATCAGAGCACCGAGGTGCTCATGATATCTTTGGTTGAGATCACGTTCTTGAGGTTGCGATTTAGATCTAGGAATTTCTAGATCCGGTTGATTGTTGGTTGTTTGTGGTATAGATCTGTTGGATCTAGAGGGTTGTTGTTCTTTGCGGTATAGATCCGGTTATATCCGGTTGATTGGTGGCTGAAACAGTTAGATATAGCGGTTGATTGCTTAGATCTAGGGTTTCAAGGCTGTTTGCGGTATAGATCGGTTGGATCTAGGGTTTCGTGGTTGTGTGTGGTATAGATCTGTTGGTGATGTCTCTGATTGTGGTCTTGATTGATTATGTTCAGGCTAGATCTGGGTTGATTCGTTGGTATTAGGTTTTGTAAACCCTAATTGGTTGGTTGTTGGCTATCGGGTTCCTTGGCTGTTCCAGGAGCGTTGGATAGTTGTTGTTGTTGGTTACCTTCTATTCTTCCGCTGCTATTACTTTTTTTTCCGTTTTATTTGTTTTTATTCATTCATTCATTGGTCGGTATTATTCTTTTATTTTCCTTTTTTATTTGTTGTATTATTGTTGTTGGTGCTCCTTGCTCCCACTGTAAGTCCTCTCTCCCTTCCTCTTTATTTCTTTACTGTTTTTCTGGTTGGTTGATTGTGATTGATTGTGGTGCCAGAGGTTTGTGTCTGGTGGTTGTTGATTTGGTTGTGAACTGCTTGGTTATTGTTGGTTGGTAACTATATCCTGTACTAACGTTTGCTTGGTAGAAGAGAAATCACTATGTTGAGCCTTGCTTAGTAGACCACTGAATCCAACAGTATAGGGAGCAATACACATTGTGATTTTTAGTTTATTTGTTGTGGTTTTTATTAGTTATCTTTTGTGGTAGTTGTTTTGTTTCTTGCTGTCCTTATTTGCTTGCTTGACTCTGTCTCTATCTTGTGTGTTTTGTCTGCTTAAATGAGTACGGATAAATCTGGTGCTAGTGGTGAGGTTAAAATGACCCAAGTTAATAATTTAGACTTTAGTGACCCTTTATTTCTACATGCTAGTGACACTAACACTACTTCCTTGATCATCTTTAAACTAAAAGGAATTGAAAACTATAATGTGTGGAGTTGTGCTATGTTACTTGCCTTACAAACTAAAAATAAAACTGGGTTTATTGATGGTAGCTTAAAAAAGGACGATTCTGATGATGTTTTAAGTAGACAATATGATAGATGTAATTATGTTGTACTTACTTGGATTCTTAGTTCTATTTCTGAGGAACTTTATTTGGGTTAAGTTTTCTCTACGTCTGCTTATGTTGTGTGGAATGAACTAAAAGAAACTTATGATAAAGTAGATGGTTCTATTACTTTTAATCTGCATCATAAGATCAATAGCTTAACTCAAAGTGGTAGTTCTGTGTCTGACTATTATCATAAGCTGAATTCTTTGTGGAAACAATTTGACTCCTTAGTGAAACTACCTGTTTGCTCTTGTGCTGGTGCCAAACAATTATGTGATCATAATAATCTGATTAAATTGATGCAATTTTTGATGGGCCTGGATGATAACTACTCTCTCATACGTAGTATCATTTTAACTACAAAGCCTCTTCCATCTGTTAAAACTGCATTTGCTATTGTGTCTAGAGAAGAATCCCACAGAGGTTCTTCTCAATCTTCTTCAAGCAAAGGTCAAAACATTGTTTTCATGGCAAAAACATTTGAACCTAATAAGAACTTTAATGGCAATAATAATTTCAATAAAAAGTTTGAGAAGAAAGGTCCTAATCCAAACTTAACTTGCACAAAATGTGGAATTTGCATAGAGGGTTTTCATGGCACGCTTAAAGGCTAAAGGTTTACTCATGTACCCAACATCACTCTTGTGCACGGGGATGTGAGATTTTCCTAAAGTGTCACAAACACCCCCACTTGGGACTGAACGTCCTCGTTGAGGTTTTCCCCACCATCCCAAACGTCACAATAGTGGCTCTGATACTACTTGTAATACCCCACCTTTTTCATGACCACGATATTGTCCGCTCTGCCAGCAAGGCTCACAGATTTACTTTTGGTTGAGCTTCACAGGGGGTCACCCTTCTTGGAATTACTCTGGCCCAAGCACGCTTAACTACAGAGTTTCAAAGCTTTGCAGTGTTTGTAGCCACCCAAACACGTCGTGTCATTAAAGACTAAAGGTTTACTCATATACCCAACATCACTCTTGTGCACGGGGATGTGAGATTTGCCTAAGGTGTCACAATTTATTTACTCATATTTTAGATATATTCATCTTCTAGAGATTTCTGAGGGACAATAATTTTCACTGCAATACATTATATTTAGGGTCCGTTTGGTTTGTAAATTCCCTTAGTAACTTGTGGGTAACATATGACATATCCGACTATTTTAAAACGGAAAATATGACATTACTAAAGCGTCGCTAAAGTGGTCGGAAAGTTGTTAGAAGCTATTAACTTTCATTTTCGTCGGAAATCCTTGGGAAAACCTTCGAAAATTTTCGACAGAAAACTTCCCTCGGAAATTTCCGTCCCTGATACTCTATTTCTTGTAGTGTATGAAAAGCTAAACAATGAAAATGGTAAAAAAAAAAAAAAAAAAAAAAAAAAAAAAAAAAAAATCTGTTACTTAATAAACATAAATATGTTAATAATTATGAATAATCTAAACGGTGAAAATCGTTAAAAAAAAATATATACATTTATCAATTTTTAAGTTTTAAGTGTAAATAAAAATGACGAAAAAATATTGATGAAAAATTTGTGATGATTACAAGTGTAAAAAGAACCTTATTTTATTTAATTTATAGAATACATATACATATAGATAGATATAGATATAGATTGGAAAAACAGATTAACAGCCACTCGATATTTATACACAATTTTATGTGTTAATTTATATACCGTAAGATTAGAAAGGTTTTGATAGATATTCAGTTATTATTTTGTAGAAAAGAATAATTTGAACTTTTAACTAATAGTTAAATATATTAGATTTTAAGTCCCCCAATTCTATATTAATTTATTATAGTGTAGTTTTCATTGATATTAGAGTAAATTACATAGATCGTCCCTATGGTTTATATCTAATTATGAATTTCGTCCCTAACTTTAAAAAGTTGCATGGATCGTCCCATTGTTTAAACTAATTACTCATTTCGTCCCTAATTTGGACGTCCGTCTAATTGTCCCGTTAGTCTGTCACACGTGTTAAACACGTGAGGGGTATTTTGGTCATTTCCTGGTCTTCAATTTTATTACCCCTTTTTAACCTAATTTATCCTTGAAAACACTTTCCATTTCCCCAAACTTACAGATCTTTTCATACACAAAATCGTTTCCGAAATCTGTTCATACACAAAATCGTTACTGAAACTATTCACCAAATCATACACAAAATCGTAACAAAAAACTTAAAGCGTTACCATTGAAGTCATAAACTGATGAATCGATTCGAGATCGATCGATTTAACCGCACGATTGGAATCCGGAAACGTTTTAGGAAATAGAGACAAAAATGGGTGGTGGTTTCGATAAGCCACAAAAATGGTTTGTTTATTCTGCTTCGGCTGGACCTATTTCTGTTCGTGACAATGTATACACACTCGAGATGTGCATGACTAGTTTAGACAGGGAGAAAGCTTCTGTTTTCTACAAAACTCAATTCAGTTCCGCTGCATCAATGACTAAAGAATCTGGAATCCGAATGATTCTACCTAAATCCGACATCTGTGATTTTTAGTTTGATCCTTGTGGGTATTCAATGAACGTTATTGAAGATGGTGCAGTTTCCACCATTCATGTTACTCCTGAAGATGGTTTCAAGCATGTGAAAAAGTGTGTGTGTGTGTTTGTGTGTGTGTGAATTTGAATTTGGGGATGACGGATTGTGTGTGTGTTTATTATTGTATGAGAGATTATGGATCTGATTTTGATTTATTTGATTTTGACTTTATTGGTACACAATCTTGACTTTATTGGCAAAATGACTAAAATACCCTCACGTGTTAAAACACGTGAGGGAAGGCTAACGGTGGAAATTAACGGACGTCCAAATTAGGGACGAAATGAGTAATTAGTTTAAACAATGGGACGATCCATGCAACTTTTTAAAGTTATGGACGAAATCCGTAATTGCATATAAACCTTAGGGACGATCTATGTAATTTACTCTTGATATTATAAGTTCTAACCTTCAATGCGGAGCTATATACACGGGAGAGGTGTAGTTGAAGCTCCCAAATAAATAAATAAAATTCACAATTATAATTTAGTGTAATTATCATATAAATTTGTATTTAAATCGTCTAGTTTTATCTATAAGTCATGATAATTTTGATTTTAAACTCATTCGATAAGTATTATAGCTCCGCTTCTGCCCTCAACACCCTAATGCAATTATGTAATAAAAATTGATCCTGTTAAAAGAATTTTTCAAAAGAGCAAATATGAAGGTCTGATGCAATCATTTCATTACTGATAACTCGTTCGACGCGTGGGAAATTAAAAACCAAATTTGGCCCACTTTTAAGTGAGTCGGACAACGTATATATATCTTCCCACTAGGTATCGAAAAAAGAATTGAACCGTTAATAAACATATATAGTTTTTGTTCTAAACACTCAACTTAAGTATCAAAATCTCGTTTATGTGAACTTCATCTTGGACATATATAATATATAGCTGGTTATCAGGTTATGTATATGATATCGCATATTTTAATCATATTATTATATGCGATATTTGTCTTTTTAAAGTTTAATTCATAACGGATGTTGGAAATTTCGGGCTATTTTGGTATTAAACTGTTATACAGGTATTAGCCGAAGTCCTGGAGCGGAAGTGACACAATTGGAGCTGAAAATGAAGAAAACGGGTCAATATTCTATTCCCGTTATATTTTGAGACGAGAGTCAATTGATCACGAGACATGAAGCAGAAACGAGCAGCAAAAACGAGAAATCTGGAAATTGCGAGGGACGCCCGTCCCGCGGCCTACGTTGGTGCTGTTTGTTGGTTACGTTTAACAAAAGCAGTTTTTAGGGTTATTGTTTTGTTATCATTATCATACGCTAGTATTGGAGTATTGAAACCCTAGCTTTGGACCACGAATTTTTGTAGTATTTTGGTATTGTTAGACTCGTTAATTTCGTTGTTTTAAGCATTCGGATCATTGGTACTTTAATCCTTTTCGTTATTACTTTTAATATAAGGATGTTTCATTCAATTATATTGTGTTGCGTTTTTATCATTATGAGTAGCTAAATTTCTTAACATTCACTTGGATGATGTGATCAATTATGTAGGTTATTGTTTAATTACGTAGATGTTGAACTGGATTTTATGTTTAATCGAAAAACCAATTGTAATCAGTTTTTGAATATTGTTTAATCTTTTATATAAACTGTTAGTAATTCATCATAGGTATTCGAGAGGAACTTGTGACATTACAAAATAGTTTATGAAATAACTAATCGGTCTATAATTAGTTTAAAGATATTAGTATTCGAGAGGAACAAGTATTAAAGATTTAAACAATAAAAACATGATTGTGGTTGTTAGTTAACTAGATTAAGAGAGATCGGTTTAGTTAATTAAGAAGCTATTCGAGAGGAAGCTTTATAAGATTAAATCATAAAATCGGCTTAGGTACTTATTGCTTAGTTGTCAAACGTAGAAATTATTCACGAGAGTGGTAACTATACATGAGACGATTAAAGTTTTAATGGGAAACGAGAGTTCAAGTTAAATACCTTTTAAGTAGTTCAACATTGTTAGTAATTAAGTGATAACCGTAGTAATTGTGATCAAGTCCAAGTGAATGTATTTTTCATCAATTATTTACAAACCAAAATCTTTTCAGCGATTCATCTGAATCAATTAGTTTTTCAATTTAAGTAGTTTAAGCACCGTGACATTTCGGTCACAAAACCCACTTTTTGTTTTATTAATTATTAATTAGATTTCAACCATCAGTCCCTGCGAACGAACCTGATTTACCTAAAACTATACTATACTTGATTAGGTCCACTGCCTAAGATTGTGTAGTCGAGCCGTAAGTATTTCTTGTTATTAAAATATACTCGATTTCGCACATCAAGTTTTTGGCGCCGCTGCCGGGGACTGTAGTTTTTGATTTTTAATTAATAATTTTTGATTCGATCCTTTTAGGTATTAATTACTTGAAAGTTATTTTAATTGTTTATCAGGTGCTTTTGACGGTTTTTAGTTGTGATTTTCCAGAGAGTACAGGTAGTGGATGAACACAAGGGCTTCTGGGTTACCGTTTAAAAGTCCACAGTCTAATCCAGGATTTTTAAAGAAAAGGCGCAACAAGAAACCAAACATTACACCACCATCACCAGTTAAGTTAGAAACGGAGGATCTAGAAGAGAACTTCGAGGATTCAATCAATTCAGATTCAGAAGTAGAGATAATAACTGAGATGGCTGATCCGAATGATGCACCGATGCATCAGAGAGCTAGGGTAGTACCGCCAACACCGGGTTCGGCGATTCGTACTCCCAATATGGGAGATGATTTTTCAGTGAAGGGTCATCATCTGAAGATGATCCAGGATAATTATTTTGACGGAAGGGTGAGAAAAGATCCACATGCGCACGTGGCTAAGTATGTTAAATTGTGCGAGATGTTCAAATACGGGGCAGGAATGGATGATAATGTGAAGTTAACCCTTTTTCCATCGTCTCTCACGGGAGAGGCACTTACTTGGTTTGATGAGTTAGAGGAGAACTCCATTGGTACATGGGCAAAAATGAGGGAAGAATTTGTTTCCAGATTTTTTCCAACATCTTTGGCAAGGAGTTTATTGAATGATATACGGGGATTTAGGCAAGGAAAAGGAGAAACCATTGTTGAAGCTTGGAGTAGGCTTAAGGATATGCTCAGGGGTTGTCATGGGCATGGATTGGATAAAGGGCAGGTTATTGATATCTTTTTCTTTGGATTGAATAGGCAGTCGCGGGGAGAGTTAAATTTAGCTGGAGGAGGAAGTTTTCAGTACAAATCCATCAACGATGCGACCAAGATGTTGGATGATCAGTTATTAATGGATTTATCTAGAGAACAGAATCAGTTTGGTAGAGAAAGAGGAGAAAAAAAAGTAGTTGCTAGGGCTGAGAGTAGTAGTGGGAATGAAGAGGTGATGGCTGAGATTAAAGCTTTATCTAGTAAAATGGATAGTAATTTTTCGAGGATAGACACGCAGTTTAGTAGAGTTGGGAAGGATATGAATGTGATGGCAAATGGTTGTGACCACTGTGGGGGACTCCACTACACTGAAGATTGTGATGTGAGAAGAGAAGCAGAAAGTGAAGATGTGAAGTTCGCGCAAAATCAGTACCAAGGACCATTTCAGAGAACCGGTTTTCATAACCGTAATTCGGGTAATTCTAATTCTGGTAATAATAATTTTAATGCTAACAATTCTGGAAATTCTCAAAACAGGTACCAAAGGAATAACCAGAATCAACAGCAGGAAGAAGAGGAATCGGGTTTGATGGACATAATGAAAAACTTCATTCAAACTCAGTCAGCGAAGAATGAAGCAACAGACAAGCAGTTTAAGGTCCTTCATGAGAAATTGGAGCAAGGACAAAGGAATCAACAAGCAGCACTTAGGGATTTAGAGAAGAGATTGGATAGACTAAGTGATCAACATGCTGCTAGACCTAATGGGCAGTTGCCAAGTAACACACAACAGAACCCAAGGCAACAACCATTTTGGAAAACTGGAGGGCAAAAATCTCAACCTCCTAACACTCGAAACGAGCATGTGAATGCGGTGTTTACAAGGTCTGGTAGAGTTTTTGGTAATGTTAATGATTCTGCAGGTGTTACTAATCCAGTTGTGCAGGAATCTAATGTTGAAGTGAGGGAGAATGAGGAAGAAGAGGGACCGGAAGTTACGCCAGCTCTTCAGCCAAAACCGGCGGTGTCACCTAAAGTGAAAGAATACAAGACGGAAGTTCCCTTCCCTAAACGTTTGAGGAAGGAGAAAATGCAAGAACAGTACGGTAAATTTGTTGATATGATTAAATCTGTGCATATTAATGTTCCTTTGGTTGACTTGATTTCAGGAATGCCAAATTACACCAAATTTATCAAGGAGCTTGTAACTGGAAAAGGGAAGTTGGAGGAAGCTCAAGCGACGTTTTTAAATGCAGAGTGTTCAGCACTTATTCAAAACCAGCTTCCACCAAAGTTAGGAGACCCAGGGAGTTTTCTAATTTCATGTACTTTGAGTAAAGCAATAACTTGTGAGGCATTAGCTGATTTAGGAGCTAGTATTAATCTTATGCCTTATTCATTGTATGTTAAATTGGATTTAGGGGCATTAAAACCTACTCGTATGAAAATTAGACTCGCCGACCGTTCATACCAATACCCTTTAGGTATAGTCGAAAATATGCGAGTGCAAGTAGGTAAATTTGTGTTTCCCGTTGATTTTGTCATATTAGAAATGGAGGAGGATAGCAAGGTACCTTTGATTTCAGGTAGACCATTTCTACATACTGCGGATGCTATCATTCGTGTTCAGGAAGGGAAAATTTCTTTGGGAGTTAAGGAGGAAAGGATTGTTTTTACTGTAGATCGAGCTTTAAAGCATTCTTATTCTTGTGATGATACATGTTTTCGTATTGATGTTGTTGATGAAATGCTTGACCTAGATGTGCAGGAAATACGTGGGGGACAAATTGCGTTTGAAGAGGAGGAAGATCAAGAGCTCGAGGATTTTGATCCCATATTGAAAATGGAGCTGGAGAATTTTGAGAAGAATTCTACGAGCATGAAACTGGAGAAATCCGACCCGGATTTAGATTTATTAGAGATTGAATATTTAATCAACAATCCGGGTGCAACGTTGTTGGAGGAAAGGATTCCATTTAAGGAAGAGCTCGAGCAGTCAAACTCAAGTTTGGGGGAAACTTGTCACGGTATGTCTCCCGACCCTTTTGAATTATTTTCTTTTACTTGTCGAGAAAAGGAAAAAATTTTGCAGGAATTTGAGGATATCGGAGATGATACAGCATGGGAGGAATTTAAGAAGACAAAATTCAACGAAAGCAAAAGTGACGATGTTTGGGAGATTGAAGATGTTTTATCACTGCTTATTGAGGCTCGAGAGTGGCATGACGCTTGGGTGAAGCGAACCAAGATGTTCGATGTCATGGAGGAAGCGTTGGCTTTTGGCGACCATGAGGAAGACGAGGAGCATGTGGAGTTAGCTGAGGATGGCTTTTATGCCATTGCCAAGTAAGAAACGGGAACACGAGTCTAGCTAAGGACTCAACTGATAAACTTAGCGCTTGCGGGAGGCAACCCGAGGTAACTTGTATATTTTTATTTTTATTTTGGAAGTACACGTGTCACGATTAAGGTACGTCTTCCGTTTTATGTTTTCATTTTTAAGTTTTTCTTTAGTTTAGTATTCGTATTAAAAAAAAAAAAAAAAAAAAAAAAAAATGTCAGCTAAGAGGGACGCCCGTCCCGGGTTTTGGGACTCCCGTTCCAAAATTTGCACCAAAAACACGCGTACTGGAACCCCCGTCCCACAAATGGAACACCCGTTACAATCGAGCAGGACGCCCGTCACAAATTTGTGACTCCCGTCCCGTAATCCCGAGGGACGCCCGTCCCGTGGCTGTAACGCCCGTCCCGCGGACCTGGGCTGTGTCCTTCTTTCTTTTGTTCTTTGCTGCAAGTATTATCATCCATATATTTTCTTTGCTTATCCAAAACCGAGAATAACCACAAAGACACGAAATTCATTCTATCTTTTTCAATTTTTCGCATACAAATTCAAGGTTAGTTTCTATTGTTTTTAATTATTCATTTCTTTGATTCTATATTGATTAAATGCATGATTATTTCTTTAGAAACCATTTAATTAGGGATTTTGGCTTATGAACCCTAGGTTTAGAATTTGAAATTGAATTGGGGGTTTTGTGTGTAATGAGTTAATATGACTTTAGGAAGTAAAGGGAGTGCTAGATAGATGATTTTAACCATGAGCTTGCATTGTTGCTTGAAAATTTTTACCCCTAATTTGCGATTAGTATGGGGGGGTTAAAATTTTTAACATTTGATTCTTAATGGTTAATTTGATGCTATGATTTCGTCTAGTTTGATTGCTTAAATTGATTATGTTAAACGTGAAATTTCTAAACTTAGTTTGGAATTTTATTTTAGTGTTTTCGGCAATTAAAATGGCGGTATTATAATCATTTATTTGGTATTATGATGGGCAAATAGAACGGGAAGGAAGTTTAATGTAAAGTTTGTTGTTTAACATTTGTATTCTTTTTGTATATGTGTTTTTGTTTTGTAGATGAGTCGACCACGTGTAGCTAAGAGACAACGAGGCAGAAATGAGCGAAACCCCATGGATATACCCGCGAAGTATGAGCCAAAAATTACCTTGGAAGCGCTTCGACAGAAGCATATGATTGGACATCGGACGTTAGATTGGGGGATAGTTGAGAGATTGCGTTTTAAGGCTGAGTTAGAGGAGCTTCTGACCGCGGATTGGAAGCGACTTTTTGCAATCAGGTCTGGGGTTTATCAGGGATTAGTGGAAGAATTTTATTGCAGTTTTCGTTTGAATACAGCTATGGGTTCTACCACCGAGACGGTGATGACATTTCGACTAGGCGGACGGACATTTACAATGTCCTATGCTGAGTTTGGTGTGTCCATGGGTATTTACACAGAGGAGGAGGTTTTGGGAGTAGATTTTACTCAGGGGTTAGCGACTTGGCCTGCTGGGATGAACGCTGGGTTGTTTTGGCGACAGTATGAGATTAGTACCGAGGATTATCATAAGGGTATTAAACAGGCAGTCATGCTAAACCCGATGCACCGGATACTGTTCCGGGCGATTGTTGAGTCCATTTCGGCTAGAGCAAACTGTCCGAATAATTGTACCCAGCAGGATCTATTTTATCTCTACTGTATTCTAGCTCGACGTCCGTGCAACCTTGCCAGATGTTTGGCACTTTACTTATACACCAGGGCGTATGGTAAAGGAGATGGGGCAGTGTGTGGTGGCGCCTTTATATGCCATTTAGCTTCTCAGTTAGGGGTGGCTGATAGGGAGCAGTTGGATGCTACAGTTGGTGTAGTAGCCGGGGTTCGTACGTTGGATGTTATTGCTTTGAAGAATATTTCATTGCTTGATCGCTATGGAAACTTGATTGGAAGTGGGCCTAATGCTGCTGGTGATGATGGGTCAGATGCGGAGTCCGATGATGAGCCGAGTGATCCGTATTCTATGGAGGCTCTGGCTCGACAGTTGACTGAGATGCAGACATCTCAGCAACAGATGTATGAATCTCAACAGAGATTCCAGGAGTACTATTATGAGGATCAGAGGATGATGGGGTCTCAGCTGGCTCGGGTGACTTATCAGCAGGAGCGTTATCAGCCCTACATGGATCAGTGGGCGCAGCGAGAGGCTCAGAGTATGGGTCAGGATCTTCCGGCCTATGCTCCACCGGATATCTTCATTCCAGCACATCTTCAGGGAGGATTTTACTATCCCCCTCAGTCTCAGCAGCAGCCTCCGCATCAGGGTGGTCCTAGTAACCCGATGCAGTTTGGTACGTATTCTGGAGGGGATGGGGAACCATCCGTTTTTCGTTCACCCGATGACATGGCATAGTAGGTGATTTGGAGGGATGTCGGCAAGGCTGGCGCCTGGGCATCGAGAGAGTTGGTGGTCTTTACAGATAAACACTTCTTTTCTTATTTCTTTTTATTTCTTAGTTTATTTTTTGTTTTTATTTATTTATATGTGCTAACTAATGTTAACGTACTTATCTTCTTTGTTTGTGATGTTTTTCCTTTGTTTTGAATCGTTTTGTACAATGAGGGCATTGTCCAACTCTAGTATGGGGGGGTCGAGGAAAAACATCCGTTGTGTTTAGTTAGGTCAGTGTATTGTATTATTATAAAAACAAAAAAAAACAAAAAAAAAAACAAAAAAAAAAACAAAAAAAAAAATGTTGACATGTCTTGAGAATTTTAATCTGTTGCATAACCTAGCACGTTTTATACCCTACTCAAAGAAAAGTGAGATTTTGAGCCTTGAAAGCATTCATTTTAAATGCTACTTTTTCTTTTGTATGAGTGTGCCGATGGTTGATGACTTTAGAACTTGACATAGTCATACGTTTCGAGACCATAGATGAGCATTGCATTAGGGTAACCTAGTGTAATTTGGTACAACTTTAGGGGCAACTTAGGAATAAACCATTTGATTTAGCTTATTCGTTTCTTGTTAAATAATTATAGCTTAATCACATTGGTTAGCTAATTTCCCTGTAACCCTTTTGTAACACTTACTTTTAGTGTTAGATTCTCTAGTTAACCACTTTGCGCCTAACTTATTCGTTTGATTTAAATCCACTAAATATTTTGTACTTTAGCCTTTTCTTTTCATTTTTAGGTGAATCCGAACTTAGTTTTGAGATTGCTATTGATTGTATACATGAAGATTGAAGTTGGAAGTATTAAGGCATTGAAATTATCGAATATCGTTAGCCTTTGTATCATATATGTAATTGTTAGCAAAGAAAAAAAAAAAAAAAAAAAAAAAAAAAAAAAAAAAAAAAGAGAAAAAAAAGTTGTAAAGTTATGTAGTTTTATCTATCTTTAGTATTTGAAGAAATAAAGTTGAAGCAATTGTATTTTGAGTTATGTAATTCGGAAGAAATTGAAGTTATATGGAGCAATTGGTTCGTTAGCGTTTAGGAGTTCGGATTCATTCTAAGTTTAGATGTATACTACGTTTATTTGTATACTTTTACTTATTTACCCATTTAACCTCTATATATTTATTCACATGCCTTTACCTGTACATTACATCCCGAATAAAAGTCCCCGTTTAGTTGTACCTAGACTCTAGTGGTGGAGAAACGATACTTTATCAAGCCTATGATAGAAAACTCACCATGACTGAGCAATTGAGCGGATTTACAGAATATTTTACATACCCTTTATACTAGTTCGAGAGATTTGTGTGAATTACTCCCAATAATTCGTGAGGTGTTTGGTTATGTTTTTTAAATCATGGTTTGGTAATTAATTGAATTGAACTGGATTTGCTTGAGGGCAAGCAAAGGTTAAGTATGGGGGGATTTGATATCGCATATTTTAATCATATTATTATATGCGATATTTGTCTTTTTAAAGTTTAATTCATAACGGATGTTGGGAATTTCGGGCTATTTTGGTATTAAACTATTATACAGGTATTAGCCGAAGTCCTGGAGCGGAAGTGACACAATTGGAGCTGAAAATGAAGAAAACGGGTCAATATTCTATTCCCGTTATATTTTGAGACGAGAGTCAATTGATCACGAGACATGAAGCAGAAACGAGTAGCAAAAACGAGAAATCTGGAAATTGCGAGGGACGCCCGTCCCGCGGCCTACGTTGCTGCTGTTTGTTGGTTACGTTTAACAAAAGCAGTTTTTAGGGTTATTGTTTTGTTATCATTATCATACGCTAGTATTGGAGTATTGAAACCCTAGCTTTGGACCACGAATTTTTGTAGTATTTTGGTATTGTTAGACTCGTTAATTTCGTTGTTTTAAGCATTCGGATCATTGGTACTTTAATCCTTTTCGTTATTAATTTTAATATAAAGATGTTTCATTCAATTATATTGTGTTGCGTTTTTATCATTATGAGTAGCTAAATTTCTTAACATTCACTTGGATGATGTGATCAATTATGTAGGTTATTGTTTAATTACGTAGATGTTGAACTGGATTTTATGTTTAATCGAAAAACCAATTGTAATCAGTTTTTGAATATTGTTTAATCTTTTATATAAACTGTTAGTAATTCATCATAGGTATTCGAGAGGAACTTGTGACATTACAAAATAGTTTATGAAATAACTAATCGGTCTATAATTAGTTTAAAGATATTAGTATTCGAGAGGAACTAGTATTAAAGATTTAAACAATAAAAACATGATTGTGGTTGTTAGTTAACTAGATTAAGAGAGATCGGTTTAGTTAATTAAGAAGCTATTCGAGAGGAAGCTTTATAAGATTAAATCATAAAATCGGCTTAGGTACTTATTGCTTAGTTGTCAAACGTAGAAATTATTCACGAGAGTGGTAACTATACATGAGACGATTAAAGTTTTAATGGGAAACGAGAGTTCAAGTTAAATACCTTTTAAGTAGTTCAACATTGTTAGTAATTAAGTGATAACCGTAGTAATTGTGATCAAGTCCAAGTGAATGTATTTTTCATCAATTGTTTACAAACCAAAATCTTTTCAGCGATTCATCTGAATCAATTAGTTTTTCAATTTAAGTAGTTTAAGCACCGTGACATTTCGGTCACAAAACCCACTTTTTGTTTTATTAATTATTAATTAGATTTCAACCATCAGTCCCTGCGAACGAACCTGATTTACCTAAAACTATACTATACTTGATTAGGTCCACTGCCTAAGATTGTGTAGTCGAGCCGTAAGTATTTCTTGTTATTAAAATATACTCGATTTCGCACATCAGTATAGTCCCATGAAATGTCAGTAGATATCATGATTAAGATATATAACAACCTAAAATAAAACATTCTATAATATTATTTTACTTTGTTTAAGTTTAATGACAAATATCCTAATACAAATTAATGTTGTTTTTATATAGATTTAAAAAAAAATATGTCTAGGTGCCCATTTTTACTATATCCACTGGGCACTAGAAATCTTGAAACCGACCCGCAACACGGCAACAGAAATGCCTTTAACTCAAACACAACACAAATCCCACCTCTTTTACCATTTAGAGATGATTTTTCTTTTTTCATATTTGTTCCTTCTTATGTAATAAGATAAACAATATCGATCAACATTGTGTGTTTCTCAGGATGCCGAACAGAGTTTTAAACATTGAATCGAACTAGTTGATGTTTCCGTTCCTTGCATAATTGAATATCTGAGAGAAGTCCAGCTCTCTTTCCATTCCACTTGCAATGAGAAACCTGAAATTTAAAGCTTTCTAAAATAAGTAAATAGGCATACGAGGTTGTCTATGGATTAATGTTGTAGATATGTGACTTACTTATCTAAGAAAACTCGAGCCATCGATAAGCAACCACCATGCACGGTTGACTGCATATTGATCGCTATATTTGGATTATGAATACTTTGCCTAATGTGTATCCAACCGTATTCTCCATTTTCTTCATTTGAAACTTTAGCCCTATACAAAAGTTATAAAAAAAACAAGTCATAAGACTTCCGATAAACACTATATATCTTTATCGTATAGTGCAATGTACCTGTACATTTGAGCGTCCACCGGAGTAGGAGTGTCATTGGAATCGACAAGGCAACCATCACTTACCCAACAATCTCCACAAGCATCTAACTCCCATCCTACTAACTTTCCTTCCTGTTTTTATATATTTTTATGTATTAGCTGATAATTCTATTGTACAAAAGTTTAATGTATGAATTAGTGTTGCAAACTAGGATAAACCTCTATGTAGGATCTGAAGGTCTCAATGATCTCAATGGCTCGAGCCTTGGCATAATTAGGTTCGGAAAGAATGTTCATTCTTAACTCTACGGATTCTAATGGCTCTTCAAGATCTTTTATCAAACTTCCGATTCCTTCGTTTGAACCTTCTAGTTTCATTCTTACCATTTCTATAATAATCTTTACCACCATATATGAACCTACATAAAACATTATCGGTCTTGTCCGTCTTATATATGTATTCAAAATGTTTATATATATAATTTGAAGAAATATGAAAAACGAGAATGAAAACAATTTCGATCTAATAAAATTAGAAGTGTTAGATAACAAAAAAAATGTGTACATTAACTAGTTTTCCAAAAATTCAAAAGCGAAAAATGTATCGATAAACTACAAGTACTCGTTTGAGTTTTTTAAACACGACCTTTAGTAAAACTCAAATATAAATAGAAGAGAAGAAACTAACCATCATCGAGGAAATAATTTTCTTTAAAAGCGCCATGACCAGATGTTTCCATCATAAGGTGAGTATCAATACCATCTTGGTTAAGTTGAACACCCTTGTCAATAACATTCCGATAGCCAACACGATACAAACAATGTTGGCCCCCACGATCAGTAATAAACCGAGTAAGAGCCATACTGGTTCGAGCATCTGTCACAATGGTTGAACCAGGATGTTCCTTTAGGACAATGGCAGACATAAGTGCAATCAACTTATCACCATTAATCGGGTTGCCCTCTTTGTCAACGACTCCACTACGGTCCACATCGGTATCAAAAACGATGCCAAGATCGGCTGAGGTGTTGAGCACGGCGGTTCGTGTGACAGACATGGCTAGCTTGTCTTCAGGGTTTGGCATATGGTTTGGAAACATGCCGTCTGGTAAAAGGTTTAATGACCCGAATGTATCTGCGCCCAACTTGTCTAATACATCGTATGTAAAGAAACCACCTGACCCGTTTCCGGCATTCACTATTATCTGTCATTTCTAATTTTGTTAGCACACAATCATAGGTAGGGGTGTAAAAATAACCGACTCGACCAAACCCGAACCTGATAGTCAGGTTAAATCAGGTCCCATCAGCTTAAACTGGTTGTACTAGTCGACCCGATAAACCAGGACCTTAAAATTTAAATAGGGTTGGTAATGGGTTAGGTCTATACATCCTTAATTAGGTTCGGGTTTAACCGTACTAACCTACCAATTATCAAGTATTTTGCATCTATTTTCTTGGAATCAAACAACCCTCCTTTATAAAAATAGTTTGTCTTTGATGTTTAACCCACAAAAAAATAATGAGGAAAACGGAAAATACTAATTCATCCGTAACATATTTTTTGTCTTGTTATGACCTTTTAAATCTTTTATTTTCAACTTTGATATTAATTAACATTTTTAGTGTTATATGATATTTGACGTAAATTATATGAATAGATTAGGTTTTAAATATATTTTTTATTGATATAATTTTCATCAACTGGTATATAACATAGAAAAAAGTTATTTACGATCAAAGTTAAAAAAAAAAATGACTTGAAAAGTCAAAATAGAGATCTAACTCAAGCCTACTACTCCCAACACACTTTTTCGTTGAAAAAACAAGAGTGAAAATATTGTTAAATGACATTACTAACCTACTAAAAACCTTCAAACCTAGCGATTATAAATCATAAATCTCACCATACATAAATTTTCTCTTTATGAAATGTTGTTAATATGTTATTAGACGTTTATATATACCTGAAACCCCTCAAGAGGAGTGTCGTAGTGTTCTGGATGGTTCACTCTCTCCTTGATGATATCTCGAAGATGTTTTGCATAAACACTCATGAAATCGACTCGAGTAGGGGTCGTTCTAAGTAATGTAGAAACTTTTGTGAGCCGGTTGGCATATTTAAAGGCAGCTTTGTTGCATATTTCTTCAACCTCCAGTGATGTTAACCCTCCTTTCTTCGTAAAGAATTTTAAACCATTTCGTGTGAATGGCAAGTGAGACGCCGTCATCTAAATCCAAATATAAATTGAGTAAATACTCTAAGTTTCTATTTTTCGTCGTACAAAACAAAATTAGTTAACTTTACGTAAATAGAAATCCAATATAAATATATGGATCTATTTCTAAAAAGTTATTATACGTTTTGTTTTTCTATTCATTAATTAAAATCATTCATTCATTAACGTCACTCCAATCAAATTATGAATGTAATTAGTTATTATAAATAGTTAATAAAATTGTCATTATCAAAATATTAAATATATATTTTAGCCAAAAATGGTGTAATACGGTGTATGTATGATTTAAGTTTTTTTCTCTTAAAACATATAACTATAAAGAAGGATTGATAAAATAAATTAATTAACATAATAAAATGTATTTAAAAAAGAGAAAATCACATATATATATATATATAATCACTTGAGAATTCAAAAATACCAAAATAATCATCTGATTCGAGCCATTTTTCTCGCGCCATTTTTTTCGTCGCGAGATTGAAAATAATATAAATGATTGGTCATAAATTGACCACGTCCTCGCGACTTTTTTTGGTCCACGCGACTTTTTTCTCGCGCCAATTTATGACCAATCATTTATATTATTTTTAATCTCGCGACGACTAAAAATGGTGCGAATCAGATGATTATTTTGGTATTTTTGAATTATCAAGTGATTATATATGTGATTTTCTCTTCAAAAAAAATAAAAAATAAATAAATAAATCCGTTAAGCATTTAATGTATAAAGCTAACATGAAACTTAAAATAGTAGTACCATCTTAAAAGTTATTTACACGTAAACTTTGTATGTAATAGCAGTAGTTTCTCATGAATAAAGAAAACACACCATAATGGAAGCATCGTATAAAAATGGTGACAACACTGTGCTCATGAAACAAGCTGGTGTAGTCGCTAATCCCATATCATACGGTATACAACCTGCCCGACCAAGACCCGAAAATATAGCCACACTCAACAACCCACCGGATATCCGTGGATCTCTCCCTAGTGAAACCCGAACATCTTCCACTGGTCTTCCTTTCTCCTTCACCAATCCATTCATCACCCACTCTCCAAAACTCTCGGATATCGCTTCAACAGCCGGAGGTGTAAGGTCCACCTTCCGTCCCGGTTCTCCTTCCACTGCCACACCACGAACATCCGAACCGTTTTGAAGCCTTTTAATCCGACCTATTTCCTCATCCAACCCGAGCTCATTGTAGTTTGCAGTTGTTGAACATTTGGAGGAAGTTAGAGTTAGTTTTGAAGGGATAGAGAATGGGAAGGTGATGGTTTTGAGAGGTTTGGGTGTAGATGAAGTTGGAAAGTTGTAATAAGTGGGATTATTGTTATTTATAGAAGTTGAGGGGGGTAAATTGTAAGACATTGTATTTTGATTTTGTGAAGAAAATGCTAGAGGGTTACTAGCTAGCTTTCTAAGATTTTGAGGAGATGAAGTTTAGACCAATCAAGAAATAAGGGAAGATAAGATATTTTTAACTCAACATGCACCATAACCTTATTTTGTAATATCCTTAGAGCACTCGGAGTGATAACGAGTGACAATGAGGTTGTGGTGAGTTGTGGGGAAAAAGGTGATGACGTGGCAGTGAGAATGAGGGTTGTGAGTTGTTATGATAGGGAGGGTTGTGGTGGGTTGTGGGATTATTTTATTATTTTATTATTTTTCTTAAAAGATTTAAATAAAATAAATAATACATTTATTAAAATAAAAATACAATACACTAATTAAAAAAAACACACAATACATTAATTAAAAACTCTAAAAATATTTATAAAAAAAAACTATAAAAATATTAAAAATTTTAAAACATATATAAAAAAAAAACATATATTAAAAATTTTAAAACATATATTAAAATTTTTAATATATTAAAAATTATAAAACATATATTAAAAAAACATTAGGACAAAATTTTAAAACATATCATTAAAATTTTTAAAACACAAAAACCAACAAACCCTAAAAATCTATCCCTCCCTCCCTCCCTCCCTTCCCTTCCCTTCCCTGCCTCCATCTGCAACACAAAGAAAAAAGAAACCTATCTATTTGAAAACAAGAAAAAAGAATAGAAGGAAGAAAAGAAAAAAGAAGAGAAAGAAGAAAAGAGAAAGAAGAGAAAGAAGAAAAGAAAAGAAGAAAAGAAAAGAAAAAAGAAAAAAAAAAAAAAAAAAACCACCGTTGTGGTGGTAACGAATCCGAGAACGAGCCTCCAGAACGAGGCGACCCGGAGTGGAGAACGACCACAACGGTCGTTGTGAGGCCACAACGAGCCCCACAACCCCCCCACTCCAGGTGCTCTTACAACTACAAGAATATCTCTACAAAAATTCCAAATCCATCTCATGGGTATTTTAGTAATTTGCTATATAGTACTAGTTAAAAATCTTAAAAAACTGAAGCTCGTATCTAGCTCGAACTATGGATTAACCTGACCCGACCACGCGGATGAATCAGAATAATCCATGAACGTTACTCTTAACCAACCATTCAAGCTCAATCAAAACTCAGAATGTCATGTGATTTAAAGACTAACTTAAAATTAAACTAACACTTAATTAAACTTAAGATTAAAACTAGCTTGTAAAGATTGGTTTATGAGTTATGACACATGATTAAGTTAAGAAGAGTTGGCATATATTCTAGGTTATACGTTAGAGACTGTATAATATTGTGAGTACAAATTTTATATTTTGAAAGATTATAGCAACCAATATAACAATAACAATTCAATGGAAAAAAACAAAGTTAGACACATGTTTAATTTGTTTATGTGGTTACAATAGAAGATCGAAACACGACATGGATCAGTGACCAGGGTGGGACCAGCCAAGCGATGAACTCCGAATTGCCCATAAAAAAATTATAAAAAACGAAAACTATGTACATTTTTCTTATAATTTTACCCCATCGATAATGTTAACTGAAATTTTATTAATCGATAATGCTTCAAAGATTAATTGTCTAGAATATCTACGTATTTTTTTTGTCTCTTTTATACAATCAAACTATTTTATTTTCTACCTCATTATAAGTCGTGAAGTTGTCAATTTTTTATTTTTCTTTTTAAACTAATTTACAAAACAATCCATGTAGTTTGTATAATTACGAAATTCGTTCCTAATTTAACTTTCTTTTATAAATATCGTCCTTTATTTAAGTATTTTCACGATTTTAGTCTCTCATTTGTTAAACTTAACAACTATTATGTAAAAATAACAAAATTGCTATTTTTTTTCTTAATATAATACACTATCAACGAACACATCGCCTTCTTTTCCGTTAGATCTTCGAATCCTGTTAATTTTGGTAGTATCCAAAATTTTGTTTCGTCATATTCAAACCTACCGTAACCGTCACTAGCTTTCATCTTTGAAAACCATAAGATCTATTAAAAAAAATTGGCTAACAAAAAAACCGAAAATCCTTAGAAATGGAAGACAATGACGGTTACGTTTGGCAAAAATACAATGATGGTTACGTTTGGCGGAAATACAACGAAGATGAAAAACAAAACTTTGGTTCTACAAAATTTAACAAGATTCGAAGATATAACAAGGAAAAGGGTGATATGTTAGTTAATAGTGTTTTATATTAAGGAAAAAATAGTAATTTTGTTATTTTAACATACAAATTGTTAAGTTTAACAAACGGAGGACGAAAATAGTAAGAAAATAGTGAAATAAAGGACGATATTCGTAAAAGAAAATTAAATTAGGGATGAATTTCGTAATTATAGAAATTACAAGGGTTGTTTTGTAAATTAGTCTATAAATGAAAATTAAAAAGGGATACTTGACAACTTATAATGATCAAATAATGAATAAAATAGTTTGATTGTCTGAAAATGCCAAAACATAAAGTATATAGGGGTTCCAAACAATTAACCCTAGTTTTATTACAAAGATTGAGTTTATGATATTTTGTTTTTCCAAACATGTATTGACCAATAGCTTATGAGCATTAAATGTCACGACTCGCTTAATTTTAAACGTTGTTCACGAATATTATATCAGAATTTTTTCTATTTTTTAACCAGCTCTAAGAGTTTCAAATACCCAAGATTCTTTAATATTAAGGACAATAGAAGATATAGATAATGTAATAAGTATGGAAACTTGAAGTTTGAAAATTCTTTTGTGAACTTATCTTTTTTTATTAATTTAGAAAAAGAAATTACGCACACACTAATGTCATGAATATCTTCGCTTGTTCCAAACTATGAACCCATATAGTCTAGGTTGATGGGACATAAATAAACCGTTAGAGAAAAAACATGTAGGTAATATATAGTAGGAATGTAATGGAGATATTTTGTTTGATGAGATAGTTTTAAATACGAATACGTAAAACTCCCCTCATTTGCACATGTCCTACACTTGTATTATTTCTCTAATTAGTAAACATTCAACTCAAGTAATGTACTTGTTTGAAGTTTGCAATTTTGAAGAGACAAGTCTATGATTAAGTGGCATCGGAGCAAGGTTCATTAAGATTAAGAAGAGAGATCGATGAGCTTTTCGACAGAAGTTGACGATAAGAAATATTAAGAAAACTTACTTGAAGGTGTGCATGATGAAAGCTAAGGACGAGAAGAGCCCCGTCGAGCACAACACAAGCATAAGGGGAGTCCAAGGAGACACAAATTTAAGTCTTAAGTTCCAAGTACTAGGTGTAGAGACTTCCACAAATACACGGAGAATGGAGCTTGACGACGTCGTACTTAACGAGCTAGAGGGGTTGTGTGACGAAGACCAAAAGTTAAAGACAAAGTAAGGATCATCATGGTGAAAGGAAAGGAGACATTCATATTAACAAGGAGATCCATGGAGTACTATGGGCATATAGGGAAGAAAATTCTGAGTGGTTGATGCAAGAGATGCATGTTAATGTAGCGGGAGTGCTCAATAAGTTATAGAGTAGAAGGACAGATAGCTCACCATCTTGTACAAGAATGTAACTGACGTGCAAGTCGACTTCACATTGTGCAAGATGGTGGAGGCTAGTGGAGTCATGCTTTAAGTACAATATTGACTATTTAGGATCGAGGATTGAGATCATGAAAGTTGTCATTGTTCGTTCGCAAGAGAGAGCCACAAAGTGGTAGACAACTTAGTACTGGAAATAGAGCGGCATCTAGAGAACGTACACCTTATGGATGACGACGACCGTAGTACTAAATGAGACAATGTCTTTGTTTTGGATTCGTTGACACATGGATATTCAAAATGCAAGTGTACCATAATCACTCGTTTGAGTTTGTTCTAGAAATTAAGAGAAAAATTCTAGCCGTGAATATCAAGTATGAATCAATAGATTTTTTTGGCCGGAATGGACGTTACATGGCCGGAATTAGCAGCACCGGCGAAATTTTGGAGAAATGGTATAGCCGGCGTTGGGAACGTCGGCTTATACCACGTGTACCGCCAGCTAGAATTTGCACTAACGCTACCTTGGCCCTTTATGGGAACGCCGGCTTTTGGTTTAAAAAAATCCGGTTTTGTGTTAGTGGTTTTAGGTTTAGGTTAGTGGTTTAGGGTTAGTTTTTTGGTTTTAAAAATGGTTAAGTGTTAGTGTTTAGGGTTAATTATGTATGTAATTTGATGATTTTTATGAAAATTTCCAAATTGTATTCTGTTAATATGTATTTGTTTTAGAGTTTATAACAGTTAGATTATTGTTTATGACTTTTTTTGTGTTTTATGCTATGTACAAAATGGCAAAAAAAACATCTTGGGTTAGTTTTTTTTGTTTTAAAAATGGTTAAGTGTTAGTGTTTAGGGTTAATTATGTATGTAATGTGTTGATTTTTATGAAAATTTCCAAATTGTGTTTTGTTAATATGTATTTGTTTTAGAGTTTATAAAAGTTAGATTAATGTTTATGGCTTTTTTCGTGTGTTTTATGCTATGTATAAAATGACAAAAAAATATTTTTTTTGGCAAAAATGAACAACTTAAAATAAAAAATGGCACACTTAATCTCACTGTTTTGAACAAGTTAAAATACAGAATAAACAAGTTAAAATACAAAATGAACAAGTTACAATACAACATGGCACACTAACGTTGGTTACGTATACACGTACGACTTCGGCTGTTGTGACCTGTCTGTCCACAACCACTACACGTTCGGGGTCTACTTCCACTTCCGCTCGGCTGGTCCATTTCATTACGGATTCTTCTTTGTTTCTTTCTCCCTCTTTTTGTAATGATCATGGTTTTATCCGCTTCGATGATCCAATTCGCTTCTCTCGAGTAGTCCTTGTAACATAGGCCCCTAAGTGTTGGGATATACTGCCGTCTCCACGTTTTTGTGCTGTAGAAGGCAGAAACCTTTATTGGTGTAGCTTCATGGTTTCTTCGACTAGGACCATTCACCTGTCCATCAACAGCCATGCCATGAGAACAAATAAACCTCTGCATTTTCCACTTTCCACAAGTACAAGACTTAGCTGAAAAATGGACCTCATATTTGTTCCCCCCACCCATGGTTATTGGATCATTTGTCTCACACTCAAAACACCATTTGGGACATCGTAAAGTGTTACCCTCTGATGAATGGCATATGATTCTCGACCATTGCAGAGTCTCCACATGACTGTTGAAAGGGGTGAATGACAGTCTCTAGCTCTCCCAGAGTTTTGTACGAAGTGTGCTCTAGTAAGTTCGAATGTACCTTCAATACATGCCTTGATAGGCATCATGCGCACCGTGCGTATGACATTGTTATATGATTCGGCTATGTTTGTTGTCATGTTTCCCCAACGTACATAGCCTTCATCATACAACAACGTCCACTTGTCCAAACCGATATTTTTTAGCCACCTCCAAGCTTCCCTGTTTAACCAACGAAATTTAGCAACAGTGAAATTAAACTTTCTCCGCTGCGATGCAGTGCCGATCTCCCAACACCATTTTTATAACTTCTGGTTTTGAAACGTCTTCACAGGGTTACTTCTTATGTGTCTCAAACATAATCGATGATACCAATCATCCATTTCAGCCATTGCGTTGATCAAACATGGGTGACGGTCTGAAATCACACACGGTTTTCTTTCTGAATGAACGGCAACATGATTCCGGAAGTTGTGCAAAACCATCGCCAGCTTTCATTTGTCTCGTTATCAACCATGGCGAATGTAAGAGGAAGTATATTCCCGTTAGCGTTTTTCATCACGACTGTAAGAAGTTTCCTACGATAGTTTCCTTTTAAATGGGTCCCATCGACACATACGACGGGAATACAGTGCTTGAAGGCTTCAATGGCAGGTCCAAAAGCCCAAAATACATACCTAAATTTGATTGTACCGTCTGGGTTTGTATTCGGGTCATGTAACCATCTGACAATGGTACCCGGGTTTCTATGGACCATTTCTTCAATGTACTTCGGCAGCTCGGCAAAATTGCCCTCCCATGTTCCATAGAGTCGTTCAATGGAAATTCTACGGGCATTCCAAGCTTTAAAGTAAGACACGTCCACGTCCCATGTAGACTTGGCAGTGGCAATGATGTGTTTTACTTTGTATGCAATGTCTAGCTTGATTTGGTTAGCAATTTTGGTTGCAATCATGCTTGCAGACAAAGACCGGTTGTTATTTCTATAGAATGATCCAACACAGTTGTGGACAGGGTTCCAAACTACCAGACGCCATATGCCCCTTTTGTTTCTACTTGAACTCCTAGCAGTCCATTCACATGGCACCTGATGTTCGTCTCTTTCATAGTCTGGACCCTCTGTGTAACATATTTCTCTCCAATGCTCTAGCCTTGTGTCTTTTACGTAACAGTAGCTTCGCTGACTGGGAAGTGGAATGTATGCGTCTCGGGACGCCACCTTTCGACCAAAGTAGTAATTAGAGCGTGGTCTTTTTTGTGATACCCGGTGCGTAATACACCGTCAAAACCACCACTAACTATCCACTTTTTAACACCTTCAATTTCATCCGTGTGGTCCCAAAGACCCGCATCACATCGTCTGTCTTTAATTGTTTCGAGCGGATCTTAAACAGCGTTGAATAACTTGGATGAACGATGGTGCTCACCGTCTTGCAAAAACAACAAGCTAGTGTTTTGAGGGGTTAAACTTGCTCCAAATTGCGGCATTTTAAAGTCGGGATTAAGAAATTATATGGGTGTATGTGAGTTTCGGTGGAAAATGTAGGAGAAATTATATGTGTGTATGTGTGTGTGTGAGAGAGAGTTTTGTGTGGAAAGGGTGTAAAACTGCCGCGGTATATAAAGGCTCTATAAGCCGGAGTTGGCACCTCCGTCTTATACACGTAACTTCATTGGACGGTGGAAAAGGTGAAGACCGTTGCTCGTGGGTTGCAGAACAAGAGGCATAAGCCGGCACTCACACCTCCGGCTTATGGTGTGAGTGCATTGTCTACGTGGAAAGCGATGGTGTGACTGGGCAAAGGCAACGGTCGAAATCCCAGCTGGCGGTACACGTGGTATAAGCCGGCGTTCCCAACGCTGGCTATACCACTTCCACAAAAACTCGCCGGTGCCGTCCATTTCTGCAAATTTCAGCCATCCGACGTCCATTCCGGCCAAAAAATCGCGATGAGTTGGCTATGAAATCTCAGCTTAAGGTCACTTTTCTAACTTGTGGGAAAAAGAATTTGTATTGTTGTAGGAAATTTTACTTCAGAGTTTTTTTTTTTCTTTTGTTTTTTGCTCTACCCAGTATACAACTTATTTAATTTGACTAATTATTCATGACCACGATTATAGAACCTTACATCAGTCATCTTGGACTTGGCCCATACATCTTATTACTTTCTAGTATAGGTGCAACAAAACCGGTTTTAATCGATTTTCGGTTAAAAAAAACCAGTTAAAAAAAAACCGGTTTTAATCGGTTTCGGTTAAAACCGGTTTTTTTGAAACCGGTTTTTTTTCGTTTAAAAATGTTCGGAATCGGTTTTTTCGGTTTTGAACCGGTTTTCTAATCGGGTTTTTTTTAGGTTTTTTTCGGATTCTAAATAATACAAACATAAGTTTTATAAAATAATACAATTACAACTAAAAATATTACAAACATAAACTAGTAGAATATATATAGTTTTTTTGTGAGTTTTTGGTGATTTTGTGAGTTTTTGATGATTTAGAGAGATGAAGAATTGAGAATTTGGTGTGTTTTGAACATAAACTATTAGAAGTATATATAGGCAAATAAAAAGACTCAAAAAACTCAAAAAAAGTCAAAAAAAAATACGCTCCTAACGGTAACTAACGGTAACTAACTGTTCGAAAGACGTTCACAAAGTCAGTCCTAACATAAAGTGATCTCGTTCTAACTTGGTTTGGTTTATGCAGAAATAAGTCGAGGGACTGAAGCTGTCAAAAGGTGAAAGATTGGTGATGTTTTTATTAAAAGAGGGGAGTTCTGGAACTTGAAGGACCAGAATAATATTATGACAAGTTTAAGGGTGTTTGTGTAAATGCTTAGTATATAAGCATATTATTCTAGTTGTTAGGTCATTACATTGTATTTTTCCATCTCTCTAGTGGTGGCTCTCTCTCTCTCTCTAAAGTTGTTATTAGAGTTCCATTTTGTAACTCTAAAATTAGTAATCAGTGTTGCTTATCTCTATCAATTAATTGATAAGTGCTTGTCTTGTAAGTCTCAATATTATTCTCAGTGATTGATAATAATACAAAGTCGTTCTGTTTTGTTTCATTTGGGTTTCGATTCTTATATTTTACCACTAACGGCTAGTTTCTAACGGTAACGGAATAATCTAACGGCTAACGGACAAAACCGGTTAAAACCGGTTACATAACCGGTAAAAAACCGGTTGCCTTACAAACTTAAAACCGGTCTAACCGGTTCGGTTATAGGCTAACCGGTTTCGGTTAGAGCCTAACCGGTTTTGGTGTGTAACCGGTTTCGGTTAGTGGACCGGTTTCGAAAAAAACCGATTATGGGTTTGCAACTATACTTTCTAGTACATCAACTTGAGTTTGCATCGTGCATCTTCAAAAATAAGAAAAAAGGATGATGCTTAATATGGATACATTTGTTTGGCTTACTTTTGTTTATTAGACTATTTGTTATATATGAAGTTGTCATGTTATGATGCTAAAATTGTACATGATGTATGCAATTTGAGTCCGCGTTTCCACGGGTTTCTAATCAAGTAAGTTAATAACTTAACTTAGTTGTTGATCGAATAATAACAAAATCAAAAATATCAAACTATTATTTGACATCCAAACTCAATAAAATAAAATCGATAAAAAGATATTGATAATAACGAAAAATAGGAAATCATTACGTTGTGTTTGTAGAATAAATATAGCAAATTAAATTACGTTTTGAAAATTTGAATGATAGGAAACCATTAAATTGCGTTTTAAAATTTTACAAAGTTAAAAATGTATTAAGGCAATTTTGTAAAATATGAAAGAGAAACGATTGTTATTATTTAATTTTTGGAAATGAAAAAGTTATTATTCATTTTGGAAATTTATTTTACTTAAATGGTGAATATACTGAAAATTTTTTAAAATTGATAACAAAGTGAGTTTTGATATTTATTTGAAAAGGTTATTATTAACGTTTTTGATTAATTAGAGGTTATTAGAATTATATGGATATATTTTAGTTAAATGGTGTAATTTTTATTTAAAAATTATAAACGGCTAAATTGAATAAATTGTTAAAAATAAAAGATTAAACTGATTTATAAACAATTTGAAATAAAGGCTTTATATTGGTTAATATAAGCTATTTTCTCAAATTCATTTTCTTATATAGTAGACTTTAGACTCGTGTTTACACACGCGCAGTTTCAGAATCTTTATTTATAAACCTATATTAGATGATTTTTTGGTAATTCATTAAATAATGTGTCACGTAGTGAACAAAAGATATGACCAAAGTGAAGAAGAAAGGAAATGGTTGAGACTAAAAGATCTCGTTGACATTGAGGGATATGATCAACATCTCGTTGACGTTGAGGGATATGATAATTTTGATTGAAACTAAAAGATCTAGGAGTCATGGATGAAAATATTACTATTATTAAGTAAGTTGTCCAAAAAAATGAATTAAAAATATTAATTTTTTGGAGACTTTTAGTTAAATGGGGGAGAATTTTTATTTAAAAAGATTAAATGATTAAATTTAATAAATTATTAAAAATTAAAGAACTAAATTTACCTTTTTTTTAATTTATTTTTTAATATACTATATCCAATACCCGTGTGGACGTACGACAAATTTAAATTAATATTTTTTTATAAGTTAAATATTTATATTTGTTATTCACATTTTATATTAGATTTAAAGGTTACATGTAAATTAGACGTGCTCACTATTTGAATAAAACTTAATTGCATAATTGAAAATTTTAGATCGACGTCATGGTTTATTGATTTGGTTTTTTGGATCAGATTGGATCATAATCGAATTGGTTTTTTGGATTAGATTGGATCATAATCGCATAGTATTTTGGATTATAAATTGGTTTTTGGACTCATTAAGTAGAATTAAATCAAATATAAAGTAATAAGTTAAAAACATATATGTTAATATTGTTTGTTTTGTTTTTAGATTGAGATTAGATCATAACCGAATATTATTTTTCGATTTTAGATTGGTATTTGGTTTCATATTGAATAAGTGAAAATAAGTTAAAACACATTTAGTATGGAAAAAAATGATGAAAAGAAGTTGTTTTATCTTGTTTAAAGAAGGTTAAATTGATTTTTTTTTTAAGTAAAGGGGTTAACATTTATTTAAAAAATTATTATGTTTGGAGACTAATTATTTTTGTTGATCGGTCAAAATAAAGAGTTAGTTAATTAAATTATTTGAAAATAAAGGATTAAATAGCTTTTAAATAAAGTACTACTATTGGTCAATAAATGTTTTCTTATATGTATATTAAGATTAAGATATATTATGATACAATATTCAACAAAAAGGTAAACAAGACATCGTAGTTAGCCCAACAATTAAAGACATGGCATTTTAGCCCGGAGACCCGGGTTTGATTCTTTCTCGGTTCTTTTTTTTTGTAGAATTTATTTAAAGTTTCAAAAAGACCAGATAGTTCATCGACTTAAATTTTAAAGTATTACAAAATAGCCCCTATACTTTATTTTAAGGGCATGCTTGGTTTGAGTTATAAGGTGTAATCAATGGTAAATATAATGAAAACTCACACCAAAGGTGGGAGGTACCAAGTTCGAATCATGTTTGGGACATTTACCGGCTCAAAGAGTCATTATCGAAAAAAATGTTGGTTGGTTACATACATTGCAATCAATCATTACCTAAAATTAGAAAATACTCCATTCCCTAACAAATTGGGGGTAATGGGTTTTGATTACCCACTTAACCACCTTCTCCCACTACTTCACTTCCCTAATTTTTCTCTAGCTTTTCTTTCATATATATATATATATATATATATATATATATATATATATATATATATATATATATATATATATATATAACTAATTCAGGATTGAACAATTCTGATGATGTCATGTAGGCAATCTTGAAATCGACAAGTGACATTTTTTAATTAGGTATATATTATTATCATGATCTTAATTAAAAGTTATCTAATTGTAAAGATAAATAGAATTGTATATAACTAATTCAAGATTGAACAATTCTCGTGATGTCATGTAGGTAATCTTGAAATCGATATGTAGCATTTTTTAATTAATTTTAAATTATTATCATGATCTTAATTAAAATTTATCTAATTGTAAAGATAAATAGAATTGTATAACGATTTGTAGTAATAACATATTATAATATTCACTACTTATTATCCAGAGTTATTAACAAAAATAAATTATCAAGATAATTAAATTATAATTATTCTTTCAACTAATTATATATGATCAACCTAGTTTAAAGTTTAATTGATTGTCAATCTAATTACTTAACAAAGAAATCTAATTAACCTATCTTATTTTCTATAATTTATTGAATTGTTTAATATTAAAAAAGGTTTTTCCTCCTAAGTATGATACTTTTAATTATTTAAATTAAATTTATATCTCTAATTCATATTTATTATTTGGAGATAATACAAAGACACTTCTAACCATTATCTCTATAAAAAGACACTTTTATTAGAGTATTATTGTTATTTATATTATAACAGTTAATGTTAATTTGTTAATAAACCGTAAATCGTACGGGTATTAAAACTAATATATATATATATATATATATATATATATATATATATATATATATATATATATATATATATATATATATATATATATAGAGAGAGAGAGAGAGATGTTGGTTATTATAAAACAAACTTTAAGATAATATAAGTAAAAAAAAGTTTAAAAATAATTTATAAAATTAAATATTTTGGATTATCGTTCATTTTAACCATATCTCAAACTTTAAAAAACGAAGTTTTGTTCTACATAAAAAAAATGAGTTTTTTTGTCGTTGTGCATGAAATTTGAATATATACTACACAAAAATAATGAATTTGATGCACAACCCCTAAACGACATATATTTTGATGCATATCAAAACTTGCTTTTTTAAAGTTTGTTATAATTGAGTAAATAAACATAATACAAAATTACACATATAATAAACTATTTTTTCACATTTTTTTTACATATTTTACTATATATATATATATATATATATATATATATATATATATATATATATATATATATATATATATATATATAGTAATAGGATCGGGTAAGAACGGCCCGAAGTATACGAACGCTAAGAACGATTCCCGTGCATATCGTCTTCTTCAAATCCTTCCTAAATTATCAATTAAACTTTCCTTCTCTCTCTTCATAATCCTAAAATTCAAAACCCATTTCATCTTTATCTTAAAATTAGATCTAACCCAATTCAAAACCATCTTACTGTTCTTTATCCTAAAATTGAAATCGTCGACTTGTTGCTACTGATCAGCAGAAACCAATTTGAGGTTTGGTTAGATGCATTTTCTAAAATGGTAGGTGCATTTTCTAAAATGGTATTTTTTATCTTAAAATTGAAATCGTCGACTTGTTGCTACTGATCAACAGAAACCAATTTGAGGTTTGGTTAGATGCATTTTCTAAAATGGTAGGTGCATTTTCTAAAATGGTAGGTGCATTTTCTTGGCAACAAAAGAAGCAGAATCAGCAGCAGAAACTTGTTGCTACTGCTCAGCAGAAACCACTTACTACTGATCAGCAGAAACCACTTACTACTGATCAACACCGCGAGGTTTGATATAAAATTTTTAATCGGACGGTCATAATTGGTTCTTAACCGATCCCACCCTATATATATATATATATATATATATATATATATATATATATATATATATATATATATATATATATATATATATATATATATATATATATATGGGTTAATGCACTTGAGGGTCACTGTACTATTCCAGATAATCCGATTGGGTCATTGAACTAAAAAAAAATATGTCGTTATTACTCTACTTTCAAAAAAAGTTTAAATGCTCACTCATGATTAAAAAAAAATCTAAGTGGATCCCCCGGATAACCTGCAACCGGCTGATAATAGGTAACATTCGATTTATATTATATATATATTTTTTTATATATTGAAAAATCCACATAGATTTCCTCACAGCTCACCCTGACCCCCACGTGCTTCTCTAAATTCTGCCACCTCTTCAATATACATATACATATACATATAATGTACGTATATACAAAATATAAAAAATATATAGATACAATTTACTGTATCTATACATCTCTCTCTCTCTCTATTTATTCACAATTTCTCATCTCCTTCCCCGTTATCAATTTCTCCCCCACAAAAACCCTTCCAACTTTCCCCTTTTTTCACAGATCACTCCCCCACTCCAATTTCCAATCAATCATCTTTTAGGTTAATTCAATTCTCGATTCTTGTTAGGGTTTCCTTATTTTCAATTTCGAATTTAATATATTTATGGTTAATTTTACTTGATTTTATTATGATTATGATTACGATTGTTGTTGCGATTTCGATTGCAGGTTAATTGTTAGGGTTTCAAGTAATCAGAGGTAAAAATATATATAAATTTGGAAGGCCTACGGTTTGGTTTTTGTTGTTGAATCTCTCATGATAATTGTTAGGGGAATGCACAGGTCGTTTCAGCTCGACGAAGACGAAAAAGAAATCGGTTGGAGTAATAAACGTAAATCATTCATTGGTGGACAAATTGCTACAGGAGAGCGAAAAGCCATCTTATGTAACATTCGTTCTCATACTATGTAACATTTATGTAACATTCGTTCTCATACTAAACCAATGTAAACAAATTGCTACAGGAGAGCGAAAAGTATTATATAAATAAATAAGAATTAAATAATAATTTTATAAAGGGTATTTTTGTCTTTTCATATGTCAAAATGACAAGTCTTACCTGATACTATAAGTTGTTGTGGGTCCCAATGACCCAAACAAACGGTTTTATACAGTAGATTGAAAATTACGTATATTTTTTTAGTTCAATGACCCAATCGAATTATCTGGAATAGTACAGTGACACTCAAGTGAATTAACCCATATATATATATATATATATATATATATATATATATATATATATATATATATATATATATATATATATATATATATAACATATATGACTATTATTTTTATGAACGAAGCAATAATAGTGACAATAATAACACTAAGGAATGTCCATAATATTCCTTAGTATTCCCTTAACTTTTCTTTTAATAAACTACTTTTTATATATTAATCACTTTTTATCCTATATTTTGTTATACCTTATTTTATATCGATACACTTTTTATAAATTTAAATAGTTAAAGTATCTTTTTTTTTTCTAATTCAATATTTATTATATGATCTTATTAATCTTACTACAATTTTAATTTACATCTTTTATAAATCCTTAAACAATTATTTATTTTACGTTTTCAATACCCGTTGCAACACGCCAGTACCTAATTCCCGTTCTAATATATAAGCATGTATGATCCTAAATTCAATTCCTAATGAAAACATTGGAAATTTGATCATACATTATTCCATTAAAGTATTATATTTATATAATCCAATATTATGTAATACAACATAATATTAAATTATATCATGTCATAATATAATAATAATAATATATAATAAAAAATTTATAACTTTACTTTTTCTATCCATTCAATTGCTTAAGATAAGAATTAGACAAACTATTCTCCTGTGTTTGACATTCTATAGCAAATTACATAAAAAAAACCCATGAAATCAATAAAGTTGCGATACAGTCGAAACTCCAAGAACGTGACAACTAAGAGAGAGAGTAGTAAAATTATCAAACGTGTTACATAAACGTCGGCATAATTTGTCCGTACTCGGCTAACCAACATAATATATATTCAGACACTTACACAGACACACACACACACACACTTCTTCATCGTATTCAACAAACATAAACCTACGAAAACCCATTTGTTAATGGTAGAAATCTTGGGTAACCAGTTCATGATCTCATTCTTCTCCATCGGTTCACCTTTTCTATTTCGCAAAGAGTTTCGGCGCCATAGCCGTGCCGACATCGAACCTGTAACAAATATTTACTTATATTTAAAACTTTTTTTGTGTTATATAATACTTTAAACATGATGATCATGTTGCCGTTTAATAAAAAGAAGAATAAGATTTATGCGGGGAAAGGTGGTGGGAATAAAATTCTGATTAAGATACATGTCACGGGAAGTGCTGGACCGATTCGGTTTGTGGTTGATGAGAAGACGGTCGTGGCTGCCGTCATCGAAACCGCTTTGAAATCGTATGCTCGTGAAGACCGTCTTCCTGTTCTTGGAACTAAATTTAGTGATTTCTTTCTTTACACTCCCATTGTCGGAACCGAAGGTACATTTTCGGGTTCTTTTTTACATTATAACAAGTTTTGCATATTTGCATGTTTGTTATTTTATCCAGTATTTTATTATTTTATTTTATGTGTTGTTTCGATATTACATAACGGGTCTTGTAATATAAAATCTTGACGACATCCTTAATTTGATTTTATGCAGCTCTGAGTCCATGGGAGATGATCGGGTCGTTTGGAGTGAGAAACTTTAGGTTATGTAAGAAACAAGTGGATGTTGTGGAGGAGGTGACGGCGGAGATAACGAGGAGGAACTCCGGTAGCAACTGGAAGTCATGGTTTAATAAATCACTAACTATTAAAGTTACTTCTCATTAATTTGAGTTAAGGTTTTATTTTGGATATGATCAATGTAGTCTTTGTTTTTAATTCATGAAGTTTGATATCTTGAATGTCTTATGTTTCACTAGCATGGTATCGCCTATTGAAGCGGTGAATTAAAAAATATATTTTATAAAATTATTTTGAGTAATATGACTATTAAAACTAAATACATAAAATGATAAAAAAAAAAAATACAAGAAAAAGAATTTTAACTATTATCATAACTAGTATAGTACTCGCGGAATGCAGCGGATGAAAAAAATCATATTCAACAACTTAAAGTGGGGTAATGATTTATGATAATTTATCATTTGTCTTGTTACATATATGTGGAGTGTAATAGTTTAAAGTCCGGCCCTTCGGACAATATAAAAAGAATGTCGTGGTAACAATTTATGGTTCGACCATTCAGCAATAATAATTATTATGTCATATGATCGATTTTCTCAATTGTTCTCCGCTACTCTAAGGAATCTCAAAATTTGTAATTAAAAAAAAAATTAGATTCTAACGGATTTAAATTCCGTCATAAACTTCAAACAAACATGTTATGGAAAAGAAATTCAATTCAAATTCACTCAATTTTTTCTATATTTCGTGAAACAAACACCCCCGCATAATATTTTCCGTTCGGATCAGTCAACCCATTGGGGTAATTAGACTCATTTGAAAATTAAGCTCATTTGCGAACATAACAAAGTCTAATTTTCAGGTCATTTTGTTTTTTTAATAGTGACGTCTAATCTATACTACAATATAAAGAATCTCCTTTAACATCTTAATATCTTAAATTTTAAGTAATTGAAATTACCTTAATACCCTTAATCTATATTAATTATTATTTAAGTCAAACAACACTCGCTTTCCTAATTTATTTAAAAAAATTTAACATCTAACAAAGTAACTTATAATTCCTATGTAATTAAAAAAAAAATTAAAATACTTTCTATTTAATTTAAAACCTTTCAAAATTATAAATTTTATTTTATAACCCCATAAACTTAAAATAATTAAAATATTATGCATTTTTTTTCTACTAATATACGTATACTAAATCTACACTATAATATAATCTAATTCTACTATATTATAAAACATTTCCCACATAATCTTAATTCTCTAAAACCTTAGTAATTAAAATTACTTAACTACCGTTTTTATATCTCTCACCACATATCATTATTCAAAATAATTTATAATTAAATAATGTTGGTTAATAAAGTTTTAGCCTTGTAGAGTTAATGAACGGAAAGATACTTTAAACATGTAGGCTTAGAAGTAGGGGTGACCAAAAAAACCGAGAACCGGTTAGAACCGACAAAACGGCCCGACTTTGGACCGGAACCGAGTTGGACCGGCTATGGTGGTCCGGTTCTCGGTTCTCAAAAATACTCAAAAAATGATTCTGGTCCGGTCCATGGTTAAACCGGCGGTCCACCGGTTTGAACCGAAAAGTTAATAATATTAATAAATACATATCTTAATACTTAATCTTATATTCATAGTATTAAAAGAAAATTACGAATCTCACTTGACACGTAGTTTTAAATGAAAATTACGTCTCTAAACATTACGTCTCTGCAATATCTATAATACTTTCTATAAAATTACGAATCCCATGAAAATCACAACATTTTACATGACACGTAGTATTAAAAGAAAATTACGTCTCTGCAATATCTATAATACTTTCTATAATAATCCAAAGAAGACCTTAACATGCAATCTTTATTAAAAAGTTAGAAATTTAAACCGACATCCCAGAAATGAAAATATTGCAACTCTTAGGGAACGAAGGAAGTGGTTCCCGATCGCAACTTCATCAAAACAAAATTTTGCATATAATTTTTGATATATAATTAGATTATTCACTAACGTAACCATTTTTTTTTGTTTAGTTTGACAGAGATTCATGAAGGCGCTAAAGCACTCCATGATGTTTTAGAACACGACCTCCCGAAACTGGTGAATGAGAAGCCAAAACCTACTGGCCCTAAAGCTCGAGTTTCATGTGACCGTTCTATAACGAGCGTTTTAATCAAATATTCGTTGGCTTTCAAGTGATTAACACTGTTTAAAGTATCGATATCTATGTAATTTGTGTCGAATAAAAAAGTGAATAAATCATCAAGTAGATATACAAATGAGTGTTTATTTAAAAAGCGGATCTTAATATGAATTATGACTCCATGTACACGTATTATTATTTTATAGAACATTAGTAATACTCTTTAAACAAACACATATAATCTAAAGTATTAGTATTAGTATATATTTAAAAAATAAGAGAGTTTAAATATTTTTTAAACTGTTTTTGAAGCGAAGCTATGTTGTGTATTGTGGGGTATGAAAACCGAAATGAACAAAAAAATTAAAGAACCGACTAGGAACCGGACCGGAAATGACCCGAAAAAAGCGGTCCGGTCCTCGGTCCACCGTTTCTTGATTTTTTTGTCTCGGTCCGGTCCGGTTTTCTACCGGTTCGGTCCGGTCCGGTCCGTGCCTTTTGAACACCCCTACTTAGAAGTGTTTAGTTACCATAATAACAATAACCAATTTCGTTTATATTAATTAAAGAATTTATGATTGGAAACCAAAACTGACATGTAAGTCCATACCGTAATTAACGGTATTTATTTGTTAACAAATGGGTCAAATTCATAAAAAAAGTTCGATTACAAACCATGCAAAAATTGATGGAGAATAGGAAGTCGAAAAAGATTCATCTTAAAAATGATTCCTAAGTTTGTTTTGTAATTTGTTTGATGGAGAATGGGAAGTCGGGTCAACACATACACACTTATGTCACATATGTTGGTCCTAATTGTACTTGATGAGGTTTCATATGCTAAAAATGTTTATTTGTTTATGTTTAAGTGTAGGGCTGAAAAGAATAACTGAACTATCTGAGATCAGACATTAAAAAAGGTTGGGTATCCTCTCAAGAACAAACCATCATTACGGATATACATGCTCAAATAGGTATTTACTCATTTTCTTTAAAAAAATATATGAGACCATTTTATACTATCTTTATCTTTTAAAAACTCTTACTTATAGGTAGGTTTATTTGTCATTACAATGTTATGTTTTAGATGGTCAACAATTGCAAGAAGCTTACCAAGAACAACCGACAACAAGATATAAAACTATTAGAGAACTCAATTCAAGAACAAAAAATGTAAAGTGAGTTTACACCAATCAAAAAATAGAAAAAACGACTATTGATGAGCAAATGTTTTAACAAGTACAAGGACAACAATAATTGCAACAAACTTTATTTTCTATATTTTAAAAGTTCGTATCTATACGTATCTTCACGTTTTACATTATGATTGGAGTTTAAATACATTTTATGTTTTTATCGTTTTGCGTATTTAATTTCCATAGTTAAATATTCGTAATATAATTATATCAAATATAGTTTATTATCTCCGCTGCACCGTGCGGGTACTATACTATAATTCAAAAAGAGAATTAAATATATTTCCTGAATAGTATTCTCGCAACAACAAATTAAAAATCCATTCAGACACTACCCTTTCTAATCGTTTATCGTTCCGGTTTTCAAGCCAAAAAACTATTTTCATTCAAGACATTCAAATTTAGTCTGTTTCCATGAATCCATTAGGAAACATATACTTTCGAATGTTGTAATGAAGGATAATAATATGGGAACAAGGTTTATTAACCTTAAAAGTATCAAATGTAATACTACTCAGCTTATTGGTATTAAGACTTATCGGTGACTAATGTGTATTTTATAACATAAAATTATTTAAAGTTTAGAAAAGGATTTTACCAATGTAGATTAACACACAATACAGGCAGTGTACCTGATCGTACGATAATATAGCATCAGTAAGTCCGGATCGAACTCAGGGAACGTGTATTTATATCCGTTATCTCAAATTATATAATTAAACTAATTAAAACAAGTAAATATGGGGGGCGTTTTAGTTCTGTGAGAACATATTTCAGAAAACAAATAACTAAAATAAAATAGCAATTTAATTAACTAAGTGGATTTGCGGATGAAAAACTGTTTCGAAAAGACTTTGAGATTTAATCAATATTAGAAAGCAACGATTACTTGGAATTACGTTTCACCTGAATCATGATTAATAAGAATATGTTTGATTGGTTTAACTGTGATTTCTATAATAACTAGATTTCCCGCTAGAGTTATCTAATCCTACAATTTTAGAGAAAGATCATACGAATGATCGTACATCAAGAGCTATCTTAGACTACCCACTCTAAATTGTGCTTTAATGTCACTATTGTTTACAATTTAATCTGTCGACTACGAATTAACAAAAGTCTCAATTATTCAATCCTGATATAATTGTCATGTTCATTCAATTCATTAAATCACTAGTATCTTAGCCTATCTCAATTAAGTCTCAAGCTACAATTATCTAATAAATCATATAATCGTAAATAACTGATAAACTTATAAGAACGCTAGTTATGTTATAGATCTATCAATCACGCTAAGTAGTAGATTTAATAACTTTGAATAAACATGGATCTCGATTAAACGTAAACAATAAGAGAAAAACCAATTAGTTCAAACATAAACTTGATTAAAACATAAATCCAGGTTCAACAATCCAAGCAATCACTTAATGAGTTTAGCTCATGTTGGATTGTAAACAAATAACAATAAAAGTCTTAAAACAAAACATTGTATCAAGAAAATAATGCATGAAAGTTCAAACCAAAAGTTGCTAACTTCAAAGATGATTAATGATGATTAACCAAAGCTTCCACGTGATCAACGGCTTCTAGGACTCTTCTTGCAGCTTTCCAGGTCGGATGTAGGTTGAAAATAATGAATAAGATGATCAAAACCCGAACCCTAGAAGCCTTATTTATAGATAACTGAACCGCCTGATTTAGCCGGCGGCTAAAATGCACGGGTGAAAAAGTTGCTTCCGCGGCACGTTATGAACAAATGGTGAAAATTTAATTCAGCCGCCGGCTAAAATGATTCAGCCGTCGGCTGTTTTCCAATCTTCACATTTCTTGCTCGTTTGTCTCCGTTTCAAGCCGGTTTCAGCTCCTTTTCGCTCCAAGATCCAAATATAACTCTAATCTGCAATTATTACTAAAAATATACCAAATCATAACAAAAGTTGCAGAAAACGAGCGTAAATATGAGAAATGTGGCTACAAAATATAGATTATTTTAGGCATATCAAATTCCCCACACTTGAATCTTACTTGTCCTCAAGTAAACTATCAGATTTAGAACAAAACAATCATCTTCAATAAAAAATAAAATACCCAACGAATCAAGTAAATTACAAAAAATTTATTTACGAAGATGAATTTAACAATTACCAAGCCGACATTTAAATGCATAACTAAACATCTCACGATTTGGGAAGTATAACACTCAATCACTCAAAAAGCTAATCTAAGTGTAATATATATGTGAAATCGCTCAAAGCTTAGTCATGACAAGTATTCTATCATAGGCTTGATAACGATACGCTTCTCCACCAATAGAGTCTAAGTAACTAGTTCAGAGGACTTATGGTCATATCAATGGGTGATGGGTAAAATAATGGAAAAATGGGATGAAGGTGAATTATAATGAACGATATGAAACAAATACTTTCCAATTAGTCTACAAATCCAAATATTTAAGTCAAAAACCATATTACTTTCAAAACTCGATTGATTATCCCTAATGGCTCATTCTGATGAAACTTCCAAGACCAAACTTCTCCTTAATTCCTCAACGGTTCGATTGAGAATTTTATTTCTCGCAAATTTCGTTAAATCACTTCAACACTTATTGGCTACCTAGTACGGGCTTTAATAAATATATTTTTTTCTGTTTTTTTTTTTTTTATTCTATTAAAGACACCGCTCAAAAGGTCCATCAAAATCATGAATAACTCTTAACTTATATCCACATGTAACTTCTTTCGTGAACTTAAGTAAATTAAACAACCCACGCCATCATATATAACATTCCGTCTAATAATCAATCAAGTTAAGAAAGAGGAAAATTTTCAACAAAAATATCTGGATTAAACGACTTAGACATTTAGGCTCAATTTATGGAATATATATATGGAAAGGTGATAAAAGAAAAAGGTTTGGCGCAAATATGGTATCTAAACGTCAAAAACACTAAAAACGAGTGCTCGATAGGTAGTGTGAGTCAAATAACCAGTGTAGTTACCGACTATAAGAAACGAATAGGCCAATCAACGGTTTAACAATCCTAATTCTTTTGCCTCTTTCCTAGTTACTAATAAGTAAAACTTATGCTCATTCATAGCCTCGAAGCGTATACAGTGTCAAGTTCTAAAGTCTTCAAGTCACCGGCACACTCATAACAATTGAAGATAAAAGCATATAAAATGTATGCTATAATGGCTCAAATCCTCACAATTATGTAACGGGTAGGTGTGCCTAGTTATGCAACTAGTTAAAACTAATTACAAGAAACATGTCAAAAATTTTTAAATTTTCACGCAAAATGTTCCTAAGGACAAATAGATTCATTCCTAACCCCTTCCCCACACTTAAACAATACAATGTCCTCATTGTAAAAAAAATTCAGCGAATAAGTGTAAAAAGAAAAAGAGAAAGGAATAGAAAGAACTCCCCCATTTATATGTCGAAATGCTGTGAAAGGAGATAGCAGTGGAAAGAATGTATTGTTGTAAAGGCATAACGTCCTCAAAAAAATCTGCATAGCTCTCCATTGAAAAATTGAATTTTCGGCATTACGTCCACTAAAATCGGTGATATTCTAAAATGGGAAAAACACATGCACACATATTAAGTACCACAAATAAATAATAAAAAGTACATAATCAAACCATAATACAAAAATCCAAACAATCATCCATACGAGAAAAATAAAAATAGAAATAGTTTCAAATACACAAATAGAAAACCCAAATCGTCACATGTCGGGCCACTGTCCCTGTCTGCTCCAAGATGTCATCTGCCGCTCCTGAGTGGCTCTCTGCTCCTCCTCATCCTGCTGTCGCTGGGCCTCGGTGGGAGGATGGTACTGGTAGTGCTGAGCGGACCACATATGGTGGCGATCCTCAAAGGTCGAGGAGGATGGCTGATCCTGATCCATAGGAGTGGTACTGCCAAAAGAATGATAGGATCCGTCGTATGCCTGATAGCTAATACCTGCACGCTGGTGGTACTGGTACAATACCTCATCCTGATAACGGCTCCTGCTATCAAACTCCGACTGCAAGTACCCGACCTGGCTGCTGACCTGGCTGATGTTGGAGTTGAGATCGTAGTAACGATCCTCCATGCGGTCCGCGAATGAGTCGAACCGTGATGACATCTGTCCCATACTCGATGTCAAAGCAGCAATCTGAGCCGTCAAATCTAACTCCTGAACCGTTGGAGCCTCCTCATCATCGGACTCCTCTACACCCTGACTACTGCTCGCTCCCTCAACCCGTCTAATGGGAGCCCATCTATAGCTAACATGGCCCCCAGGAGCTACAAACCGAGTCACGATACCGGCTGACTTAAACCATGCTGCCCCCAAAAGACGCATCCCCGGTGTCAACGTGGTACAACTGTCAAAACCTGCGCCCCGGAACCTCAACCGTTTACCAATAGCAGACACAAAGTGACCTCCCCTAATCACACTTCCGGGTCGTGCGCCCTTCAGTATGTGGGTCATCCATCGGGCCAAAACATAGGGGACATTAACGGGCCGCTTTTGCACAATGCAGCCTAACCAATATAACTCCTCCTTGTGGCATTTCTCAATGCCCGACTTGCGGCCAATCACATATAAACAAACCATCGCAAAGATAGCCCTAACCTTAGGGTCTCGAATCTCAGTGTAAGAGGGGGCACGTGCGGTGGTGAAGACTCCGTCGGCTATAGTGGGCCATATGGTTGCGTTCACTCTATAGTCGGGATTTTTAATCCCCTCAGCCATAAAATCACCAAAATCCGGGTGTGCCAAGTCAGACTCGTCAAACAACCCGAGGGCTTCCCCAAACTCTGTCAAAGTCATCTTCCTAACCTCTCCCCCTAATAGAAACTGTACGGTTTTGTGGGTAAGATCGGGGTCAGCGTGGTTGAAAGTGAAGGAGCTATAGAACTCATAGGTGGCCTCGATGTAGATCGGCTCATTGATAGAAAATAGGCGATCCCAAGCTCTACAGCTAAATCCCCCATAAGTAAACTCTAACATCTCCTCAATCTCAGCAGCTCCTGATTGAAAATGTGTATCGTGTGGGATAATGTGACAACCGTCTAAATTTCAGGTGATTCTCAGTTACTAATTCGGTTCAAAACTCTAGTTCTCTTTTACTATGTTCATATTGTTCGGGTTCATTTTGTCGTACTTTTAACTTGTCGGAACAAATGTCGGAATCAAATTATAAATCCTAACACCAAATATTCAATACAAGAACTTGACTAAGTTCTTAACGGTAACTAAAATGATTCTTGTCCCTAACTAAGTTTAACGGAAAACTTAAAACGTCAAAAGCTGGATTTTCCATTCCAGCCGGCGGCTGAATTTACTCAGCCAACGGCTGAAGCCAGCCGGCGGCTGAATATAGCCTGCCGGCGGCTGAATCTGGCTGTCCAGCTAGATGGTGACTCATTTTTGCATGTCACACGATTGGCCAACGAATTTTACTCGATTGTTGAACAATAATCACTGCTTTGTAGTCTCCCTAGGCCAGAAATAACACCACCTTAACACTCCTTTCATTTTGTTTGAATCAAAACACACACACAACACACACACACTCTAAACTCTCTCTATTTTCCCTCTAGAACGCAAAAACGAAACAGAAACTTTCCACCATTTTCCAGCCACTTAAGCATCATTTTATCAAGCATCTAAACCATCAAATCATTCTAAGATCAAAGGGTATTAAAGGAAAAGGTTTAAATCGGGTTTCCAAGTCATTTTTGGAGCTAAATCTTGTTCAAACCATCACATCTTTGTTCTCTTCGGTATAACACTCTCTTTTTACTATTTTATTACTTATCTTCACTTGCATGTTCGATCCATACACTGAAAATATGTTTTCAAAAACTTTCAAAACGTTTTCTTGCTTAAAAACGAGTTTTTATTTAAGATCTATATATTTAACCTATAAATCTAAAAGAAAACTGAGATTTTACCTTGAAAATACATATGTTTAAGTTATATCTGCTTGCATGTAAAATTTAACCGTTCAATAAGCTTAAAATCGAAGAAACAACAACTTTAAAAACTGGCCGAAGCCTTTTGGCCGGCGGCTGAAGGATTTCAGCCGACGGCTAAAGGTCAGCCGGCGGCTGTCTTCCTTCAGCCGCCGCCAGAATGCCACTGTTCACTATTTTCGTCGTTTTAAAGGTCGTAAACGTGATTTTAAGCTCAAACAAATTATCACAGATTATATACGATAATAAGCTACTGTTTTGACATATTATATTGTTGGAAAAACTTTTTGGACTTGAAACGTGTGTGATGTATATATTTAAACGTTGTATTGTGCATTTAAAGCGGGAAAGTGTTTTGAAAATGGATATAATTTTTATAACGCGGAAGCGCTGCCCAATTTTCACCGTAAATAACATTTCAAATTCAGAAACTTAATAACTTCGAGACTTATACACTTTAACTTGGAACTTTGACACTTTTGGACATATTTGGACTTATCGGACTATAAGACGTACATGAACATACAAACCTTCCGTATTAAACTTTTGGGACAGAATCTAAGCATGATAAATTGAGACTTAAATATGTTAAATTGAAACTTAACATAACTCAATAAAACTTATACAACTTTCCGGTGTTCTAGGTCATTTGTGATTCCCGACGCGTTCCGCTCTCTTTGTGCTAGTCATATCTCTATCTCCGCAAACCGTGAGTTACATCCCCACTTATTTACTGTTTTCAATTATCTTTTGGGGGAAACAAGAGATCCAAATGTACTTTTATGAACTCTATTGAACATTTTTGACAAACTTATGCTTAACTAGTTTTATGGCCGTTTGGCCTTTGATAAACTAATGGTTCGCCACCTTTATTCGGCTCTTGATTCAAACTATGTTAAACTCATTTAATGCCATTCTCGGCACTCACATGTACTTTGATTGATCGTATAACTACCATGACTCTTGAGGAATATAGCTACTCTAAGTGACTACTACTAGTTTTAAAATAACATTAGTGCCTAATTTTTCACCACACACTATTAGCTTTGTTAAGCCGTTTAGTAATTATGGGTATCGATACTTAGGAAATGACCGTTCCTTACTTAAGTGGCGACTTAAGTACATATTACTCGATCAGAAATGACTCCCCATAGTAGTCGGGGTAAGAGGCATCACGGTTGGTTAATCGGTTTAGTGTGAACACTTAAGTTATTATGCCAAGTAGTCGTTATACATAAAATCAATCATAGTTTACTTATCATGCGCGTATAGAGTTATACGACTTCCGCATCTATCTCTAAATCAACTGTTTTGGTTCGACTATTCTTTAAGTCTTAATCTACTTTTAGAAACTACTAAGTATAGATATACTTAGCTCAAAACCTCTTTAGTCGAGGACTAGAAAACTGTAACTCACTCACTACTTTATTGTAGTTGACACTTTATCTCTTGTTTCAGGAAATCAAGTGTAAGTCACGGAATGCAATACTTGGATGGGTCATGGAATGTCACGTGAAGTCATGAATCGGGAGAAGACCTAATTTGAACATGTTTTTGGGAATTTTATCAAACAATTTATTATGATTATGTCGTGATGTACTTTTCAATACTTGGTTATCTTTAAATTGTAAACTCTTGTTTATTTCTTAATGACTTGAAACCGTATGTTTTTATTATAACTCGTGTGATGATATCTTTGCTCTTCACACTTCCGTGTTTCCGCTTTAGCGGGGTGTGACAGATAACCTCGTTCAAGAAAGTCCAATCAATACCGTTAGGGGCATAGACTGGATATTGCTGCATATTGGTTAACTTGGCCTGGATTTCTTCCCGCCTTTGATGAGTAAGTCCTCGCCTTACTGCGGCCACTTGTAGGTACGGGTGATTGGGTTCGTAAACGGGAACGTGAGGTGGGACCTCGTGCTGGACATTTTCATCGGCCATGGCCTGCATAAAACAAGTCAGAACAACCATATTAGTAATAATAAACAGCTCGAGAAAATAGAAGGTCGCAAAAGCAAGTCGAAACAGAAAGCAATAAATTTTTAAACAGCCATATTTAGCCGCCGGCTGGCTGAATTCAGCCGCCGGCTGGAAGGCAACCGCCGGCTGGCCAAATTCAGCCGCCGGCTAAATTCCCAGTGGCTGGCATTTTGTCGCTGTTAACTGTTCGAGCTGCTGTTTACGGACCCCTATCAAAAATAACATGCAAGCCACGAATTTGCACACATAAATCTCGCTGATTCTGTTAAACCATTACCTTAATCTACACTCCCAATTCACATGTTAACAACTAAATTCTACAAAGAATTCACTTATAAACCCACATCACACTTACTCCTTCAATTCATTTTCGTCAATTAGAACATAGGAATTCGACTTTAAAACTCAATATAACCAATAAGCAGTAGCAATGATAAGACCTACTAACAAATTGAATTACTACCAAGTTCCAGATTCCTAGCAAAAACCCCAATTTATTTCAACAATCTCTAGACAAAATTAAACCATGGACATCGAAAATTAAGCAAGGCCTAAGCATACAAATCATCTAAGGAATGAATCCTAACAATTAATTGTAAAATTAAGCAATAACATTTTCGGATTTGAAAAACCCCCAATGTGTGTTCTTCATGAAAATTCAAAGAAAAACAATAAAGAGGATTGAATAAATCATACCTTGGTGTTTGAATTAGAGAATGAAATGAAACAAATGAAGAAAATCGAACGAATATGGTGACAAAGATTCTCAGCCGCCGGTTATGAGAGAGATAAGTGTGTGTGAAGTGTAAAATGTGAGAGAAAAACGAGATATATATATTTTTTTTTAAATCTGATGTTTCAGCCGGCGGCTGGAATTTTTTAACCGCCGGCTGGCTTTTAGCCGCCGGCCAAATAAATTCAGCCGCCGGCCAAATTTTTCTGTTCCAAAAAAAAATGTTTTTTCGTTCGGTGATTTAACACGATCTAACCTGGGGTCCGACATGTTTAGCAGCTCTCATATGATGATCTAAGTGAACCTGAAACAAAAAATCAAAGATTAAAATAGAAAAACACGTAGTGTACATATGTTTTTGGTTTTTTTGTTGTTTTCTAATTTTTTTTGTATTTTTTAGATTTTTCTGACAAAATAAAATAAAGGGAAAAGAAGCGGGTTGTCTCCCGTAAGCGCTATTTGTTTAGTGAAGAGTCGTTAAGCTCGACTCAAACCATGTTTGTTAAACGTCACGTTCATGGAGATCGAGCTCCTCGTCGTCTCCAAATAAATCAAACTGGTTGTCACGTCCATCGGCATAATATTTCTTCAATCGATGCCCATTCACCTTAAAACTTTCGCCCTTTTCGTTGGCAATCTCCACCGTACCGTAAGGGAATACATCTAGCACGATATACGGCCCCGACAACCTTGACCGTAATTTCCCCGGAAATAGCTTCAATCTGGAATTATAGAGTAGAACCATATCACCGTCGATAAAGTTCCTATCCGTCTTGATACGCTTATCATGCCATTTCTTCGTTCGTTCCTTGTAAAATAACGAGTTCTCATAAGCGTTCATGCGCAACTCGTCCAACTCCTGTATCTGGTGGAACCTGTTCTTCCCTGCAGGTATCATTTCCATATTGGCAGCCTTCAAAGCCCAATAGGCTTTATGCTCAATTTCAACGGGTAAGTGACATGCTTTACCATAAATTAAACGATAAGGAGTACAACCAATAGGAGTTTTAAATGCAGTCCTATGCGCCCAAAGAGCATCGTCTAACTTATCGGACCAATCCTTACGATTTGCACCGACCGACTTTTCCAAAATGCGCTTCAAGCCTCGGTTAGTAACCTCGACTTGTCCGCTTGTTTGGGGGTGATAAGCTGTTGAAAACTTATGGTTCACACCATATCTTTTCAACACCTTCTCAAGTTGGGCGTTACAAAAATGTGTACCCCTATCACTAATTAAAGCTTTAGGGGTACCAAACCGGGAAAATAATTGTTTCAAAAAGTTTACCACGACTCGCGCATCATTGGTGGGTAAAGCTTTTGCTTCGGCCCACTTTGATACGTAGTCGACGGCTACTAAAATATATTTATTTCCCCGACTTGAAGGAAAGGGACCCATAAAATCAATACCCCAGACATCGAAAATTTCACATACCTGGATGCCCGTTTGTGGCATCTCATCGCGCGAAGAAATATTACCGGTCCGTTGACAAGCGTCACATTTCTTCACAAACTCTTGAGCATCCTTGTACACCGATGGCCAATAGAACCCGACATCAAAAACACGTTTGGCTGTGAAGTTTGCAGCATGATGTCCTCCTACAGGTCCCGAATGGCAATGGCGTAAGATCTTGTCCTTTTCCTCCCCAGCAACACATCTCCGAATTACGCCATCTGCACAAGCACGAAACAAAAACGGGTCTTCCCAAAAATAATGTTTCAAATCAGCGAAGAATCGCTTCTTTTGCTGATAAGTTTTATTCGTGGGAAGGGTTTTGGCAACCAAGTAATTAGCAATATCAGCAAACCAAGGTACCTCGTCACTTACTTTAACCGTCATTAGAGCTTCATCGGGGAAAGTGTCCCGTATCACTGACTCATCTAGCCTCTCCAATTCCGGGTTTTCCAACCTAGACAAATGATCTGCCGCCAAGTTCTCCGCTCCTTTCTTGTCCTGAATTTCAATATCAAATTCCTGCAAAAGTAAAATCCAGCGGAGTAATCGTGGTTTGGCATCCTTTTTGCTAAAAAGAAATTTCAAAGCAGAATGGTCAGTAAATACAATAGTTTTAGACATGATTAAATAAGATCTAAATTTATCAAAAGCAAAAACAACAGCGAGCAGTTCTTTTTCAGTGGTGGTGTAATTTTCCTGCGCATCTGTAAGGGTTTTGCTTGCGTAATAGATGGGTTTAAATCTCTTCTCAATCCGTTGTCCTAAAACTGCTCCGACCGCGTAGTCGCTCGCATCACACATCAGCTCAAACGGTAAATCCCAATTGGGACTAGTCATAATCGGTGCTGAAATCAATCTTTCCTTTAAAATGTTAAATGCAGTTAAACAAGATGAAGAAAAATTAAATTTGCAATCTTTTTCTAGAAGTTGATTCATAGGTCGCGCAATGTTAGAAAAATCTTTTATGAAACGTCTATAAAAACCTGCGTGACCTAGAAAACTCCGTACCGACTTGACATTCGTTGGTGGGGGTAATTTCGAAATAGCTTCAATTTTGGATTGATCCACCTCGATCCCCGCACTCGAGATTTTGTGTCCTAGAACAATTCCTTCGCGGACCATGAAATGACACTTCTCCCAGTTAAGCACCAAATTGGATTGTTCGCACCTTGCCAGCATCTTCTCCAAGTGTTCCAAGCACGAATCAAATGAGTCTCCAAAGACCGAAAAGTCGTCCATAAAGATCTCCATAAATTGCTCCACCATATCGTGAAAGATTGCCATCATACACCGCTGAAACGTAGCAGGTGCATTGCACAGACCGAATGGCATTCTCCGATAGGCAAACGTGCCAAAGGGACACGTGAAAGTGGTCTTGTCTTGGTCCTCCGGCTCAATAGGAATCTGGAAGTAACCTGAAAAACCATCTAAGAAACAATAAAAGGCTTTCCCGGCTAACCGTTCAAGCATTTGATCAACAAATGGTAAAGGGAAATGATCTTTGCGGGTGGCGTCATTTAACTTTCGGTAGTCAATGCAGACACGCCACCCTGTTACCGTTCGTGTAGGAATCAGCTCATTCTTCTCGTTGGCAACGACTGTCATACCTCCTTTTTTCGGAACCACATGCACCGGACTCACCCATGGACTGTCAGAAATAGGGTATATAAGTCCCGAATCCAGCAACTTGATGATTTCCTTCCTCACAACATCCTTCACTTTCGGGTTTAAACGACGAAGCGGTTGAACGACCGGCTTGAAGTCAGTTTCCATCAGAATTTTGTGCGTACAAAACGATGGATTAATCCCCCGAATGTCAGTGATCTTCCATGCAAGAGCTTGCTTATGAGCTTTAAGTACCTGCAACAAACGATCTTTCTCCCCACAAGACAAGTTAGAAGAAATAATAACGGGTAAGTCACTAGTACCTTGCAAATATGCATACTCCAGATGGGATGGAAGTGGTTTCAACTCCAGTTTGGGTGGTTCTTCAATCGATGTTTTAATCTCCATTATCTCAGCTCGTGAACATGGAACACCGTGAACCGAAATCCCAGAACTGGGCAATCCAGCCGCTGGTTGGCCGTTCAGCCGCCGGCTGGCTTTAGACAGCCGCCGGCTGGATTTCGCTGGTGATTTTTCTTCGTTTGTTTCCTGATTTTCGGTGGTCAGTGTAGACTTGACTTCCTCCAATAGCATATCAAACTCAGCTAACTCTTTTGCAGAGTCAAAATCTCCACTCCAGCCTTCATTAATGAATGAATCAGTCTGATCATCCTCCAGTAACATCTGCACAAACTCATCATCGGAAATGTCATAAGCATTTAAATAATAACAAGTATCATCTACTACAGAAGGATATTCCATTGAATCATTAACATTAAAAACAACTTTCTCGTCTCCTACTTGCATGGTGATTCTACGGTTAAAGACATCAATTAAGGAGTGAGAAGTGGCTAAAAATGGACGTCCTAGGATAATCGGTACTCTAGGGTCCTCTACCATATCAAGAATAACAAAATCACAAGGGAACACAAATTTGTCAACTTTAACAAGAACATTTTCAACAACTCCCCTAGGATATTGAACAGAGCGGTCAGCTAATTCAATGCACATACGAATAGGTCTGGGTTCTCCTAAACCTAATCTAGCATACATGGAATATGGCATCAAAGAAATACTTGCTCCTAGATCAGCTAATGCATTGTTCACAGTTAAATTGCCAATTAAACAAGGAATAGAAATAGCGCCTGGATCGCTTAATTTCGGAGGTAACTTGTTTTGCATCAATGCGGAACAGCGGGCATTCATGGTGACCTTGGAAGCGTCTTCCAGCTTACTCTTATTTGTCACAAGATCCTTCAAGTATTTCGCATATTTTGGCATTTGAGCAATCGCCTCAATAAACGGAATATTGATGTGAAGCTGTTTCATGTTCTCCAGAAATTTGTGATAAGTGACATTGTCTTTGTCCTTCTTCAGAGCAGAAGGGTATGGAACAGCAGGTGTGAAGTCCTTAACCACCGGTGTGATTTTTGGCTTCGTAGTAGCAGCCTGTGGAGTTTTCTTCGAGACCAGTGGGTCAGCCGCCGGCTGGCTAGATTTAGCCGCCGGCTGGAGTCCAGCCGCCGGTTGAAATGCAGCAGTAGCAGAATTTATCGGTTTATCTGCGTTCTCGTGTCCGTCTTCTTTGTCAACCTGTTCAAAATCAAAAGGAATTTTGTTAGTAACACCTGTAAAAGAAGAATCGAGAGTTTTACCACTTCGGGTGGTAACTGCTTTGACGTGATCTCGAGGATTTGTTTCCGTGAAGCTCGGTAGTTGTCCCGGAAATCTTTCTTGTACTACTTTCGCGAGTTGTCCCATAGTGCCTTCGAGTTGCTTAATTGAAGCGCTTTGATTACGGATGATGGAATCAGTGTCATCCATTCGCTTGATCGTGGTTTGCATAAACTGATTATTTGTTGTCATGAGTTGTTTCATCAGTTCATGCAAATCGTCCTTTGGTGGAAACGGTGCCTTAGGAGCCTCCTTAGCATAGAACCCCGGTGGTCCTTGCCGATATGGTTTCGGCCCATTTGAATTTCCCTGATTGTTGTTGTAGGGCTTGCGATAACCATTATTGTCTCCTCCTTGGCGATAGTTGTTGTTATTCCTGTCTCCTCCTTGGTAATCTCCATACATTACCTCTTCAGTAGCTTCTTCCTCATCCTTCCTAGGGCAATCCTTGGTCAGATGGAATCCGTTGCAAATGTCGCAACCGACTTGAATAGCATGAACTTTTTCATTGACTCGCTTGATGTCTCTTCCCATACTATCCAGCTTGTTAGTTATAGCAGCGAGACCGTCGCTGTTATCAGCCATTTTCCTTCGTCCTTTACCACCGTCTTCCCATAGCTTGGAGTGTTTAGCAGATTTTTCAATAGCAGCCCAAGCATCAGCTGGGATTTTCCGTGGGATTTTGCCTTCAGAGTCTAACTCGTTACGAGTTTGACGATCAACCCCTTTGTAAAATGTCTTGATAACCTGTTGATTGTTGAGATCATGCTGGGGGCATTTGTGTAACATGTCTTTGTAACGCTCCCATGCTTGATAAAGTGACTCATCAATATCCTGTGTAAAGTTCCTGATGTCATCAATCATTTTAGAGGTTTTTGAAGGGGGACAGTAGTTCTTCAAAAACTTGGCCCTCAGATCGGCCCAAGTAGTGATGGAATTGGCCGGTTCGTTCCCAATCCACCTTTTTGCGTTTCCTTTGAGTGTCATCGGAAACACCCGCAACATAACAGCCTCCTTTGTCACACCAGGAATAGTGTAAGCATCAGCAATCTCGATGACCTTTTCCACATGAACATTAGCATCTTCATTTTCGTCTCCATTAAAAGGGTTCTCTCTAAGTTCTTTGAGAAACTGGCCCTTAAGCTGGAAGTCGGCTCCTCGAGTGATAGCTGGGTTGGGAACGTCTGTGGTTACGTTCGGGGTAAGAGCATAGTACTCCTCCAAGGTGATCTCATTAATGTTGACTGCCATTTCGTGTTCTGATTCTTCAGTTGAATCGGAATCTGATACGGTGACTGGTGAATTGGGGATTGGTTTCTCTTCCTCTTGATCAGACAGCTGGTTGTATTCCTCTTCAGAAGATGGCATAAAATCAGAAGCGAAACTTTCGTTTTGGTGAATTTTAAAACTGGTGAGTGGTTGAGCTTTTGGCGAAAACAGTCTGCGTCGAATGCGAAAAGCTTTCTCCGGATCTTCGAAAGGCTCTACAAGATTTGGATTTGAACTCCGGGTCATGCAAAACCTATAAGAACAGAAGAAAATATGTCAGTAGCCCGTGATAACTGAAAATTAAACAAACCGAAATATTAAAATTACAATAAAACGAAAAATAAACAAACAGCTGCTAATCAGCCGGCGGCTGGGTATATTCAGCCGGCGGCTGGTAATCAGCCGGCGGCTGTTTTACTTCAGCCGGCGGTTAAAAAGTACTGTGTGCAAATTTCCTGAAAAATTGTAACTTCAAAAATCCGATTAGTCCAATTAACAATTATCACGTAATACAAAATAAATGCAACTTCCAGAAAGATAAATCTTTCCAAAAGGATCGAATAATTACAAATTCAAAATTACGAATAAAAATAGCTACCGTTCCCCGGCAGCGGCGCCAAAAACTTGATGTGTATTTTATAACATAAAATTATTTAAAGTTTAGAAAAGGATTTTACCAATGTAGATTAACACACAATACAGGCAGTGTACCTGATCGTACGATAATATAGAATCAGTAAGTCCGGATCGAACTCAGGGAACGTGTATTTATATCCGTTATCTCAAATTATATAATTAAACTAATTAAAGCAAGTAAATATGGGGGGCGCTTTAGTTCTGTGAGAACATATTTCAGAAAACAAATAACTAAAATAAAATAGCAATTTAATTAACTAAGTGGATTTGCTGATGAAAAACTGTTTCGAAAAGACTTTGAGATTTAATCAATATTAGAAAGCAACGATTACTTGGAATTACGTTTCACCTGAATCATGATTAATAAGAATATGTTTGATTGGTTTAACTGTGATTTCTACAATAACTAGATTTCCCGCTAGAGTTATCTAATCCTACAATTTTAGAGAAAGATCATACGAATGATCGTACATCAAGAGCTATCTTAGACTATCCACTCTAAATTGTGCTTTAATGTCACTATTGTTTACAATTTAATCTGTCGACTACGAATTAACAAAAGTCTCAATTATTCAATCCTGATATAATTGTCATGTTCATTCAATTCATTAAATCACTAGTATCTTAGCCTATCTCAATTAAGTCTCAAGCTACAATTATCTAATAAATCATATAATCGTAAATAACTGATAAACTTATAAGAACGCTAGTTATGTTATAGATCTATCAATCACGCTAAGTAGTAGATTTAATAACTTTGAATAAACATGGATCTCGATTAAACGTAAACAATAAGAGAAAAACCAATTAGTTCAAACATAAACTTGATTAAAACATAAATCCAGGTTCAACAATCCAAGCAATCGCTTAATGAGTTTAGCTCATGTTGGATTGTAAAAAAATAACAATAAAAGTCTTAAAACAAAACATTGTATCAAGAAAATAATGCATGAAAGTTCAAACCAAAAGTTGCTAACTTCAAAGATGATTAATGATGATTAACCAAAGCTTCCACGTGATCAACGGCTTCTAGGACTCTTCTTGCAGCTTTCCAGGTCGGATGTAGGTTGAAAATAATGAATAAGATGATCAAAACCCGAACCCTAGAAGCCTTATTTATAGATAACTGAACCGCCTGATTTAGCCGGCGGCTGGCTGAATTCAGCCGGCGGCTAAAATGCACGGGTGAAAAAGTTGCTTCCGCGGCACGTTATGAACAAATGGTGAAAATTTAATTCAGCCGCCGGCTAAAATGATTCAGCCGCCGACTGTTTTCCAATATTCACATTTCTTGCTCGTTTGTCTCCGTTTCAAGCCGGTTTCAGCTCCTTTTCGCTCCAAGATCCAAATATAACTCCAATCTGCAATTATTACTGAAAATATACCAAATCATAACAAAAGTTGCAGAAAACGAGCGTAAATATGAGAAATGTGGCTACAAAATATAGATTATTTTAGGCATATCAGTGACCAATAGAAGAATATATAAACTTTCGATGATAACCATCTTTCTAGAATTATAGAGCAACACGAACCACAACACTGTCAACTAACTTTATGAAATTTAGATTATAAATCAAATATTTGAAAATTACTCCATCAAATAACGTTTAAAGTTAAAAAATAATGGTTACTTGAATACAATGTTTATATCAATTAAGTTGAATTGCCTTTATTTTATATGGTTGTATATTTTTTATGAAATTAGTAATCGAATTAATTAAAAGAAATTAAAATTAGTTTATATGTTATATTCATTAAGGGATATATTACTAATTATACTTTACTTAAAAATTTAAAATTTTAATAAATAGTAAAAATGTTTTATATATTAATAAAGATAAAAGATAAAGATAGTTATTATTATTTATTAGTTATTGTTGTAATTAATGAAATGTCACTAATTGTAAATTGTTTTAAATGATAAATTTTTTGAAAGGTATAAAAGGGGTAGATTAGTAATTTCAATTACTTAAAATTTAAGATATTAAGATGTTAAAGGAGATTCTTTATATTGTAGTAAAGATAAAAATTTAAAATTTTAATAAATAGTAAAAATGTTTTATATATTAATAAAGATAAAAGATAAAGATAGTTATTATTATTTATTAGTTATTGTTGTAATTAAGAAAATGTCACTAATTGTAAATTGTTTTAAATGATAAATTTTTTGAAAGATATAAAAGGGGTAGATTAGTAATTTCAATTACTTAAAATTTAAGATATTAAGATGTTAAAGGAGATTCTTTATATTGTAGTAAAGATAAAGATGTGAAATGTGAAAATACAAAATTCATTTAAAAGAAAAACACACTATCTATACCCGACATTTAGATTTGTCTTGAACAATACGAGTTTTTATAGCATGTTCCGCCTAAAACATAAAACGGTAACCGGTGTTAATTAATGTCTAAACAGGTCTATATAGTAATATAGAAATCGATCTTAATGTGTTAACCGGTCTATAAAAAATGAAAACGTATTAATGTAAATAAACATGTCTTAATGTGTTAACAACCTGTCTAATTAAGATTTTGTTAACCAAAAAAATTGACGGACTTATTCTCTCTATTTTTTTAAAATTTTGAAGTTGTTTCCTATTTATCTGCATACCAATATTAAATATCTTTTTATTTTTAGAGTAATCTAAATATACTCTGTTGTACATTTTTGTTATTTGTTTCTATGTTGTAATACATGTAACTAGTGACAGTAAATCGATGGTGTTTTTGTTGGTGTGGTTCTTTCAATGTCTTCACACAACTAACGTGGTAAGACCATGTAATTTTTTTTCTATGGAGTTATGAACCTCTAGGTTCATGAAAGCTAGTTAAATGTTTTTTTATTTCGAAAGACAAAAGCTAGTTAAATGTTAATGCTTCTTAATGCAAAATGATTTATTATGCATGTCCACAAATTTTTGTATGGAGAAGAATAATCTTAATTCCCTTCATGGACTTACTATTGAGCCTCTCGTCTTAGAGGTGGTTATATTACGACAAATTATCTTTTTAGACTTTTAGAATTTTTAAAATTTAAAATGTGTATGATGATCTTAATGTATCTAGATATAATGGATACTCGAAGAGATATGTCAGATGAGAAATAAAGGGGCGTTGGATGAGAAGTAGAGTCGTGTGAATGGATGTGTTATAAGAAATTAACATGTGTTGATTGTTTAATGTGTGACACTTGGGATTTCATATTTATTAGTTAGTTTTCGCTAATTTTCTCGAACATTCTGTAATGAATACGGTTGGATTATGATTTTTTATGTGACTGGAAAGTGTGTGTAAATCTATGAATTATACATAATAAATATTGGTTTTGGTAATAATATTGAATTTGTGGTTTTTGGTTATTGATTTCAGTTTGTTATGTTTTAGATTTATAATTTTAGAATATGCAGTTTCAATGTAGGTCTAGAAGATACTCATCAAGACCTGTTTGATAGGTGCTATTAAGACCGGTTTAAATAGGTCTAAAAGACAATTGAAACATGCGTCAAATAAGCTGATGTATTATCTGATTTAGTCAAGTTTGACACTTAAGTAACTATTAAAAAAAAAAAACAATTATAAGCAACTAGCCATTCTTCTATGTTTACATAACATTCATGTGCTTGCTCATAAGTACAAACACCCTTTGCAAGGTTGAGCCCACTAGATTTGAAGCCAAACATCAAGTAAACCAAAGAGTCACACAACGATACAAACTAACAAAAACAACCAAACAAAGTTTAAGATATAATTAATAAATGGTGGAGCATATAATAGGCGCTAAAGCATTTAAAATGGGACAAACCGTGACCGTCGGTCATTGTTTAAAAAGGTTGATAGGTGTCATCCGCTCATTGGTTGGTTTCAATTACTAAAAAGTCGGACAAAGTGGAAAGGTTAAGAAAAAACGAGAAATTCACTCTTTTATAAAATTAAAAAATGTGTGACCCGATGCCGATACCAACACCCGCGACGTAAGTCAAACCACTAAAACGTTTAAATACGTATTATATCCCTAATTCGTGTGACCCTATGTCAATACCAACACCCGGGAAGCAAGTTAAACAACTAAAACATTTAATTGGGTATTTCATCCCTAATTTGTTTTAAAAGACGTCTGAGATCGTCAATTTGGTAATTTCCTCTTTGAAGCAAAATAAATCAAGTGTAAATATTTTCTATTATTTACATTGTATGTTTGGTTGAGGGCTTTTACGGGCTTATCGGTACTCGAGCTTATATTTTAAACATACCCTCAGATATGCAAATAGTACAGATGCTTCTAAGACCCAGGGGCGAGTTTAAATAGGGCAGGTCCGAGGACCTACCTAAATTTCAAAAATCATATAGAAACGATGTCGTAAATTTTAGTAAAATTCGAAAAAATCCAAAAAGGACCTAGGTAAAATGTTTGTTTTACAATTTTTAACCAAATAGTAATCTTGGTAGAGTGGTGGTTCAAACCTTGTTAACATCATTTTAATTTGAGACTTACATTTTTAACCTATTTTATTAATAATAAACCACACCTTATTTTATTTTATTTTTCGCCCCTGTCGCTCAAAATTAAAATCGCTCCTGGTTATTCTCTGATGCCGCCCAAATCGAGTAATCGACGCCCCTGAAATCGCCCATGACTGCCGCCCAAATCGACACCCACCGGCGCTGCTGCTGAGGACCTGAGGTGAGGTCTTTTTTCTGCTTTGCGATTGATTTCTGTTTCTGTTTTGCAAATCGACACCCACCGCCGCCCAAATCGACACCCACCAGGCCACCAGCGCCCTAATTGCAATTGATTTCTGTTTCTGTTCTGCCCTAGTCGCCGCCCAATTGAAACCCTCCAGCGCCCTAAAGCTTTCATAATTTACTTCTCGTCGGCTTCTTCTGCACCGATTGCAAACATTATATCTGTTTCTGTGGATGTTAACAAAAGACATCTTTTCATAATTTGCTACTGTTGATAGGGAAAATTTACGTGGTTATTTAGCTGTTATTGGTTGATGTATCGTTTATTGCTTATTTGGTTTCTTGAAATTGTGACAGATACATCGTTCTTTAGCTGTTATTTGGTTTATTGCTTATCGTTTATTGCTTATTTAGCTGTTATTGGTTGATGTATCGTTCTTTGTTTATTTATTGCAGGAATCAATATCAATAATGTCCCTATTTAAGTTTTATAAGAAGATTGAAGTACAAACAGTAGAAGATGATAATGGCAATCAACATAAGCATAAGAAAGTGGATTTAAGCTCACTCCCCGTTGATCCGGCTGAACGACCAAGTTTGGACTTTTATCATGTGAATCAAAGAGATGAAATTAGAAGATCATACTTGCAAAAAAGACCTTTCCAACCTCGAAACCATAAGTTTCCACAACGTCCTTTTGGAGTTGAGGCTAAACTTTGTAGATTTAAAAAATCATGGTTTGTTGACAATAAATATTGGTTAGAATATAGTATAAAAGAGGATGCCGCATTCTGCTTATGTTGTTATCTTTTCAAATCTAATATACCAAACCAAGGTGGATCAGATCATTTTGTGAAATCTGGATTTAAAGGTTGGAATAGGTGGAAATCGGGACTAAATGATCACAAAGCTGGAAACCCACACAATATTGCTGTCCAGAAGTGTCAAGATTTGATGAATCAAAGACAATCCATCTCGTATGCTCTTGACAAACAAACCACTTTACAAGAAAAAGAGTACCGTACTCGTTTGAATGCTTCGATTGATTGTGTTAGATTTCTATTGCATCAGGGATTGGCATTCCGTGGTCATAATGAGAAGGAAGACTCGCAGAATAAAGGTAATTTTCTTGAACTTTTACAATGGTTAGCCGATCGATGTGATGAGGTACATCGTGTTGTGTTAAAGAATGCCCCAAAAAATGCTCAATTGACATGTAGTGATATCCAAAAAGATATTGTGCAAGCATGTTCAAGTGTAGCTTTAAGTTTAATTATGAAAGAGCTTGGAAAAGATTTTTTTGCAATCTTAGTTGACGAGTCACGTGATGTGTCTTGTAAAGAGCAAATGGCACTAGTATTGCGGTTTGTAAATAAAAAAGGAGAAGTTGTAGAAAGGTTTGTTGGTCTTAGACATGTTAGTAACACTTCGGCTTTGTCACTAAAGGCTACCATTTATAATATGCTCAAAAAGTGGAATTTGAGTCATACAATGATTAGAGGGCAGGGATATGATGGTGCTAGTAACATGAGTGGCGAATTCAATGGTTTGAAGACTTTGATTATGAATGACACAAAATCTGCACACTTTGTTCATTGTTTTGCTCACCAGTTACAGTTAGCCCTAGTGTTTGTTGCAAAAAATCACACGAAGATTAATGATTTCTTTGATTCGGTTTCTCGATTGCTAAACATCATTGGATCTTCTTATAAGCGGCGAGATAGTTTAAGACAAAAACAAGCAGATAGAGTTATGGAAGCATTAGCTGATGGTATGATTTTCAATTCCAGTGTATATATTATTTAACTATTGATTACTTATTTTTAACTTATTAATATTTTCTATGGTAAATTTTAGGTGAGCTTGAGAGTGGTACCGGTTTGAACCAAGAAGTGGGTATTAAGCGGCCATGTGATACTCGTTGGGGTTCTCATTTTGCATCACTATTGAATATCAAGACCATATATCCTTCTATTTGTGAAGTACTTGTAGAGCTTGGCAAACATGGTAGTGATCGTGATCATAAAGCTGAAGCACTTCGCACCCTGAAGTTAGTAAAATCGTTTGATTTTGTATTTTGTCTACACTTGATGGTTGATATCTTGGGAGTTACAAATTATTTGAATACATCATTACAAAGAAAAGACCAAGATATCGTAAATGCTATGAATCAAGTAAGTTGCTCTAAAAAAGCAATTCAAGAAATTAGGGATGTTGGATGGGAAACACTTCTGGGGAATGTTACTTTGTTTTGTGATAAATATGAAGTTCGAATCATAGATATGGAAGATGAATATTATGATGGATTTAGTCGTCGAAAAGCTTCACATGTAAGTAAAATGTGATATTGCCAACTTGATTTCTCTATTGTGTGTTTGTCATCGGTATATAAAACTATAAAAGTTTATTTTTTCAGGTTAACAACTTGCATCACTATCACATTGATTTATTTAAGGAGGTGGTTGATATGCAACTTCAAGAGCTTAACCATCGCTTTAATGAAGCCAACACGAAATTACTTCTTTGTATAGCTTGTTTGTGCCCACGTGAGTCTTTCAAAGCCTTTGATTTGGATAAACTAAAGGAAATGGCTTCACTTTATCAGGAAGAGTTTCCAACAGAATACGATCTTCAAGTTCTTGAGGTGGAGCTTAAAAATTACGTTAGGGACGTACGTGAAGATGAACGATTTAATCAGTTGGATAGCATTGGAGAACTTGCCAAGAAGATGGTCGAAAAACAGAAGCATATAATCTTTCCTAAGGTGTATCTTCTCTTGAAACTTGCATTGATCTTACCCGTTGCAACATCAACTGTGGAACGCGCTTTTTCGGCAATGAAGTTGGTAAAGACTGATGTACGCAACAAAATGGGCGATAAATTTTTGAGTGATACTTTAGTGTCGTATATTGAAAAAGGCGTTTTAGAAGGAATTAGTAACGAAGAAATTGTGAAAGAATATCAAGATATTAGACCTCGTAAGGTGCAATTGTAGGAACTTGTAATTTTGTTTTGCTTTTGTCGGGTACAATTGTAAGAACTATAATTTCTTTTGCTTATATGACCCATTGACCCGACCCGCTAATAGTTTTTTTTTTTTTATTATTCATAATTATCGGTTCAATTAAATAAGGACCTACGTGCATTTGAGTTCTAGACTCGCCACTGCTAAGACCACTCGAGTGGTATCGTCAGTTCATCGTCACTTGCTCCGTCGGTCCCTCCACCAATGGCACCAATTTAGTTAGTTGGGCGTCAGTGAGTTTCATCAGTGAGTTTAGTCGGTTTAGGGTTGGAAAAGTGACGAATAATAGTGGCCCCACCAATTAATAAAACATTCTTTTTAAAATATACCATTAAAATTTTAAAAAAAAAAGCTTTTTAATATATAAAAAATAAATATGTGGGTCCAGAAAAACCAACTGACGGGTCTGTTGGTAGTGATTTAGTCAGTTTGGTGTCAGTTGTCGTGACGCTGAGTTGGCAAAAACTGACCGTCAGTCACTCTCTTTTTTCTTGTTTCTAATTGGTGGATCATATTCAAAAAAAGAACAGAAAACTGCAGTTGACCTTGTTTAAAAACAGAACGAGAAATGATAAACCTACCTTAAAAGACATACATATATCTTCAGTTTCTGATACACTTGATCAAGTGAAACCTCATGAAGCGTTTTCTAGTATGTCTAAAACTTACTTTTCACTTGTTTATTATTCTTAAATGTTTAAATCTTCCATTATATATATTTACAGGCAAATGCTAGAATCTGTAATGCTAAATGTGTTGGTCGAGTTATAGCTTTCGCGGTCGCTGGCGGCACCGCATTGTTGTACTCCAACAACAGCGTTTATTCTAGTGACTTTAACTTTGGTTTGCATTTTTTTATACTAGGGAAACTTTGTGGTGTATTTGGTCATTCTGTTTGGCTTAATTTGGCATGTGATCGTTTTGTAGACGGATGCGATCAGTATGTGTCTAGGAAGGGTTTTGTATCATTCAACAGTTCAAACGAAGGAAAGGTTGCTGGTGGTTCAAAATCTCTGGCTGATGCTGCTGCTGATGTTTTCCCTTCGCTTGTCGTTATAGATGTACCAATGAGTATGTTACATTTTGATCGGGATATTGTATTTTGTGTTGATATGTTTATATAGTTTGTGGTACTGAAAATTGCAAACCTTGTTTTTTTTCCGTCTAGAAAAGCGTGGAAAGGGTAGGGGTCGTGCTACAGGTTCAGGAACGATAATTGACGACAATGGAACTATTTTGACGTGTGCCCATAATGTAACAAATCATGATGATATTGAAGTTACATCAAATGGAAGGGTTAGTGCTTTAATACGTGTACTGAAATCTTTTCTTTTGGCCGTTGAGATTTTGATTTGTTCGTATTCAATAAAACATGAATTATTGCAGGTGAATGTGACATTACAAGATGGTAGAACATTTGTCGGCACCATCTCACTCACAGATATACATTATGATGTTGCTTTGGTGAAAATCGATAGTAACGTTCCTCTTCCAGCTGCAAAACTTGGCTCTTCATGTAAGCTACGCCCTGGTGACCCGGTGTTTGCTTTGGGCTGTCCTCTTCTCCTTTCAAACACTATAACAGCTGGCACCGTAAGGTATAAATTATCCCTACACCTTATTATGTGATCCGTTCGTACGTTTTAATCTAAAGGATATTTTGATCGACTGGTAGCAACAAAACAAATACTTTGACGAGTACTTAACTTGCTGAAATGTTTTATAGACGTATTTTTCTTCACATGTGTAGTTGTGTTAATCGTAAAAGCAGCGACCTTGGTAGAGGGGGAATGCTAAGGGAGTACATTCAACATGATTGTGCTACAAATTCGGTAAATAATGAAACCTATTTTCATTAAGATACTAAGGTTTAGTATTAAGATTTACTCTGTAGTAGTTTTTTGATCATTTGCCTGTGTTGACCTGATACATTGAATATAAATGTTCATGAAATCTGTTTCCGTTGTTTACAATCTTTACTTAGGATATACTTGTACCAAACTAGCTACTATACGTTGGTTGTCGTTTTTCTGTTCATAGTCACATAATAGGCTTTGGTGTTACTTAATTTTAACTTAATGGGATAAATTTTTGTCTATTTATAACATAACTGGAAAACAAGACCACTTAACGTGAACTCATTGTCGCTTTCCGCTTTTGCCCTCACCCCTTACTTTTCAAAGGCTCTCGATCTTGAAAAATAACCAAACAACCTCTGAATTTACTTAAAACATTTGAATACGTACGGTGGTCATTGGTTGCTATCCAATAAAACATTCTTTTTTTATATTGTTCTTCAAATGCTAAATTAAAGATGAGATAATATCCGATCAGTTTATATTCATATTATTTTTCACAAGTTAAACAAGCACGATGGTGGAATCGTGTTAGTAACGGAGTTTTTGGTTAAATGTTATACGGTTGAGTTGATAGAATTTTGTCAACTAACCTCATTTCGTGGTTGTGCATAGGGAAATTCTGGTGGACCCCTTGTTAATCTTGATGGAGAAGTCATTGGAGTTCATGTGTTTCGACGCCGAAATGCCAATGGTCTACATTTTGCTGTACCCATTGACCCGGTTTTGAAAATGATGAATAGTTTTAAGAAGAATGGGTATAAATCAACTTTTCCATATTTAAGCACTAAACTGTGTCCCTTATTTTCAAAAGATCAATTTGATGCAATCTGTAATAGAAATAAGATCTTGAAGGTATTTGCTTAATATTCAAGGCACAGCCTAAATTGTGAAGATGAAATCCTCGCATAAATGTGAGGAAGAATGATAAAGATTTAACGGTGGAAGAATAGTAGAAAGAAACTTGGGTCTTTTTAGTAAAACCCGTATTTAAGATGAGAAACTTGGCTTAGCTTTAACAGCATTTTTTGTGATATAATCAGTTTCTAATGTTTTTAGGACTGTTATTCGATTATGGCTTGGAATGAAGATGCTTGACCTGGATGAGATGCTCATTTCCCAACTTCGTTATAAATACCCTAAATTTCCTAAAGTTACCAAAGGTGTTCTTGTTGTCGTGGTATGCCTCCAACCCTCTCATTCTTATTTCTATTTTCATGCCTAAACGGGTAATTTCAGGAAGAAAAACAGATCAGACGACGGGCCTATTCTAGGTGCCACCTCTAAAGGGAATAAGGGATCATAGCAATATTGAGTTGCGGTATTAGATAATTGTAGTGTTGATAGATTAATAAATTGTACTTTTTGTTGAATAATAATAGGTAGAACCAGGGTCCCCAGCTGATGTAGCTGGTATATGTCCTGGTGATGTTGTTACAAGGTTTCATAGAAAATCTGTTGGGAGCATCACTGAGGTAATTCTCTCATTTTACTTTCATAAACCGTAAATTCAGAAATTGAAAAGACGTTGGCGTCAGCTAATTCTTTTGGTTTACTATCTGTCGTTGAATATTTGATTAAAGTAAGTCGTTGTAGGTTATATTTGCATAGATCATGCATATTTGCATATCAAGAGTTTTCTGTGTTTAATGAATAGATTTTATGCAGATTATTACGTTAATGGGGGATGAAGTTGGGAAACCATTTAACGTTGTGGTGAAAAGAGCAACAGAAAGTTTGAGCTTGACAGTGGTAGCAGAAGCCGCAAACCCTGAAATCTAATGATAACTGACGATTGGTCATGAAAGAAAAGAACCAAGTAATTTAAAGTACACAAATTCGGTTAGGATAATAACCTTTTTTATCAATCATAACAATCTACTAATTTTTTGTATTAGAAATGCAAAGTGCTTGCCAGTTTTTACCAATCATAACCACTCGCCGTCTTTTGCTGATATGTAACAAAAGTTTGATGTGTTATTTGATTTGGTTTGTTGTTGCTTAGTCAACTTTGACACTAACCAGCCATCCTTTTTATGTTCACAGAACGTTCATGTGCTTGTTCCCAATTACCCGAGTCAGTGTGCAAATAGTACTAATGCTACATGATAGGTTTAGAACATCAAGTTAAAGATAGACAAGTTATTGGGTATTTGACGTCTTACATTGGTTTTGTTGGTTTCTGGTAGCGTGCCACTAAACTATATTTAACGTCTTACATTGGTTTTATTGGTTTCTAGTAGTGTGCCATTAAACTTCCGTAAGCTTTACTCCAACTAATTCACCAAACATGTTTTTTCATCTTTATATATAAGCTCCAGCGTTCAGACTCCAACTTCAACTAGTTACGTCAAACACACCCAATTTATAGTCCAAGTTATGAAGGTATTGGATGACTGATGGATCTGGTCTCTATATTTTTTGTCCAAATTGTCAAAACATGTGTGTATTATATGTTGCAACTTGGTAGAGGTGAGGTGGGGGGAAACTTTTAGCGAAGACTTTTGCAACGCCCAAAAACATTAATAGCAAGGGATAGTATGAGGTCCAACTTTCGTCATTTGAGGATGCAAAACAACGTCATATTCAAGAACAAAAAGTATCTCATCTTGAGTTATGTGTTGAAGTGCAAAAAGTGTCATATTTTTTCTGTTGAAACTCGAGAGCAAAAAATTCTAGTACCATGGCATGTGTGGTGCACCGTGCACGGAGTTGGATAAGTCGAGATAAGGAGATTCATAAGATTCATGGCGCGGTCGTCTTGAACTATTAGTACTTAGAAGCTTCATCAAGGTTTGAAAAATTCTTTTGTTGGTTTTAGTTATTTAATAAATTGTTTACTTTTCTTTAAAAACATGCCTTATTGAAGTGAAGATTTTTCAACCATTTTCCATATTTCCTTGATATACAAGCCATGTGACGCAATAGGAAACGTATTCCATATGTTTTTATTTATGGATAATTGGATATATCGACTAACACTTGGTCAATTTTGTAGATGATAATGACTAAATAATTGTGTAATAAAACCTCAAAACTTAGGATCATTGTTTCAATACACTAGACTAATTTTAATTACTAACTAATAAAGACGAAGCCGGAATTTCATATCGAGTTTTAGAGGATTTTGTTATATTTTACCTAAATAATACTTAAAATATAGACTGTTTAGAGCACACCACGCCCTCGTTAAACCAACTTGTCTTTTTCTTTTTTTCTTTAAGATAAATATATGGTATTAATTAAAAATATATATATATATATATATATATATATATATATATATATATATATATATATATATATATATATATATATATATATATATATATATATAGAGAGAGAGAGAGGGGGTTGGTTCTTGTAAAACAAACTTTAAGGTAAAATAAGTAAAAAAAAATTAAAAAATAATTTATAACGTTAGATATTTTGGATTATCGTTCATTTTAACCATATCTCAAACTTTAAAAAACGAAGTTTTGTTGTACATCATAAAATGGGTAGTTTTACCGTTGTGCATCAAATTTGAATATTTATTGCACAAAAACAAAAAATTTGATACACAGTCCCTAAACGACATATATTTTGATGCATATCAAAACTTGTTTTTTTAAAGTTTGTTATAATTGAATAAATAAACATAATACAAAGTTACACATATAATAAATTATTTTTTCATATCTTTTTACTTATTTTACTATAAGTTTTGGTTTATAAGAACCTCTCCCTATATATATATATATATATATATATATATATATATATATATATATATATATATATATATATAGGATGAGGTTCGGGTAAGAACGGCCCGAAGTATAGGAACGGTAAGAACCAATGCTGACCGTCCGATTAAGGTGATGATCAGTAGTAACCACTTACTACTGATCAGTAGTAATCCGTCCGATTAAAATTTTTATATCAAACCTCGCAGTGCTGATCAGTAGTAAGTGGTTACTACTGATCAGTAGTAAGTGGTTACTACTGATAAGTAGTAAGTGGTTACTACTGATCATCACCTTAATCGGACGGTCAGCAATGGTTCTTAGCGTTCCTATACTTTGGGCCGTTTTTACCCGATCCAATTACTATATACATATATATATATATATATATATATATATATATATATATATATATATATATATATATATATATATATATATATATATATATATATATATTAGAGAGAGAGAGATGTTGGTTCTTGTAAAACAATCCTTAAGGTAAAATAGGTAAAAAAAAATTAAAAAATAATTTATAACGTTAGATATTTTGGATTATCGTTCATTTTAACCGTATCTCAAACTTTAAAAAACGAAGTTTTGTTGTACATCATAAAATGGGTAGTTTTATCGTTGTGCATCAAATTTGAATATTTACTGCACAAAAACAAAGAATTTGATGCACAGCCCTAAACGACATATATTTTGATGCATATCAAAACTTTCTTTTTTAAAGTTTGTTATAATTGAATAAATAAACATAATATAAAATTACACATATAATAAATTATTTTTTTATATTTTTTTACTTATTTTACTTTAAGTATTGGTTTATAAGAATCTCTTCATATATATATATATATATATATATATATATATATATATATATATATATGAAGAGATTCTTATAAACCAATACTTAAAGTAAAATAAGTAAAAAAATATATAAAAATAATTTTTTATATATAACTTTTAAGAAAGTTTGTATACTAGATAAAGTTGAAAGATGCAAATGATGTAGAACATAATTGTTGTTGATGTATTCAGAGAGATCGTTTTCGTAAAATTCGATAATGACTACCAACTTAAAACCAAACCTATTTAAAAACTTTTGATTGAGTAAATTGCAATTTTAGTCTCTTATAATTAGATAATTCGTCTATTTTGTTCTTCAACTTCTTTTTTATTTTTTCGGTGTGAAGATGTTAATTTTCATATTTTTTTTCCTTCCGTCTAATTTATGTTAGTTGTGTCCGTTAAATACCCTAATGTACCAAGCATGTGATGATATTTTAGTCTTTTTCACATTTTACCTTGCATTTAGGTTTGATTGAGTTTGGTTATTATAAAAGGTGTTTTGAGGGTTGGGGTTTGAAATGATTTTAAGGATAAATGAAATGGAAAAAGAAAAGACTAACGTCTTTTTTGTTTTTTCAAATAAGTTCTTAATAAGAGTAATTTATCTTATTCAATCAGATATAAGGATATTAATATTGTTTGAATTTATTTTTTCTTAAACTCTTATGATATCTTAATTTCCTTTTGTTCGATGAGTGAAAATAAATGTATGAACATCCTCTTATTAAATAACTCATACCAATATCATGTATTCAAACTCAACACGCAAGTCTTTACATATTTTAAAATTTATTTGTCATAATTTACTTCTTGCAAATGAATAAAACAAAAGAGGAAAATAATACTTTTTCAAAAAAATGAAATCTCCGTGTTATTTAGATCGTTTAAAAAAATTTGAGTCTGTTAATATTATATATAAATTTTAATTTAAAATCTAGTTATTTTAATCATGAACTAACTTATGATTTTTTTAATAAGTGTTATATACGTTATATATATAATTATTTATATTGATTTAAAAGATAAAAAAAAAATCAATGGTTTGAATAGTTATGATTAATTTACGTGAAAAATAACTGGATAAATTATGAAAATGAAAAAAAATTGATAAAAAAGTTTTTATCATGTTATTTACAAAGAAAAAAGTACTACATTTTCCCCTTTTATCGTACTTTGTTTGTTATAATATTTTCACTAACATTTTATTAATATTCAGTATTATTGTTGAAAACACTTTTTTATAATATAGAGATATTTTTTTTTTGTTAAATTTTACATTCAATTATTTGTTATCGTTTTTATGCAATTTAGCTAGTTTAATATTATTAAAAAATTAAAATGTTCAAACTATTTTTCAAACAGTCTTACTGATTATGCTTTCAGGTTTCAGACACTGCTTGTTATTATTCAGAACTGGTTTTCAGATTTCAGATTTAAGTATTCAGAAAAAGCAAAAGACTCATAAAATGCTCTCATATGTTTGGCACATGAGAATAAGGGTATTTAACAGATATAATTAATAGATGTTAGACCGAATAATAAAAAAATGAAAATTGACATCTGAAACCAATAAAAATAAAAAGTTTAAAAACAAAATCGAAAAATTAAATAGTTATTAGGATTAAAATTACAATTTACTATTTTGATTTCTATGAATCATACGTTTGAAATTCGTTAAAGTAAAAATGTAAAATAATGAAAGTTCCAACAAATAATCAAATGTAATATAATTATAAAATGAGTAAATTGAAATTTGTGAGAGAGACTTAAGTATAAAAGTTCCAAAAAAATAAATCATTTTAATAATTGTTAAGTCACTGTCAATTCTTGTCTACGCGCCTTGTTGACCACAAAATCTTGATAAAAGCAAATTTTATGAAAAAAACACCCAATTTTTTCAAAGATTTATTTTTTAATTAATTTTGTTATTTGTTCATATTCATGGAGTCCTCAACTTAGCAAACAGCATGACCAATTCCAGAAAGTTTTTTCAAAACATCATCAAACCCTTCAATTTCCATTCAAATAAAGGTACCCCTTTTCAAGAATATAATTAAAGTTTGCATTTTTATGTGTTTTTGTACATGGGTTTTTTATTTTTTGCATTTTTATACTAAAGATTTATTGGGTTTTTTTGATTTTTATTCTAAAGATTGTATTTTTTTTATGGGTTTTTGATTTTTATGCTAAAGATTGAATTTTTTTTTTATTGGGTTTTTTTATTTTTATACTAAAGATTGTGTTTTTTTATTTATTTTTAGGCTAAAGATTGTATTTTTCTTGATGGGTTTTTTGAATTTTTAATCAGAAAGTCCAGAAGAAGAAGATTTAGGGAAGATTACTGCTCAAGATCAGAAAGTTTTCACTTTTCAAACCCTAGTAGCTGCTACTAAAAATTTTCATGCTGATCGTAAACTTGGTCAAGGAGGATTTGGCCCTGTGTTCAAGGTTTTATTTCTTTGTAAATCCCCTTTTTGTTTCACCGTTGCTAATTGGGATCCGTTAAAGAATTAGGGGGTGTTTGGGATTGCAAATCTTAGAAGTGTCTATAGAAAAAGTGCGGTTTATTTGCGTTTTGTGTTTTAAAGTATGCAATGTGCAATAAGCATTTGGTGAAACGCAAATCGCAATTAAACTGCACTTTTTGCGTTTGGCGTATTAACGTATGCAAAAATTTGAAGTATAAATATGAAAACTTGACAATTGTGTTCCAAATTCCAAACCATTCATTGTTTTGTAGTTGAAACATGAAAATTCGGTCAGTAATTTTTTGTTAACTATCTACCATCCATTTTTCATGTTTGTGTTTGTTGTAGTTCTTCAACATATATATTGTGAATCATTAAGCGGTATTATAAGAAGTTAAAAGAGAATTAGCATCGCTACTGAATGATCAACATGCATGTGAGAAATTATAAAAAATATTTTGCTGTTTTGTTTTTATTGTCTGTTTTATGCTAAGTTTAAGTTTTGTTTTTTGGCATTTAGAAACGAGAGCGTAATGTAATGGTTAGAAATCCATATCAAGTCAACAGAATAAGGACAAAAAATCGAGAGTTATTAGAATTTTAACAAATTGTGGTGATGTTTCAGTGCAATATATTTCACATGATCGAGAAAATTGTAGAAATAGAACCTCAGTAGACCAAAACAAACGTAACACTCCAACAACAAATTATATGTCTTTTGTTCTTTTAACTCCTAACTATAGTGTTTTCATGCGTTTTTGCAACCGTATTGATTGTTCAACCAAACATTTTGTTTTATAATGCTATTCAGTATAATAATAACTAGAAAAATATGGTTAAAAATTCGATAAAATGTGCATCTTTTAGAATGAATAGTTGTAACTGAATGATATTATAGTAGTGAATTGGGTGTTCGGCTTTGTAGGGGAAGTTGGATAGTGGGGAGGACATTGCAGTGAAGAAGTTGTCCCAAACATCGAATCAAGGGAAAAGGGAATTCGTAAATGAAGCCAGGCTATTGGCACGTGTCCAACATCGTAACCTTGTGACCTTATTAGGTTATTGTGTGTCCCCTGAGAAGCTTTTGGTATATGAATACGTAGCTAACGAAAGCTTAGACAAACTTCTTTTCAGTAAGTTCTCTTTTTCCTATCTTGGGGGGGGGGGGGGGGGGGGGGGGGGGGTGCTTGAATTGACAGTTTGGAACTGAGGGGGTGTTTGTAATTTTAGATCGTATGTGCTTATTTTATTCGGCTTATTTTCCATAAGTCCATGTTTGGACTTATTTTCTGACTTGAGAACTTATTATGACTTAAAACTTTAAAATAACCGCATAAGCTGGAAAATAAGCCGAGCAAAATAAACTCATCAGCCTGAAAGTAAACTAAAACAAACACACCCTAATTACATATGCATTCCGATTGCAATTGATTATTAAAGTGAAAAATAAAGTACTTAGTTATATTTAACCTAATTTGAGAGACTTTTATTTCCATTTCACAAAGCTTCTGTACTTTTTTTTCACCAAAAAAAAAATCCTTTTTGGTAATTTTATGTATAAATTTTTCAAACCGTAAAATTTCTGAAAAGGTAAATGGTTTCACTAATTGAGTATTGTGATTTTTTTGATGTAGAATCTACGGTGCGTAATGTATTGGATTGGAAGCGTAGATATGACATAATTACCGGTGTAGCACGAGGCTTGCTTTACCTTCATGAGGATTCACCTGATCGCATCATCCACAGAGATATAAAAGCTAGTAATATTTTATTAGATCAAAATTGGGTACCTAAGATTGCAGATTTTGGCATGGCCAAACTTTACCCTGAAGACCAAACTCATGTGCATACTCGTATAGCCGGTACCAAGTAAGTTTTTCACATAACTTAATCATAGTTACACATTTTTAGCAAACATTTATGACATTTACAGTGTCATCGTAATTTATAATGTTCAATGAACATTTTTTTATACAGTGGATATATGGCACCCGAATATGTAAGGAACGGTATTCTATCTGTCAAGTCAGATGTGTATAGCTTTGGGGTGGTGGTTCTAGAGCTCATCAGTGGCCAAAAAAACTATACGTTTAACCTGGATCCCGAGTGCCAAAATCTTCTAGATTGGGTAAGAACTAGTTTGTAGGTCCCACCATCATTTTATCGTCACTTTAAAACAAAAATCGGATGGAACTAAAAAAAACGACTATTTTTTTAGGCATACAAGCTGTACAAAAAGGGCAAGGGTCTAGAAGTTTTGGAGTCAAGTTTAGCATCAACAGCCGACCCTGATCAAGTAGCTACTTGTATAAAGGTCGGATTGTTATGCACCCAATTTGATCACCATCTGCGACCCACAATGAGCCGTGTAGTGATGATGCTGTCGAGGAAGTCAGGGTCACTTGTAGAACCAAGTCAACCAGGTTATATGGGCTCAAGACAGAGAAGGTCTAACAGGCCCGGCACATCATCTGATTCAGACGGGATGTCTAGCGGGTCAAATTCCCAATCCAGGTCGACCTCTACCATCAACACCAACACCACAACAGTCACATCTGCTCGTGCAACTTCAGCTTCTGATCCTCACCGTAGACATCGTGGTTCAACTCCTGTAAGTTCGGTATCAGATCCTAATGGTAAACGGCCGATTAGGGAGTAGATTATTATCTTAGAATGTATAAAATTATTACCTATTCTTTTTTGTACAGAATTTGACCGTGTAGATTTTTGGAGATGATTGAGAGGTAATAAGATCTAATTGTTATTAACATAAACTAGCAAGTGTTATTAATATAGTATGAATAATCATAAATTATAGATTTATAACATAAATTGTTAAAGGCCTTTCTCGAAGCAGTCTTTCCCCTCAGACAGAGGTGATTAGGTATCGTTGACATGTCGATTTACTACATAAAGTTTATATACGTATTATGCAAGGATAACAGAGACTTCTAAATATATTCAAGATTAGAAAATAAAAATCTCGCTTATATTTTTAATTTTATATAATATGTAAACAGTTATCTGGTTATACACTTGGTTTTTATGTCCATTACCATAATCGAATCAAAAGTTGGCATTACTTAAAAAAGGCAAAATCGGAACCTTCGATTATTATACCAATTCAATAATTTTAATTATTTCGATTATTATTTGGTTACGAGGTTACTTTATTGACGGAATAAACAAAAAACTAACAAGAACAAACATGTATAAACACCAAAATTTAAATTTGATGCCATGTCAGCAATCCATGTGAAAGCAGTATAATGTAATATCAACAGTTGATTAAATGTCCTCACCGGCAAACCCTGAGCGTTAGATCACTCCTTTACACAACACCACTTGGATCTTATTTAACACTTTGAAACCCTAACATTTTACACCATTATCAATATCAATTTCATCGCCATGGAAATTGATCATCAGCATGATTCCACTCATACCACTACCTATCCAGTCCTTCCACCTTATCCTGAGGTAAAACACATCTCTTAATTACTCATTAATTTTTCTCAGATTTGTTTTTTTTCATTGGTAGTATTATTTTATAATAATTGATGATGTTTGTATAGTTTGAGCTTAGATTTGTGTAATTTTTACTAATTTTGAACTTTTGTTTTTGTAGATTTTAGTTGATTTTTTGTGTAAATGAAACTTAATTTCAGCTGGATTTTAGTTATTTTTGACTAATTCTAACTGATTTTGTGTTAATTGAAACTTAATTTGACCTAATTTTTAGCTATTTAGGTTAATTTTAGTTATGTGAAGTTGTAGCTAAATTTGACCTAATTTTGAACTATTTTTTTGTAGATTTGAGCTGTTTTTTGTGTAAATGAGGCTCAATTTGACCTAATTTTGAACTGTTTAGGTTAATTTCAGTTTAAGTTAAAATTAAGCTAGATTTGACCAAATATTTAGGTTAATTTCAGTTTATGTAAAATTGAAGCTAAATTTGACCTTATTTTATTCCATTTAGGTTAATTTTGGTTTATGTGAAAATTAAGCTAAATTTGAGCTAATTGTGAACTATATTTTTTTTGTTAATTTTGTGTGAATTGAGCTAAATTTGACATATTGTTTTAATTTCAGTTGATTCTAAATGCGATTGAAGCTGTAGATGAGAAAAACGGAGCGAACAAATCTGCGATTTCCAGGCAAATTGAAGAGACTTATGGAACTTTACCAACAGCTCACACAACGCTACTCTCGCACCATCTCAACAAAATGAAAGCTAGTGGTGAAATTGTAATGGTAAAGAACAATTATGCTAAACCAGATCCAAATGCGCCACCATCGCGTGGACGTGGTCGTCCGCCAAAACCGAGGGAGCCGTTACCTGAAGGTTATGTTCCTTCTCCGCCTAGACCTAGAGGTCGTCCTGCGAAACCTAGACCTGAAGGTTATGTTGTGTCACCACCGAGACCTAGAGGTCGTCCTGTGCAACCTAGACCGGAAGGTTATGTTGTGTCACCACCGAGGCCTAGAGGTCGTCCTGCTCAACATAGACCCGAGGGTTATGTTGCTCCACCACCGAGACCAAGAGGAAGACCAAGGGGAAGGCCGTTGAAACCTAGACCGGAAGGTTATGTTGTTTATCCCCCTGTTGTTTCAGCACCAAGACCGAGAGGAAGGCCGGTGACACCTAGACCGGAAAGTTATGTTGTTTATCCACCTGTTCTTTCATCACCAAGACCAAGAGGAAGGCCGTCAAAACCTAGACCAGAAGGTTATGTTGCTTCTTATCAGCATGTTGTTTCACCACCAAGACAAAGAGGAAGGCCGCCAAAAGCTAGACCAGAAGGTTATGTTGCTTCTTATCCACATGTTGTTTCACCACCGAGACCAAGAGGAAGGCCACCCCAACCGAGACCAGAAGGTTATGTTGCTTCTTATCCGACTGATGTTTTACCACCAAGACCAAGAGGAAGGCCAGCGAAACCTAGACCAGAAGGTTACTTTGCTCCTTATCCGCCTGTAATTGGACGTAAACGTGGACGTCCCCCAAAGGATGGCGAAGCTGCAGATGTGGCTGTACCTGTGTCTCCAAGTAGTGGTGTAAAGAGGGGAAGAGGACGTCCGCCTAAGGCGAAACCGACACCAATAGCACTACCAACGCCAACAGCAATACCAACACCAACAGAAACACCGGTAGCTGGTATGGATGAAGTTCATGATTGATTTGAATTGGTAATTAGTTTAGGGAGTTTAGTGGTAACTTATTTTGTTTTTGTTTTTTTAACCTTTGATTTAGAGTTGTTGGTTGATTTGTCTATCGGATGTTAGTGAATGTAATTGTTGGTGTAAATTTGAATTCGGTACCTTTTTATCTTTTCTAATTTAATTTCTGTTGTTGAAAAGTTAAATGGAAATGAAATTGAGTGTGTTTTTCGACTACTTTGGGTTTGACTTGGTTTATAATACAAAATGTTTGTTTTGCCAAATCACCTTGGGTTGAAGATATGTTTTAGTCAATCAACCCGAGCTGTATTGACAGATTCAATGGGATTTGTGCAGATTCGATAGTGGATGAGACGATGCTTAGGTGTTCGTGGGCACAGTTATAAGCCCGGAAGCAAAGTTTGTAAGTTTGGAGGGTAAGGGTGGCCTCCATGACGGTGCCCCTACTATCCATTGATTATTTTTATTTAGAGTAAATTACATAGATTGTCCCTAAGGTTTATATGGAATTACGGTTATCGTCCCTAAGTTTGAAAAGTTGCATTGATGGTCCCAAAGTTTAGAGTAATTACGGATTTTGTCCCTATTTTAGACGTCCGTCTAATTTCACCGTTAGGGTTCCTCACGTGTTAAACACGTGAGGGGTATTTTGGTCTTTTCGCCATTTTCAATTATATTACCCTCTTTCTAAACTAACACTTCATCTTCCCCAATTGTTTTCAACTCCCTCTTGTTTCTGTTTTTAGGCTGATATATATAGATGGTTTTAATCTAAAAGTATCGAAAGGAAGCCATTAATTAAAAGCTTCAAGTTTTTGGAATTGAAAAAAACAAAATATGTAACCGTTTCATATTGCGACGAGAGAAAGCATCTTACACCACATTCTCCGGTGTATTCTTCAGTGAGAAAATAGGGGGCAATAAAATCATCAAATCCTGTTCGCCCAATTTTGTTAACTCTGTGCCGATATGGTCTTAATCGCCGTTATCCCCTTTTTATCTTTCTTTTTTTATGTGTGAATTGTTTGAGCCGCCACACCTTTTAATTCACAAACTGACAGAAAAACAACCATGTCCCCCATTACCGTTGCTTTTTCATTCACTGCTTCTCCCCCTTTTTTTTTTAATAGTGTTGAAAATCTGAAACAACAACAAGGTTACGATTTGGTATTGTGTAGATGTTGTTTCGGTGTAATATACTTGCGGTGGTTGGTGGTGGTGTGCAGCCTCCTTATCCGAAAAATAAGGTTATGATTTGGTTGTGGGTTTCTAATGAAGGGATAATGTTTAAGAAAAGTGAGATGCTCTTCATGGGTTACTGTGTGTTTTTGTTCAGCAATTCATCTGATTTGGTAAATGAGGTAGGTGAAGAATGCGAAATTACTAGAATACCCTCACGTGTTTTACACGTGAGGGAAGACTAACGGCAGTAATTAACGGACGTTGAAATTAGGGACGAAATGAGTAATTAGTTTGGAAACGAGGAGATCCATGCAACTTTTCAAACTTAGGGACGAAATCCATAATTCCATATAAACATTAGGGACGATCTATGTAATTTACTCTTTTATTTACAACAAAATATATTGCAATGAAAAAATCTTGAATAGACCTAAACTAGCAACTTTGAACCATAAACCCGACACTTTTGAATGTCATCGAACAACTCGTATAGTTTGAACCAACAACAAATCTGTAAATCTAAGCTAATATCTAAACGATATCATGACAACAGACATTGAATGAAACCCATTAAAGGGTACGAGGTCTCTACAAATTAAAGAAATGCCCAATCATCGAAACACTGTCACAAGGTAGACAAACTAGACGACACAAACAATTTTCAAGCTGACAATAAAAACGAAAAACTGAGAATCCAACATCGATGTTGTCGACACCCATATAAATGGTGATGAAGATGCCATCAGTTCACAGCGGCGGCAAGAAAAAAAATACAGACAATCCCTTGGAGAAACCATACATCTGCTAAGAAGTTTGATGCGATCCAGTCGCAAGTTCATGTAGGTATCCATTTAAAAGGCTTTGTTTCTCATCACACTGGATCTTCACACAATCCATAATTTTATTAATTACGGTGTTAGCCTCTGCACGTAGACTAGAAAAAGATGGTTGAATCTTAGCCCTCTTTAATTCAGGAAGCTTAGTGAGAAATCGTTCAATGTTCTCCAGCTTTGAAATGATGGCATTAGTCTTTTCTTTCCCTTCCTTGATCTGTACGATCAGATCTCTCCAACAGCTATCAATGTCTATTGAGCTTTCCCTTGAATCCTCGTTCTCAACTTGTGTTTTCTTGGTCTCGTTCTCAATAGAAACATTCTCCTTCTCTAGCATCACCCGTAAAAACGCCATATGGTTCTGGGCTTGTGTTGCGTTCCACACAGCTCTACTCTCCTGTAATGTTCCCATGATACCATAAAAATTATACAAAGAAAAATAAAATAAGAGCACTCGCCATTTATCATAATACATTTAAATTTTAATCCTCCTTTTTTCTTAACAACAGAGCCCACAAGCCATGGCTATTGACTCGTTTCTTAAAAAATGAAAAGCAACAAAGAGTTTTCAACATAAAATTATATTCACATATTAGTTTTTTACTTCAACATTAAACTTTGAAACTTCTTTTTTCCGGTATGGAAACTTATAAGAGCCAAAGAAGGCGTAAATACCTCGCGTGAGATAAATGTGAAGACAGCACTTGGAGAACTATCAAGAAAATAGTCCGTAACTTCATTAGACATAATTTCTTCCCCCTCCGGATATATATTTGCTGGGTAAATCTTTAAACTCTTTAAGTTAGCACACGGAGAAGATGGATATGAGAAGAAGTCTCGTTCCAAGTATGAAGAAATAAACTGCAGAAAGATTTACAAAAGAAAACTGACATAAAGAAAACGGAAACGTTAATAAAACTCTCCTGAATCTTGAATACTAAAACTAAGGAATAAGGATTCAATGTTATCTTTCTTTACATACATAACATTCTTACTGATTTCATTCGAGATTTACTATGATCTGTAAGTAAAGAAGGTATACGAAAAACAATAATTATACTGCAATTATATGTAAGGGAAATTTGATCAAGACAGTAACGTACTTCACATTTATTGTCATAACATCATTTATAGAAATCAATACCTCAACGAGTTCCGTGTTAAGTGTAAGAAATTTGACATCGTTGAGCTGTTGAAGCAGACCAAAAATTTTACAAGCCTCTGACTTGTAAGGATAGTCAATACAAAGGTCCAACTTCTCCAAAGAATGCAAACAGTCTGTAGAGAACTGCAATGAATCATAACGTCTGAAAAGCTTTCCTTTAGTGTCTCGAATAGTGAGATTAGAAAGACGGGGATGACTGATACGGAAACCCTCTGATTCCATTATGCATTGCTCTAAGGTGAGATTCTTTAGGTTCACACACTTGGCGAATAAATCAATGCATTTCTTATCCTTACTGTGATCATAAAATGCGACATCTTGAAGAATCAATGTCGTTAGAGCCAAGAGTTCCCATGTTGCTGATGCAGGCACATACAATTTACTATAATACGCACCGTCCAAAGTGAGATGTTTCAGAGACCGAGAAGAAATGACACACACAGGGAAGTTAAACCTATCCGTGTGATAGCTTGTAAGAGTCAGTTGTTGGACTTTGAACGATAATGTGTAGTTTATTATTTGTTTGACAGACACCCAGTGAAAGTAATGAGAAATAAACTTCAGCGAAGACACTTTTGTTCGATTATTGCGGCGAGAAAAAACATCGGTAACAAACTGGGAGGACTTGATTAAAGAAGGAAAATCCTCACTTGAGAAATTGAGAAAAGGCATTGAAGTCCAGAGAAACCTCCATCTAGATGACAACGCACTGGTTTCAATCGCTTGTTTCGTGGTAATAAAAGAGAGAATTTTATGTATAAGATCATCTGGCAAGCTGCTTAGTCTGTCATCGTCTATATTCACTCTCTTTTTGCCATGACCGGAATCCATTCTCTTCCCACTCACTTAGTCACTTGCTTGGTTTCTCCAAACTCTTTAAATAACCGACCTGAAAGATAAAGTTTCAGATATAACTAACAATTAACAAACAAACAACATGATATGAGACCCTTAGGCACGGAACAAAATGATCACCACTATTACCAAACAACATGATCCGCAGATTAAATGTTAATGAAGTAAAGTAAAGCAAGCTTCATATTCTCTGTTAACGTCTCCAAGGACGTCTTTCGTATATTTTTTCTAATCATAGGATTAGGTTTTCAGGAGACTCTTTTTGACTCAGATGTACTCGGCCTAATCATTTCCGAACTCTTTCACTGATCACCCCCAAGATGTTACTTAGGGAGATTCGAACCTAAGACGTCATACCACTAGGCCACCTTAGTTGTGCTTCTATTTATAATTTTATGGTAAATGGCAATTAATTAGATGTAAAAATAGTTATTAACCAGGTAAAAATTAATCATGTAAAAATAAAAAATACAGCAAAGTAAGTAAACGTTGTAAAACAAGAGTAGCTCCGTACCGGAGATGTGGTGTCGCTGCAGATGCTGCTAATTTGGGGAAATAAGGGTTCTGAAATGAAATTGAGGACAAGGAAATTAAAATAATTTGTTTTATAATACAAATTTGCGACGGGTTGTATATAAATATTTTAAGGCTAAATATTTAGGTTGTTAGTTGTATATAAGAGCACTCCATAATCATACGATTGTAAGTGATTGATAGATTTTTTGATGAAGTGTCATGATAGTATTGTGGATGATTGTGGTAGATGTGAGACCCAGTTTATTTTTATTTTTTTAAATATTTAAATAATATAAATAAAAGATATTATTAAAATAAAAATTAATACAAACTAGGTGACTCTCGTGCGATGCACGAGGTCGGGTTGTACTGCTGAAAATTGTTGTTTATAATAGCGAAGATAAAAACAGCGTACTATAGTTTTCTTATTTCTTATCGACAACAGTACATCAAGAACACCTAAACGTAAGAAAACACGTGTAGCGATACTACGAACCAACAAAATCCACCTAATCACCAAGATAGCAGAGACGCAAAGATGACTAACCAAGACACGCGTAGCGATACTACGAAGCCAACAAAATCCACCTAATCACCAAAATCATGGGCTAAAGGGAGTCCAGCAAACAAAAAATAAAACGGCCCAAAGGGCGCTGGCGTCATTTTTAACGTCAAAATAGTAAAGCAGCTGTGGCAAAACCTGCACAAAACCGTAGATATTTATACAATAAACTTTATTAATCACTAATATCAGCCACAAAATTTCCAAAATGCATCTATGCATCATACCTCATCAGCAAGGATCTTCGAGCAATTGAAGCATACACATCTCATGATACTCAAAACCGTCTTCATAAATCTAATATGAAACATAGGTTTTGCAAGCTCAAGATGTCCAAAATGACCAGGACATTCAGCCATATTCGCCATACACGTCTCACATTAAGAGATCCAGAAGCAAGATTGGATGCAGCAGTTATTGCGCTGAACACAGAACATGTCCAATTCCACATTCCACTATTCCCCAATGCAGATTGCGAACTTCTCAATTCATCAAAACATTCAAAGAATTGTTCCACACTGTTGAAAGATATGGGCCACATTTACGTAAGCAAAACTTTCAACTATCATATAAGGTTATTATTATATCAGAATGGAAATAATTAAACCTGGCTCCAAAGTCTGATTCTTCAGTTCTTTCTTCCTGGTTGGTGCTGATGGGTGAAGTCATCCAGTCTGATATTAACTGTGAACTTCGCAGCAAAGTATCAAAAACGAAATCTTTTCCGACTGAAGAATATGATTCGGCTGAAAATGTTTCAGGTTTCTGAGAGAATTTATCAGAAGAAAACTCAAAAGAACCTGAAGTTGATGAATTATAATGGGATGATGCACTGTGGTACAAAGATTCCGTTACTTTCTGATCTTTATCCAGTTCATCAAAAATATGAACGAAATACATAAAGCTTTTTATGGAACTGGGTTGTAATCTTATTTCTAGTGGATCAATATATACATCAGCCTCTAATTTCCGAATATCTAAAGAACCATTCTTCCATGGTATACTTAGTTTTATAGTTCCTGAAAAGCCACCTTTTTCTCCTGTAATAACAGGTGTGGTAGCATTTACAGAGCTGCCTCCTGAAATCCATTCACCCAAAGTTTCTCCAATACCATCTAATCGAAGAAACTCGAGTACTGCTCCATCAAATTTCACAAAATTTGTAAGTCGACTTAGTCCAAGAAAACCATCAGCCGTCCGTTGACTATCCAGGTCCACATCTTCAGAAAGTCCTGTTCCACATTCCACTTCATCAAATCTCAAAACCAAGGTCCTGGAATGCCCTTTTTCCTCTGGTTCTTGGGACGAATCGAGAGCAATAATCAGTTTTTTAATTTTCACATGAAAGCTTGTGAGCAACCATTTAACCACCTTAGGAATGGTTTTGACTCCTTCATGAATATCCACGGATGTATTTATCATGTTACTGTTAACCGTTTCATGTTCAGGTGTAATAAAGTCATGACTGCTATAACTATTACCGTCTTGACCTGAAGTAGAAGGTTCATTTCCAAATTCAGAAGTTTTCTTCCGACCAGGTGCAAGTACAATCTCGAGTTCTTCCAATTCAACTTCACGGTTTCTACCTTTCCATGGAAGTTTAACTGTTAGAGAACCAATTGATCCTTCTTTTACAACCAAAATAGCCGATTCACCAAACTGAAAACACAACCATAAATATATTAACAGCTACATAATGTTTAATTATAGTTAGTTCTTAACTTCTTACTAAACAATTCGTTCACAATTACTTATAATTTGAATCTGATGTCATGAATATGTTCCCTGGAAGTATAAGTCTTGCGTTAACTTTCCCATGCTTCTCTAATTTCTCCAACTCCAGATGATGCTTCATCTGTCAACATAAACACACAATCTCATTACAATTAACTATCAAGTATAAAATCTTCCTGAATTAAACATGTATATACTTAACTAAGCCAAATTCACATTAAAAGACCTGACACCATATACAAACTCGAACCACTCCGAGTATGGCTTCCAATACGAAATTAACATTAGTCTATTTAATATTTTTTTTTTCGTCTCGAACAATATCCATAATCCTAACCCTAAACCATATTTGCTTATTACATAAAATGGTAATTACCTCAATTTAAGAGCAAAATTGGGGAAAAATAATCTAAATTAATAAATATTAAGAATTAGTAAAATACCAATTTCAATAAAATGACCGATTTCTTACCTCAATTTAAGAGCAAAATTGGGGAAAAATAATCTAAATTAATAAATATTAAGAATTACTAAAATACCAATTCCAATAAAATGACTGATTTGAGCTTCGTCCCAACGGTCTTCATCTGGTACAGTTCCGCAATATGAATCACAAACCTAAATAACAAAACCAATAAATATATAGATATATATATATATATATAGATATATATATATATATATATATATATATACATATAGATACAGAATTTTTGAGGAGAAATTACATACAGTGGCGTATGGGGATACGAAGATCTTGATTAAAGCGGTTTTGACGATTTCGAGTATTCGATTATGAGCTCGAAAGAGACTTGAGATGAACAACAAAAGAACAGGTGGAAGCGGTGGGATAATCACAATATGAAGAAGAACAGGTGGAAACGGTAGCAGGAAAACAAATTAGGAAGACGACACGTGGAAAGACACGTCGGAGGAAACAAAACGCCGAAGAAGCCACTGGACTGGGCTGAGTAAAAGCCCAAGCAATCCGGGTAAAAGCCCAAAATCGGCACAATTTTCAAGAACACAACCAGATTTAATCTAGAGAATAATTATTAAAACTAAAACAATACTAAAAGCTATCCCTTATTTTTCCCGGATTTTCATTTTTTCGCTCTCGATCCACTCCACATGTCCTTGTGGCATCCTCTTCGTGCTCATTTGAAGAAACAACATATCGTCTCTTCTTGCACTTGTATAAGCCGCTTGTCTTTGTTCGAGAGCCGTTTTTTGTTGTTCGAGAGCCGCTTATTTTTGTTCGAGGGCCGCCTCTTTTTGGACTTGGAGTGTTTTTTTTTCGTTTTTGCGACATCTTTTTTTGTTTTTTTTAACTGTGAAGCAACCGCTCCACAAAACGCCGACGATGAAGATTGAGCCTTTTCGGATGCGTCGGATGATTCTTTTCTTTTACTTCCTCTTTGTTTTCCGCGTGGTCGTTCATTTCGATCATTCACGAAAATATCATCCGATATATCTCTTCAAGGTTGATGGTGGTAACTGGAGTTTCTATTTTGGCAAAAGCACGTCATTTGCTATGTTCTGTCCAAATTTTCCACACTGCCGCTTGCCCAAAAGGCCCACCCTCCGTGTCAAAGTGCATCTCATGAGCCGCCTTTAAAACCTTTGAATTGTCGGACCCGCTACTTCGAAGTCGTAAAGCCTCCGCATAATGGCCAATAAAATTCTTTAATGCGCCACTCATTGTTGTGAACTTGTTATTCATAGACTCCTTGTTTCTCTCCACCAAATCTAGCCCCTTAGCTTGTTCGTTGAAACCCGACACAATTCGTCTCCAAAATCGTGCGTCCGGTTGGTTGTTGGCGATGTCGAAATCTTCTGAAATGTGACACCACATCTTCGCCAAAAGTACTTCCTCGGCCGTGGTCCATGGCACCTTTTTACACAGCTTTTTCTTTTTGGCTTAGATGTTCTGGGTCGTTGCGTTTCTTCGATAACGTCTTGAGTTTCTTAAACAACTTCTTGCGTTTCTTGAAGCGTTTGTGATTGTTGAGGTGGAAATTGTGATTGGTGTGGTAGAAATTGTGATTGTTGCGGTAAAAATTGTGATTGTTGTTGTTGTTGCAACAAAAGTTGTTGATGCATAAGAAATTGTTCGGGGTTGAACATGGCTTGGGGTTGTTGTTGTGTAGATTGTTGCGAAAAAAGGTGTTTAAAATTTGTTGTTGTTGTTGGTTAAAATTTGGTATTTGGGGTGATAATAATGAGTTTCCTAGATTATGGTAGTTTGCGAAACCGGAATTGGGGATGGTTTGTGATTGTGGCGTCGAATGTGTGTTTGCGTTTGTTTGGGGAGCGTTTGAAGACGACGATGACATTTTTACGATTGAAAAATGTATGAGATTGAGATTATAGATGTAATGTATATAAAGATATAATGAGATTGAGAAATGGTGTTATTTTTTGGTTAAATTAGGGATGTATTTATAGGTGAAATAGTATTAAAAAAAAAAAAAAAAAAAATTTGTGACGGATATCTTTAGCCGTTAGGTTAAATTTTTTTTTTTTTTTTTTTTAAATTTGACCGTTTGAAAAAAAAAAAAAAAAAAAATACAAAACGAATCGGTATCACCACAATGACCCCTAGAACGAATGACCACAACGAGCAATCACATAGTGGTAACAAACTACCCGCTCGTTGTCAGCTTGAGAACGAGCCCCACTCCATGTTCTCTAAGTTATATCAAAATAAATTTTGAATAAAGTTTATTTATGATCATTTAACCTTTTTCAATACGCTTAAAATATCAATTTTAATTTTGCACCGTATATATTTTTATTCTTGCGTGATTGTATATTTGTTCAGGGAGGGTTAAAAACATTTTGAAAATAAAATGGACTTTTGTAAGTTTTTCGAATAGCTCATGGATTAAATAGTAAGAAAAAGGAATAAATAATTAAAAAAATAGTAAAATATATATTAAAACTAGAGGATTGCTCGTGCTTCGCACGAGTTCGAGTGGAGGTCGAAGTTACCTATCTTTCGTAAAAAAAGAAGTCGTATACTGTTTGCGGTTTGCAAACATGAAGATTAGTATATTTGACTCGTTGTGATTTCTACTTTTAGCTATTCAAACACTTTAAGTCGTTTGTTTGAACTTTCTAAACACAACACGATACACTATTTTTCTTAGAAGATTCGAACTATAATTTTTTGATGTCGATAAATATATGCATATTTTGGACTCAATACCGCTATACCAAAGGCCAAATAACCAACTTATTGTACAATGAAATATATTTTTGGTGACATACATACGTATGTTTGTGTGTATTTGTACCTGCTTGACTGGTAAACAAAGTCTCAACATTTCATATTTGTATCTTTGAGTGTGGATGGTTACGTAAGCATATGCATATATAGTAATAAGATAACAGATATTTACAGATAGTTATGGAGATGCTAGATGATAGAAAAGGGTTGCTACTGTTTTAGTTGCGTTGCGTATGTCACGAACGGTTATCAAGGTGTTAGTTTTTTACAAAACGGTTCACAAGGGTTGTTGCATTTAGAGTTGCTGCCTTTTCTTTGCGGTGTGTGCTTCGATTATTCCGGAAAACGTTCTCTTTTTGTTGGGCTGATATCGTGCAATATTTCTGTAGATTGTAGTTGCAGTTTGTTAGATTTTTTGTAATGTTGGGTTTTTTTAAAAATGATGTACCTGTTGCCTCTGTTAACTTGCGCTTCGTTTTGTTTTCCGTAGGCTGTGGTGGGATTGTTGTTCCTTTCAAATCTTTTGCGTCCGTTGTCTCTTTTGCTCCTTTGTTGCTGTTGTCCGCAGTATCTGTTATTTATTTGTGTAAGAAAATGTATTTTTTTAGTATAGTTACCTCTTTCTTCAAAGGAAAGTTGTCTTGCGGTTTTTCGTTTGCTGCCCTCTTCGGCTGTTGTTGCCTCTGCGTTTGGATTTTTTTGTTCAATGTCTGGGCTTGTCGGCGTATGTGGTGGTGGAGTTATGTGTGAAGATTCTGTTGATGTTGGGTTTGTGTTTATTTGGGGCTAGATTGGAGTAGCAGGCTGTAGTGGTGGTGTTTCATTTGGTAGTGGTTCTCCGTTGACAATAACGAAATTTATCAGTCACTGAAATAGCTAAATAAACATCCTTGCGATAAACTACAGCATCGACTGTAAGTCACACCACAAATGTGAATTTAGGTAATTCAACGTGTTAAGTTAGTTACTTAGTTACAACTTACAACTAACTAACAGCATACTCATTATGCAAAATTAGCGCGGCATTTCCGTTCCAGACTTATCAGCAATTATTTCATAATATCATAAAAACAACATTTCATATAATGATAACCTACTTTCTATAATTTGATTTCGAAAACCGGATACACATTTTATTACACTGTTGCTAAAACAGTAACAATTTGAGACAAACGAAATTGCGAAAAATTCAGATTTGAATACAACAAACATATAAAAGAACAAACTTTAACAATCTCTACATCAAGTAAACTAAAACCCTTCAACAGAAATAATAAAATCATAATCAAATCATACTAATTTCATCTTTTTCAATCCAAAACCCTTAAAAACCATCATCAAATCACATAAAGTCCAACCGTTATCAAACACGAGAAAGAACAAACTTTAACAATCTTTACATCAAGCAAGAAACCATTAAATCACAATCAAACCATATCAATTTCATCTTTTTCAATTGAAAACCCTAAGAACCCTAAATACCTAAAATGACGATTAACTTCATATAACACTATACAATTAAAAAGCAGGTAACCGATTCAATCGAGTAACAAAACCAAGAAACGAATTTAACTAAAGATCAATGAATGAACCCATACCTCTGAATCGGTGTAGATGGAATTTGTTTTGAGGAGGTGGAGTTTTGGGAAATGAAGAAATACCGACACGTGGAAAGATTGCAGAGATGAAGCAGAGGTGGAGGTGTTGGAATCGTTGCTGTAATCAGATTGAGATTAAGACCGACACGCAAGGGGGCTTCATCTCTGCTTTTCCATTGAACCTAAACATCACAACGGCCCAAAAAACATTAGACCCAAACAAACCGATTAAAAAACAATTTATGGCACAAGTAGCAATGCAAAAACAACATTTAAACTAGTTAGTAATAACTCCTAGTAATAAAAAATTATAAAACTTCTTCTGATAATGTATATATGTATAATGTCACACGTATGTATATATATATATATATATATATATATATATATATATATATATATATATATATTTCTTTTGGTAGGTATTGAAATCGTATCGCTAAAATCACAAAAGATATTAACACTAATATATGAAATTCTCAAAAGAGAATTACTATAAAAGGTATAAATACACAAAAGTAGAAAAAAATCGAATTTTTACAATTTTTGCTGCTTTTTTTTTTTGGCATAAATTCTGATAGTACTAAATGATTGTATTCTAAATCATATAAGATTTATTATATATGTAAAATTTTGAAAACTAATAAGGTAATGACACAAAGGGTCGGGATCATGAAAGACTATTAGAAAATTTGAGACCAAATCAACAATCACAACTCTCAATTTCAAAACTCACTATAATTAAGAATTAATTATCTCAAAAACCGTAAATATATTAAATGAATATATTATACCATTATAATGAAAATTAAATTATCCTTCTATAGAGCACCCCTTGATATCTATACTATATAATAAATAAGTCTTATGTTAAACAATGTCATTTAATTAGACAAACCAAATCTAATTTTTCCCCCAAATTAGAGCTTAATTTGAAATTCATTTGTATAATTTTTACTTTAATTCTTATAGTATTGAGTTTATATAAATTAGTTTCAAAATTAATTTGAATTTTTCAATTAGTATTTTAATGGTTATATTTAATTAAATATTTATAAATATTTTGGGATTATTAAAATTTAATTTATAAATCTTGTTTATGTCGATTACGTATTACGCGGGGTAATAACCTAGTATATTATATAATGTATATTCATCTACAATCGAAAAGAAAAACACAAAAATCGTATCTAAAATTACTAAAATCACATGTGATAAAATTATAATTTTATTGTATAAATTTTCAAATAGAAAAAAAAATGTTTGTTGCAATAGTATAATTTATTCTTTTAATGTATTAACGATTTTTAAAATAATTAAATTTTAAACAAAATTAAATTAAAGTAAAATTTTAAAATAAAGAGTTTTGGTTGATTATTTTGATCTCAAAATTTTTAGTGTTCTTTCATATCTTAACCCACTCAATCACTTCAGATCAAAACAAGGTGATATATAGCTTAATGAGATCAAGGATGAATCTCGTTGATCCTGGACGAAGGTGAAATGCTAAGTGAAGAACAAAGACGAGCACTACAATTCACATTTGAAGACGTTCTCCTGTTTATACTGTCAAGAAGGTGCTAAAGAACAGATTTTGTTAGCAAAACAGCTTGTTGGGAGATCAATATACAACCATTAGCGAATCAACTTGTTGGATGAGTCGTTTCGGCATATCCAATGGGGATTTTGCACACTTGAACATGAAGTTGGAGCGCGCCTCTGGCCACAAGGCAATTACCATAAGAGAGATGTCTCACGATTGTTGGGGATTAACATATAAATAGAAACCAAACAAGAAGAAGATAAGACCAGAAAATTGATCGAAAGATACCCATTTATCCATGGACTGGACCGAAGGCAAGAGAGGGTCGTTTAGCCTTGGTGCCACAGAGTTTGTATGCTAAGAATTCCCCAATTTAAAACAATTTCAAAACTAGCATATTATTTGCGTATAGGAAAGGTAGAGTAAGTGATGCATCTATATATTATAAAAGCCACAACAAGATAGAATTAGCTAAAACAGACAATGAATATCTCGGTTCTACATAATACTTAGCATTAACTAGCTGAGTTCAAAATCAGAGAAAATTTAAAACTTTACCATTCCACGTTGCTTAAACGGATTGTTGACTATTGCGTTGGGGTAATACCAAGAACATTGGAGCCTGAGATCAAAACAGACAAAAGGTTGTCGTCATTATGTTTATATTTATCACATGTGAGTACACGTCAATAAAGTATATAATTTAAACTTACTGTTTGTTAAGAAAATGGCTGTGCAGCAAGTTCATGAAAGTAGCCATTTAAAAGGCTTTGCTTCTCGTCACACTGGGTCTTCATACAACCCATAATTTTACTTATGACAGTGTCAGCCTCTGCCCGTAAACTGGAAAATGATGGTTGAATCTTAGCCCTCTTTGGTGCAGGAAGCTCTGCGAGTAATCGTTCAATGCACTTCAACTTTAAAATGACGTCATCAGTCTTTTCTCTCCCTTGCTTAATCCGACAAATCAGATCTTTCCAACAGCTATTGATCTGTTTTTTTCTTTCCCCTTCGTACTGGTTCTCAACTTGTGCTTTCCCTTTATCGAAATTGGTCTCAGCAGTAGCTTTCTCATTTTCTAGCATCACCCGTAAAGAGGCCATTTCGTTTTGTGCTTGTGTCATGTTCCACTCCACTCTACTCTCCTGCAATGTTTTCATGGTATTATATAATTATATAAAACATAAGAGTACTCTCCAATTATAATCATAAATTCCAATTTTAAATGTCTCTTCTAGTAAATACATACAGACTTGTAATTTATTATCAAGTTTGAAACTCTGACTTAACAAACGAGCTCTCAGCTCATAACTATCAACTCATCGTCTTTATAACAAAAAAGCAACAAATAGATTTCGCCTTAAAAATATATGTATAAAAGTTTATACTGCAAAATACAACTCAAACACACTTTCTATGTTAGAAATGACCAACGAAAGGGCAGGTTCTTGTTTGTTTGACATTACGATGAAAACATTTTTGGGCGACTATATAAATTCAAAAATTTGATACCAGAATTAGAACTTTGTTGCAGTGCTTTTGAAACCCCAACCTGAATAAAGTCAAGTGGTCAACGCATGCAATTTAACATGTCGTTAATAAGAGATTGTTTTTTGCAGCCTCTCAAGACATAAAACACCATGTATGAAGCATGGCCAATAAAAAAAATATTGTCATGGTGTAAATACCTCCCGTGAGATCCTAGTAAAGACAGCACTTGGACAACTTTCTAGTAAATAGTTTTTCATTTCAGTGGATATATTTTCTTCTCGCTTCAGAAAAATATTTTCTGGGTGAATCTTTAAACTCTTTAAGTTAGCAAACGGAGAAGCTTGAGGTGAGAAGATCCGCTCCATGAATAAAGAAAGAAACTGCATGAAGATTTACAAAAGAAAATCACATTTAAAAAAACAAAGAGTTAAAGGAATCTTCATAATTACAAATTAAGATATATAACTTTTTCTGAATGCTAAAACAATTCCTGCCCTCTTTTTTCAGACATATGATATCGTATTGATTTTATAAAAGAATTACTATGATCTATAAGCATAAAGTACAGAAAGAATACAAAAAACAAAAAGAACATCGTACTTATATGTAAGGTAAATTCGTATTTATTACAACTTATAGCAACTTTATTTATTTATAGCATCTAAAAAAAGTAGGTTGTAGTTTGTGTAAAAAAAATATGAGGGTGTTGCTATGAGCTGAAATAAATACAAATTAAGTTGTTCATAAATAAAATCTTTATAAGATGATTTATAAATATTAAGGATCAATAAAAATATACCTCAACGAGTTCTGTGTTAAGTGTCAGAAATTTAATATTGTGTAGTTGTTGAAGCAGACCAAAGATTTTACTAGCATCTGCCTCGTGAGGATAGTTAATACAAAGATCTACCTTTTCCAGAGAACGCAAACTGTCCGTAGAAAACTGCAAAGTATAATCACCTTGAAAAAGCTCTCCTTTGAAGTCTCCAATAGTGAGATTAAATAGACAAGGATGACAAATACGCAAACTCCCTGATTGTTCCATCTTGCACTGATATAAGGTGAGATTCTTTAAGTTCACACACTTGGGGAAAATATCGATGCACTTTTTATCAGTATTGTCATCTAAAAATGAGACATGTTCAAGATGCAATGTTGTTAAAGCCGAGAGTTCCCATGTTAATGCAGACACATACAACTCACTATCATATGTACCACACAAAGTTACATGTTTCAACGAATGAGAACTGAAGACATTCAAAGGAAATTTTTCCGTATTCAGAGTATAGCATTTGAGAGTCAATTGTTGGATATTGTACCAGGATGCATAGTTCACAAATTTTTTGATAAGCACCCTTTTAAAACTTTGACATATAAGCTTCATTGAAGTCACTTCTGTTTGATTATTGCGGCGAGAAAAAAATTGAGTAACAAATTTGGAGGGCCTACGAGAATCCTCACTTGAGAAACTGAGACAGGGCATTGTTGTCCAAATAAACCTCCATCTAGTCGACAAAGCACTGGTTTCAATGGCTTGTTTAATGCCAATATAAGAGATAATTTTATGGATAAGATCATCTGGCAAGCTGCTTATTCTATCGCCTTCTACATTCATTTTCTTTTTATCATGCTCGGAATCCATTTTTTCCACATTCTACTTCAAGACAAACATACATTCATATATATATGTTGGTTCTTCTCATGTTGTTTCAACCAGAGTTTTACTTTTCATCCGTCTTTGTTTGGCTTTCTGTTGTTTCTTTAGTTTTGTTTGTTAAACCATCATCGTGACTTCTCTTTTGGCTCGAAAAATCTGCAATTTAAAAGCATGTAACAATCAGAACATGCAAAACACCATTGACATAAGTGGCTATGACTGAGTTAGTGTCTGGTTTGGTTGATTATCTGCGTTTACAAATAATGTAAGTGACTCAATTCAGTTGACCTAGAGCTCATGAATTTAGAATTTGCAAGTAACAAGATAATATCAAGGCAATACGGAAACCTCAACAACAAAATGCAAACAAACCGTAAAATGAAAAAGAAAATCTCAACAACAATTAGTATATAGTATACTGTTACTCAGGCATATCTGACCTCTTCGTATTTGTTTTCTCAAACAAAACAAGTATACAACAATTCCCCCACGATCACCAGTTGCAAGATGATCATCTATTTTATCAAACTCGATGGTTGAGATGATATCTACAACTTTTTTGGAACAAAACTGTGAAGATGTTGACGAAGTAAATAAGACTGTAAAATCACATAGATGTCTATTTTTTCTTCTCTAATCCGACTTAGGAATCCATATTTTTTAAACGAGCAACCCTAGAAAGCTAGAACCAATGAACAAATTTGAAATACCAAGTAACCGTCTGTATCTATACGTCCAATAATATCATATATGTGACAGGTAGTGTGACTGTGGACTATTTTGACTATGATTGCAACACTGCTACTTGTTCCGCTTTCCTTCTTTCACAAATTTTATAATGAAGAAGACAAGCTTCGTATTCTCCGTTAACATTCTTGTAAAAAAAATAGTATAAATGCTCCAAATCTCTAAAAACCATTACCAAATCGTTAACTATTTTAGCTATTTCTTAATTATCACACATGATAATTAAGTAGGTGTAAATAATACAAATAGTAACAAAATAGGTATTAGGGAGGTCAAACTCAACGTAAACGTGTCAAAGAACACCGAGTGAACCCGAACATAAGCCTATGCAGTTCTACATTACATTAAATGAAAAACTAAAATACGTAAATGAACGAAAACAGCCTCATCCCTAGGGTTACTATGCGTTTTCGATACCAAATCGAGCTAGTCTCGAGATATATATGGTAAATGCTAATGAAAACCTCAATATGTTGAAAGGAACCTAGTAATATGAGTGAATACAAGTTATATCTAAGAAGCATAAATTTCTTCAGAAAATAAGTTTAGATAGAAAGGAGTGGTGCTGTACCGGAGATGTGGGCGGCGTTGTCGTAGGATTGCGGCGGAGATGACGGTGCTGTGGTTAATCACAGATTTTGAACTTATACTTAATAAAAACTACTAGTAATCAAAAAATAATAAGCTTAAAAGGTTTTTAGAAGATTTTTTAGTGAAGAAACGGAAGAAAGTAAAAGAATCAGGAAGAAATATTTTTAGTTTTTCTTTTAAAATTGAGATGACTTGAAAATAAAATATAGTTTATATATTTTTTTATAATTAATTTCTAAATTATTTTTAACCAGATATATACATGTTTATCTTTTTTTCATCTTCACTCGATACTATCTAGTCGAATCGAATTGCTAAATTCGTCATATATATATATAAACAATTTATTATATACTTGTTTTTTGTTAATTAATTCGTTTATTATGTAATGCTCGTTTTGATTTTGATGAGTTTTTTTTTTAATTTGTTTATATCGAACTTTTATTTTAATTTACTCTACTTTCTTTTATTTCCAAATACTTCCACTCGAAAATGCGTTTTTGAAAAAATAATCTTTTTTCTTTTTTCTTCTTTTCTGTTAAATTATTTTCTTTTAACTTCTCTTCTTCCTTCACTAAACTCAAAAACATGGTATAATAGTTATCGAGGGTCGAGACTATGTTTGAAGCGAACTTAAACGAAAAACTTATATAAGGCTTGAATTTTATTTATAAATCTTGTTTGGTTATAGATTATTTGTAGAGTATATTTAAAGGGAGCTGATAAATTCACTTTAAGGTTTTATTCTTACACTGAAATTGTATGTAAAAGGACAATTATGCCCTTAATTTTTTGATAACATTTTTTTTGTTTGACCTCAAATGTGAGACTTCTCTCTCTCACACAGTCTCACACACACTTTTCTCCTTTTACAAACTTCCGACTAGCTCAATGGCCAAAAGGATACGTGATTTTTATATTATACATAAACACAGAAGAACAATCCATCGATCAAAATCTACCAATGACTCACTGATTTTCATTTTAGATACACCACCTGTATCTATCTATTTTTCAAAATTGGCTGTGTTTCATCAAAACAAGCTGTCTCCGTTACCCCCACGGTTGATCATTCCGGTGCGTTTCGAGACAATGCGGGTGCAGTTGATTTGCTCACAGACTTGGAAAGTAAAAAAGGTATTAGTATTATCAAAAAGAAGAATAATAATAATAATAATAAAACAAGCGAGTCAGGGAGTGAGTTAGGTGAGTCAGGTAGAGCGAGCTCAACTACGGAGTCGGTGAGTTTTCGGTTAGGGAATTTACATAAATATGTTGAGTCAGAACAAGTGGCTGCTGGTTGGCCTGCTTGGCTTACTGATGTTGCTGGTGAAGCTATTCATGGTTGGATTCCGCTTCCAGCGGAATCATTTGAAAAATTAGAAAAGGTATTCACTCATTTGGAGGTCCCTATCTACCTCCGGGTAGAGGTATGACTTTCTACATCCTACCTCCCCCATACACCGTCATGACGGGATTGGATATCCTTGTTGTTGTGTTGCGACCGTGTGAGACTGTGTGAGAGAGAAGTCTGACATTTGAGGCCAAACAAAAAAAATGTTATCAAAAAATTAAGGGCATAATTGTCTTTTTACATACAATTTCAGTGTAAGAATAAAAACTTAAAGTGAATTTATCAACTCCCATATTTAAACTGAATAATAAGTTATTTCGGATATGTGTTGGTAAACTAACTTATAGTTGAAACTAGTAGCTTGTAATTAGAACTGAAAGTTTCGTTTTATATTTATAGCGACAAATTTCTTGAAGGATAAAATAAACTCAAACTATTTTTTTAAACCGATAAAAATAACTTTTTCAAGAAGTATCCAAGCTCACTTGACTGAAAAATGTAAATACAAATGAAAAAGAAAAGGGAAAAAAAAAAGAGTCATCGAACACTCACAATTAAATCTCTAAAACCCTTTTTCCTTCCTCAAATCACAGCATTTCAAATTTTGTCCACCAATTAATCAATCGATCAATAAATCTCTAATTCATGTTTAGAGCTCCGACATCTAGCGGTGGTGGTGGTGGTGGTCCACTGTCATCCATCACCACACAATCAACAAATCCATCAGAAATGAACGATCAAAGCCACCAACGAGCTGCAGCTGCAGCTAGGGCTATTCAGTTTCATCCAGCTAGACCTGCTATAATCGACTTGTTTAATCAATACCTCGGTGTAATTTACTTACTCGATTCCTTTCGTTTTATTCTTTTTATATTTTAATCACTTTCTGAATGTTTTCTTGTCAATTTTGCAGAGAGGTGGTCGTGAGAAGTCGGACGATTTCGCTCGAGAACCTCCGTAAGTTGAACACTAAATGTAGGCTTATTACGCCTTAAATAAATAATTACGCCTAAAATTAAAAGACTTATAGTTGAAGGGAATGTGTTACGAGCTCGTAGTTTTGAAGGAAACAATTAAAAATGTGATGACTTTCTTATATCGTATGGAAGTTACTTCGACTAGATTAGCGAGATAGCCTTGCTAATCCTGCATGTGATCGTTATTTTTTGCTTGATTATATATGAAACTATTTAGTAAGAAAGAAAAGACTTGAGTGGTTTCTGTATGTAAGTTTATGTTAAGAATCACATTCTATATAGCTCGGGTATCCCTAGTATAATAGGATGACCAAACATTTATGCACACCGGCTTTTACATTAAGATTTTCCTTTAAGCCTCGATGAATTGTGATTTTCAAGTTTAACTTGAGAATTAATCGAAACTTCGTGACTCTTATATTTTTATTGCATAATGTCTTCAATGATAAAAGGTGAAACTTGCTTGTAAAAATTCCAGTCTTCATATAAACCATTCGTTTTGTTTCCATTTCCGAATTTGCTTCTACAGAAGATCTATTAGCTTATTCTGTGAACCTGTTCTGTTGCATACTCCATCTTTTCATTTCAACGAATTTTTTTTATTGATGTATGGAAGTTGATGATGAATTATTTACAGGAACAAGACACAAAAGCGAGTTACGGCATTAAACAGAGATCTTCCTCCACGGAACGAACAATTCCTTATAGATTTTGAGCAGCTTCAGAATCAATTTCCGGTAAGTTTCTAACATAATATGTAATCAACGTTCATGAATTACTTAAGATGTAACCATTAATAGTTGAGACTTTCATTTTCAGGACCGGGAACAATTAAGAACTGTGTCAGAATCTGTGCTTATATCTCTGGTTATCCAGTGTAGTAATCATGCACCTAGGGCAGAATTTATTCTTTTTGCTTTACGTAATTTATACAACATCGGTTACATAAACTGGGATACTTTTCTACCGTCTCTTCTTTCTTCGGTTTCAACTGCAGAAATGTCAGTTGGTATCTCTTCTACAGCTTCACCACAGCCTGCTATCTCTTCTACTTCCTTGTCTCAAACTGGAATGTTACCATCATCTACCACCATTCCCAATTCTTCCAATTTCCAGACGTCAAGTCCAGCATCTCCTTTAATTTCTGTTCATGGGATTGGATCTCCATCTCAATCAGCAAATGAACCATCAACTACACCTTTATCGCCTGCAAAATCATCAGATATTAACAACACTGGTAACTTTTCAAGAAGTAACATGTTAACAAGAGATAATGCTATAAGCAGTTTGCGCCAGTTATGTTGCAAGATTATATTTTTTGCATTAGAAGTTAATTTGAAACCGTCTACTCATGCTGATATTTTCAACCACATGATGAATTGGTTAGTTAATTGGGACCAGCAGCAACAGGGGAGTGACGAGGTTGATGGAATAAAATCGTGGAAACGAGATAAGGCTTTATTTGAATGGCTACACAATTGTTTAGATGTGATTTGGCTTTTGGTTGATGATAAAAAGTGTCGTGTGCCATTTTATGAATTAGTACGAAGTGGACTACAATTTTTACAAAATATATCCGATGACGAGGCATTATTTACACTTATTTTGGAGATCCATAGGAGAAGAGATATGATGGCTATGCACATGCAAATGTTGGATCAACATATTCACTGCCCCACATTTGGGAATCAACGCCTCCTAGCTCAGACTACAACTAATATATCAGGTGAAGCAGCCATAAATATGAGATATTCACCTATTACGTATCCAAGTGTGCTTGGAGAACCGTTGCATGGGGAGGTGATTACTTTTATCGATTAATTACCCTTATTTTGGTTTATTAAGTTACAATTATTTAATATCTTAATACCTAAAATGGTCAATATGTGCAGGATATTGCTGTATGTATTCAGAGAGGAAGTATGGACTGGGAGCGGGCCCTACGTTGTATTAGGCATGCTCTTCGTAGTACTCCAGCACCTGATTGGTGGAGGCGTGTGCTTCTTGTGGCACCGTCTAACCGCCAACACCCACAAGCACCTACTCCTGGTGCTGTTTTTACTTCAGACATGATCTGTGAGGCCAACATTGATAGAATTGTTGAACTTTTGAGGTTGACAAATTCAGGTAATGTTTTGGGCTACATTCATCTTTATGTTTTCAAAGCTTAGACTTGACTTTTCTCTCTTATATTGCTGCAGAGATAAATTGCTGGCAGGAGTGGCTTATCTATTCAGATGTATTTTTTTTCCTCGTGAAAAGTGGTTGCATAGATTTTGTTGATTTTGTGGACAAGTTAGTTATACGCCTAGCTGAGGATGACCACCAGATTCTTAGGACGAATCATATCACATGGTTGCTAGCACAGATTATTCGAGTTGAACTTGTAATGCATGCTTTAAACGCGGACTCTAGAAAGGTTTACATCTGATATGTTCATATCAAGTAGATAACCATTAACCAAATACATATTTTGTTCGACATCTTTTTTACTTAAAATGAGTGTCTAAATTTAGGTGGAAACAACCAGAAAAATCTTGTCGTTTCATAAAGAGGATCGTAGCTCTGATCCTAATAATCCCCAAAGTATTCTGCTTGATTTCATAAGCAGTTGTCAGAACCTCCGCATATGGTCACTTAACTCTTCTACTCGAGAATATTTGAACAGTGAGCAGCTTCAGAAAGGAAAGCAGATAGATGAATGGTGGAGGCAAGCAAGTAAAGGTATATATACATATCCCTTATTCATAGTTATAACTTATATATGCTAGATATTGTTTTTTTTTGTTGACTATATGTGTTATTTTCAGGGGAACATATGATGGACTATATGAATTTGGATGATAGATCAATCGGGATGTTTTGGGTTGTGTCTTACACTATGGCACAACCTGCTTCTGACACGGTAATGGGTTGGTTAACATCCGCGGGACATGCAGAACTACCAGGACCTAATCTGCAGTCTAATGATAGAATATCAATGATGCGGGAAGTTCATCCTGTGCCAATATCGTTGTTGTCGGGATTTTCAATTAATTTGTGTCTGAAGTTGGCTTTTCAGATGGAAGAGGTTATGTTCTCCGGAGAGGTAACCAATTTGATTATTTCTTCCAAACACTCTTCGTTTGTATTATGCCAAATTTATTACTTTTCACTTTTTCAGTATCTATTATTATCTATCAAATTTTCTACATAAGCAATATTAACATACACTTCTGAACTTTAGTAATTGGAAAGCAGACCAAGTTTTAGGGTATGTTTTGGCCATTTACAATTTATATATTGTGGGTGTCAAGTAGATGGTATGGATGTGGGCTTCATTTCGATTTATAGAAATAAATAATTTACCTATTTATGACCAGGGAATTTACAATTAAAGAACTCAAGCATAGCAGTAGACAGTTCTCCATTTTAGCATCTAAGATTGGAAAAAGACATTTTTACACAGAATGGAGAAGAAAATAGAACTGGGCTTTTGCATCATAAAATTTGGGTTCCATAAGCCGTCTTTCTAATGTCCCAAAGATTATCGTATGGTATAGCCTTTTGGAAATGCTAGTTTATATAAGGGATATATATACAAATTCCACCCAAATATTAAAACAGTTTTAGAGGGTCACCCAAGTTTAGTTTAGTTTAGTTTTAGTTTTAGTCAATCCCAACAAATGTTTTGCCGCAAACTTTCAAAATGACAAAATACTTGTAAATCAAATGCTTTTGCAACTCTTTAAGGTGTAAAACCATTATAAATGTCCCTAAATCTACTCATATATGTTTTAATAATATATCTTTACATGATTCTTTTGAGTATAACTAGGAGTATTTTTGTCAATGTAAAACTTTAGATGCACAAAAAAGAATTCAGGTATCTTGTCATTTTATAAATTTCCAGCAACTTTGTTTACGGACTTGTCATAAACGAACCTAAATCTATATTTGGATGGCCTCTAGAGTTTATTTTTTTATTTTTTTGGGTGGCCTTGATGAAAATGTTTCTAAATCATATTCTCATATTTTTGCATTTCCATCTAAATGCAGCATGTGCCTAACATTGCAATGGTCGAAACATATACTAGATTGCTGCTCCTTCAACCTCATTCGTTGTTCCGTTCACATTTAAGCGTAAGCTCCCTCCATTGCTTTCTGAAGTTCACACTCCTCGATTTGTTATCATCGCTGATATATCACACTATGTTAATTCTTAAATTTTGCAGCATTTGCATCAGAGGAATCCTTCTATCTTAAATAAGCCATCAGCTACTCTTTTGGTGCTTGAAATTCTCAACTACCGTTTATTTTCCCTATATAGGTAATTGAAAGTTTCTTATCTTTTGTAATCTGCTATGCTTGCTTCCTTTTAATTTGTTCTATTGTAACTTATACCAATTTTAGGTATCAAGGGAAAAGCAAGACATTAATGTACGATGTTACCAAAATTCTCTCTACTCTAAAAGGCAAGCGCGGAGATCATCGTGTCTTCCGATTGGCAGAAAACCTGTGCATGAATCTTATTCTATCATTGAGAGAGTTCTTTTTCGTGAGAAAGGAAGGAAAGGTTGGGTAATTTTTCTGTTCATGTAACCCTCTTACTTCATCTACCTCTTTTTAAGCTTATTTGAAATTTTTGCAGGGTCCTACTGAATTTACAGAAACATTAAATCGAATAACTGTAGTGAATCTTGCTATTATCATTAAAACACGTGGAATTGCTGATGCCGAACACCTTCTTTATCTTCAAACGATGTTGGAACAAATCTTGGCCACTAGTCAGCACACTTGGTCTGCGAAAACCCTTCGTTACTTTCCACCTGTTCTTTATGATGTTTTGATTGGTAGGATCGACAAGCGGGGTCCAGCCATTCAAGCATGGCAGCAGGCAGAGGCTACTGTTATTAATCAGTGTACACAACTCCTAACACCATCAGCTAATCCTACTTACGTGATGACTTATATAAATACCAGTTTTCCTCAACACCGACAATATCTCTGTGCTGGTGCATGGGTTCTCATGCATGGCCACCCTGAGAACATTAACAGTGCAAACCTGGTAAAATTCATTTTCTTTCTAAAGTGTTTTGCATTTCTATTTTATCTTAAATTTCCGCTCTCACTCCTTCTGATTACAGGGACGTGTTTTACGAGAATTTTCTCCAGAAGAAGTGACTTCAAATATATATGCCATGGTGGATGTCCTTCTACATAATATGCAAATGGAATTACAACATGGTCATCTCTTACAGGTGTTACAAATTACTTTATTTGTTTCTGAGTAAGCGGTATCTATTATTACTCACAACTCATCAATCTTGTTTAAATATATCAGGATCTTATACTGAAGGCCTGTGCAAATCTTGCATACTTTATATGGAACCATGAATTGCTTCCATTGGACACTTTGCTTTTGGCATTAATTGACCGTGATGATGATCCACATGCGTTACGTATCGTGGTATGTACTATGTGCATGTTTGCAAATCGGCATTACTATGATCATAGAAATGATTGGTCTCAACATTTATTATTCTAAGTTAATTGTGTAAATAGTTGGTTATTTTTATCTAGTATGGCTTTGTGCTGTTAGTCTAAAAAAGTAATACATTATAATTTTCCAGGTTAATTTACTTGAACGACAAGAGCTTCAACAAAGGATCAAGTTTTATGTTGCTAACCGTGGCAAGCCTGAGCATTGGCTTCAAAATGGAATTTTCAAGCGTATTGATCTGCAAAAGGCTCTTGGCAATCATTTATCATGGAAGGAAAGGTGGTGTGCTATTTTTTTACATCTTTGTTGCATGTTTAATAATCTCTCCATCTCAATGCCACCAGACAACAAAAAACACACTTTAAGAAAATATACTTATTGCAACATACTCGTGAAAATTTAATTATTCCTAATAAGGTGGACAGTAATTTTGGGACAAAGTGAGTACTTTCTACATTAAGAGAGGATGCCCATCTTATTGCACGTATATATTGTTTCATCAGATTTCATATTTTTAATGGTATATAAATATACCGTCTTTGCAGGTATCCAACATTTTTCGATGATATTGCAGCACGTTTACTCCCGGTTATCCCTTTGATCATCTATAGGCTTATCGAAAATGATGCTGCAGAAGCAGCAGACAGAGTTCTCCAATTCTATTCAGCTTTCCTTCATTACTATCCTTTAAATGTTACATTTGTTCGTGATATACTTGCATATTTCTACGGACTTCTACCAGGAAAGCTTATTTTTCGATTACTGAATGTTCTAGATATAAAAAAGGTAAAATTTACTTCCGATTCATTCCCCGCTAATTACTCCTCTCCTTTAATTTCGACTTAGCAAAAAATGCACTTTTATTTCAGATGTCATTTTCCGAGTCATTTCCTCATCATGTTAACTCACCAAACGCCATGTGTCCACCATCGGAGTACTTCACATCTCTTTTATGTAATCTTGTCCATAATGTCATCCCCCAATGCAACTCAAAAGTGGATACTTCAAACAACGGTATGCGTCCCATAACCAACAGAAATCCAAATAGTCAACCTGGGTCAACAACCACTGTTGAAGGTCAAAAAGCATTCTATCAGATACAAGATCCCGGGACATACACACAACTTATTCTAGAAACTGCGGTTATAGAAATCTTGTCTCTCCCTGTAACAGCAGCACAGATTGTAGCAGCACTTGTACAGATTATAATCCACATACAACTAACTCTTACTCAATCTAACCATGGTTTACATGGATCTTCAACTAGTTCTGGGCAAGGTTCTGCTTTGCCAACTTCCCCATCAGGAGCGGGGAGTACTGATTCTTTAGGAAGAAACAGACAAAATGCTACGGGTATGGGATTTGTTTCGAGAAGTGGTTATGCTAGCCAACAGCTGTCTTGCTTGATGATTCAAGCTTGTGGGCTCCTATTGGCTCAGCTTCCTGCCGAGTTTCACATACAGCTTTATGCAGAGGCTTCACGTGTGATCAAAGAAAGCTGGTGGCTTATGGACGGTAAAAGATCTGCTAGTGAATTAGATTCGGCTGTTGCTTATGCTTTGTTGGATCCAACTTGTGCTGCTCAAGACAATACCTCCACCGTCATTGGTAAGCAAAGTTCATATATATATATATATATATATATATTTTTATTGTTTATTGTTTATTTTATATTTTTAAAAGTTTCGTGATCAATCACAATAACCACCATTGACTCTAATTATGTTGTATGTTTATGATAATGGCAGGAAATGTGGTGGCTCTGCTTCATTCGTTCTTCGCGAATCTTCCACAGGAATGGTTAGATAAAACACATCTCCTTGTAAACCACCTACGGCCCATAAAATCAGTTGCGATGCTGAGAATAGCCTTTCGCATTGTCGGTCCGTTGCTGCCAAGATTAGCAAATGCTCACACTTTGTTCAGCAAGGTAACTTTTTCTTGTTTGTGTTTCAAATTGAATAATCTATCGTGTAATAATCATTTCTAAAATGATTTTCCAGACCCTAGAGCTGCTGTTAAACATGATGGTGGACGTGTTTGGGAGGAACTCTCAGCCATCAACTACCGTTGAAGCATCAGAAATAACCGACCTTATCGACTTCCTGTAAGAATTCTATGCCCATCATAGTTTGATCAAAGTTACATAAACATAAGTGTAGTTTGCTTTTTGAAAGATTTTTTAACGCTGTTTCTCTTTGTTTGCAGTCATCATATTGTGCATTATGAAGGTCAGGGAGGCCCTGTACAGCCAAATTCAAAAGCAAGACCCGATGTATTGGCTTTATGTGGAAGAGCCATTGAGACTCTACGTACCGATGTGCAACATCTCCTTTCTCATTTAAAAACCGACGCAAATGGTTCTATTTATGCTGCTACACATCCAAAACTCTTTCAAAGTCCGTCTTGATCGAGGTTCTAGAGTATAATGTACAGCCCATAGTTGTAGGCTTGTAGCTATAGAATCACCTTTTTTATTGATTGATGTTCAGAAACTGTTTGTAGTTCTCGGGTTTGGTTTTTGGACTCGATACGAGTCTGGGTGATAGGATTGTTGTTGTAGAAGTTGCATAGACGAATGAAAAACGAATGTAAAATGTATTATTCGTTGTAATATTTTCGTGTTGTTTCATTACAGCAAAGAATTATCATAAACTGCTTAGAATGATATTTTCTCCAAAGAAGCAAAATTATGGCGTTGAAAGAAATCACGAACACGATGTTTCCATTACCAGAAAAGGCATACAATTTTACGTAGATACATCACAAATAACATAATCCAGTGTCTTATTGTTACCAAAAATGATGAACAATTTCATGATAATATCATACAACTAACATTTTGACTGTGTCTTCCCGTTACAAAAACCTTTGCAAAAAACGAAACATCTATATATAATTGTTACAGGACATCATATAATTGAGTTCTGTCCAACAACTTACACAAATTTCACCGTTCTTCCATAGAGCCAGCGGGAATGCAACATTGTTGCTTATATCCTTCACTCGCTTGCAACGACACCAGCACTGCTATTGGCAAAATAGTTGACAGTGTTCTTGCTGAAGCTGTAAGGGGATGAAGCCATCACTCTGTATACATATAAAATAGTTATTTAATATATAACGTATCAAACACAGTGTCAAAGTGAAAGCTTTTAGCAAACAAATCCTATATAGGATCGATCAAAGTGATGTAAATGCTGTGAAGCTTATTGTACCTTTCCTTGCGCTTCTCAAGAAACCGAGCCAATGATGCTTTGCGTGCCTGAGGAATGTCTGTACAGAATAAAGTTAGTTCAAAGTACAATAATTCCAAACAGAAGCTGTTATTAGCGTCGATTATTATTCAAATGTCCAAACTACCACTGGAGATTAACAGCATAAGGGAATCTAGCGGTTAAATAGCATTTCAATCAATCATTTATCCTCAAATTTTATAATTCTTTATGATAAGTTAAACTACCTGATTGCATCACATCTCCAAGTGAGCTAATGACTCTTTTAGTTGCTTCGTTTTTGTTAGTTGATTGGCAAACGGGATGTGAAGACACAGAAATCGGGCTTGAGACAGCTGAGCAGGGCTGGGGTCTAATTGGGGTGATCGGTGTGTGTACCCTTGGCTGTCGTGCATTAGGAGCTACCACAAACGCTCCATTTCCGGCCATCAACATTATAGCTTGAGCCTAGAAAAAATGTGAAAATACAAATTCATTTATACAAATTTCCTCCATTTGATCACGAACTCAAAAAGCGTTTTAGTTTTTTTCTTGAAAAAAGATTGAAATTATAACTAAATAAGAACGAGACAAAGAGAAGGGCAGACAACCTTCTCAGGGGAGATGCCATCATAGACATTCGCCGTACCGCCATAAAAGATGGTTAGTTGATCCGCCGGTGCAGATGCAACCTTTGACCTATTATACCTTCAATTCAAAAAAAAAACAGAAAAAAATCTAAGTATATATTTTTTTTTAAATGGTTGATTTTTCAAACACAACTCTAAAGCTTATTAATGAAAGGAAGAGAATCAAAAGCGTACCATGGTTCGGTTTTATGAGGAAAAAATGAAGCGGAAGAGGACGGAAGTACACAAACTCCTTTAAGCAAGTGTTGGTTAACATGAGCAACAGTAAAATGAGGCATCATAACTGGAGCTGCTGCAGATTGTTTAGTGTCAAGGTGAAGTTGTAGAAAATGTGCTTTCTGTTGCATGAAAAATAAATCATCTTTAGCTTATAATTCAGTGTGTGTCCTTAAAAACCTCAAGTATATATGTAGCCTAGGGGTAAGACGTCCTGATGTCCTCATCGAGGTCTCAGGTTCGAACCTCCCCAGGTAAACATCCAGGATGAGTCAAAGACTCGCCCTGCCGGGGAAACTAGGGAAAACCTCTCTATTTACCCGTTTATGTATGTGACGAAAAATCGAACCTGAATTTCACCATCTTGGTGTTTGTTAAAGCCTTGAAAAAAATCTGCAAAAATATAATATAATCAACCATTCATTTTGTCTACCAATCCAAAAGTATTTGATATTTTAAACAACTTATGATTATCTTAGACAATCAGCTTATTTCCCACTAAAAGCACAGGCAAAGCCATAAGGGTCATAATCAAAATTGTAAGACTTATGGATAAAATCATAGGTTCAGATACAAAATTATATGAAAATTATACTAAATTATACTTGAGTTATGGAGAACATTTTATTAAACGGGTTCAACTGTACCCTTTCGGGTGTATGTAGCTCCGCCCCGACTAAAAGTAGACCATTACAACTGTTCATTCATTTAAATTGAGTTTAAATATAAAGTTGTAAAAATAAACCTGGTTGTTTCTTGATGAATGTATTTTTAGAATTCAAACCCATAAAATCTCTCTCCATTTTTCCACTTTAAAACTCCAACAAAAATAATATACAAATAAATGGGAAATATAAGATGAAAAGGTATAAAAATTTAAATATATAAAGAAAAAAACCTCAAGATATTATTTAAAAAAGAAAAAATAATAATAATTCAGAAAAGAAAGGAAAATGTTTCAAAGGGCAGGAAATTGAGAGGGAGATTTTTATGTCTGCATGTTTCAAAGGTCAGGGTCGTTTAAATTAATACTTTTAATTTAGTTTCAAATTATTATTATATTTGTACAAAATAATGATTTTTTAACCAATTTTATAATTAATCTTAATATCTTAATATAAAAACAGGAATTTCAAAAATTTGACGTAATTGACCAATAGGAAGCCTTTATTTTTAATATTTTACAAAATCAATTGAATTCTTTATTTTTAAAAAATTTATCAATTTAGTCATTTATTTTCGTTTTAAAAAAAATCTTCACCATATCTTTATAAATTTAATAATAACCTGTTATTTATCAAAACAAATTATGAATAAACCATATCCTATTGATAATTATCAAAACATATTTTTAATTTGTAATTGTAATAACCTTTTATTTCTCAAAAATTTAATAACATTTTTCTCTATTAATAGATATGACAATACAAACATAAAAGAATTATCTTTATTTTTTCTTCCTTTTTCTAATGTTTAACTTGCTCATATTATATGATTTTAGGAAGAAAAACTTCTATTAAAAAAAATAAAACTCTTATTTAAATAATTTACTAAATTAAATATAAGCTTTTCAATTTAATAAATCCACCCAATTAGTTAGTTTTTATATTAAAATAAATAATTTATTAAACATATTAACTATTTAATTTGAATAAAATTTAAGAATAAAACATTTCCTTTTAATAAAATTCAAAATATATTTTTAATTTATAATAACTTATTTTTTTATTTTATTTTTATATATAATGTCAATCTAAATTTATTATATAAATTTAAATATTTCTTTTTACAAGTTTTAACAATTTAATTAAATTTTTTTGTCACTAATTACTAAATAACACAACAGTTTTTATTTTATTTGCAAATGAAATTAATTTAAACTGTCCGTGTGTAAACACGAGTATAAATACTAGTTAATTTTATACAAAATTTTACATTTATTCATCTATTTTCTTAATTAATTAAATTTTTGTTAGTTCTAGCACGTAAGCATAGAATACATTAACATTTAATGGTATTTTTCTAATATTTCTAAAAAATAATTTTCAAGCTATATTTTTCTTGTCCAATTTCAAAATTTATTAAACTTTCTTAAAAAATTATATAGTTTCTTGATCAATCAAGTTCGTCCTTTAACGTTAAGCCGCATCCTTTGGAGAGCTCGTCATTACCTCGACGAGGCCACCACCTTGCTGGTCCCTTTTCTTTTTGCGGTCTAATTACTATTTCAGTTTCCATTTTTAATTTAGAAAAAAAGCGAAAATGGCATATTTATGATATGTCTGATATAGGAAAGGTCGGAACATGTGAGTGATATGAAACTCATGGGTTAAAAAATATAGATTTTAAAGAAAAGGTTGTGCCCCATTTTATTTTATGCATAATACAAATCTGGATGGGTATGGAGGAACTAAACTTCAGCTCGGTGAGCTACTGACTTCGTGGCTTCGTGGGACAGGAGATCAAAGAAAAAATCCACGATCTGTTATGAGGTTCTGTGGTGCTTATGGAGGATGACAAAATTTTCAATGGGGTTATGGGATCTCCGGTTAAGGTTTTTGATTGTATCGTTATGACGATTTTTTGGTGGCTTAAGCATAGATGGGGAAATGGTAGTTTCGTTTGATTGAATTGGGTTGTTTCCCTTTCTTCTGTTTGTAATCTCGCATTGGTTTTTGTAATTTCGTGTCCGTTTTCTAGCTCCTTGCTAGTCGGGTTATTTTAATATTATTTGTCGGTTCTAAAAATAAAATAAAATACAAATTTGGTTATTTATTAGCATTAAAGTCTTATGCTATAACATTGTGAGCCAAGTCTTATTTTAGATGTGTAAAATTTTATAAAATTGTTATTTTTCAAATCATTAAAATATTGAAAGACAACTTAAATAGTTTTGGATCCGCTTTCAGGGAGACTAATATTCAATGCTCTTCAATGATAATACTTGAAACATAAAAAGTCTTGCACAAGAAGTGAATATAAATAAAATAATATATAACATATTTTTAATTTTATTTGACACTATTGAGTTTATGTAAAAGAATACAAAATTAAAGTTATACATTTTCTATTGTTAGCAAAATTATTTTAATTAGAAGTAAATTTTGACTATTAAATATAATAATAATAATAATAATAATAATAATAATAATAATAATAATAATAATAATAATAATAATAATAATAATAATAAAATTTAGCACGTGTCCACATTAAAATATATTAAATGACAAATGTGGGTGTGTGGTCCTCTAAAAAGTAGTTCACCTTTAAAAAATAATATATAATAAAGTTTTATTACGTGCTATTAACATCCCCAATGAGTTGTCAATAAAGTTTTTCTTTTTAAGTTTGTTAAGAAATTGTATTTTAATACTTAGGAAATGCTATTAACATTTTCAATAAGTTGCCGTTTTATCTTCTTATATATTAATAAAAATTGACATTTGCATTATCGGAATCAAAAATACATACTAAATGTATAATCACATCTTTAATAAAAGAGGGGCCTTAAATGCCACATGACGAAATAAGATCCGTCGGATGAATTAACTTATTTGATGTCAGCCGTTAGAGGAGATTGATGATGTCATCAAAGATTATTTTCATTTTACACCCTCTTACAATACGTAATTACATTCTATTTTTTATTCAATCTCTACTCAAATAAAAAACATAATTATAATTTATTTATAAAATCGTTTAATTTGGACTATAATTTACCTTATTATTATTCTAAAATCTCCTAATACAAAATATCTAAACATGTGTATAAAAATAAAGGTGTATATGTTATTATAACTATAAACAACATTTGTATAAACGTAAAAGTGTATATATATATATATATATATATATATATATATATATATATATATATATATATATATATATATATATATATCTATATATATATATATATATATATATATATATATATATATATATATATATAGGGTGAGGTTCAATAGAGATCTCCAATTTTCTAGAGATCTAGAGATCCACTTACTAGCCACTCATTTTCCCCTTAATATATATATTTTTTTTTTTCATTTTCTAATTTGGTTTTTTTTTTTTTGCTATGTTTTACTTAACTTTTTTTTTTTTCAAAATCACATGTGATTTTTATTGTAAAAAATTGAAATCACATGTGATTTTCAAAAACCAAAATTTATAAATTTTAAAATCACACGTGAATTTTTTTTTTTGTCGAAAATCACATGTGATTTTATAAGCAAAATAGTTTGTAGGTTAAAAATCACATGTGATTTTGGTAAAAAATAATCAATAATTTTTAAAATCAAACGTGATTTTACCCAAAAAAGATTTGTAGATTGAAAATCACATGTGATTTTTAAAAATAAGGTTGAAAATCAATTGTGATTTTCGGAAAAAAAAAAAAAAAAAAAAAAAAAAAAAAAAAAAAGTAAATAAAAAGGAAAAAAAAAAAAAAAAAAAATATAAAAAAAAAAGAAAAAAAAAAGAAAAAAGATATAAGGAAAAATTAGTGGCTAGAAAGTGGATCCCTAGATCTCTAGAAAAATAGAGATCTCTTTTGAACCTCAATCTATATATATATATATATATATATATATATATATGTTATACGTACAACACCATTTTCTCATAATAAATTAAAATCTACATAAATATAAAATTTATAATTCAATTTTTATTTTTTTTCGCGCTATCACGGGACAATAATCTAGTTATACATATATTAACTTTTAAAAACAACTTATACGACATTAAAAAGCAAAACCCTTAATAATTTAACTATTAAAATACTCTTATATCTTCTCCAACTCTATATAAACTAAATTTGTTATTTTCACTATATCAATTATTTTTGAAACCTTTCAAACTAAACTACATTATTGTCCCGCGATAGCATAGACAAAGATAAAGTTTGACTCGTAAATTTTTGTTTATGTAGATTTTAAGTTATTATGAGAAGATAATGTCATACGTATAATAACATATATACGTTAACGTTTACACCGATGTTGATTATAGTTAAAATAATATATATACTTTTAAGTTTATATACATGTTTTGATATTTTTATGAGGAGATTTTAGAATAACAATATGGTAAATCATAGTCCAAATTGAGCGAATTATAACTAAAATAAACTTATGTTTTTTATGTCAGTAGAGAGGTAAATGAAAGAGAAAAATGTAATTATGTATTGTAAAACGGTGTAAAATAGAACTAGTTTTTGATGAAATCATCAATCTGATCTAACGGCTGAAATAAAAAAAAATAACTCATCTAAAAGACCTTACTTCGCCATGTGGTATTTAAGCCCACTTTTTATTATATATATTAAAGATTTGATTTGTTTTTCGAATGATAAAAAATAATATACGAAAACTGATATTATTTAGTATTATAGAAAAAATAAAAATGTCAAAGAAAAGAAATATGTTAATGTATCTATGTAGGGTAGTGAAATTTAGACATTAATTTCATATCATCCACCATGTGACACATTTCTTTCAATAATATATGGTATGTGGTCCTTATGTATCGTCTATTCGACTTGTTGAACATAAGCTTCTTATCCACAAAAAGAATGGCCATCCATGCCTAGATATATACTTATCGTGCGTAAATTACAACCATGTACCGTACCGATATAAATATAAATCACACGTATAATAATAATGAAATGCGAACATTATACAATCTTGAATTGGAAACTAGTGCTCGGATTAGAATGTTTTGTTTCAGGATATAAAAATGTGACTGGATGCAATAATGTAGAAATGTGAAACATGAGTATAATTAGAGTATTACTTATTTGCTTAAATCGTTTTTACTTTTTAGCATTTACTAAGATTGCATATTTCGTCCTTAGGTGTATTTATCGTGAATGTGATAAACTTTTGTGCGGAGAGGGACGATCGATGTAAAAGATTTAGAATTGCTAATTATATAAACCGCCACTGTCATGGACAATATCCGCACAAAAGATTTTTCATATGGACAATATATGCATTTTAAAAACCTATGGACCAAAATTGCAGTCGAAGCAAACATTAGAGACTATTTATACAATTGGAGACGATTTAAATAATTGTCCCTGCAATCAGGCCGGTCCTGAGCTTTTCGATGCCTTGGACGAGATGATCAAAACTACGTCCCTAACAAATTTTGTAAGCAAACAAATCACTGTTTTTCAAGGGATGAAACTTAAGCTTAACTTTTGCTTCAATATAAGGTTCCTAAACCTGTAAAAAATGATTCCATTATCATAAAACATCCCTTTTATTGCTTAAATCATCCACAATTTTTAATATATAATAAAAAAAGAAGACTTAAATGCCACTTGACGAAATAAGGTCCTTGAGTTAACTTATTTGATTTCAACCGTTAGATCATATTGATGATGTCATCAAAAAACTATTTTTATTTTCCACCATCTTGCAATATATAATTATATTCTCTCTTCATTCAATCTCCGCTGAAATAAAAACCATTAATTCTAATTTACTTATAAATCGCTCAATTTGGACTATGATTTACCTTATTGTTATTCTAATATCTCTTAATAAAAACATATCAAACATGTGTATAAACATAAAAGTGTATATGTTATTATAACTATAAACAACATGTGTATAAACGTAAAGGTATATATATTATAATATGTAACAATAGTCAAATTATAGAAATTTATGCCCCCTATTCGATTGATGCCTTAGGCGGTCGCCCGCTTTGCCACCCTCCAGGGCCGACCCTGCCTTATCCATAGCCAGAAGAGTTATGGTTAGCAAACTAACTTTTAGACTACAAATAGTTATGTACTCCATTTCCGGGTCCTAATCTCACACAATGTTCATTTTATAAGAGTCTCTCTAGTTCATTTGATGTTCTAACATTGTAACATGGTTATCTCTTAAATGATCTTGTACTCTTGCTTGAAAGATCGTCGTAATATTACAGAAACATTTGATTACGAAAAATGATTAATATTGGTATATAGTATAACGTTGTTTGGATCGCTTGTTCTCGAGTATTTCTGGTATTGATTCACACTTTCATATCCACTTAGATCACAACACTTATTAATCTTACACCATCCAACCAACAAGACAAAGATATAAGCCAGGGAAAACAAGTTTTCATATCCAACAAGTCCCTTTTGATCATGGCCAAGTTGCGACTTGCGATGAATGAAAGATTAGACAATTTTCAGATACGAAACAGCTAAAAATTTGCTGAAACGAAAAACATCACTCAGTTGCATACTTGCATACAATTGGATAATCACATGTTTGCCACACAAAATCACCCTAATGAAGCCAAATCAGTTCTTCACCATTCCAAAATGAAAGGACCATCATATCGTACGATACTTAATATGATCCACAGATTTTGACTAATCACAAAAAAAATTAAACAAATGAACTCGAGACACATATGTTTTAAGGACATTGCAACCTCTAGAAGCAACCACGAGTTAATATTATTTTTCAGGGGCCGTGCAGACGTGTTTTAGTACAACACACGGGTCTTCAATATCAATAACAATTTACTTGGAGAATCAAGCACCGCAAGCTATCAATTTTCTTGGTTTCTTTGAATTATTATAATCTTTCTAACTTTTGAGACACCGTCACATTGCAAGAAGCAAACCGATATACCAAACAAAGGATAAAGACGGAAAAGAGGAAAATGTCATATAAACCACACAGCTCAAAATGTATAGCGGAAACAAATTAGAGCTGTTGATACTTATAAATTAGAGCTGCTAGCAAATTGGGAATTCAAGCTAGAGCCCAACTAAAGCTCATCCACGTTAAACATCATCAAGCACTTGAACTGAACCCAAAACTTCCTTAAGCCATGCTTTAACTCGTATTATGATGATTTGTCAAGCAAGTGAATCTAATTGGAGCCGAGTGTAAGATAGTCAGGTTGCGTTTACTCGTTTCATTTACTACGCTACTTGCATAAGAGCTGGCCGTGCCGGGACAAATTTATCCCTTTCTATCATGGGCAAATTGTTATGAATGATTAAAGAAACGAACTTTAGATACAGGAAACGAAACAGCTTATAATTTTGTGGATATGAAATTACGAAAAGGCAATTGACATCTTCTAATACGACAATTACAGATTTTGATAATTTTTAACATCAATCGTGATGTTTAAATCACCCTAATGGAGCCAAATCGGTTCTTCTAAATGATGAAAGGACCATCACCTCGTTACTATACTAATACGATCCACATATTTTGATACCTAATCACAAAAAAACTCGAAACCTAATGCGCTTGTGACACCCGAGTTTCAAGGACAACAATCGCTAGAACCAACCACAAATCGTTGGTTTTATTTCAAGGGATGACGTGTTTAATAATCGCTGGAGTGAAAGGGTTGGTAGCGGGATGAAAATTTATGACACAACATGAACCCAACAAAGATAAACATGTTAGGATTGTGCTTGAACGGGCCAACATGCCAAACCTGTCCAAACTGCCAATAAAAAATAAATATAGGTGTCATTCGTGCCAACCCTTTTAATATTTTATGAACCTCTTTGTTCTGTATTTTTGTCGACAAAACCTAAAAGACCAATTTGCAAAAATGATACTTTGACCTGCCAATCCGAACTTCAAACCACCAATGAAATTTTGACCCTCTAACCCACTTATTCAAACGTGTTCAAATGTCGTGCAGGGATTATGATTTAAATTCCCACACGGACAATTATCAGCGACGGCGTCGTGTTTGGGTTAGGTGTTACTGAACCGTCAACCAGAACTATTACAAATAGCCACCCCACACTTATTAGTAATGAGATCCACCCATGTCCAACAACAATAATAAATCACTCGAGTCCGAACTATAACAAATAGCCACCCCCACACTTGGTAGTAACGAGATCCACACATATTAAACAACTATAACAGATTACTTGAGTCCAACGGGCTGAAAATACACTCCACTAAACTTGGCTATCTTGTAACTCGACAAAACATCATTATAGGACCTAGCCCTCGAATTAAACCCAACCCTTCCATAAGCCAAGCTCCAACTCCTATAATGATGTTTTGTCGAGTTACAAGATAGCCAAGTTTAGTTGAGCGTATTTTCAGCTGTGTCCGAAATTTTTATGTACAGTAAATAATTCAATCCATTTAATAAGGATTTCAAAGAGAAGTAACACTTACGAACATATAAAATCCAACAACTTAAACTGTTAAAAGATGACTCGACATTTGTTTAACCAGCCTCATTTGTAGTTGATTATGTACCAAATACAACATAACCTGAATTGATAACCCTCGACTGAATTGAGCGCTTACATTAAACCTGAATATATAGGAATCGATCTACATATATCATCCCCTTAATGACTCATATGCCCATTCTAAACGAAACCAAAACATTTCGCTTAATAAAGCACGTAAAGAACCACAAGTACACTCACAAGAGAAGAGTGAAACCTATGTAGACAATCCTAAATTCAATACCAGATTACAATGCAAAGCTTAAAAGTGATCCTAAACCGAAACATTTAAAGTGATCATTCCTGCATTGTCATTACTCTAATCTAAATCCGAAGCCACAAATATATTAATAAGTTATAAGTCGATTATACCAAAACCACATCAAGTCATAAAAAAAACCTCGAAAACAAACAATAAACTACCAATTAAACATAAACATAAACATTAGATATCAAAAACAACATAAATTAAAAGTGTGATATACCGATTCGATATCGATATCGATTCGATTACTCCTGATTCTTCAACTTGTCAACTCTATTATTCAACTGATCAATTTTAACAACCAACTGCGTAACCGAAAACAACAGCCAATAAAACACCAACGCGGCCACGATCAACAGCATATTCCTCTGGCTCTTCATGATCGATTTCTGATGACGTAGATGCTCCGTCGGGGTGCACGATTCCGACATAGCACAGCTCGGCCGATTCTCGTATTTCCAGTAGATGTCCATGAATAGGAAGAGACAGAACGGAACGATGGAGAGAAACGGTTTGAGGAGGTTGCGGATGACGGCGACGAGGCCTTTACGGAGCGGGCCGAGACCGGGGATGGTTAGGAGGAGGACCATGACGGCTTCTGCGGCGGCGGCGTAGCCTAATACCACCCATTCTAATGCCATTTTGATTGAATGAAACCCTAGATTTGAGATCTGGTGGTGATTTGGGGGAAATTTGGGAAGGAGAAAGGGAATTGGGGTTGTTTTGAAGATGGTTTGGGTCGGTGATTGGACACGTGTGGACACGTGGTATCTTACTAGAGAAGTAAGGAATTCAGGAAATGGCTAAATATGTTATTTTAGTCGACATATGATATAACACAAGGTTATATCAACATCAAATCGTCATGAATTAGGAGTTTGCAAAAGTTTTGAAATATTCATATCTTATTGTTATCGTATTAGTATCAGTATTAATTGAATATAAAATGTATGGTATTTGGTATTATAATTTTTAGAAGTTCGGTATTCGATATAAAGATAAGGACCTCAACTAAATAAAGAGTTGTATATTAATTTATAGAAGATAACTTACGTAGTATTTAATAATTTGCGAATTACTATGGAAAAATTCTTTTAATAGCAACATAATTTCCCTTTTATAACATGGTTAGCACTTCGCAATCTAGCTATACTAGGGGGTGTTGTTTGTTTCGGACTTATATAGACAGCATATAGCTTATTTGGCATAGGATTTAAGTTTTATAAATTTATTTTTGTGACTTATTTGAAAATTTCTGGGATTTTATAAGTTTAATATATCCTGATAAACTTATATAAATCATAAAGTTTAAATACAAGCTTATAAATCTTAAACCTAAAACTAAATAAGCAATAAATCGACTATATAAGCTAAAATAAACATCAATAAACACACACAAGCTTAACCAGTAACGTTCTAGATGACAAGGGTTAGCACCTAGTACACTTTATTGTGTTGTGCTTATTTGACCATCCGTGTATCAATTTCTTGTTGTGCTATTTAATATTTTTAAGGGGGCTTCTTAGTTTTTCTTTTTCTTTTGTTTTAGTTTTAGTAAAACAAAATTTCAATGTACAACGTTTTGGTGAATATTAGAAAATAACTAACTTTAGTGTAAGATCCGTGGGTTGCATACTGCCCAATTAGATGTTACTGTGACCCCAAATCACTACCATAGTCATTCAAAAAAAAAAAAAAAAAAAAAATTACTCTACGTTTTTTCTTAGTAGTTAAGTCTTGGAATTTTCTTTTTGTTAGTAAGAGGATGTACCTTTTAGACCCATAACACTTGGGCTTTCTTGTGGGCTGTTTGTTTCTACATGTTAGTTACGGGCCACAGCTCCTTGTTGATTATATTTGTTACACCCTTTTCTTTTCCTAAAGGGTATTCTACTACATAGCCTATTTCCTTCAAGTACCCGAGACTACGGTTTGGTCGGGACTAAATGTAGCAATATGAGGGTTCGTAAGTAGTTATCACAAGCTAAGTTTGAACCGTACAAAGGACTTCCTTATGTCTAACTCGGTTGAAACAAATCATGCCAAAGTTGGCCTATAGGCAGCCAAAAAAGTTTCACGTGGTCAAAGTGAAAGGTCATTGTCGAGTAGGGTTTTACATGTTTTGTTCCATGGTTTAGATTTATTAGACTGATCTTTTATGAGGGTAAAATTTTAAAAAGCAACATAATATATATTATTATTATTGTTATAATATTATTAAGAGGTCAACTGACTACACTGTTCTAAACTGTCTGCGGCATGTCTATTGTGTTCGCCCAAAGTCTCTTATTAGATATATGTGTTGTGGGTGCATATTCAATATATAATACCAAAACAACATAACTTGAAGAACAACAACCATTCAAATTGTAAATACCATACACATATTCCACTTGTCTAACAATGACACTTTTTAGAATGTTATTTAGAAAATGTCTATCTTTAGGAGGACCATAATATAACCTTTAATGATTTGTGAATTAGTTTATAATACATACACCATGCAACTTCCATCACTAATTGTCTCATACCCCACCCTCCACTTTCACTTTCCTTACATATGCATATCCATAACATATTCATATTTAAAGAATTCAAGAAGACTAATCCTACATTTTGCATAATGCTTTAATCACTTTACACTACTTAAAGATCTAGTGGTATCGTGTTGACCCATCAATCTATCAGGTTTTGGTTGGGACAAATTTGTATATATTTGTGGCTAGTGATTTGCGAAAACTTTTTTATAGAATAAATATATGATGATAAGCTAGAATAAAATCATGATAGAAAATTCTAATATACCTTAATTATGCCAAAAATGCAAATTCTTATTTACAAAAAGGAAATAAGAAGTAAAGTTGATTGAGACCATAACATTGTTTATAGCAAAAGTGTGTATAATGGATGATGAAGAAGATTCTCCACCTTGTTATAATATTATTTTTCTACCCTTTTATTTTGTTAATCATATCTAATAGCAATTAGGATAACAAAAAGACAATTATTGGTTAGATTTTAGAAGATAACTATAAGTTATCATGATTGTCTTAACACCATGAACATATAATCCGTGAACATAATTTTAATCAATTTCTTTCGACTGTTTTACTAAGAAGAAGAACGATCACTGTAAGAAGATAAATAACAATGAGGTTGACATACTCGTTTCTATCTAGTCGCAAAACCGGAAATGGGTATACAATCATTATATCCTTGATTTTTAGAGTCTCATAACAACGTACCACTAGTATATACTAATTAACAAAAATTCGATGTTGAAATAAAAAATATATAGAAGATGGCATTTTGATGATTTTATTCATCACTAGAAGGTCAGGATTGGTGAAGTATAAGTGCTTTTGCTAGGTACCAAGTCTTGAACTCGAGACCTATTATATCGGATTTATTATACGTAAAACGATATGTTTAAAATGTGGCAAAAAAAAGAGAGAAGGTTATAAAGAATGGACCAAGAAAGATTCATTTAAAAGGGTAAAAAAAGAAAGCATAAACTTCTTTTTAAAAGTAACTTATAACAGTATCAAACAAGAAAACCAAATAATTCATGGTGATGTAACACAATTTATATTACATAATAATTTTAGAATTTCTTTGATATATAATTTGAGAAAATGTGATGTATTTTTAAAAGGTATTCCTAACATATGATAAATGTCCCTACAACTAATCCTAGTTTATGTATCTAAAGATACAAACAAAGTGTTTAAGAGACTAGTCACTATGTGATATCAATCAAGATTGCTCCCTTATCAAATAATGATGTTGTCAAACGAGAAAAAACAAGTCAGAAAACGATATAACAACATGAAAACCATCAAGGTCATGTTACGCGATGTACTTCACATGTTCAACCACATCATAGTGGATCATCATGTTGAGTTCTAGAAGTGTGCATCATTCTAGATTGTAATCTTTAAACTATCGTAAACCCACCCTATCAATCGTATACATAAATACAGTCAGTCAACGCGCTACCAAAAAATACCCGAGAATACTCAAAGTAATTGCTTTTGATATTAGAAAATGATGAGGATGAAAGCATAGCCATTAGGGCATCTTTCTACATAAGGGGTCTTTTCACTTTGTTCTTATTTCAACTTACCTTTCGCTTACTTCAATGTGTATCTTTACATCTTATAGTCCACCATAAAAGAACTTCAAAAAAGAAATATCGAAAAAGCAAAGCAACTTGACCGTGATGATACCATAGCTAGCTTCAATAATGTTCTTGACGATAAAAGGCATATGTTCGTGAATGTAGCCTTTTACTTACCACCTGCATACGAAGAAACGAATGTGTTTTTGACAAAAATCAGCCAAACGTTCACTTTTTAAAAAGAGAAAAGAAAGTTTTGATTAGTGTTTTAATATGACTTTGCTTTAAACAAGTTAATTATGATCAAGAATGAATATAAAGGAAGATTCAAAGTAGTTAAACACCTTTTCGGTCACAAAGTCTACTTAAGAAAGATAGAAAAACAATCATCACCGCAACACCAGCTATAATTCCGATGATTATTGCTAATGTTTTGTCCACATCGCCATCGTCATCACCTGCATAATTTACAACTCTCATATTTGTTAATTTTGGAGAAATTTATGCTACATTTTGAACTTTATCTCGTTGAATCTTTAAGAACAATCTTTCTAACACTTTTTTTTTTAATATATCATCATTAGTTTCGTGTATTGCTTGATTTTATTAGACGATGATTTTTTTTGAATAATTGTAATATAAAGTTATGAGACACAGACACCCACATATAATAACATGATATTAAAATGGTTTAATGATTAATTTTCCAATTAAAACTATTCATGATTAATATTACTATCTCCGTCAAAACAGGACAACAAATATGGGACGGAGGGAGTAATACATTAGCAACGACACCATGATGAGAAAGTACTAATCTCCCATGTATTATGTATATACTGATATACACACACAGACAAGTAAAGTTTCAAGAAAGTTTATGTGGTGAGTAAAAACAATACAGCCACCAGAAACCAGTGGGGGAGTAACCGCTTACCGCTTCTTGAATGAAACCCGCGTTCAGAATATCTCACATAACACTTGCCTAAGTACATATCACCCCAAGCGGACGCCCCACAGTCTGATTTAAGCCGTCCACCAGCTTCTGTTAAACAATCTTGACACTCGTGCAAACTCAAATCTTGTACGCACTGCGCCACACCTTGCACACCTCCAGACCCACCCACACGGAAATATTGCCCATTCGCACCTGCCATATACGCCAAAACAGCATCTCTACGAATCAAAATATCTGAATTATAACCTATTGGCGTTCCACACTTCTTGAAAACCTCGGTTTTATCCTCAACTCCCAAGAATGATGCACTATCATATTTCACAAAACAACCATCTAACTGCATGGCCCCACCAGTCAAGTCGGGGCAAATAACCCCGAGTCGACTGACAGCATGGGCCACACAATCTCTACAGTCAGAGGTGCTAAGGTCACCTCGACATTGAAATAAGCCATAGACAATGTCAGACTGGGAGGACCCTGGAACCGAGATCTTGAAGTTGTTGAAGCTAGAGAACGAAGCAGAGTTAACTAAGGAAGTGAGCATGGAGTTAACGTTTGATTCGTAAGGTGAGCCAGGCGTATAGCGTTGTTGTGAGCATCCGCCATAGACGAAGATGTCTGTGGCGGATGACGATAGGTGGAACAAGAGAGGAAAGATGAGCCATGAGAGCATGAGAGTTTGTTGAAGCATTTTTGGAAACTTTTGTTAGTGTGAGTGAGAGATAGAGAATCATAACATATATTTGTTGTGCATTTTTTTTTTGGTGATGGGCAATAATTGAATGAATGTGGAAAGGGAGGTGATTTTCTCATAAAGCATATTGTTTTTTTTTTCAAATAAATTTACAAATTTTGTTATTTTCTATCAAGATTTGTTAACTTAATGGATAAACGTAAGGTTTTTTCATTTTCTGGTTATATGGGGATTACGAACCTTTGACTTATATGTACTCGGCTTAACAGGAGTATCCTCATGACTGTTTTCAAACCTTTTTCTTTTGTCATGTCAAGATGTACGTGTTTACTTGGAACATGGGACTTTTATATGAACATAAACGTCTTACCACATTGCCACGTTTACGAGGGTCGACTTGAGTGATACTCTTAAACCAAATATGATTGGACTGGCAATTGTCTGAGGGTTTCATTAGTTGTATTTTTGTTGGTAAACAATGTTAAATCAACTAGTTATAATACGTTTGATTGATTAAATATACACGACTACCAACTATTTATTACACGTTCTATTTCATAAAAAGTACAAAATTTGATGTAAACATTGTACCAACGACTGTCTGTCGCTTTATTTATAATAACGACTACACATTAAAGTATTTTGGTATTATGTATTGATAGGAAGAACTCGGAGTAGACACGTGTAGAAAACGAATACCAGAAATGGATTGTGTTTTCGTTTGGACACAAATTATCTGATTATTGTCGTTTTTAAAATTTTAAGTAAATAAATAGTCTGATTTTATATAATGTAACCCATGAAAATTGATCATCAATACTACCTAATTCTTTACAACAAACGGGTTACTCACATACAAACTTGATACTTAACTCTCACAAAGGTAAAAGGAGATTTGATTCCAACTCGTTTCGACTATATTCAAGACCCCATCATCCCATCATCCCTTTTTGTTTTAATTTTCACATAAATTTTTTTTTCTTTTTAACTTTTTACCCCTTAAATTTTACACAGCTCACAAAGATCCCTAAATTTACTAAAAAGATATATATTAACCCCCTCACTTATATAATTAATTATATTTTAATAAGTATTAAACGTATATATATTATCAATAAAATAACGTCTGTAAGATTTTCAAATTAAGTGTCGAATAACAATATTTTTTAAAACTGTATCAATATGTAGATTTTATATATTTTTTGTATCTTATTTAATCTCTTTGTTAATTCTAACACTAAATCAAAAAAATTATAAAGAGTTTAGAAATGTTTTAGCTTTACTTTATAAATTAAAAACATGAACTTTTTTTGTTTTTTATATATATTTATTGTTTTAAAATTTTTAAAATGACACAAATAATTTTCAAATGAAAAAAGAATTGGCACATTTCTTTCTATAATTGATTATTAACTTTTTTTATTAAATTAATACTCTATTATGAAATTAATAATATATACTACCTTAAACATAACTATAAACGAACATTTACGTTTCTTTTAAATTTTCTTTAACTTATAATTGTTTATAAATAATAATTATATTTGTTTTGATAGTTTAATGGGTAACTTTTTAAATACCGCAACAACGCGCGGACCAGAAAAAACTCGTTGAGCACATTTACTAACTTCCTAAAAAGAAAAAACGCCTTAATACTTATATTTAGTTAGATACAAGTAATAAATCAATTGACTCAAAGTATAATATTACTCGTTTACATCACACGAATAAGAAAAAGAAGACGGAAAGTAAAGAACTACTCGTACAACAAAGCGTTAGGCATCAGAATTAGGAGGACAAAATATAAAATAATCAGTAGTAGCCAATGCATTCTTTTGACATTGGGACATTTAGCAGATTGATGATTACATTTAACCAACGTTCAGGGTTCGGTTAATTTAGGTAACTATATACGTAATAATCACATCTTAGATGCTTCACTTACATAATACAACACCGCAACACTAGTCCCTTCGGGTCAACTCTTCCGTCATCGTTTCCTGCACGAAACAGAACACGGCCTTTTAATTTCTGAGATTAGAAAAAAAAAAAGAGTACAAAACACTTTGTCTATATAGCATCGATAACGACAACCACCTGAATGTTTTTGTTTGTCATGAACAAATCCATGTGCTAGTTACATATTTAAGATAATTATGGTATATTAGTGCTTTATTGACGTCTACTTGAAAGTGAGTTTGTTTGTTATGCTAATAGACAAGAAAAGTGAGGTGACGATTCTTGACTCTTTAATCCAAACGTCAAGTATACCATCTCCATTTCTTCTATAGGCGTGAATTTTTAAGGTTTAAGGGTTTGGTTACAAAAATGTTAGTTCTACGAGAAAGAAAAAAAGTAGATAATATCCAATTTGCCCCATCTTTCCAGCATATTATTTAACGTGGAATCTAAAACGTGAATAGGATTCATTCACTGATTTACTTGACGGAGAGATAAAAAACGACGCACCTTCAGGAGGCTGAGTGAGTTTTCTGTTTTGTGAAGAGGTCATTTCTTTCTTGAGTTGAGTCAATATGTCCTCCATTGTGTACTCTCGTTGCCAATCGGCAAGCATGGGGAAAAGAGACGGTTCCACCTGGCAAATTCACACCACCGTGAAGTCAATTATAAATTACAAGCAGTCATGTCATATAGAAGGTTTATAAAGGAGAATAAGAATAGCACACACCACACCCGTCTCTTGATTCACACAGCTCATATTTATTCGTGATTGAAATTTCACAGTTGGTGGTTTTTCTGGATACTCGAGGCCGCAAAATAGTTTCAGCTGATAGATACGCCCTTCATGAACAGTCTGACAAGTAAAAATTAATGACATTAAATAAAATTAAGGATGATGAGTTGATGACCAACTTTTCCAAGTCTCACCTACAAAAAGGCATTTCGGCCAAGTCAAAGACGTTTTTAAGGTTTTTACTCCTTAAAATCACAAAAACACTCTGCGATCTTGCAATTTTGACTTTGACCCAAAAAAAAAAAACATGCTTGCGCAAATAATGATATGTTGCGAATTTTTGCAACAAAAAAAAAGTTTTTCGTATACAAAATCTTAGCGCAATTGTCAATATATACACGGAAAACAACTCCTTAAAATACAGACAGACTAAGCATGACTTTCCCTTGATTTATTTTTTCTCAAAAAACAAAATCGCAAGATCACATCGTGTTCTTAGGATTTTGAGAGTTAAAACCTTAAAAAGTCTCTGACAGGGTCAAAATAGGGCGGGACCGGGTTAGGTTAACATTATTCCTAAAAATCTATTGAAGATGCTTAAAGTGGAAACTAACATCAGCTAACAGATCATTTGAAACTTGACGATAAATAAAATCAATCAAAATCATGGTCAAAAAAATAAGAAAAGTTACATTTGATGGGCCGATAATAGTCCCTGTCCATGATTGCATGTACACATCGTCGCCATCATCCATCCCGTAGCTGACAGTTCCATCACCAATTCCCTTTTCTCCTCTTTCGAGTTCTTCTAGTAATCTAAAGCTCCTTGGAACTAAATTGAATAAAAAATTATGTTAAAACATCATAACTGGAGTCTATGTTAAACATCATAACTACAGTCCTAACAATCAGTATATTAAATAACGAACTGATGTAGATACTCTCCATACGATAATTTGCAAATCCGTACAACCATCCCACATATAACTAATCATCCAAATGCAATATTATATACAAAATTATTGTAGACCGTTGAAAGTGGGATGTAACAAATTGATCACTTTTAAAGTCTAAAACAATCGTAGAATCTAGCCAAATGCAGGGGATAATGATAACTACTTTAACCTTTTGGTTTCTGCATATTTTAAGCGTTTCTGGTTGCTTTTTACCACTTTGGTTCTTATATTTTCCTAAAGCCTCGCGATACTTTCTTTTGTCATACTTCCAACTTTACACGTAAAGTCAATGGAATGCCCTCTTTGGTTAATCACAAAGCTAATATGTAACCCGCCCTTTCTCTTTAAGATAATGATCAAACACATATTCGTACTTTACCAACAAACCTCTAACTACAAAAGAAGTCATTTTCGCAAACTCTTATAAATGAAACCATATAATACTGTTTTGTTCCAGAAAAAGAAGACGAAAAGCTACACCTTGACTTTATGATTGGCTACTATTTAAATATAAATAGAATGCAAACTGTAACATTTCAGTGTAAAATATAGTAACTACTAACTACTTTAACCTTTATAACATCTATATTATTGGTAAACAGGTACCGATATGCATATCAAATTTGTACTTAAAAAGTATAACATTATCAATTTATCATCAACAATAAAACCTTAATGTTTTGTCTCGAACCAAGGCTTTACCAATTAGCCATAGCTCAATCAGTACCGCCACCGCAAACGCTCAGGCCCCACACGTGTGATATAAAAGGTCAGGGGTTCGAATCCGTACCCCAACACATGTGGATGATTTGTGAACAATTTTACCCGACGTTGATGCTCCTTGCGGGTGGGGCGTACATTAACCATTTCTTTTTTTGTCACAATGGATAACATTTTTATACTTTATAAAAAAAACAATAACTTATTAACAACATTCACAAATTTAATAACAACAACAACGATATCCAATCCCGTCAGGGACAAGGTACAAGGAGGTGAGATGTAGACAGTCATATCTCTACCCGGGACTCGGCCAATTCCTAATAACCTTGTGAATATATAACTAAATACTTAGTACTAACCCTAACAGTCACAAATTGGAGACCACATAAAAATCTTCAAATTCAACAAATTAAAAGTAAATAAATCCAATTAACGAATAATTATAATCATACCAATAACTGTTGAGCCTTCGGATCCCATTTGTCTCGGTTTTGGAGCTAAAACTAAAAGGACTGGTAATAGAAGAAGCTAATCTGTTCGACATATGTCTTCCTATTGTTGTCGAGTGAAAGTGTTTCAGTGAGAGTACAAGTTTTCATGCATGGGGTATGGTTTGATAAACCGGATATGGTTTGGAAGGAGGAGGAACTGGAGTGGTTGTAGTGATTCTTAGTATTTGGTCCCTACACTTGATGTGGTCTTCATGTTGATCCTTCGAGTTTGTATTTAGTAAATTTACAAGTAGGGGCGTTGATTAGGTTGGGTTAGTGGGTTTTGGGTTATTTAGGTTTTGAGTTGTGAGAAAAATATTCATACCCATATCCGAATAACAATATGGGTTAAACGGGTTTGGGTTATTCGGACTTGGGATATCCAGGTATGACCATTTTAACCCATTTTACCCGATTAACAACAAATATGGTTTACAACTAATTGGATTTTAACTAAGAGATTATACTTAGTTATAAATTTCATATTAATGAAAGAGGTCAAATCACAACGTGTAAAATATGTTCAACTTATCGTCGATTTTGTCATTTTATAACCATTTCATCTTACAAAACCCAAAAACGAAACAAATATTTATCTTTAAATAACTTTCTGTAAGTTTTTTATATTTTATGAAAATAAAAACAAACCAATTTGAAGCAACTAATAATAATTTTATTAAGCATAACTAATAAAATTGAACATAAGTTATTAATACATTTATAGGAGTTAACTTAATCGGGTTATATGGGTTATGCGGGTTATCCAAATGAAAATAAATAGACTCGTTCATTTACCATATAAGCTTCAGGTTATTCGGGTTTGACCCATTTAACCCGAACTCATTTTGGGTCGGATGGGTTATTCGGGTTCGGGTAAAAACGACACCCCTTATGTAAAAGTATTTCACTTTATTATATACCCCACTATCAGAAGTCTCAATCGACAGCCAACATAAAGAACTAAGGAAGGTAAATCATATGTGCATAATAGATGAGAGGTACTCGAGTTTGAACTTCGATCTCCACTACATATTCTCAACCTTAACACTAAACAACAATGAAGTATGATAATTGGTTTATCATGACAAGACGGAAGTGCTACCATTAGACTCGACAAAATTGTTGTGTAGATTACATCAAAATTTTATAATTTACCGAAATCATGTTATAATTATACGTCATAAACTCACCGTAGTGTTGAGTATAATCTTTACTTAGTTGGTTTTGTGGTATAATTCATTATTAGTAATTTTGCATATACAATTAGGGATTTGATATAAAGTGAGGTCTAATCATGGGAATTGCATGGTAAAAACACACATAACAAGCGATATTTAATGTGGATATTGCTGTTTATGCTTACAAATCGATGTCGAATACGAAATTAATAGATGTGAAATAACTTTACACATCGTTATGTGATCATAAGTTTAACTGTCTATATAAGGCATTGAGCAAATATGTATATATAAAGTTATAATGTTTTGCTGCTAGTTTTGTACGATATGATTCGTGTTGCCGAGATATCTTAGGATGTAAAGTTATTGTATTCAAAAGTGAAATCTATTCATGTAGCTATGCTGATATTAAAGGATGGAATGTAATATATCTTTGCATATAAGGCCATGGTGCTCGTAAAGGAAATTTAATCAAGAAGACGAAACAATATATCTCATTGGCACATCACATAATACGTTTTCGTATAATTTATCGTGATTGATAGTACATAGCATATACATGATACGAGTTACATTATTCAAGATAGTTTGGCGTACCTTGTTATATATTTAAAAGACTAAAACTTGGTCGACGGATATTTATAGGTAGAAAGTATGTAAGGTTTTCATTACTGAAATTTAAAGACTAGAACTTGGTCGACGCATATTCTTAGATAGAAAGAATGTAAACTTTTCATAACTAAAATTTAATCATCGTCATATTGGTGATTAATTCTTAGTTCTTGTATACATGTTGAGAATTCCTATTCGTTTGAGATATCGAAATCACTCTACTATGCAACTGTTCTTGGTATTTTAAGATTAATTTCCTAAACAATCTTATGAGATTACATTTTCGTACAGTATCATTGATCTGTACAGATAATTACATCTTCGTACAGTATCATCGATCTGTACAAATAACTAAGTTGCTTAATATATCTACATAATGAAATTTTCGACTACTCGTGACACAAAATAATCACATATGCTTTCTTTGACCTAATAAAAGGGTTATTGCAAGAAGTTAGTAGCCTAACTGAGTTTTTTTGTTTAGTAGAAAGTTGAACAAATTCATGAGCTCATATGTAACTGTATGATTTTAAATCATTCATAAGCTCGTATGCTTTCTTTGACGTAAACCCCTCAAAGTACAATTACATATGAGCTTATGAATCGTTTTAGTCTATAAGATACAATTTGTTAAGATATACTATAAACACCAAGAAACAGAATTGAATAATGGTAAAACACAATGCATTATCACTTCAATATGCCTTTTTTTGTTTGAATTTCGTGACCCGAAAGTTTAACATGTATCATTGATCTACAGTAAAGATTCTTAATATACCTAAATAAGGAAAACAGGGATTCTAGCCTTACAATGTGTTTTCCTCTTTAATTGAACCGCGCATATGCCTTTTCCCAGATATGTACGGTTATTGCAGGTTCTTAGGTTAATTGAGTTTCCGCGTCAAACTTAGAATGTAGGATACAACTTCTTAAGAAATAAACAGTAAGAATCAAAACTGAAATACAAATAAACACAATGGCGGAATTATGTCTTAGAATGACCGTAGTAAACAATGCTTGTCTATCGCATATATTTTCTTTCAACCAATGTAGGGCTATCGAAAGAAACTCAATCTAACTGGTTTAATACATCTACTCATCGCTAACGACATAATTTAACTGCAAAACTCAATTATTCAAAGACGACAACGAATCATGTAAACAATAACACATTTCTTTCACTCAAACATTAAACTATTCTAAATCAATCCATAGCATAAACAACTTTATCAATACCTCCAAATTAGTTGGAATATGTAACATCAATTCATAACAACTTGTTCCCAATAATCAAAACATCATCAAACATATACAAAAACTCGAAAAAATTGATAAAAACCCATCAATTACTCAAAAATTCTCGTCATCATCATCATCATCAACATTAGAAAAAAACTAAAACAACGCGAAAAATAACATAGAAAAGTTTAATATCATATCAAATTACTAATCCGCGCTCGATATCAATTGTTAATAACTCCATCAAACCTTGTTCCATTCATCATCATAACCCTAAACTCATCAAAACTAATCATACCATCCCCATTCACATCAACTCCATCAATCATTTTTCGGCACTCGTTAATCGAGCAATCTTCTTCTAAAGAGCCTAAAACCTTCTGCAACTCCTCAGCCGAGATCAATCCATTCTTATCAATATCGAAAACCGAAAACGCCTCTTTCAAATTCTCCAACACATCAGCTGAGTCAACATCTTTAGTATTCAACTCAATAAACTCATTCAAATCGATAAATCCATCTCCATCGGAATCCACCTCCTTGATCATGTTGTCCAGCTCCTCATCACTAGGTCGGTGACCTAAGCTTCCCATAATCGATCCGAGTTCGGAGGAGGAGATCTTTCCGTCGCCATTAACGTCGAATTTTTTGAAAACTTGTTCAAGTTCTTCTTCGATCCGGTGAATCGGTGGCGGCGGTTGCGGTGGTGATGTGGCGGTGGATGAATCGGTGTCGTTTTTCTTTTTCCGGTTGAATAGATTCTTCAATCCCATCGAATTGAAGAAATTGATTGAGATTTGATAAAACTAGGGTATTTGAATTGGAATTGGTATATATATCTATATCTATATATATATAGATATAGATATGTGTGTGTGTGAAGAAAACTGGGGAAATTGGGAGCCCTAATAATTCGGCATATTAAAAGGAATCATAGTTATAGTTGGTTAGTGGTTAGTTTGAGAAGGAGAAGGAATGCAGAGCACGATGAGTGAATGGAAACCCCGTTCTGGTTTCCTTTTCTTTTTACAATATAAATATATATAGATATAGATATATAGATACAGTTTATGTATGTATATATATAATGTTGACAAAAGAATAATAATGGTTTTTTAAATGTGAACATATTGATTGTGTAATTATTACTTTCTAATTCATTAATATAAATCTAAAAGTAGATTTTTATTTTATAAATAAATAAATAAAAATTGAGGTAGTAAACTAGTAATGGGGAATGAATTTTGACAAAATGTGAATATGTTGATTGTGTTTTGGAGCCTAGTTTTGGGATTTCAATCGTAGGTGGAGCTAAAATTTGAACTTAAGGATATTTATTGAAATATTTTTTTGAAATTTGATATATTAACTATAATTTATATAGAAACTTGAGCTAGTTGAAGTGGATCGAGCATCCTCCAGTCTCTACTAGCTCTGGTCCTAGTCGTAACAATTGTTGGAGAAAGATTAAGATGTCAAAATTTCAAAAAGTCGAATAAGGCAACGAACATATATATAGAAATTAATAATAAAGAAGTTGAATATGAAATATATAAAGTTGGAAAAGAAAAAGAAAAAAAAAACGTTTATAATTCAATCGAGATTTTTTTTTCAGAGAAGTCAATTTCGTTTTAAGTTAGATCTTCAAAGACCGCCAAGTTCGAAAGGGATGCCGACCATTTCCCGATCTAACGTTTTTTAGATATCTTCTTGATTTCCTTTATTTAGCATTGATTTTGTTTCATGTCATCTGTTCATTGTTAAATATATTACTTAGGTAGATGTTTTAAATAACCGAATCATTTGACCAATCTTGCTAGTGTACAAAGTGGTTTTTATAAAGTTATCTACAACGTAATGGACGTGGGTTCAACTTTATAGACGTCGTTGTTAATCATTTTAATCGTATGACCATGTTGAAAAGAAAAAAGATATCGTTAGCACAGTGCATAAAAGTAGCTAGAAAGCCTTTTGTTATAAGGGTTCGTTAACTTGTGACATAATAAATACATATGACATATGTTAAGCTAAAATGAATATATGTAGATTTAAAAAAATTAAATAAAATATTTAATTATATATTAAATACAAATTTCAAGTTTTAAGGTACATCCATTAAATATGTAATTTAATATATGCTTTTAAACATGACAAGATACACGGTAGAGTATAAAATTACAAACTTCTCTTATAATAATTTTATCGTGATATAAAAAATAGTTATATTTATATTACTTTTAATAGGTGTGTCTTTTTAAAAGTCAATTCAAAAAACATAAACAATAAAACTTCATCAATTTAATTAATATTTATTTACTTTACCATTTTGTGAAAAGTTTTACAAGACGATGTAAAATAGATAGTTACTCTAATCATAAGAGTATGAAAATAATTATAATTATGTTATTTTTATTTTGAAATCTTGTTCCTGAAAAATCAATCCGAAAAACATAAACAAATCTTTTATTTCTATTTATTTAATCAATATCTTTTACTTTGTCTTTTTATAAAAAAGCATCGTACTCGACGTTTACTTTTAGACTATGCGGAGTGGTTGTGTGTAAGTGATAATGATGTGGAGAGATAGAGGTGATTTGTAGGAAAGAGAGTATGATTTTAGGAAAAAAGGTGTGATGATGTGGAGTGATAGAAAATGGTGGAGTGGTTGTGTGTGGGTGATGATGATGTGGAGTGATAGAGATTATTTTGTAAAAGTTGTATTTTTATTATTTTTTTTATATAAATGAAATTAAAAAAGTTGTATTTTTATAATTAAAAAAAAACATACTACAAGTGACTTTTGTTAAAAAAAAACATATTACAAGTGACTTTTGTTAAATTCTTATTTATCGTGTAAGGATAAATTCTTATTTATCGTGTAAAAAAAAAACATACTACAAGATTATATCTCGTGTAAGGACCTTTAATTATAGACTTTTGTTAAATTCTTATTTATCGCTCGGTTTAATTTACGTCTATCATTTTAATTTCTACGTCTCGTTGGACATCCATTTTTTTTCTAGTTTTCCATAACCGAATTACAAGTGAGTTTTAGTTTAAATGACTTAAGGATCGGGTTGGCCTAGTCTAAACTAATTACTAGACGACCAAGCCCACCAAAGATTTTACTTAACCTAAACCCTAATCATATTTAATCAAATAACAAAAAAACCCTAATCTCCTTTTCCTTTTTCTTTCCTACCGTCACCTCCAAAACCCTAATTCGCCCTTCCCCTTTTGCAGTTCGGCCGCCACCCTTCTCCACCATCATTACCGCCATCATCAGCCACCAAGGAGATCTTCGAAACCTCCTTCATCATCATCGAAATCGGTAATTATTATGCTCATGAGTTTTTAAACACTTCACAACGTCTATAATTAAACACGCCAGCGCCCTTAACGCCGTGACCACTACCACGCCTCCGCCCATAACGCCGCTGTAGGAGTGGTGGAGGGCGTTATTAGGGGCGTTATAGCCGCTGACTGGGCCTATAACGCCCCTTTTCTTCTCCACTCCGCGTAGTCTTAGGACAAGTTATTGCTACTCAAGTTTGAGGAGTGAGAAACAATTACATCTTTGTAAAGGTGAATAAAAAGTCTATCTTGATGAATCTCGTGAACGGCTAAGTATCAACATACACGCATTCGAGCAAACTCCTAAACCACAAGTAATCATCTAAGACCAGGATACACATTAGGTAAAATACAATTCGATAAAATTTCTATATAATTGAACTTAATGATACCTTCTAATATGAAAAATACATTTAATACACATTGAATTAGGGGTGAGTATGGTTCGGTTCGGTTTGGCACGTTTTTTGCATAAAACTGAAACTAAAGCAAAAATTTCGGTTTTGAAAGGGTTAAGAACCGTTTGGTTCAGTTTTTTGTTTTTGGGTCATATTCTGCTCGGTTCAGTTTTTAATCGATTTTTATAACCATTGCCTAGTTCAACTTAATAAACAACATTGTAATTGTTTACTTCTAACAAATAATGGTAATTTTCACACATAGAATCACAAGACTAAATCATTTTGTTATACTAACTATAATAATTTTGGCATAAAACATAAGTATAATCTATATATATATATATATATATATATATATAGGAAGTGAATATGAGGCTGTTACACATATAAGCTTACATGCAAAACTCATCAAAAAATATGTCGTTTTGTTAAAAATTCTTCAAATTTATATAATTTTAATTATATTTATTAAACTAACTTTACAAATTTTTATCTATTCACATCTTTTTCTTCATTAATCATGTCTTTCAAAAATATAAGTTTTTTTGTCATCACTGGGCATCTATCGAAGTCACTTTTTATAACTTCTTCATAATAAACAATGACCCCCTGCATTTTGGGGATCACCTCTCCCTTGATGAATATAGGACAAATCAAGCGTTGAAAAACATTTAAACTACAAAACGACATAGTTTTTAATGAGTTTCGCATGTAATCTTACATGTGTAACAGCCTCATATTCACTTCCCTATATATATATATATATATATATATATATATATACATATATATATATATATATATATATATATATATATATATATATATATATATATATATATATATATATATAGTATGTGGATCAAATACAAACCATGCTTAAAATACATACCAATAAGTACGTTTTAAAAAATTATTTAAAAATAATTAAATAAAGTTTTTTTCACATTTTTTTCGGAGAATCTTCCTAAAATAACCTCCAGAATCTTTTTATGAAATAAAAAAAAAATTGATTTTTTTCGGAAAAAAACGTAGATGCATTTTTTCGGTAGATGCATTTTTCTAATTTTATAAAAAATGCATCTACTTATTTTCAAATATGCATATAATTTATGGATAAAACTGCATCTTATTATTAATATTACAAAAAAATTGAGTTAAAATGCACCTTATTTTTGAAAATACATCGACTTTTCTAAAAAAATGCATCTATCGAAAAAATGCATCCAAGTTTTTAAAAATAAAAAATGTCGGTAAAAATGAATTTTTTATTTATTTCATAAAATGATTCTAGAGGTTATTTTATGATGATTCTCCGAAATAGTTTAAAAAAAACATATTTTTTACTATTTATAAATTGATTTTGGAGTGTTCCTACCGGTATGTATTTTAAGCATGGATTGTAGTGGAACCTCACCCTATATATATATATATATATATATATATATATATATATATATATATATATGTATAGGTAGAGGTTCTTATAAAACCGAATATAAAGTAAAATAAGTAAAGAGAAATGAAAAAATAATTTATGATATGTGTAATTTTGTATTATATTTATTTATTCAATTATAACAAACTTTAAAAAATCAAGTTTGATATGCATCAAAATATATATGATTTATGGGCTGTGAATCAAATTCATAGTTTTTGTGAAGTAAATATTCAAATTTGATGCACAATAATAAAACTACTCATTTTTTGATGTACAACAAAACTTCTTTTTTTAAAGTTTAAAATATGGTTAAAATGAACGATAATACACAAATTCAAACCTTATAAATAATTTTTTAATTTTATTTACTTATTTTATCTTAAGATTTTGTTTGCAAGAACCAACATCTATATATATATATATATATATATATATATATATATATATATATATATATATATATATATATATATATATAAATGGATTGATTCAACATATTTTTATTTTGATTAAAAGTTTTATACTTTTAAAAATATCACTTTTATATAGTTATGATTCAATATATCCATAAAAATAGTTATGATATTACGAATTCTAACTTCGATTCACAATTTCTATTAATTTTTTTAAAAAGTTTTTTGAATCAAAATGAAAATTTGTTGAATCATTGTGCTTTCTCACGTTCTTACGAAAATTTTCTCACCGGATCCAGATCCTATATATATATATAAATTATATTTTAGTTGTATATTATAAATGGTTCGGTTTGATTTTTAGAGTAAAACTAAAACCAAACTGAATATTTCGATTTTTCGTAAATCAAAAACCGAACCTAATCAAACCGTTGATTCTTGCTTTGATTCCGTTATTTCAATCCGATTATTTTGGTTTTCTCAGTTTCGATTCAACTTTCGATTTTTATGCCCCTACATTGAATATTGAAAACTTTATGATTTCTTGATCCTTTCCAAGAAGACATTATGATATCATTTATTGTATATAAAAACTAGTTTATTGACCCGCCTAATACGCGGAGAATTATATCAAAAGATATATAATGTTAACAAAGAACATATAACTTATATAAAAAGATTAATAGAAAGGTATTAGGCATGTAGACAAAATGATTATGTTAGCAATTGTAAAGTTAAAATTAAATTTACTATGTAATTCGGAAAAAACCTTATTAAAAATAAAATAATTATAATATATAAAAAAAACTAAAAATATTGCGTAAATAGGACGAAAAAAGCAGAAGATTTTTTTAAATGATATGTTTTCCGTTTATATGCAAAACACTCGTAAAACAATAAAATAATTCTATTTTCTTTTTATAATATATAAAAAAAACTAAAAATATTGGATAAATAGGACAATAACAAAAAAAAAAAGATTTTTTTATATGATATGTTTACGTTTATATGCAAAATACTCGTAAAACAATAAAATAATTTTAGGTTCTTTTTATACTAAAAATGTGTATGTGTGTGAAGAAAAAATATGTTTTGTATTTTTTAAAATTAATTTAAAATACAAGTGTTATATTATTTAAAGTATAAAGGTTAATTAGTTTTATTTAATTATTACTATTTAAAATAAGGGTTAAATTATTTAAAGTAAAGGGATTAAAATAAAATTATTAATGATGAAATCATCAAAATGATCTAATGGTTCAAATTAAAGTTAGATTTCCATCTAATGGCTATTACTTTGTCAAATGGCATTTTAGGCCTCTCTTTTATTATATATTAAGATAAATATTATCATTTCAAATTGAATATTATCTTATTTTATCGGTGACATAGATTTAACGTTTTTAGAAGTCTTTCTATTTTGGCAACTCCGAATAAAACTATATTCCAATATAAAAGATGTATAAATATCATTTGATCAAGAATATGTCTTGATAAGAATATATTTCAAAAGATTCAATTAATTATTTCAACTAATCCAACGATGCCATCATTTAATATGATGACTGGAAAAAAGGGAAGGAGATGGGATGATAGCGTTAGATTAAACCAGCTTTGATACCATAACCATATATATATTTGAGCATCAAAACCTGAGAATATGAATTATTATAAGAATAGTAGTAGCACATCGAAATCACTGAATAAAGAAAGTAACTGATACTTTGAATTCGGAATATCTATCTTCGCCTTTAGCCCTTGTGGTTTTGAATAAAAATAACACAACCACAAGAGCAAACGTCTGGAGTAGTAACAAATAGCTCCAATATCCCAGGAATCATTCTGGAAAGGGGGGAAAGATAAAAAGACAGGAAGAAAAAAAACCCCATACCGACCACCCATTGATAAGTTCAATAGAAACAAAAACTACTACGATAGATATACAATTTACATTTTATACCAGACTAAGAAATACACGGAGTCAATTTTCATAGATGTAGTTGTCCTGGGCCTTTTCTGGACGCCCTTGAAGGCGGCCTGTTTAACTCTTGCACAGGTGAAGATCCCTTCACTTCTTCCGGTTTTTCTACCTCCTTCACCTCCTGTATATACATGAAAATTATAAAATATAAAAATATAAAATGACAGTTTAAATGAAACGAGAATAGGGAAGGAAAAAAACCTTCGAGGATATGGAAATGTTGCGTGAACGTGCTTGTGATTTTGAATGCAAACGATGTTGTTTTTGCATTTGTTCAAATTGTTGAAGCCAGGATGCGAAATTTATTCCATTATTCACGTTACGAGAAGCATCGTTCGTATTACCATCTTCTGATAACTGTAGTCCTGTTGACATGTAACTGGTTTGTGCGGAAGATGATGTACGTTTCAGTTGGTCGTTGTTGAAGGAATATGAAGGTACTGTCTTCAAACGAGTCCTAAGGATCTTGAATGCTGCACTTTGCTGAACAGAACATGTAAATAAACACGTGTCTGTATTCAATTTTGTCGGGAAAGTTTGTTTATTACGCAGATGGTCTCTAAAAGTGAAACTTGTAACAATCATAGTCACTAAAATGGAAACTTATAACATTGATACTCACTAAACTTCTAACACAAAAATCGACCTTCGGGACTATCAATGTTACAAATTTTAATTTTAGGGACTATCCGTGTAATAGATAAACCTTTAGGACGAAACCATAATTTGCTATATAACACAGGGACGATGTATGTAATTTACTAAAAGAAGAAACAGCAGCAAACTGCATTAATATGAAATACCTGCGGAAGTAACATAAGAAGACCATAGAGAGATTTTAACAACCATGTATATCTTCCGGGTTCAAGAAGCTGCATGTAACATACCGAAATAGTCGGCAAATGAATAAATTAACAGAAACAAAAAAAGAGCTAATGAACAAAGTTTAACGCGGTTTCCAAATTACCTGCAGCCTAAGATAAGCAAAAATGGGAGTCTCCAACAGGTGTATCAATTTATCCAGTTGAACTAAGAATCTGACGTTTATATCTTCCTCGGTTAGCGACTGAATAACAGAACTTGCATGTTGATACGCCTATAACATGCAAAAAATAAACGAGAAGAAGATTAGATTTAACATAATTTATATTTAGGGTATAGCACAATTAAGTTTCTAGGGCTTGCCTGTGCTAATAAGCAGAGACTTATTATGGCCATCGATGAATGGCTCCATGAGGCATATAGAGCAAGAAAGAAATCTTTTCCAGCAGAATCTATTAGAGATAGCTTTAAAAGATCCCGTAGGTCGGACAATTCAGAAGAAGTAAGCAGAATCAAATTTAATGCCTGAAATACAATGAAAATCAAAACAATATTACGTACAAAAAAATGGAAGCGGGAGAAGCAATGAAGAATGCATCAATTTGGCATTTTGTAAGAATATAACAGAAAAAAAACCTGAACCATAGCACATGCAAAATCTAGGTCTGCTTCCCCTTCGAGAATCTGAGAGAGCTCACGGTATACTCTTTCAGAATCTAGAAGCACACAAAGTCGGCGAACAATCACAGCACCGCGTCTGAAGGGGTAAATAAAAAAAGGTCAGAACATAAATCCATCAAGAAATGAAAAGGCTGAAGCATATTTTAATAACCATAACACGGATCACCTTTCAAGAAGATCCTGATCTATTCGGAACTTATTAACTAAAAAAACAACTAGCTGGTGAAAGTTATGATGGTCTTTCGCTATGGCTGCATGTACGTCCAGCACCAGGAGCACCACCTAAAACAGGATACCATAAAACAGCTAATAGAAGTCTATAAAAAATAACAAACATCGGAAATGAAAAATAATTACTTCCTCCGTTTGTTGTTTATTACCTGATCAGAGGTGTCTGATAGCGACTTCAAAAGAGTGTCAAAAATATCATTCAGAAAAGTAAGAACCTGTTAAAAACATGAGATCAAAAATATCACATATTTACCTATTTCTCATTGTAAGACCAGAGAACACATTAATTTAATGCAATGCTACCTCTGCACGGTGTCTATTTAAAAGAGTTGAAATCCAGTGCAATGATTCAATTCGAGTAGCCTCGTGCTCACTAGATAACTGCCTGAAACATTAAGAGGATAAAACAATATTCAACAACATATATCAAAGAAATATATAGAAAATATAGAATAAAGGTAAATTTAGTAGTTTAGTGGTAATGCAGACCTCCTTGCAACGGAGAGAATTGCTCCAACATCAAACCCTTCAGCAGGGTCAGCCTGGATTGCACGAAGTTCTTCGTTTGTTTCACGGGCTACCTGATATTCACAACTTAGCATGTCAAACTAATAACAAACTGAAAATGGAGAAATCGGAGAACATGGCAGATTTCAGCGAACATCTTTGAAACATAAGAAAATACTGTAGACTTACAATGCGTATTCTCTCTTCTTTGTCAGCTATGCAGGGCAAGATAGCTCCCAATATATCGGCATAATAAGGTACGAGCTGGTCTCCACCAAGTTTGACAAACTCGTTTATCTGCACAAAAAAAGTTATCTAATGAAACCCCTAAATAAGCATACTGCACATTTAACTCCAATACCATATACTATGTTTATCTGCAGGGAAAATATATGGATAATTAAATTGGAGTATTTTCACAATGACCTTACCCATGTCATTGCAGTCCAACGAGTAAATTCATCAGGGGAAGCTGCTCTTTGTACAAGTATTTCAGCCATTCGACCATAGTCTACAGACTTCAAGGGTAAATCTGCTGGAGTCAGAAATTTACAAATAAACGATGATAACAGATTTCCTATAAAGAAATCATACCGGGGAGTTCTTAATCTCTTGAAGGAATTCCGAAAGTGCTGAATCAGCTTGCTGTCGGATTTCATGGCTGGAATCACTTAACATATTAAATAAACCTGCCACGTCATCATGTCGGTGAAGTTTATAAATGTTAGTAACAAAGAACAAGTGAACCGCAAGATAACGGAATATTAATTTAGAATTTAAAAGTAAAATCATTTACCATCAAGAAAATCGGGAAGGAAACCAAGCATATCTATGTCGGGAACACTGTCCAATACCGTGATCCATCCCACCAAAAACTGACGAACGTAAGGATTCAAGACATTCATACGCTCCCTCAACAATGGTATAAATTCCTCAATGCTGATAACAAAAAGAGCAAGATATAAGAAATAAATTTGACAGACATTTAAAGTAAAACCATATAAATTAACATAAAATTCATTAGTCACCTGAATTGATCACTTTCAGTCACAATGTCCTGTTTTTACAACAAGTAAAACAACAATTCAGTTATTAGCAGTTTAGAACCACACACAACATGGCAAGGCGGCTTATTATATAAAAAGAAACTTGCCTTTACGAGTCGATCTAGAAGATGTGCAGCACTTTGTACATTGGGATCTGAGTCTGCTGAAAGCTTGCACAATGCATCAAATATCTTGTTAAAATGGAAGATGAACTCTCCTCTTACAACCTGCAAAAAGGATGAGATAAGACACAAACGTTTTTCGACAAGGAATCAAAATAATTTAGTCTGAATTAGTCCTCACCTTAGCAATATTGTATAAAGCTTCACAAGCATAATATCGAACTCTGCTATCTTGATCGGAGAAAGAATTTATCACTGGTGGTAGAATTTGCTGGCAGGTTATATGAGAAAAAAAGAATCAAAATATAGAATAAAAATGAACGACAGAAAAAACAGGTTAAGCGGTAAACTTATGCACTGATCACATCAACTGGTTACTTTTATAGTTTTATGTAAAGAAACAGACATAAATAGAGTATGTGAGAAATCTAGCATCAAGTGACATGAAATATGTTTTTTCCTAAAAGCAACTCTGCCCCTAGAAAAGTGAATTTAATAGTAATACAAATAGATCCGAATTGTGATTCTAATAACTTAAGGGCCTTGAAAGGAGGTTAAGCAGCATTTCATTATAAAAAGACACTAAAATCAACACCAACTGAAGACATGTACTGATGGACTCCACCAATTTGCCACAACAAACTTTAAACAACCATAAGCAGTTAGAAACAGCTTCAAACTAATGCCATTTGGCTTGGCAATATGTTGTAGTTCCCTAATAATCGAGGCTACTTGCTGGATGACCCCCAGGTTGAAGCCTAATGCTGAACAGTTAATTCCGAAGCCCATGGACTTTTTAACATCAACTTGAAACAACACAACCCTATCATGCTTACCCCCACAGTGAACTTGGGGTTCCCATCCCCAAGGGGCCATGAGCGAAATGGAATATTTAGTGTATACACATGACTGCATAGTTTTGGCTAATGGATGGAACTCTTTCCCATTAGAACACCCATCAAAAAGTGAAAGCTCCATAGTAACACAAAACTACACATGGCGTGCATACACCTGCCAACCCACTTTCTACCACATGACTTGAAAGACATTAAGTCACTAATATGTGCACCTTCCCTCCAAAAATTTAACAAAACTGCATTTACTGAACCTACGACCATCCACTTCAATGCCAGATTGCCAACTTCTCCATCTTGTTATGTGGTTTTCGTCGTGTCAGACTCATGCTGACACACAGCTACATATGACAAAGGCGAGGTTATTCGGTAATCTACATTGTCAGCTGCTATCTCAACAGGACGTTGCAGTGCAAGTACGTTTTCAACTTCTATTATGTTATTTCTTAAATGAATCTTAGTGTCAGTTATTTCCGGTAGTAGTAGGCTTATAGCTGTCCTTACTGTTTACGTAGCACCAAACCAAAAGCCATCCTTTAATAGCAAATCATTGATGTACAAAACTACAGCCATATATCATTTAACAAAACATATTAGCTACAGGATTTTCTCCTCCTTTGGATACTTAAGTCTGGGCTGTCTGGCTATGTATTTTTTGTAAGCTTGTCTCCACTTGATGGTTTAATATGAAAAAACAAGGGAAACCAAAAGTGGGAGTCCATATTCAGTGGCATCAGCTAAGAGGGTTAAACCGTAACATACAGGTACTCTTGCATACACAAGCAACTATCTCTATAACTCTTTAATGAGATTGACAAATTCTTCCGTCCATTTTGTCAATTGAGTACATTATTTAGCTGAAAATGGCTATGATCCTATGATCCGTCACAAAAAAAACAAATATGCCCTGATGTGTACTGGTCATTTTCTGGAAATCAATAGATCTAAAATATTTATCCCTAAAATAAAGGAAGTCTGATTAAACACAAAGTTGCCTACATATTATTACTACACATGCATAGTAAGGCAATCAGGGCATATACACATGATTAAGAAAAAATAAATAACCACAGCCACTTGTACTTTACACGAGTTAATAAATCTGTAAAGAGAACCAAAATAGAGAAAACTTCATACCTAGCACATGTTTAACTTAAATATCTAATGCTTTCAAGATATTGACCGCTCATTATGTCTCGCCTTAGCTATCACATATGAAACAACAAATTATATCCTAAATTTCTATACCAACGGAATAATACAAAGCAAAATGTCATATGAACATGAATCCTGAAAGAGCTTTCAGTAATTTTGATCTCATCTTAATAAACTTTACATTTATCGACAATCATGCACAAGTGATCTTCAATGTAGACTTTGGAATGCAACACCTGGTAGATTCTAGAACCATAGGGGTTCACCTCTATAATTTCAACTAATTTTAGATGAAATACTTCTTTTTAACTTATACACAAAGGAGATATAAATGAGGGGGGAAAGCCGACCATAGTCACATGGATCGCCAAACCCCAAGCGAATTTCGATCCGGTACGCACGATCCCAATTGTGGTACAGTCGCGATCCGGATCGCCAGGGATCGCGAACCAAAACTAAAAAAATGTCGTTTTCGAGCGAACCCAATTTTCGTTCCTAATCGTACGGGATCGCGTTCCCAATCATACCGGATCGCGTTCCCAATCATACCGGGATCGCGTTCCCAATTGAAAGGAACAAGTTTGACTCGGAATGGAATATGAATAGGTATTCTTCTTTTTTATATAAATAGCTTTGAACTTTGCAAAAATTTTTGTTCTTCAATTATGTTTTCAATTATGTTTTTCCTTCATCATTAAGTATTAAATCGGCTCAAGTGTCTTATGAATGTATGGTGAACTAGCAAGCCTATTAAAATATTATTGAGTTTAATTATAAGTTATGACTTGTAAATGTTTAATTATAATTATAAGTATTTGGTACACCGAACCGAAATATATGGTACACCGAACCGAAGCGAACCGGAATGAGCCTACCCACCCTCGTACCGGATTTTAAGAATTAGCGATCCGCGATCCCGTACCGAAGCGATCCACGTTCCATGTGACTATGAAGCCAACTGCTCATCACTCTACGTTATCTTATTTGATGATTGTACCAAATTATAGACCTATAAATCTATAAAAGAGATAGTAATACAGTTATCATTGTTTCTAAGACAAAAGTTAGGAAATTTATTCTTTGAAGGGAATAACCGGGTTAGAGAATCTCCACTAGCTCACATACATTTTCCAAAACCAAATTCTAATTATCATAATCCTACCAAAAAAAACTGACGTGATGCAAGGATATCGATAAGCCTACAAGATCCTAGTATCTAGTTCCAAGCGTAAATCAGTTAATGCATAGTGGCTATTCCAAAACTAAAATACTTCTATTCACTATTCAGGAACCGTAGCAGACAACACATCACATAAACAGATCCCTAAAAAATAGACAAAGCTATATTGGTTACATAAAACAATCATATAAAATCTCATTTGAAAGATAATAGTCACACGTCTCATTTATAAAATCTCATGACTACCAAGTTACAGATCTACCATCGACAATCATTACATATAGAGCAAGAAATGTAACATAATACATAATTACTACTATATCATAAAAAATTTACCGACTCTACAAATCTAGCTACTGTATCATTGAAATTTAAAACCAAACCTCGAGATGTTGTGCAGCTTCAGCACTCAAACCAACAGTAGCTGCAGCCAATCCAATCAAACCTCCCTATATAAACAAAAACATCAAAGTAAACGACTAAACTCCACAATTCCACAGCTATTATCGCTATCGTAATACCTTGCGGTGATTGGCTTGAGGCGAATAAGTATACTCATGAGTAAGCAAATTAATAAGAGAAGTAATCTTATCATGATCTCCAGCAGCTGTCAATTGCTTCACAATTCCTTCAACCTAATCAAACACCACAAAATCAATCCAAAACCCTAACTATTCAAAATTCAATCAAAATATTTAAAAAAATTAACCTCCAGTGCAGCATTTTTTCGCTTCTCATATAGCTTATCAGATAAGTTACGCAACACGGCAGCCGGAATTGCGGAATCCGCCATAAAAAATAAAAAAAATAAAAAAAAAGTTAAATTAAATAGAGTTAATTAGTGACGGATAATGATGATTAAAGTCTTTTTCTGATTTGTTCTAGCTGGAATCGAAACATTTTTGTCATGAATAATAATATGGAGTTATAGATCTGAATTGGAGTTTTTGATTGATCGGAAAATGGAGAGATGCCGGCCGGAGATCTGCCGGAAGTTATGGTTTATTAAGAGGGAAGGGTTGGGGTTTGTAATGAATGAATTGAATTTGGAAAGAGTAACGCGTGATGAGTTTCGAGTTGATCACACTTTTTTCCTTACCCAAGCTAATTATGTAAAGAGTTAATTACATAAATCGTCCCTATCGTATACCCAAAATTATGGATTTCATCCCTAAGTTTAAAAAGTTGCATAAATCGTCCAAGTTTAGAAATTAATTACGTTTTTTGTCCCTAATTTCTAATTTGCACCTGTAATTGGGGCACACCTTAGGGACCAAATCCGTAATTGAGGACAAACTTTAGGGACGAAATCTGTAATTGGAGCAAATCTTATGGACAAAAAAGGTAATTAGTTTCCAAAAGTAGATGATTTATGCAATTTTTTAAACTTAGGGACGAAATCCGTAATTTGAAATAAACCTTAGGGACGATCTTTGTAATTAACTCTTATGTAAATTATGAAAATATTATTACTACCACTTCTATAACCAACCAATATCTTCTTATTTGGTATTAGTAACAAATATTGTAAACTTGCTACTCGTATCAAGGTATTTTTGTTTATTGTTATACTTGTTTTATACCAAATCGGTATCGTATTTGTTTGTTTTTCTTAAAGTAGATCTAGTTTTGAATACAAACGGTAATGATATGATACTAGTATTATTGTACTTTTGTTAAGATTAATTATGGAGGAAAAGTTTTATGTCTATGTTATTTGAGAAGAATGAAAATTTTTATTTATGTATGTGATTTAACCGGTTCTTTTGTGATTGTTTCTAACTCTTATATGAACATGTCAGGATCTAACGAAATAAGTTTGTATAAAAACAAACGTACAGATTTAGATTTATCAAAGAAGTTGCAGCGGATCAACACTTTGATATTACAAGGTTTAGTGATTAACAGTTTATGTATATGAATATGAATGAATAATAACACAAACGAATCACCTCTAACAACCCCAATTATATTTTGATCAGATATATAACAAATATTTACAACGATATCAGGATCAAATGACACCTTCCTAGATTTTCTAGGTTTACATCACCGTATATTTTTTCTATGCATTCACTCTATGCATTCATCAAGATTTTATAACTTTGTTTCTAACAAACTCCTACGAATTCGTAGGAATAATAATTACAAAGATTTGATATCTTTGTAACCTTCCTAGTATATCAGAATAAAATCTAATCATATCTTATCATAAATTAATTTTATCTTCTCAACAGTATTAACTCTTGATAAGGCAGTAGTAACTGAGTTGCAGTAGTAATAAAATCTAATCATATCTTATCATAAATTAATCTTTATCTTCTCAGCAGTATTAACTCTTGATAAGGCAGTAGTAACTGAGTTGCAGTAGTAACCAAGTATTGGTAGTAGTTTTTTTTGGAACGGAAGTATTGGTAGTAGTAACTTGTATGAGCAGTAGAAACTTCCTAGAGCAGCAGTACTAGTAACAAACACTTAGTCTTTTCAATATGAATCAGCAACTCCAAATAACAAACCCAACAATCTACCCCTAAACTTATGCTATCATAATGATAAGCAATAAGTTTCTTCAATACAAAACGTTGTTGAAAATGTTATCAAAACTACTATTTCTTCTTCTTCTTCTCCATTATCAGTTTATATTTTGTCTTATTAAATCAATAGTATAGATAATAAATTATCACAACAGAACATCTAAAATGTTTTTCAAAATGTTTGAAAATGGTTTTGTTATGATGAAACAACTTAACACCAAAGATGGTTTACATCAGAATTCATTTTTAAAGGTTAACAATGTGATATAAATGAAAAACTAATGTAAGATAGTTATGAATCTAATTACTTAAAAGAATAATTTAATTTTACTAGTTCTGTATTTTAAAACACTACTATATGCAAGTACTGGTCTTAATCATGTCACCAAATTTGAAATGTTAATGACTTTGGTTTAATAATTTAAATTCAAAACAATAACATTTTTAGATAGAAATGCTGGTACCCAAAGCTATTAACATTTTAAATATCTTGTTAATAGAATTAATTAAAATCAATGAGGCTAAAACTAGTATTAATCAAACTATGTCTTTTGTGAAGAGGGTTTTATTGCTATGGTTAGAGTAAAAATAACCGGATTTGTTCAAAGAATATGTCAAAAAATGTATTCGGGGTGGGTACTTCAAATTAAGATGAAAGTAATGTTTGTTTTAATGTATAACTAGTGTACTAACTCGTGTTTACATATGGGATTATTAGAGAAAAACATATTAGAATTGAAAAAGGAAAAAAAGAAGACCTTTTTTAATTGGTTAGAAATTATAAAATATTATAAATTCTTTAAATAGATTGTCGTTTTTCATATGAAAAGAATTAGATAGTATTTTTGGGTAATAAAATAGTAAGAAAAAAAAGAGTTTTGTAAGAAAAGAAAAAAAACAATGCATTAATATTTTAAAGACGTTAATAATTTGGGAAAAGAAATATATAACTCTACCATTTGGTTAGGGCATGTTTAGTACGGGGTTAAAATTATCGTTTTTATAAGCCCATTTATATACCTTATTTGTTTCTAAATTTATGACAAGCTTATCAAAAATATAAACCCAAAAATAGTAAACTACGTAGTTTATAAAATGAGTTTGGGCTTATAGTAAATAAAATGACATAAATACCTTTCATAAAAATTTATATATATATATATATATATATATATATATATATATATATATATATATATATATATATATATATATAGGAAGAGGTTCTTATAAACCAATATTTAAAGTAAATTAAGTAAAAAAATATAAAAAAATAATTTATAATATGTGTAATTTTGTATTATGTTTATTTATTCAATTATAACAAACTTTAAAAAAACAAGTTTTGATATGCATCAAAATATATGTCGTTTAGGAGCTGTGCATCAAATTCATTGTTTTTGTGCAGTAAATATTCAAATTTGATGCACAACGATAAAACTACCCATTTTTTGATTTACAACAAAACTTCGTTTTTTAAAGTTTGATATATGGTTAAAATGAACGATAATCCAAAATATCTAACATTAAAAATTATTTTTAATTTTTTTTTTACTTATTTTACCTTAAAGTTTGTTTTAAAAGAACCAACCTCTATATATATATATATATATATATATATATTATATATATATATATATATATATATATATATATATATATATATATATATATATATATATATATATATTTATACGTCATTTGTTGGCTTTTTACATATTTAACCTCCAACTTCAACTACTTTACAAAACATATTTTTCATCTTTATATATAAGTTTCATCTGAAAAACGTAATAAATACTTGTGTGTAATAAATACTTGTGTGTAATAAAATGAAACTTATTTAATCTTGTAAAAACATTAATAAGTCGATCAGTGAATAAAAACATGTATAAGATCCACATAAGTATGAAAAGGTAAGGAAAAAAACACTAAGTCTTAACTTTAGTACTTAGTGACTTTTGATATACATAATGATAATAACTACTAGCCAAAATACTCACAATGTGACAACAATACATCTTTTTCATCAAATGCAAATTGTATAATATATTCATACAAAAACTTAGTAACCGATATAAAAAAACATTCAAAATATAGCACATAAAATCTATTCATTTATAATATTATGTTCATGATGCCAATTGAATTAAACTATATGGTTTAAAATAAAACTATAATGTGAAAAAAACATAAACCAAAAAGTAAAGTGTCCAAAACTATATGGAAATAAAATGAAAACAATGGAATGTAATTTAATCAAATATAAGGGTTATAAATGTAAAAATATAAGAGCAAACGGTATCTTATAAAATAAATAAATAACTAATATAATCTTGTAAGTCTATAATATGAGAAAATCCTAAACCAAAAAGTAAAGTGTCCGAAACTATATGAAAATAAAATGAAAATAATGCAATATAATTTAATCAAATATAAAGGTTATAAATGTAAAAATTAAAAAGCAAACGGTGTCTTATAAAATAAATGACTAATATAATTTTGTAAGTCTCTAATTCATTACTTGACCTTTGAAATTCATAACGATACTAACTATTAGCCACTTGATCTCTATATACAAAAAAAAAAATATTCAAATACGTAAGAAAGTTTTTTGTTTCAGGATATAAATAATAATCTTGTAAACACTTTAATAATTTTGTGAAAAAAACATATATATAATATCCATTTAAATATGCAAAGGTAATGAAAAGAAACCAAAACGCTTAACGTTATTACTCGATGACCTTTGAAATAATAAGGATAGCAATAATAACTATTACAAAATGTTAAAAACTATATGGACATAAAATGAAAATAATGCAATATAGCTAGGTCCAAACTTATGTTATATATAGCTAAAATTTAAAATCAAATGCTAGTATATAACAATGAACCGCTGCCTATATTGTCTTTCTATATTGTCAATGGACTTCAAATTATAAACTCATTATCTTACAATATGAGTTAACATATTGTTAGATTAAACAATTCATAACAAATGGTACTTGAACTACAAGTATAGCTTGGATGTTGTGGTGGGTGCATTTGGTGCGACCTCTGGTAATCATAGCTTCCAACGAAATCTTCGGTCTCGTTCGGTTGGAGCGATGTGATACTGAGACCTTGCATCGAAAAACTTTTGATAACCCACACATGAGAGTGTGTCCAGAAAGTATATTGACGGTATGGAAAGCATGGAGCATGTGTACTATAGTCGGGTGAGAGGCAAAAGAGACGGAACATAGAGTTAATGATGTTGAACATGTTGTTGGGTGCAAAGTATGTCACATATCTATATAGGCCGACTATAGTTAAAAGTTGGATAGTCACGAATATCTCTTAACTTGACGAACAACTTATATGAAATATTTATTTTGTATATCTCTCAATTTTAGTTATGGATACGCCAATGCACATTGGTGAAATTAAAGATAAATGCTAACTTATAACAATGGACTACTTTCTTTTATGTCATTAGTTTTAGAGTGAAAACCTCATTATTTCCTACAATTATTAGCATGGTTTTTGGGAAGTTTGATTAATGCAACATTATAAGCTAGTAGAAATATCTCTTTTATCTAATAAAAGAGACTTCTCTTTAGGATGACGTCATTATAATGACGTGTCAGTTTTTTAGGTTGTCCACATAAGTTGATTTTTGAAATGCTGATGTCATTGACTTAAGTGTCATTTTCTTATATTTTTTTTTAATTTGTAAAGGATAAATAAATTCAGCTAATTTAATTTAAAAAATCTCTTTTATCTAATAATCACTTTTCAAACTAAATATACGAAATATGACAACAAAAATTAACCATTTTTAACGAAACGTTTTTTTTTTATAGAACTCCATGTAACACATGGACAATAAGCTAGTTAATTTATATTCACAAGACATTTGCTATTCTCTTTATTGCAATTCATTTCGAATACTACACAATAAACAAACCATGATAACTAAAATACGTTTAAATGTGTTACTTTTAAGTTTTTCTAAAGATCAAGTAAAATATATTTTAATTTTTATAATTCTAAAATATTTAACAATCAACTACTTGTGGTTTAAATCCAAATATAACCAATGATTTTGTGTAGATGTCACTTATAAATTATAGATATATGATAGCAATTGAAAATATAAAATTTTTAATTTATGAAATGCACATATATATATATATATATATATATATATATATAATTTAAAATGGCTTTTTCATACTTTAAACTGAAAGGACACTAACCCTTTTGTAAGCATCAATAGCTATGAATGGAAAAAACGTCACTGAAAACAAAACCATAAAATGGTAAGAGTTAGAATTAGAATGAATCGAATGTGGTCGAAAGAGGTTCGGTGGTATTCTAAAACATTTTAAACCCGAAGTGTCATTTTTCAAACTAATATTTTGTATGTTTAGAACACGACTCTATCATGTCTCGTTAAAAGACCGTCTGAAATGTCACTTTGAAATTAAAAGGAACACATGTACACCCAATATTTTTTGTGATATGCGAGACTTGAACCTTAACATGTGTGAAAGATATCTTAGTAACACCTTCAAATAAATCTCAAGTCTTTATGCCGTGTATAACATAAGATTTTATGTTGTAAAAGTTAAAGCTGTAATTTCTATTCAGTTAAGGACGATTTTCATAAATAAATAAAAAAACATAATTAAGGAAAAAAAAGACATAAGAAAAAATAAAACCAAAATTGCTCATAAGGTAATTATTATTCGTTTTAGGAATTATAAGGATACATGATACATGATACATGAGGATACATGATTAACAACCATAGAGATAAATTAATGGGTCACTCTTGATATATCGTTCTTATTATTTATCTAAAATCAAGATTTTCGTTCATAAATTTAACTTTTTTTTTACCACTCGTCCACCTAAAGATATTAGTTACGTTTTTTGTCTCTAAAATGAATGTCAGTGTTAAAGTATACAATGAAAATCACCGTTAATTAATTACAAATATTGTCCCTAAAATTGACGTATGTTAGAATTTAGGAACAAAAACGATTTTAGTTTTTCTAATTGAACGATTATCGTAATTTTTAAACTTGAGAACAAAATTCATAATTTAAAGTAAATTATAGAGACGGTTTATGTAATTTACTCATTTTCTTATTACCTTTTTCATAATTTTAGCTCTATTAGTATTAACTATGTAACACTAAACAGTCACCAAGCTAGCTGAGTTGTGGTAACAAATTATCATAGAAGTCTCATATTCAAAATCTCTGTAAGATAACATAGTGGTAACAAATTATCATAGAAGTCTTATGTTCGAAATCTTAAAAAGAGTCATAAAACGATCACGGAAATACTCCCATTAATTCTCCGTACTTCCGAGTCAAAAGAAACTCTGCCTCCCCAACCTCCTCCGTTTCAGTTTCCTTTTCTTAACCAACTTTTCACATGAGACAGGCAACCAAATTTAACCTACCAATTCATGAGTCAACTTTGATAAGTCATCAAACTTAGCTTTTCTCTTTTCACTTTTCAACCATAATCTTCTTGCTTTTTCGATCCGAATCCATAAATAAAACATTTTCTTGGTAAACATCGGAGAGTTGATAACATCTGTAAGGTTCAAATCACACTGGTTTCAACTCTTACCTACCAGACAACCCATCATGGTTATTCAAGTAGCTCTTGAGATCTTTAACAAATAACCGAAAACATTTAATAGTCTTTTATTATGATAAAATAAACTTATTGGATAAATGGTAGTTACAACATTGTGCAAGTGATCTTGACAGGACCGAAAATTATGTATTCGTAGCTGTATCTGAACTTTTTATATTAATGGTATTAACGTTTACAAGAGTCAATTGAACGAAAAGTTAGTATTACCAAATACCAGATAGTTTACCCATAGCTGTCTCCCCTATTCATAAATTAATATGCTATCGAATATATATTCTATCGCTATCGGGCTGTACTCCATGTGTCTACAGCTACACATTTAGTGAATATTACAATCCTTTAACTGATTGTGTATACAAAAGCCCAAATTTTGCATACCCACTCGAAAACAAGGATCTGTGATATGCTACTCTCTTATACAAACTGAAGAAAGATGAGGGTCTTGCCTTGCCTTGTTCAAGAAGTTACAGACAGCTGCCGAACAAATTCAGTATGAAGTGTGTGTCCTCCCTGCAATTGTACAAAGTTTAGCATATGTTAGATACTGGAACCCCGTACCGAATCCAGGATATTTCAAGTGTAGGGTTGTTTATGAGACAGAAATTCAATAGAGATGACAAAATGGGTGGGGGGGCTGGCGGGTTGGATAACGGTAACTTTTTAACACGGGTCAGGCCTGGGGATTGTCACCTTTTTCTCCATCTTCTAAGAATCTTTTGTACAAAATTAATGTGTTAAATATGATTCAGAAACTATGCTCTTACAATAAGAATCTAAATTTTCTAAGAGAACAAATTAAGATGTATGCATTAAGCCATTAACAATACCGATTGGGCGAGCTTTCCTTTTTAGCAAATATTTTTGCTTTGATTATTTTCAGATAAAACATAACCTCAATCGATCTAATCATAGTAATATGTTGAAATTTCCACATCTGTAATTCACCTAGAGGTTTTGTTTGTCTAAGTTTGAGTTGCCCTCCCACGATTTCTTAATATGGAGCGCAACTTGAACAATATGTTGAAATAAATGTTGGGCAGTAACGGACTTTTGTTGTGTGACAAAAGTGGGAAAAGAGACGGACCTTATAAGCTATGATATTAGCAACAGGGAGCCCTTGACTACCATTGCGAGCAAAGAGAGAAACATCGCCAATAAGATCTAAAATCTTGTGCCTGCAGGGCTCCTCGGGCGAACGTAGAGGTGGATTCAGCAAACCTTTACTGGTACTGAAACATAAGATGAACATCAGTCAGCACAATGATCAGAATTAGATGTGGCAAGATTGGTGGGTCAAGGTGGGAAACGGGTCAAAGCAAACAAGTTTTAATATGAGTCGAAACATGTATCACTGACGTACGTGAAAGGTTCATAATATATTGGTGTGACTTTCCTCCACACAAATTTAGTCTTATTTTTAGTTTAATCAATAATTGCTAAATATGATTAAAAAATTTATTGTTATTCAATGGTAATCCAATTTTGATCTAAAAGGATTCCGGTGGTATTATACTTTGTGAATACAACTTGGGTAACTTCTGACTTGCTTGAGCCGTTTAGCCTGTTTCATTTTAGCTAACTTTTTTAGGGTTTACTCAGTTAACCCATTAGAGGCAAAGTATAACACCCATTGGCCCGTTTATCAATAAATGGGTCATAAGGCCAACCTCTAGTTTGCACAAATAACAGATGATGCTTTTTCAGACACATTCAGCAACTTATGGTTACTGCTTTCAAGTTGACCTAAAAGTTCATTCTGAAGAAGCTATATCGTAAAACACTCACCTAAAAACAACAGCATTATCTGCAGAACCACCCTTGATCAGTCCTGCACTACGCATTTTCTCTATCTGCGCAAAAAAACAAAAAAAAATCCATTTTAACATAAAGAAGGGAAACAAGAAACCCATTGAAAAGGGATAACGAACAAAACATGATTCTCCCCTATGGGACACTAGCAAAATTTTAAAAGAAACAACTTTTAAACAATCTCGTTGGCTTGGCCAATATGGCAAGTATCACCGTAAAATAAATGATAAACTTAAGTTTTGAGTTTTAATAAACAATTAACAGCATCTTAAAATGTTACAGTTGGAATATACCAACACGGGATGACTAAAAGGTATAAGTGTGAACGAAGAAGATCAACATCTTACCTCTTCATAGACGCAGAAGGTTCTTGAAGGAGCTATTTCCTTAGAATAAAACGAATCGGTACAAAAGACTGAAGAAAACCATTGGAGGCTTAACGCTGGTACCTAAAACCATATACAAGTTACTAACAAAACAAGCATAGGCCGACAGACCCTACATAAAAATCTTTTTGCAGCTTAGTCTCAACACCGATCACACCTCTACCTATACTACACAAATATAAACTAAAATGATGTAACGTGGAGGTACAACTACGTTGTGGGGGAACAAAAGCGTTACCTGTGGAAAATGAATTCCGTAACTAATGCTAGTTACATTAGACGGAAATGCTGATATAACAGAATCTCTATTCGACACATGAACAGGTCGAGTAAGATAAGGTGCTAGTTTATCACAACTTTCACCATCACAATCCGTCGCAACCGTCAACCCTACTTCCTCAATAGCTTCCACCCATTCCCTAGCCGAACCATCAAAAATTGGAACCTATATTTATTCAACCACACTATTAAAAATACATCAAACTTCACTCTTATAAATCTATAGTATGTATTCAACTTTAAACTTGTCTACTGTATATATCTAACTTTCAGAAAACGTATTGTATGTACCCAAACTTACGCGGCATCCATATAAGCTGCCACGTCAGATACTTGAAAGTAAGATACATACAATAGACTCGTTTAAATAATAATGTACTATCCATTACCTCCGCTGATGTGTCATTCTTACTATTATTATTACCACTATTTATGATCTCGATTCGACAATTATCGACACCTGCTCCTTCTAAAGCCGAAAGCAAGTGTTCAACAGTTCGAATACTGAATCCGTCTTTACGAAGCGTAGTACAAAGAGGCGAGTCTTCAGTGAATTCGATCGAAGCCGGAATGAACTGAGAGCAGAAGTCGAAGTACCTTCCTTTTCCGGCGAACTCTGGATGGATTCTGACGGTTGATTGGTTGCCGGAATGTAGTGTTTTTCCGGTTTTTTCGAAGCTTGTTGTGATTGTTTGTTGAAACTTACCAGTCTGCATGAATTAATCAGTTATATTGATTAAGTTAGAGAGAGAAAGATGAAGTGAGAGAGAATGAAACGTACGGATCGCCATGAAATTGGAGCGGAGGATTTGAAAGCTTCAATGGCGGCGCCACGGAGGAGTGGGAGGTGTGTCATTTCGTCATGGAAACACCAATGCTTTTGACTTTTATTTGAATTTTTGTTTGAATAAACTGTAAATCGTCCATATGGTTTGATTAGATTGTAGTTTTCGTTATCAAAGTCAAGGTGATGTTGAAAGAATGAGATTGATTATATTGTGTAATCAAGTTTAAACAATCAACAAAATGCATTGAGTTCAGATTGAAATTTGAGGGTTCAGTTGTAAGGTTAATCATGAGCATGTTTATCGGTTGGATTGATTTTTGTTCACCTCGTTATGTTCATCTGTCGAAAACCAGACCGAACTGGACTGAAACCGTGAATTCATGAAATGTAAGACAAAAAATCGACCGTTAGTAATCAGTTTTGGACCGGACCGAAAACCAAAATTTCATAATTTTACCGAAAACCAAAATTTCATAATTTTATTGACCGAAAACCGGACCGGTTGTCATCGGTTGAACCGGTTTTAGTCCGGTTCCGGTTCGGTTCACTAGTTCGGTCGGTTTCGAACCGTTTTTTGCTCACCCCTACTTATAAGAGCTAAACTTTTTTTTTTCTTATCTCGAATTAAATTGTTTATTTTGGTTGATAAATTCGTTTTAAGGCTTCTTGAAACAAAAACACACTTACATACATACCCTTTGAGACCAAAAGGGGTTTTGCCTTAGTAGTACCATTTCTCCATCACAAATGCTTTATAGGGTAAGTTATGGAGGACTTTTAAATGGGTCAGAGGTTCGATTCTGCTTCCACTCTCAATAAGTTTCCAAATAACTGGTAATCATTGACTCATGACCGGTTTTTGAAAAATGGTCGGTTGGATCCATATGAATTACGGGACAAGGTTTGCTCCGCCAAAAATGTCCTTTTTGTAGTAGACATACATACCCTTTGAGCTTCTCGAACATATAAAGTCATATGGAATTAGCTCCATCAAACACATCCGATACTCGATTCAGAAAACAATATATTTTGAAATTAATAAAAACAAATGAAACATTGTGAATCTTTCATTTACTCATGCATATTAAACATAACAGCTTTTATTGAATTCTAACATCTTTATATTCCATTTGTTTTTAGTTCTTCCCAAAAACCTAGAATTTCCCTTACAATTTCGATACTTCTATACAACACAACAATTTAATTTCACTTCCCTGTTCCAAGCTAGTGACAACCAAACATATCTACAGAAATATACTAACGAAATTAATGCAATATACGTGTATGCATTATTGTGTTCGTCTGTACCAACAGGACCAAACTCCTAAACAAAAACAACATAAGTGATGGCCGATGTCGAGATCTATAGGATGTCAGAAAATTTATTCTGGTTTTTACCAAAGCTACATTTCCTCCTGTACATCGATAAATACATAGTAGCTAGTGTATGTAGAGATCCGGTTGGTGTTTATGTTTAAACTTGCTCGTTTCCCTTGAGGATGTTGTACTTGCAAAGTGGACAAGTTGCATTCATTTTTAGCCATTTCACGATGCATGTAGCATGGAAATGATGGTTGCATGGAAGCGAATGAAGTTCAGTTCCATCTTCGTATGTGCTTAGACATATACAGCAGTCCTGATATAAAAATTGTTACGTTTAATTTGATGAAAGAAGTTCTAAATAATTAAGTTTTATTTATATTTCAGTAACTCAATACTACTTACGGCATCCTCAGGTAGAAGAACACGTTCAACTGCCAAATAGCCAACATTTGATTCAACGGGAACCATTTTACCCGCTCCAACATCAGGCTTATTTTCATCATTGGACACCTGAAATTTGTATTTGGGAAGGGCGTTGAGGTCTGAATCTGATGCACCTTCCTGCACATTCAATAATACGTTGATCAAAACCATCATAAAACATGATAAATAGATAATATAAAATAATAATAACAATAAATTTTACCTGGCCGGCTACTGCATACAGAATGGCAATGATGCAAGGCAAGCAACAACAAAGAGCAATCCCTATTAAACATGCTAAAACAACACAAAAGATTGCAAAGAACACATCGAAAGCCAAAAAGACAACGGTTAACCTGTGATTGAAAAAAAAAAGAGAGAATAATTGTAATGCCTACATATTAAAATTTGTGGACTGTAATACGATATTGGTTGAAGACTTACCAGTAGAGACGTGGAGCACTGTGCAGCAGAATCTCGCCACCAGAGACCATCCAGTAGAAACCAACTAGCCACCAGACAAATGATACCATCGTATTCAGATTTTCACATCTTTTAGTATAGCTGAAAATGGCAAAATAATATGTATCAGTCAAAGAAGCATGTGACCCACAGATACAAAATAAACTAATTTCAATATACTATTTTTTTTTCTTCTGTTAACTCGTTCATACTGGAAAATAGTAAAAACGACAGAAGTGCAATGAACCTCATATAGATGGTTAGAGATGCCTAGTTAATAAAAACCAACCATAGAATGACCTTCATATCTGAAATTGATCGATAACTCGATAGCCCTATTTAGTTACAAGAAATGCCAAACACATCATGTTCAAAACCTACTAAACTTAATTAAGCTACCCTTTTTAAATTGAGACACATGCCTATGCTTGTATAACGTGAATTTGACTTGATAAAGCCTGATGCTTGCATGTTACGCATACATTGCACACTTAATTGCATGTCCAATAGCTCACATATTCTACAAGTGCCATAAGGCCATGAATCATAGTAGTGATAGCAAGTTACTATTCAAAACGATTAATCGAAACTGCATCCATCTCCCTCGCTACAAAGAAGAATTAATATTTCATCATGTACGCCAAAACTTTGGGGGGAGGGGAGGGGATTGCATATTTTAGGGTGCATATTGCATATTTTGGAACGCATAACACGGTTTTAAGTGTTTGGATAAAAAAGCACTTATTTTTAAGCTCCAACCTTGGTGCTTATTTTAAACGTACTTATTCCAGAAAACACTTTTTAGATATGCAATCCCAAACACCCCCTAATCATTTCCATCAATCTAAATATCTCACAACTTAAAGAACTACTTAATATTGCTCAAGTTACTATCATCCTACTCTGAATAATTCTCCTTAGTTCGTAGATTATTATCGTCTTTTGAATCAATATAGATATATAACAATTAGCACAACAACACGTGACACCAATCTATTACGTCCTAAGGACCACATCTTCAATCTAATTAAATCAAATCAAATCAAGCATCATCTTACGATTCTATTGCGGTTTACCTATTTCTATACGATAAACCAGTTTCTACACTAAAAACAAATGGTATACACCACAAATAAGGGCCGCGCACCTATCAACCAATCCTACAACCAACATGAGGGAGATGAATCACATATGTAGGTTGGCAATGACCATACCTCCACTACAGATTCCCGCCTCCTAACGATTCTACGCTAACTCGAGTTAACGTATATACTAAGTTACTACCTTCTAATAATGAATAAAACAAACAAATTCCATAACTTAAGATACAAAAAAAAAAAAAAACCTAATCCGATTCGAAGTCAACCGCCCCACTCCTCCCAGCATTCTCCTCATCACTATCATTAAAATTCTCATCACTAATGAATTCATCCTCATCACCTCTCCGATTCCGCCTCCGATACTCCAACCAAACCACCACCACATGCACCGCACACTGCACCGCATAGCCACAGATCCAAACCCTAACCGGCACATTCGGTCTCTCATCCACGGTACAAATCAACATAACTAACGAAACCGCCACAAAAGCAAGGTTCCACGTCATATCTAGAGCCACAACAGGTCTAGAGTAGCCCCAATCGGCCCGCCGTTCCTCCAGCTGACGCGCCGCGGTTTCGCGGACAAGCATGGATGACGCGCCGCCGTGGCGGCCGGAGGCGCGGCCTAAGAGGAGGGCAAGTGTGGTGGGTTGGCGTGGCCGGAGTAACGGTGCGGTGGTAAATTCCGTCGTTGACATGTTTTGGATTTTTTTTTTTTGGTGATTACTTGTGGATTGTGAGTGTGTTACGAGTTGGTTTGTTTTTGTAAGACAATAAGAAAACAAACATCTTTTGTTCTTCTTTTGTTTTCCAGACCTTAACAATATTTTTGTTTAAATGTTTTTTTTTTAATTGATGAAGGGGTATAATCGGTTTATGAGTTTATGAAATTTTTTATAATCTTATAAGCCCATTTTTTTCGACTTATGAACTTATCAAGCTGAAGTTATGACTTTAAATAAATTATATGCTCAACTTTATAAGTTTATAAGCCGGAAAAATTTGGACTTATAAGCTTATGAAAAATTAAATAAGATCATAAACCCGTTTAATAAGTCAAAACAAACACCCCGATGTATATCTCTTACAAACCTAGATATTTTAGTTGTCATTCGTTCCAATAAGTCATTATGTCATTTTTTTGTGTGATTGTGATGATTCCTTAATATACATGTTTGAATTATGGGTCTTTGTCTCCGTTATGGTGAACCTGTTAATCTGTATCACTTAAGAAAGATAAGAGGTCGTTAGCCTTATTTTGAAATTTTGTCCCGAGATTAAAATCAAACGATTAAGTCAGACGAGTATAATTAATAATACATTCGAAATATAAAATTTTAGTAAGAAGATGGTGTGTTGAATTTATGTCTCTAAACCAATTCTTTATATATATTTATAGACAAGGCTTTATGAACAAATATGTCATTTGGAGATGAAAATATCTTTTTGTAAGTTGGGTAGCAAATCCTTGTAGGTTTCCGTTCTGGCAATTATACTCTGTGCGGAGTATTACATTGTATGAATTATATTAATTTAGCTAGTACTTATCTTGTTAGTATGCCACGTTGGTTTATATGATGGATAACCTCATTAGATTGTATGTTGAATGTGCTAAAAAGTCATGAATATATATTAACGAGGGGTTATCCATATGTTATAGCGGGTTTTTTTTTAAAGATAAAAGCAATAAAAAGAATATGTAATTAAAAATTTTAAAAAGAAAAGCATATAAACAATTTGATAACCGTAGAGCTACAATAAACACTAATCAAAAACTCACTCTTCTTCAAAAAAAATTCTAAATTTTACACAAATAAAACATATAACACGTTTATAAAAGTTCAACACAAATAAATAATAACAAGTTGTTAAAAAAACAGTAAAAAAATTTCCATTCTAACAAATAATCTTTAACCAAAAACCTTAACCATTAAAAAAATACTCAAACAACTTACCCATTCTATAATGAATAGAAGAAAGAAAAATTAATTAAACCGCAACCGAGTCAAGCTAAGTCGGGTCATCTTATTGTTCACATTAGCTTATTAGCTTAAGAATAGCAACACACACTTGATAAATGTTATATAGAAGGAAGGCTACATACGCATTGCAGCGGGACCTCCTTTAAAGTAAAAAAATAAAAATTAACCCTAATTTTAAACAAAAGAAATATATAATCATATAACATAAATAAACATTAACAAGAAAAAACTCATCCCTTCAAAAAGAAAAAACTCATCCAAAACTTCAAACAAAGAAAAAACACACAATTCTTTATAAACTATGACATAAATAAACCTTAACAAAGATCTAAAAACTTTAAACAAAGAAAAACACAATAACTTTTTATAAAACTATGACATAAATAAATCCTAACAAAATAATTACTCGAGTCGAGCCGAGCCAAGGCGAGTCAAATCGAGAGATTTCATTATCCACTAATAATCATAAGTTCAGAACTCATCGGTAAAAAAATAAATAACATATGTATATAAAACAGCAAAATGAGAAGCATATACACAAAGCTCATCACAAAAAACAGTCTCCATACATTCATAGTTTACTAATCAACCAAGAACAGATTCGACACTCGAATTCATGTTCTTCAATACAGATATAACTCTCCAAGCGAGATTCTTATCTACACCCGACCAATTACAGCAGAGAAACACACGCTCAGAACTCATCGTACAGGCATCCGTATTAACTCTATGAGAACAATTGTCATTCTTACAGACCGCAAGCCGAAAAGAGTTCACATGAATACTACCCACACAATCCTGCACTTGAACTTCAGCCACTTCATTTGAAAGTTTTGTATTCAAAACACGAAGCAATGAGTCATCATCAGTCAAACTATTCTTCAAACTGCATAAATCTAATCCAAAACAATAAGCGAATTCAACTTCAGTTTTCTCAATTCCAACCACCTCGTCTTGATGCATAATCTTGACCTTTTCACCTTTTGTCATAGTTAAGATCCCTTCGGTTACCCTGTCATCACGAACCTGAAGTGGGGAAGTTTCTGTAGTTTCATCTTTTATGAACTTAAAGTTGGGTGTCAAAGAGCTACGGATAAATGAGTTTGAGGCATCAGCTTTAACAAAATTAGTTGAAGGGAAAGATACAGTTTCGGTATTTGCTGGCATATAACATTGAATTTTCAGTTCCGATTCAATTGTGCCTTTCAGCTTCTCCATACTAGGTTTTTCACCGTGTACAAGTATTACGTTCTTGGGGGAGAGAAATTTCACAAGATCCATTATTCCTTTCGCATCGGTATGAGGGCTAAATGACAATTTATGAATCTGAAATAGATAAATTTAAATCAGAGAAATATTTGTATTATATTATCAGCATACGATCATTAATTTAACATAAAACGGGATAATTACTAGTTTGACCCAATTCCATATACAAATAGCATATTTAACCATGTCAAACCAAACTTCTAACACTTTATTGCTCATAATCGCAAGACTAACTCTGCGAACTTGTCTTGCAAAATATATATAGAGGCAAAATCGCAAGATCGCAGAGTGCTACTTCAAGTGACCCGTTTGACCCGCTTTGTTAAGTGACCAGTGACCCGTTTCGACCCGAACCCATTTTGACCAATTACCCAACCCAACCGACCCACCCCTTTTGCCACCCCTAGACACTTGTTATATTGTTCTTATTTTAAGATTTTGCATTATACCTTGCAGCGCACATCAAAATGTGTATCCTTGTCCACATAAATTTTTGTGACCTCCTTCGTCATCAATTTTTGTCCTACTGTTCCAGAAATACAGTACCCTGGAAGTGTAATAAGATTTGATTCACATGGGGCCCAACGTTTAGTAACTTCAAGTGAAAACCCGCCACTAATCATTCCAGGTGTCGCAAAAAGAACACACGGTCCAGGAGCATCAAGTAATGAGCGATCGAAAGTCTGAACTGCACCAACCAAACCCTAGTTAGTTAAGAACCACTTAGATAAAATTGTATTATAAAATAAAATGATTTATAAAAAGTACCATGTTTGAAATCAAACGCGTTTCTAGTAGCATAAGTATCTTTCACCTTCTGGCTGGTCCAATTTATGAGCACTTTGTAATACAAATTAGCTTGCTTTGTCAAACCTGAACAACACGACAAAAAACATATTTGTTATAAACATAACTCTATTCGTAAATTATATTGGAATGTTGTGGTACCTGATGAGAAGTAAATAGGAACCTTAAGATTCATTCGCTCCCAGTAATCCTCCAACAATATACAGAGTTCCTATACAATAATTTATACCCGCTTGTTATAAATATTAGGGCTATTCAAAAATTATAAAGATAAGATAATATGAAAACCTGAGCCCTTCCAAGAGCAAATGTTGGAATCAGCACTTTTCCGCCATTGGCAACGCAATTATGAACCTGTGAGAACTCTCAAAAATAAGATTAAAAAAAAACAAGTATATAAACAAGAACATACTTTTTTATGTTAACACTTAAGTTGATAACGATTAGTGCTGAATAAAGCTTACATACAGCCTTAAGAAATTCCCTCTCCCGTCCATATTTTGAATCACGAATAGTGTTGGCATATGTTGACCTGCAAACAGTAATTTGTTACTAAAGATGCTATAAACAAAGACATACTTCGAAGACGTGTGTATAAAGATGTGTCTTACTCAGTTATAACAAGGTCTAATTTCAGTCGGTCAATTTGAGCAGCTCCAAGATGCCTATCAGGTGTCATGTTATAATCTCCAGTATAAACCATAGCAGCATCTCCCACACTCGCATAAAACATTGCAGCTCCAAGGACCTTAAATATATATAATCCAAAGTATAGTTTCAAAACCAACAGTAAAATCAATATTCTAATGCGTAAATCGTGGTAGAAGCATACATGTCCAGCATAGTAGGCACGAATTTGAAGGTCTTTATCAACCTGCACTGTTTGCTTGATATCCACTGCAGTAACTGAGCAAAAAGTAACAAAAACAGCAATTGAGTAAGTACTTAGAAAGCGTTTAATGTTCTAAGGGTATGTAAACCGTCATATGAAAAAGAACGGTACCTTTCTTCATACAATTAAGTATGTCCTGATTAGTAAAAGTGAAGCGTTGTTCTTGTCCCCTTCCAACCATGACTTTCCGTTGATCTTCCAGCATAAATGGAGCCAACGCTTTAGTTGGATACTGTATCAAAGGTAAATGAATATTTTTCAAATCCCATAAACAAGTTTATATAAGTTAATAAAGTATGAATATAAAACAAGTATACCGTCATGTAAATTGGTCCATTGTAACCACAAACTTCAGTGAAGTACGGAAGAGCTCCAATATGATCCAAATGACTTCAAATTACAACCCATATTAGTACACATAAGGGGTGTTTATGATTGCATATTTTAAGTGCATTTATACTGCGTATTACAAAACGCAAAACGTAGTTTTAACTATTTGGGTACAGCTGTGTTTTATAAAAAAATATATATACTTATATTTAAGCACCCAACTTGATGTTTATTTTAAACGCACTTATTTTTATATGCACACAAGATTATTTTGCAACTAAGAGGGTTCATTTTAACGCGGTTTTACAATATGCAATAAGTAGTTAAAATGAAATGAAAAAGCTTACAAGTGAGTAATAATGATACAAGAGAGAGCATTATCGAAATCGGGCGATTTGGATATAAGAGAAAAATCGGGGTAAGAGTGTTGATCCTTATAACCCATATGCATTCCACAATCAAACATTATTTTTTTACCATTTATACTAACAATTGCACAGCTTTTACCTACTTCTTGCCCTGCACCTGCCATTTTTTTAAATATCAGAAACTAAATAAAACAATTAAAATTCAAATAAACATTGATAATAAGATATGAAAAATAAATACCTAAAACAAGACACTCGATCGCCATTGATTTCTTGGCGCCTTCGAGCTATGGATGGTCACACAAACCCTATATATATTCTCCGGCTGGCCCAACAATTTGCAAACAGTGTGGCGCAGTATTTCAATTGGGTATTTGTATCTATTTAGAAATTTGAAATATAGTCATTTCTTTTTTTGTTTTGATAAACGTAGCTTCTGGTTATATTTTCAAAAATTATGTGTAAAAGAGTTATATATTCAAAATACAGGGACAATTATTGAATATGTAGGAATGGTTATTTTGAATGTATAATCATCATTTTATTTATGCTTGAATGGGTTATTTATAAGTCGGGACTAAGTTTATCAAAATTTATTTTTTATTTTTTTTAGAGTAAATTACATAGATCGTCCCTAAGGTTTATATGCAATTACGAATTTCGTCCCTAACTTTGAAAAGTTGCATGGATCGTCCCATTGTTCAAACTAATTACTCATTTCGTCCCTAATTTGGACGTCCGTTAATTTCTACCGTTAGCCTTCCCTCACGTGTAAAACACGTGAGGGTATTTTAGTCATTTCGCATCTATTCTTCAAAAACCCCAATTTAATTTCACACAAATTCTTCAAAACCCCCAATCAAAAAAATCAAAATCAGATAGCAAATCCCCTTTTTCAAAAACGTTAATTTTCATCAGATAGCAAATCAAAAACGTTAATTTTCTTCTATTTTGCCGGATTTGTGTGTGTGTGCTTATGACGGATCTGTGTGTGTGTGGTGATGATGGCGACGACCGGATTCGGGGAGTGTTTTTGGTGGCGGCGGCGGCGCCGGTGGTGGCGGCGAGTGATGTAGGTCCGATTTGGTTATGTAATCCGGTGGTGGCGGCGCAAATTCGGATTCCACCATAACCATCGCCACAAGCACAACCAACCACCACCACTCACCTTCACCGAAAACAACTTCGATCTGGGTCACTCTTCGATTTAATGTGACTTTTTTTTACAACACTGTATCTAACTTCGCGTTTCATTTTACACTTTATCATTTTCGAGCCTAAGGCACATTTTCAAGAAAAAACAAAGCAGTGATGAAAACAAAGCAGTGAAGAAGATGAAATGAAATAAATTAGGGATAGAAAATGAATTTTGATTAGAAAAGGGGGTAAGGTAGGTGAAGACTGCAAAAGGACTAAAATACCCTCACGTGTTTAACACGTGAGGGAATTCTAACGGTGGAAATTAACGGACGTCCAAAATAGGGACGAAATGCGTAATTAGTTTGAACAATGGGACGATCCATGCAACTTTTCAAGGTTAGGGACGAAATCCGTAATTGCATATAAACCTTAGGGACGATCTATGTAATTTACTCTTTTTTTTATTGTTCAATTATTTAGTAGATAAATTTGGCTTAAATGGGAGCTCTAGTTGGAGCTTTTATTTTTCTTCCATCATTTTTTCTCACAACTCCTCGGTTTATCGAATTCTTTCTTTTTATTCCCAACCAACGGCAACTGACGTGGTCAGTGACATTGGTGACGAAAGCTAACGAAAACCAAAATCAACCGACGTTCAACGTTGACACAAGTCTTATGGATTAATTTTGGCTCTCCAATCGGGACTCCCAAGGCCAAGAAGTAGGCTACGTACCTCAAAGGTATTTTGTTTAGTGGTATCAAAGTGTATCTAAAATATTAAAGGAATGTAAATGAATGAATTGAAAAATAAAGTAACAGAAAAGAAAAAGAAAATAATTTATTTTATTTGTGTTCTCGAGTTTATATAAAAGTGAGACAAAGGCAACAAAATAAAATTAATTTGTTCTTGGATTTTATAAAAAAAAAAGGAAAATATATAAAACATCTAATTTTACTATTATCTTCATCCTACATAACATGCACTGTTTTATTAATTAAAGATTAAAGTTAAATTATTCTTTATATAAAAGTAGTGGGTTGTTAAAAAAATGTTACTCATACATCAATTATAACACTTTCATTTTTTTGTGTAAATTTTTCATGAGAAAGAACTTTTCTTTTTCTTTTTAATTGTCGATATAAATAATTTGTAGGAAACAAAAAAGGTAAGAGAATGGTGTATATGATTGGTTTGTTTTTTAGAACGACTATGTTAGTGATTTGGAGACACATTGACATCCAATTGCATCTAATATTAATTCATCAAATGAGGAAACCCTAGAAGGAGGGTCGAACATGAGACCTACCTCCTACCAATGGGTATATTTTTTTTTATTTTTTATAACAACTATTTCGCTAAAACTAGCAAGGAGCTAAAAAGAAATGATTACAAAATAGAGGATGGATTAAAGATCCAATCCATCCAAACTACATTACTAGTGCTTCGGTTTGAGTATCAAAGAAATGATAAAAGTTTAATGTCATCTAGAAGCACATCCTTTCGTGGCTTCTTCGAATTAAACACCAATTCGTTTTTGAATTTCCAAATAGTCCCGCCTGTATAACAGCCCCTAAACCTTCCCTTGGTTATTTTTAATGGCAATGAATTTGTCAAGGACCATGATATCTTTGATGGATTGGGGGAAGGACACGTCTAATTTCCACCAACAGAAGATTCCTCTCCATATTGAACGAGCAATTGAGCAATCAACAAATAGATGGTTTTCAGTTTCTAAACCATTATCACAACAGGGTCATCTAGATGAATCGATGTCAATACCTCTCTCAACCAAATTGACCCTCGTTGGAAGCCTTGAATTAGCGATTCTCCATGAAGAAATATTAGCCTTGATAGGGACTGCTTTGTTCCATTTAAAGCCGATATCAGTGGCTTCTTGATTCACTAAGTAGTCACTATTAATGAGCAACTTCCTTATCGAATTAATGGTGAATTCATTCTCATAGTCGGCAGTGGTGTATATGATTGGTCATGTTCATTTTTTATACATTTTACAAAGACAAAAGTAACAAATACTAATATATGATCACTATGTGGTTATAATCAATAACGACGAGGATACTAACTATGTTCGAGTTTTCATAAACGTGAATTGTTTTAATTTCATCAAACTTAAATGATATTCAAGATAAGAGAAGAAGTACATAGACCAGTCATTCTAAAATCAGATATATTACATAAACATTCAAGTCTTCATTAAATTGATAAGAAAATTAAAAGACATAAATCCTACATACGACGTAGGCTTTGGTACTCAAATAGGTCCGAGATGCCATCGATCCTTCATTTTCTTCAACATAGCTTGGAAATGTTGCAGTTACTTCAATCCCGAAAGATCAAAACCCTAAAATACCAAAACATTTCATTAGTCGGAAATTTAAATAATTGTTAAAATACTATTTTTTTTTTTACTTTGTTTAATAACATATTTATATAATTTAAAAATATTTCATAATATTAGTGGCTTATAATATAAACTAACTTGGAAGAATTCTTACAGTGCTGATGCTCCCAGGCATGGATCCGTTTGGTACATGCCCAGCCCACTGATTCAAACATTAAAAGATTAATTAATAAAACCCGATGAAATATCTGAAGATTTGCTAACAAGAAACTATAGAAATGTAATTACATTTTTCGCGGCAGTACTAAAAGCTTCTCGATGAGGTATTTGGGGATTTGAAGCCTTGATGCGTTGAATTTCCTCTCTAATTATTCAGAATTTCACAAAAAATAAAAATTGATAAGGAAAATTAATGTCTAAAACATTCATGTTAATTAACGTGTGTGTGATGGCCGTAAACTTACTTCATAAATCGATTGTAAGCAGATGGAAGCCTATGTTTCTTCTCGGGTGCTGCATGGCCAAGACCAACAATTTTTTTTTAAAAGTTTATAATGTTTAAATTTTAAAGAAATATTGAAGAAACTGGTTGAGTATGTACGTTTGACGACAAATGGAGCTTTTGGGGACGTGGGTTCATTCGATGTAGATGACGAGAATGACGAAGATTGACCCCTCTTAAACTCGCTAGAGAAAGCAGCCTGTTTCAAGTTTTAACACACACACAAACAATTTTATTATTGCAATTTAGGGTTTGTAAGAAAACATTGTTTTTTGTAATTTTTGGTAGCATTCATTTCCACGATACTAAGTAAACGAACACAAATGTTAAAGCTTCAATAAAAACTGGGTAACTTAATCAGAAAACTTAAAAAAAGTTTCTTTTTATCAAACAAAATTAAATAGAAGTTTACTTTTTGGACCACTTCTTTTCGTTTTTCTGTTAACAAATTATCGTTCTTATAAAATAGTATACCTGGAAAGGAGTAACCGGAGGAGGTTGAAAAGGACGATCAGGAGGAGAAGCCGACCGAATAGTGAGAAATGATAAATTACTACAATGCCCACATTTCACCGTCACGGTATCCATAAACCTCTTGTATGGGATCCCAACCTGTAAAAGTACCATGAACACACTTTTACTAAATACATATAGATATATATATATATATATATTATCACTCAGCTCCTCTAGATGAATAAAAATATGAATTTATATTTGTTGTATTAAAATCTTTTTCTTTGTATTAGTTTGAGAACGTTTCTTGTGAATTATAGTGAAATCTTTATCATGTAACAACGAAACAAAGTTGGGTTATTAAATTTGAATCAAATACTATACGTACAGCTAGAAGAATATTGCAGAAGTTGCAGTGAACGTAGCAAAGATGCTGATCGGGAGGAGTTTGAACGGGTGGATCCATGTTCGGCACCCTCTCGGCCTGGACTTCAAAGTTCATGATCATACAAATGGAAAGAGTGATTGATGAATCAAAGGATGATAAAAAGTGATTGGTTTTGTATTGGTAGCTAGATGATTATCTATAACAAGAGAGATTTAAAGATGGCATATAAAAAGGTTAATTAGGGTTTCATGAGGAGCAAGATATATAGGCGTAAAATGAAGGGCTAGGGACTAGGGTAGCTTAGTTGGTGCATGAAAATAGATACATTTAGGGTTTCTATAACTAATGTCAACAGTACATCCTATTTTTGGCTTCCAAACGATTCACTTTTGCTACATCTCTGGCGTCTCATGTTCAAAAAATATTTTAAATTGTTATAAATATTTAGATTGTACAAGTATAACCCACTTTAATGGAGTTTGTTCTTTAATGGAGTTTGTTGTATTGGAACTGATTTACAAGTGGAAAACCTAGGTAAATTATATATATGTGCTAACTAAGTGAACATGGTGGTGGTTATTTTCAATTTTATTAAAAGAATGTCCAAAGTAATGTAATTTGCCTTAAAAAAATGTCAAAAGTAATGTATGTTTTCCTCATATCAAATGATTGAATGGTTCGATACACTAATGTAGAGAGTATCGATTTGAACTCGTTCAAATGATCTATGAGTGAACCACCTTCATTCGTCTTTGTATTAACCAATTGACGAATCAAATACATATTACTTGAACTAGACGACTTTTGTACATGTTAGACAAAACTTTGATAAAACCTAAGATAGCCTTTTTGTTGACCATTAACATTTCGTCAATCATAACCTAACCATACCCAAAGCTTGTGGATCCAACAAGTCCCAATGTTTCATGTCTGCATGATTGTGTTCCAACAATGGTTGGTGAAGCTTCATTACATACAAACAATCCTACATATTCCATAAATCGAAATCGTAATTGTCATTATTCCTTTTTTTAGCCGTTGTCAATCGAACCCGCAAGGGCTTGATACCACTTAGAGGTACAAGCTTTGATAACAAACCATGTCGAATAGGCGGATAAACAGGAAGCAAGTAAAGAACACACGAAGATTTAACGTGGTTATATTCGATTGGGGTTATCAGTTTAATCCATAGACAAATTAGAAATATATTTCTTATTGAATTTGCGTAGGTGCAAGTTTATATTTATAAGAAATGGTTATATATTCTCATATTTGGTTCTAATTCCGAAGCAATATTGTGTGTTCTTTGATGTCGTGGTACACTCTACTATTTCGGCCCTTTGGAGATACAGGAACGAGAAGGTCTTTTCAACGAAGAAATCTAAACGAAACCTCTTATCTGATGTTAAACTTTCATCTTTCCCTTAGTTAACTAGTAGGTGTAGAAAGCTTCCTTTAATTGGATAGAGTGGTATAGTAATCCATATTCTGTTCTATCCTCAGTCTTCTAATTCTCTTTTTTGCTTCTAGATTCTTACTAGAATGTTATTAGTAATACTATTTGCCGTTCAAAAAAAATATATTCTCAGATATATGTTTGTTCACGTCATGAATGGCTCGTTCACGACATGAATCGTCGAATCCTAAATTCAAGAAATTATATCTTCAATTGCATGAAACCCTTTCTTCTTTCGACTCTTCACGAAGCGAGTTTCTGAAATTAAACCCTAATTGTGTAGTTCGTTCAAAAGTATGTTTGGGTATTGTGAAGATTTCAAAAGCTATTTCAGTAGTTAGAGTGGAGCCATGAAAAATTTTGCTCATAGAGAAAGTAACGAATTATTTTCGAGTGATGTTTCATGTCTTTTTGTTCCATGTGTTTTTGCTTAACAAAATTCCTCTTGTTGGGTTACATCCATTTTGCATTAAATATTTTTGGCTATTTGATCATGGATTTGCAAAGAGTTATCTCTTGAGCAACCAATATTTAAATTTAACGAATTAAGGTTGTGAGAAAGAAAAAAAGTATATTAGAGATTAAAAACAAGAGTCGAAAAGTAACATTTTAAAACACTTTTCTGGATATCAACAATATAAGAGCCCATGGATTGATGTTAGTCTCCTAACTATATGTTGTTTTGAGTTGTAAACTTGTAATAACATAATATTTTCACACTTTATGTGATGCTATCGATCTTATTGTTATCTCATGATCGTTATTAATCATCTTCACCTTGCGGTCTAGAAGAGGGAACACTATATTGAAACCAAATTTTTGGAACATTGATTTTATAGAAGACTAGCAAATAGCTAGAAGTAGGAGTTACAAGGCTTGGCAATGGAGGAACTTGGGTCACAAATCAACTCAAGCAAAAGAACGTTCAATTTATGACATCTACTACTAATCCAAAGAAAAGATGTTAAGTTGACCTCATCTCCTAGAATATCTCTATTGGAACCAATTTTAATTTACTACGTACATTTTTTCTATTTCTGTTGGTACATAATTGAAATGAAAAAAAAAAAATGTTTTTCGATACCCCTATATTGATAAAGAGACTAAAATTTAGATGCAAAACCGCATCAAAATAGTTTATGGTTTCTAGTTTCTTTGGAGAGTTTACTTAGCAAGCTAAGTAGTGATGTCACATTTGTGATATTAGTTAATTTGTGATACATTGATGAAAACACATCAGGCATATTGTTGAATGTAAAACAAATCCTCTAATATAGATGCATATGTTTAGGAAGCTGATAAGTAGTTCTTTTTTAGCCAAAAAAATACACTGACCCTCTAGTTTATTATACACGCATGTTCACCATCCGTTCATTAACCTCTACGATTGCAAAGACCTCGTGTAATAGGGATGTGTTATGTTCTGTTTGGAACAATATAGCTAGGAAACTTCAATGAAACAAGTGCTTTTGTTGCGTATCTAACCATCTTTGTCGATTTCTAAAGCAAACATATCAGGGTAACAGTTTTGACGTGTGGAACTTTCCGTACATATTTCATTCCAAAAACACATATCTCCGTTACAATATTTAGTTAATCAAAGCAGTTTTTATATGTCAAAACACAGAAATATGATTATGCAAGACTTGAACATATAATAATCATATAATCTAATCTCTTTCATATATTAGGATAATGCTGAGATTTTATATTTAGGTTTTGTTAAAACAATCTCTTATTCTGTCCTTATGCATATGCTACAAGTCATGAAGATATCGATGATCTAATAGCAAGTCGAGTGGATTAACTGAGTACTAATAATTCAATTGAGATCAAAGTCGGAAGTAAACATATCTCAAGATTAGCTTACCATCCTATATGTCTAAATTAACTTGATCTATGTTTGGACTTGTCAAATGTCAACTTGCCCATTCAAACTTCCACAAATGGGGAACATAAATCTAAAAGAAAGGAGAATAGATAGTCCAAACCCAAATACATGGAACACGTCTCTTCATTAGATAATACTCTTCAAATGGGAGTCAAGAAATCTAGCTATACATCAATTATTCTATCTGTTTTTCAATTATCATAAAATAACGAAAAATTGGAAACTAAAAAGAGCCATCTAGCTAGCACAATCCAAATATTATACATAAGCTTTGAAACAAAAATTCATATGTTCTAATCATTTTTATCCTATCTCTAACAAATTACTTACATCTATGTGGTATGAGTTTATCGTCACGTACATATTATTATGGAGTAATTGCATAAAATAACGACTTACTTTTTTAATTGTCTTTATCAAGGGTGTTTACAAATTTTTGTAAGATTCATGATATAAAAGTTAGCTCCAATTAAAATTTTGGGCAATTACTGAAATTTTGAAATCTTTTACGAAACCAAATTTTAATGTTATTTGTGGGTCGATTTCGACATATGTTAGTGTCACGGAACATAATTTACGAAAAGGTAAAAAAAACATTAACAAATTAATCGTTTTTTATACGTTTCACATGAAGGATAGCGATAACATTTTATAAGAAGGATCATTTTCACAATTTTTGATATCTTTTGTCAACAATGTTTTAACACAACAAAATATGTCGAAATTGACCCAAATAACATCAAAATGTGATTTCGTTAAAGATTTCAAAAATCCGACTAACAAACTGTCCAGAAGTTAAATCTAAGCCAACTTGAGACAATTTAAAAAGTAAGTTGTTATTTTATGTAATTAACCCAAATTGAGTTTGTTTAGTCTACAAATCAATTATTGTTTTTCTTTGAAAATAATACAATTAGTTATATTAGGTATCATAATAAACTAAGGAATCAGAAAAGTTTGAATTGTAGACAAATGGAAGGGAGCAAAGGTCAGAGGAAGGTAGTGTCTATTCATGGATAAGACTCTTCCTGGCTTTCCATATATGGTAATTACCCTCTTACCCTGACTTCTTCCTACTCATTTTCCTTGTTTGTATAACAACTTTACTACCCACAAAAACTATTTACTCAAAGGTAATTTATTGAATTATCTAGAGAAAAAGTATATGAAAAAGAGACTAAAACCTACCATACATGCATACTTTGCAACAATCTATTGCTAATTGATAAAAGTTTTAGTATAATTATACGTCGAAAAGTGTGTAGAATTAGGAACAAACTTGATGAAATTTGTGATAACTTATTTTTTAGATTCAAACACTTAGATTTCTTGAGAAGTTTGTTAAAGCTACATGTACCTAAATTCCACACTTCTAAATGTTTGATCGGGAAGATAGTTAAGTTTTCATAGTTTCTTGTCTTACACGGTTTCCGTGTTATTTTCTTCCAATCTTCGTTGATAATTATGTCTTGGAAAATAAAATCACTTAAGGAGTTGAAGGTGATATATAAGGATTTTACTTGACACCTCTTTCAAAAAAATGCTTGTACCCATCGGTATCAGTAGTGCTCAGTGACCTATAAGTCAGGGTTCAATCTCCATGTAGTCATATTATCAGTTTATTAATTAGTTAGTTTGACCATTTATAAAAAAAGGGGGGAAAAAAAACTTGATACCTCTTTCGTAAAATCTCAAACGTTATTTATATATGATAGTTAGAAAATCACTTATATATTTTGTTTGTGACATAACTAATAATTTATATGAAACCGGATCAAATAAGAACCAAAATCTGGTAAGAACCCTAAGAAACAATTTCTAGCAACACATTTATGATGTATTACTTAAAATTTATGCATCACAATTCAAACTTTAATTAAATTAGTGGACAGAAATCACTCGTGCATCAAATCTCACCCTCATACATTAACAATGAGTGACTATATATGATTCTTACGGTTCTTATTAAATTTTGGTTCTTATTAGATCCATCCCCTAACTTATATAACCATCCCCTAACTTATATAACGTATATATGTATAAAAATATATAACTTATACACCTTAGTTATGTACATGTATATAAATATATAAAATCTAAAGGGTTGATGGAAAAGATGCGGTATGCATGAATGTTTGAAAAAACTACAAAAGCACAAAAACACACAGAAAGATGAGATGTGAAGTTGGTTTGATGATTAACGGATTTGGGTGAAATGATTGGTAAGATGCTTACTCTTTTCTGGTATACATTTGTGGCAAGTTTGATTAGACTCATCCTAGCTACTTTGCTTTGCACAGAGGAAGACCATGCATATGTTTTTTTGTCTTTCTGTTTCTATGGTTTGAATTGAATGCGCAGGTTGGTTTATTTTGCCTCTCTACTTTTGAATTGAATCGAATTGAAAGATGATAGATATCTCGTCTTGTCTCTCATCATATAGCCCAAATGCCCTACCTTATAGGCAACTTATTTTGATTCCATCTCTAACTAGTCTTGTCTATCTTTTTAGGGTTACCGAATTCACACTAGTCTTTCAACTTTTAACTACTTTTTTTTCTTTTCTTATAAACTAATAATTATCATATTTTTGTCAATGGGTTGTCCCATTAGTAGGAGGTTGTTCTTCCTAAGGTGGTCTTGGGTTCAAGGGCTTCCTCTGGGATTTCCTCCTTAGGTGAATATTAGAAGATATGAAACTAACTTTGGTCTAAGGTTCGTGGGTCGCATACTGCCCAATTGGATGTCACTGTGGCCCCGAATCACTAACATTGTCGTTCAAAAAAAATAAAATAATTACCATATTTTTTCTAATACGTTATTAACTAATTTCTGGCGAAATTTAATTCAAGTTTTGACGAAGTCATTAATTCAATCATCTCTCTGGTTAATCTGGAGATACCGGAATGGACTAATTCTCAACTCAAAGAAGCCTAGTAGTGACACTATCGACGATAATGTTAGATTGTTCTCTTTCGTTTGGATATCAAATAGTAGTACGATTTCTAGTTTTAGTGGGATAAGATAAGATTGGTCTTTGAATCCTAGATTAGATTGCTCCAAACTATTGGAACCCTTTATCTCCTTGCTAAGGTGTTATTTGTATAATAAATTTCTGATATTGGATATTCGAAACGAAAATAAAAGCTTTTAGTGTTACTTTTTACGTGATAGTAATTATAATATAATGAGAAATGTGAAAAAAATAATTTCAACCACTCATTTGAAAAAAGAAAAAAAAATAGGAAAGAATAATTTTTCGTATAGAAACATTAAATGAGCGGCTCTATCATTAAATAATTGATCCAAAATACTTCTCACATTTCCAAATTTTAATTATAATTTTAATTTTATTCTATTACACTTGGTATATATGCAAAACACAACACGTACATGTGATAGCTAGTAATTAGCAAACTAATTCTGTATTGGAAAGTTTGTGCATAAAGTAAAGAGTAAAAATGTCATATGCCTATTATCTAATACAATGAGTGTAAATTCCAAAAATCCTATATCAAGTTCATTACGGACACTTATTTTGCGAAGGAGGAAGTAATAAAATTTGAAACTTGTTTGTAATTATCTAATTAAGTTAAAGAATGTTGAGATGATTAAGTGTTGTTGCGAGCATATATGAATAAATTAATTCCATAAAATAAGCTTTAGAAATCCATCATGTATGTTAGTTTTATTTAGCATTACTTAACTAAAATCATTTTTGTCAACATTTATGTCTCTATATAAATATTATTCGGCTAAAAGAAATGCATACATACGAATATTTTTTGAAGAAAATCTTACATTATGATATCGCATGAGTATTAGGCCTATCACATAAAACACTTGTTATATGCCACAACAACTATGAGGAGTTCGATACGATTCTTTATTAACCTAACTAACACAACAACGTTTATAAAGTTTATATCACATCGTCAAGGATTTTCTATTGGAGAAGAAACACCAGGGGTATTATACGAACCGGGGGGGGGGGGGGGGGGGGGGAAAGTTGGGTGGGTGGGTTACACCATGTTTTCTAACATTCATCTTATTTGGAGTACAAGGAAAATAACAAATGCAATTTTCATTAGTAAGGCATATTCCGAAGGCTTCCCATCCATGATCTATAACGCATAGAGGAGTACATCTTCGATAGTCACATGAACCTACGCGAATCGTACTATGACAATTTGTATCTGCCATACATTCCTGCAAATTTAAAATCCATAGTATTTCCCATGAGTTAACAATTATATAAACTGTTTACAAGGTAATCTAATATGAGTATATGACTAACCAAGTTTTACTTTTGTTCCACTAAAGTCACTATAACTTTTTTTTCCTATAAAAAACCACTCAACTTTTGATATTGTTCCATTCCTATGTAATTAACCTGCTATAGTAGGTTAGCAGGTAATCGTTAATAAATAAGGTTTTTCATTAAAATAAATTTTAAATAATACACTCTAATAATTATTATTAGATAATAAAACTAATTCCAATTAACTCGAGGACCCCTATTCCCACTAAATCATTTTTTACACACCAAATTTACATATACCACCTGCACCAAATTTACATATACCACCTGCATATTTATGTACCTGCATATCAATATTTTTCTTTCACCAAACTACATGCATATTTTATTTAGAGAATCAACATATCTAATAATTTTACATCAAAAATAGAGAGGAAAGAAACTAATTGAATAAGCATCCATAATCAATATTTTTATATTGTTTTTCAAGCATAAGCACCAATATCACTTAAATACATATCCATGTGATCAAAACAAAAAATCTCAAACATCTAACAAAAGTTAATGTTCTAACAAACTAAACGCAAAAAAAAATATTTTTTTGTGCAAAAGCTCATAAATTCTGGACCAATATCACTTAAATACCTCGATCACGCTTATTATGTAAAAGTTATTTTAATAAGAAAATCTTTATTTATTAAAGATTACCTGCTAACCTACTATAGCAGGTTAATTACATAGGAATGGAACAATATCAAAAGTTGAGTGGTTTTTGATAGAAAAAAAAAAGTTAGAGTGACTTTAGTGGAACAAAAGTGAAACTTGGTTACTATTTTATGGAGTTTTCCCTTTTTTTTTTTTGGTTGCTGTTGTTTACCACAACAAGAAACTAAATTTATAGTTACTTGTAAGCATGAAAAATGCAACAAATATACATTTTGTCATCTTGAGTCGTGTATATGTGTGATATTGATAATCGGGCACCGTAATCATATGATTATTTATAGGACATGGCTCGAGATTAAATTAATTTTATGATCATAATCCCATAGTTATTATGATAATATATTTGGTTTATATTGTTGCTACTTCATTTTTGCCAATTAAATATAGAAGGCTAGTAATAGTATTATATATGATAAATCTTAACAACATATATTTTGTTTAAAGTGGCTATTTACTTAATCCAACTACATCAAACAATACAAATTTTATGTTTCCTACACATTTTAAATAGTGCTTATTAATGTTTATATATGTTACGTAGTTATGGATATGTACGTTTATCATTTGTTATGGTGTAGTGGGTCTTTGTTCAAACATGTATATATTTTGTGTCATTTATACTTAATAAATAGTAACCCTAACGGGTTTTCTCTGCAATCTAACATGATATCCCGCATGTTATCGTATATTTACCATGATCGTTTGGTTCTTTGAGCACCGATCAGGTTTCATGTTGATCAATCCTCTTACGTTTCCCTTTCTCCCTATATCATCGATCGTAACATTGTTGTTCAAAATCATTGTTTGCAACTTGTTGGTACACACCAACCGCCACAATCTTCAACTTGGGTCGTGTTCATTGTTATTGATCACCACCATATTTGTTGCAAATAAAACTTTTCCTTCACAGGTTGTAAACGACCAACCGCCGCGTAAATCACTTTATCGTTGCTAGTTTCTTTATTGATCACCCCCGCTCACCATTGAACTTTGCTACCCTCTACCTCCATTGTCATAACTAAATATGATGGCACTATTCATGTCAAAGTTGAAGATGGACAAAAAGGGGGATGGATGCGATGGAGGTAATTCGGGTCTTTCCGTTCTTTGGTTTCCTAAAACAATTCGTGTAATATGATAGATAGCAAGGAAACAGGTATAAAGAAACATGTAAAAGATAAACGTGTAACGTAACGTGTACCAACAATAAAAAGAAAACTTTTTATTTATATGCACAGTGATTAGGTTATAGCATTGTACCAATGAATGAGATTCCGTCACACGTCATTCTATGATATCTTTTATATGTTTCTTTAGACGCTTATATAGAAGTTTTACATTTAAACTATCGCATCAACATATACCATGTACGTGATCCAAGGTGGAAAACATTATTCACAAAATGATTAAAATATCAAATGACATAAAGAAAACATATATATATATATATATATATATATATATATATATATATATATATATATATATATATATATATATATATATCACTACTACACCTTTTAGTTTAATTAAAGTAAAACTATAAGTTAATGATGAATAATGGTTTAATTTACTACTTAATATTATTGACTTGTTTAATTAAATAAGAAGAATGAACTTTAACATCCAAGTCGTTGTAGTATAGTGGTAAGTATTCCCGCCTGTCACGCGGGTGACCCGGGTTCGATCCCCGGCAGCGGCGTTTAATTTTTTTGTTTATTTAAAGTAGTCATGTTTTGCATATGTAGGGGGGTCTATTGACATAAAAGAATACTTGAGGGTGCCAGTTGTTGACTTGCTGCACTTTAAAGAAAGTGTTAAATTAGTCCCTCAATATGTTTTTATATACTTATAACTTTATTTTGAATATGTTAGAATAGTTGAGGAGTAGTAGTATTGGTTATGAACATATGTCCATTTGTAACTAAATTATTGGGATGTTGGTGTCATTTATTCAATAGTATATATTTTACCAACATATAATCCACGAGCTAGTGAAAAAAATTATTGTTTCGTGTTTTTCGTTGACTCTTTATAATTATTTTAACTATACTAAATTCTGGTAAAAGAATATCAACTGTAAATTCGTGTGTGTTATATAGGATGTTTGATTGTACAAAGAAAACATTACTGGGTCTTTGTATTGCTCATAGACTTATAGTTAACAACATATAATCTTGTTTCAAACATTTATAAGTTGTAATTACATTATTTTGCATTTCACCTTATGAAATAAATTAAGACCAAGAAAGTGTTCTCTGAATTTTACTTTATGTTTGAGGTTTTCAAAGTTATAGGAAAATTCTACATGTTGAACAACCACAACCATTATAAGGTGTGGAAATCGGTTCTAATAAAAGTCTTTTATTTAGAAATAATTTAATTTCTAAAATACTAATTAAACATACATCTAAATTCAAAATTTAAGCTAAAACAAATAACTAAAATGTCCAAAACCATATATCGATGTAGGAGTTAGGGTGATACTAGTCATGTACCGAACCACTACCATACCGCTTATTATCGGTTTATTTTTTAAAGACATTTTAGTACCGAATAACGTATCATGTACAACCGGTACTGTTCCCGTTTAATATCGATATCATAATACTTTTGTTCGCCCTTCTACTTGCCCCGTAAACCGGTTGGTACAATTTGTTTTTTAAAGAAAATTTAGTACCAAATACAAACGATATGCAAGTATCAAATATTACACACACCCCCCTTATAGTATGAAAAATGATACTTTCCACCCAAATATTATTTTCCACATCATAAAACCTCAACTATCCGCCATTACTGTAAACTGAAGCTCAACAGAATGAATCAACAGGTCCAGAAAAACACACTCTACGTCGGTAAGTCTTCTTTCACACACACATAACGGTGTATCACTGTGTGTAACAATAATCAAATTTCTGAGAAATTGAATTCCTTAATTAGGTGGATTAGCTGAAGAAGTGAATGAAACGATTCTACATTCGGCGTTTATTCCGTTTGGAGACATTAAGGATGTGAAAACGCCGTTAGATCAGGCGACGCAGAAGCACAGGTCGTTTGGATTTGTGACGTTTTTGGAACGAGAAGATGCGGCGGCGGCCATGGATAATATGGATGGTGCTGAGCTCTATGGACGTGTGCTTACGGTTAATTACGCGTTACCGGAGAAGATTAAGGGTGGTGAACAAGGCTGGGCTGCTCAACCTAGTAAGTTTTGCTTAATTTTAGGTTTAAATTTAGATGTTATAACAGCTGCATTTTGAGGATAAAATTGCTTATTAGGTTTCGGTTTTGATTTTAGTCCATTGAGTGAGATTCATATCGTTGAGTGACGAATTAGGTTACATACAACTTTTTGAAACCTAGGTTTTAGCATCCTGCTTGCTTAATCTAGAGTTGATTATGTGCTTCCCGTCCTAGCTTGATTGGGTTAAAGGATTAGTTGTGACTATTAGCTCGTCGTTTTTACCTATCGTGTGTGGTTAGATACTTAGATTACGTTGTTAGATTATGGTTTTATTAACATTGTGATCTATTTACGAATTTATTAATGTAAAACACACTTTGTTTTTCATGTTCATATGTTCTCAGAACAAAATTACAAATGTTAAAAATAACAATCGGATTAACTTGACACATTTTAGCAAAATACTAGTATGTATATAGCAACGATCTAGTAATTCGTTTACATACATAAAGTAACAATATAGAGCCCGGGAATATCATTATCAATCTACAAGTATTAATACATAATTAATGTGTGCAGTGGAAGTGATACCAATTACGGAGTAATAAACATCTACCTCTGTAAAACTGCATATTTGTCGAAAAAAGGGTCAACGTAATGCTTCTCAAACAGTTCATTATAATCCTAAACAGTCGTATATTTTCCTTTGTTCTGTATCAGTTTTGAATAGATTAGAGATATAGAGATCAATTTTCCTGTAGAGCTTTTCCTATTTGATGAATGATACGAGTATTATTTTTTAACATGGCAATCTTGACAGTTTATTTAGATATCTCACACCATAACCAGTTAAAAGTGCTTTGATGTGGGTGCTCTGTGTTTTCCGGAATTTGTTGTATCACTACTATTTTGCTTGTGAAATCAAAATAATCATTATTAACCTCTCACCTGATTCTCGGTTTTCATACTTTCCTGTTGATAAATAGTTTTGACAAGCGAAATCACTCTTAATAAAAAAAATATCAGGTCCTTTAATTGAATCATAGAAATGTAACTTTCATGTTACTTTCTTCCGGCTAGTAGAGTAGTAGTAACCAAATGTTGAAACAATGGATGTGCATTTTTGAGTTGTCAGTTCCGTTTGCATAAATTCAGTTCGTGAAAGTTGAAAAGATGACTGGGGGATGCCATTATGAAAACGAAGGATTTGGACGTGTATATTAGTATATATATGGTCGATCTGTTTCAAGTTAGAAGCGTTATGTTATCCGCTTAGAAGTAGTAAAGTTTCTAATTTTTGGACTATCAACAAGGAAGGAATACAAAACTAACATAGATTATATGTTGTAAAGTTTCTGTAGTTTATTCCACTAATATTTTTCTTAAAAGAATTGTTTCTGGCTTCTGGAATTTGCATTTTCTTATGTCTGTATGGCTTTCTATATTTCAGTTTGGGCCGATGCGGACACATGGTTTGAACGACAGCAACAAGAAGAAGAAATGCAACGCATTTCAAAAGAAAACCAAGCATCAATGCTGGCTGCAGAGGAACTGCATAGAAAAAAACTGGCAGATGAACGAGAAGGTGAGAAGGATGAACCCGACGCCAAAGATGATCCAATGGCTATGGCTGAAGCAGAGTCATTAAAGCAAAACAATAGTTAGAATTGAGAACTGAACCTGGAAATCCATATTTTCAAGCATAGGAAAAGTTTGATTTCTTGTGTATTGTACCCTACGACAGTCTCGTGTTAATGTAGAACTTTTTAGTATCTTGGTGTGTTTTAGAAAATCAACACAGGTATTATTGTGGAGTGGCTTTATATGAAGCTAATTTACTATCAAGGATTGACATTAACTAAACTTGTGTAATTCCGAAGAACGTTTTCATATAAAAATCAAACTCATAACCTAATAGGTTATCTTGAAGTAAATCCTTCGTTGGACAAAAACTGCAATCAAAAGTTAAACATGAAACAAAAACAAGATGTCAAAAAACTGTAAGCTGCTTTCTATGAAAGATAATTGATTCATCTGGAACTAGATCTCCCAACTTGATCGAGCATCGAATCACAAAGCTTTACCGCATCCACATTATCTCCAACATTATGAACCCTGACAATATTAGCACCACCCAAAACTGCACTCGTAACGGCAGCAACAGTGCCCGGATCTCTCTCAACAGCAGAAAACCGACCACAAACTTCACCCAAAAATCTCTTTCTTGAAGGTCCGATCAACAAAGGTGCACGCGACACCCCTAAGCTTTTTCGCCCAATCTCGCTCCTGATTCTTTTCAGTCCCATCAAAATCTCCAAATTATCTTCAGTTTTCTTTGAAAACCCCAACCCAGGGTCAAGAACTATTCTCCATGCTGGCATGCCACTTAACTCTGCAGTTCTCACATTCTCATACAACTCGTCACTAACTTCTTTACACACATCATCGTACTTCAAATTCTCACTGTTTTGCATTGTTTGCGGGTCCCCTCTCATGTGCATCGTGATATACGGAACATTAAGATTTGATACAACACGAAGCATATTAGAATCTAACTTTCCACCCGATACATCATTGATTATATGAGCTCCTTTTTTAATCGCTTCTGAAGCAACTTCTGAGGAAAATGTGTCTATAGATATCAGCTTTCCTTCAATTTCGGGTAATTCTAGAATCTTTTCAAGAGCGGGAATTAGTCTATCTAGTTCTTCTTCCACTGAGATCTTAGTCGCCATTGGACGTGTTGATTGAGCTCCAAGATCAATTATGTCTGCCCCTTCGGATATCATGGTTTTAACACGAGATATAGCCGCCCCCACAGAGTCAAACTTCCCACCATCACTAAAACTATCCGGAGTCAAATTCAAAATGCCCATAACAGAAGTTTTCTTTGACCAGTCCCATAAACGATCATTAACCGGTAATACTCTTCTTAACCCATCTTTTCCAATCAACGATTCACCACCTAATTCTTCCCACGATTCAAAAAGTCCATTTCTTGATAAAGAATTCCAACATAGAACCGTATCATTGTCAATATCTGACCCTAATAAGTCAACTAACGGAGCCATAACAAACGGCCTTTCAAAAATTCTCTCATGAGGAACAGTTAAAATTTCCGAGTTAATTCTATACTTCCCATAAAACAATATATCAAGATCAATAGGTCGTGGGCCGTACCTAATCCCTTTGGTTCTTCCCATTTCCTTTTCGATTTTTTTGAGGATTGTTAGTAACTCATGAGGACCAAGTTTTGTAACGGCTCTAATGGCAGAGTTGAGAAAAAGAGGCTGATCGGTTACATAAGCGGGTTCTGTTTCGTATAAACAAGCATGTCTTGTTATTTCTATACCGGATTTCTTCATTTGACATAAGGCTTCGTTAAAGTTACTAAGCCTATCACCCACATTGCTTCCTAAAGCAATTACCACTTCGTGTTCTTGAGAATGGACTTGTATTGAAGTATCCGAGGAGGAATGAAAGAACGAAAAAGATGCTGCAAGAAAAAAGATGTAAAGGGTGTCAATATAAATTATATAATGTCGCTTACAAAGCTAAACCTTCATTGCTTTATCTTTTAATAAAGATATACGAGAAAATCTACCTCTATAAGACGCACAGGCACGCGTGTGTGTTGATCTTGATAGTAGTAGCTGCTTGAAAATATTCATTTTCAAGAAATCTGAACCTTAGTCAACAAACCTTTCAATTCAGTAGTGAAGGGGAAATCTACAAAACAAACAAAGCACAAAACTTTATAAACGAAGATATTCTCTTCATACCGTGAAAACTAAACAATTTCCGTTCACAATTCATTCTAGTTTCTAAAGCGGAATCTTCTTTCTGGGACGGTATGACTACAATAGGCCATACACATACACAAAACATGATAAAAACTTATAATGAGGTGGAAATGTTACACTTTGACTTCTAAACACAACATTCATCACGATGCGTTAAATCTTTAGCACTAACAACTTCCAATCATACTATCGAGTATTCAACGTAACATAGTTATCAAATTTTCAAGAAAATTTAGATACAGTAGAATCAATTTATAAATTCAGCATTTGACTTCAAGACTTAATTTTAGGCCTATGAGCTTCTGTGTTTACGGCCTATGTTTATTAAGCCATTTCTTTCCGGCTTATTTTGTGGCTTATGAGCTTGTTATCCAACTTTAAGTCAGAACAATGGACAATAAGCTCATAACAGAAAAAATAAGCCGAAATAGAAACCGAAAGCAAATAAGCTCGTAAGCCCAAAAATAAGCTAAATCAAGCACCCCTAACTTTCTTACAGAACAAATTGTGCCCTATGATTCTCAACCTTAACTATCCCTTACTGTTTGACTACACAAGTCAAAGAAATTACATAAAAATTAAAAATTTACATATGGGTAATGTAAAAAAACAATAAAGTTACTACCTTTAACACTAATTACTGCAGAACTAATCGAAAATGATAAATTCAAGAACTCATAAAAAAATGAATTTTTGAGTAACCCTTTTTTCTTTGTGGGTTATTTTGTAATAATCTTTAAAAACTAGTGGCAATCTTCAAAAAATAATGGGACTTTTTAAGATCTGATAATTTTAACTTATTCTGACTTGTACATTGTGCAGTAAAGATTGTACCTTTATCTGATTTTAGAAAATTATGGACTATAAAAAGAGGTAAAAGTAAAGCCCTCATCTTTAAACCCATAGAAGGGTGTTTGGTAATTGTGAAATGGTGGGATTCTTGAAAACTGAAGCTTTTGGTGTTATAAAAATGGCTTCTTTGCCTTCTTTTACCCATTTTTGTTCCTTGCACAGGTTCTCTTTCTTTCTCTATATATACATACATACACGTATATTTATATGTATCTATATACCAATATATACAGATGCTATTTAGAATAGTTTTAAGTGATATAAGTTGAATTTCTTGTAAATTTATAAAATAAAGATTGAGAATTTTGAAAAATTGAGTTTTATTTCAGTGTTTTGCACTTTTGCTTTTGGATTGTTTATTGGTATGTAGAAAAGAAAGGATAAGGGGGGAAATTTGAGTGTTTATTTTAGCTTATTTGATTCGACTTATTTTTCATAAGCCCATCTTTTCCGGCTTATTTTGGGGCTTATGAGCTAAAGTCATAATAAGCTCAGAAGCCACAAAATTAGTCGAGCAGATAAGCTCATAAGCCTAAGGTGTTTGTTTGAGCTTATTTGATTTCAGCTTGTTTCATAAGTCCATTTTTCCGGCTTATCTTATTATCCTTTATTTAATAAAGGATAATGCCCATAAGCCGGCAAAAATGGGCTTATGAAACATAAGCCGAAATCAAATAAGCTCATAAGCCAAAAACTAAGCTAAATAAACACCATTTAAAATGTATTATGAAACTATTTATGTTCATGATTTGACTTTTGAGGTCAACACGCATAAGTTCCTACTTAAATAGTTGATATATATTTGTTTGAGTACACAGTAATACTGTTGAATTCTTACAACTCAAGTTGTTGTATATGTGTAGGTGGCAGTCCAATTTGCCTTCGCTATCTTCAATAAACTTTGTACAGTTTCCAGATGTTAGATTGCGTAGTACATTTGTTGTTACTGCAGTTCCTAGAAAAAAAGTTGCAGAAAATATCTCTGATGGAGAAGAAAATGACTCAGAAGTAAAAACAACACGTAAACGAGCTCCTTCTAGAAGAAGGAAAAAAGTAGAAGCAGAAGTTCCAGAGGAAAGCGCGATAGTAGAGAGTAGTGTGAGTAACACGGATGAAGGAACATCAACGCCTTCTGAGTCAATTAATCCTGAGAAACCAAAAAGAAGAACTCGGAAGAAAGGTATGATAATGTGTTTATTAAGTTGAGAACATCGGTTCTTGGCTTTTAGAACTTTTTTCTTTCAAAATGCAAAGAAATTAAAAAAAATAGCTGCATTTTGCAAAAAACTAATGGACACGTCGTTTGGACTGCTAACCTGTTTTTACCCGTTACCCAACCCGCCCATCTTGCCCCATCTATATTCAAAGAGTAAGTTGCAAAGTATTCTGCTTTTGACCACACATTATTGTTTTCCAGAAAGTGCAGTTGCTTCTACTTCAAGTATCGTAGACGAAGAACCCGAAAAGAAGGTGACAAGGCGGAGACGTACCAAGAAAGTAATTGAGGAAGACGTAAGTATAGATGAAGGAAGTGAAGTTGAGCTCAGTGACCGTGATGACGAAACCGATAACGAAAAAGAGCTAGAATTTGACACTAATGATGAAGATGATATTAGTTTCACATACTCATGGCCACCTTTAGTTTGTTGTTTTGGACCAATTCAACATGCTTTCATCCCGTCAGGAAAACAAGCCAATAGACTCATAGACCATGAATCACATGACCGTATGAAGGATGCATTGTGGGTCCCGGAGAAGTTTATTAGGGCACCAGGAACCTGTGCAGCCAGTGTTGCATTGTGTCTTGCTAGTTTTGGGAGTAATGCAGCGGTAATGGGTAAAATTGGGGATGATGATTTTGGACAAGCTTTGTTGTATCATTTGAATGAAAGTCGAGTGCAAACACGTGCGGTCAAGATTGATCCGAAACGGACAACCGCGGTTTCGCGGATGAAAATGAGTAAGAGAGGTGGTTTAAGAACAACATGTGCCACTCCGTGTGCGGAAGATGCGCTAAAAAAGTCGGAGATTAATGTCGATGTGCTCAAAGAGGTAAGAAAATTTTGTTTTACTTCGCTTTGAGTATAAGTTTTGATCGGAAAATATCATAACCTACTACACTTTTCTACTGTTTATAACAATGTTACACCCTCCGTCACAAGTATATTGTACCCATACCAAATAACAATGTACTTTTACGCTTGTCCCAAATGAGACGCCTTACTATTTCTTTGTCATAGAGTCGTTAAAATATGGTTTATTTGATCATTAAATTTTTTATGCAGGCAAAGATGTTTTACTTCAATTCCTTCAGTCTTCTTGATCGGAAAACAAAAACAGCGGCTTTACAAGCTATCAAGATCTCCAAGCAATTTGGAGGACTTATCTTTTTCGACCTCAATTTACCATTACCACTATGGCATTCTCGAGAAGAAACTATGTCAGTTATACAAGAAGCCTTAGAACTTGCGGATATTATCGAAGTTACTAAACAAGAACTTGAATTCCTGTGTGGTATCGAAACCTCTGAAAGATTTGACATCAAAGATAACGATATATCAAAATTTGTTCATTATGGCACTGACGTTATTGCTCCAGTTTTTCATGATAATCTTGAAGTTTTGTTTGTAACAAACGGGACTTCTAAGATTCATTATTACACACAAGAACATAATGGTTCCGTTCTTGGAACAGAGGATGTACCGATTACGCCTTTTACCTCTGATATGTCTGCAGCCGGAGACGGCCTTGTTGCAGGTAACCATTATTTGATTGGACCATTATGTGTACAATTTAAAAGCTTTTTCGCATTTTCTAAATATGTGATTTTTATGTCTTCAATATTATTTTTTTTGCATTTTCGAAAAAAGAATGTTTTGCAAGTTTCTAATTATTTTTTTATTTTGGAAAAAATGGATGCAGGACTTATGAATAAGTTAATAGTTCAGCCACATTTGATGACGGATAAAGAGTTCTTGGTGCACACTATTGATTACGCCATCAACCGTGGGGTGTCAGAACAATGGTTGCAGGCTCGAACACGTGGCTACCCTCCTAAACCGGGTATGGAAGATGAAGAGTTTTTCCCTGACCCCAACGGTTTTAGAACCATCTCAGAAAAAGCATACCGCACACTTATCCCTGTAAGTGTGTCGTCTTATGAAAACGAGTCGATTTTAGTTCTATTTTTTTTAATTGTCCTCATTGTCAATTTCTTACTTGGTTACTATTTGATGATTAGGTTGATAGCGATGATTCAGAAGATGTCGGTATCACAGTGAATAGAAATGACGGTGATGATTCAGAAGAAGATGAAGGTGTTGACGTGGACAAACACGACGATTATGATTCAGAGGATATAGGTGACATGGAATTAGATGATGAGGAACCCTTACGCAAAGTAAGTGAAGCTATAGGAGCTTAAATGAGAGTTTGCTAGCTTTTTAAGTTTCATTTTTTCCGTTTCTGTTTGTTAAACTGGAGACCAGATGAGGCGTTTGATAGGGATGCAGTGACATATTAGCCTTAAGTTGGATGTAAAATTTTGTAGTTTCAGAAATTATTTTATAACGATTCTTAATCGGTGTTTGTTATATGCAAAGTAATTTCAGTAAGGTACTTTATTAGCTATCAATTAGCACCTCTCAAAATGTTTATTTTGCAAAAGCGAAGTATATGTTGTTCTACCTGTGAAGCAAGTTTGTAAACCATGAAACCGCGTTTAAATTTGATTTAATAGTCTTAGGTATCATTCTATAACACTTCAACAATGACAATAGACAGTAACTAATTTTCACAAGATAATTTGGTACAAAATGAACGTTAATTTCATATCTAATATAGGACGTCAATACGTTGACCAAATTCACAAAAGAGGCCCAGCTTTTGATCAACCAAAAAGCGGGCAGAATCTTAATCAGACTGGTTATAACCAAGATCAGTGAACACCTTTCAGTTCTGATAATTAGCGTCTGAAAATTACACAAAAGGATAAAACCCGAGACTACATTTTAATGCTAGTCAAGGTACAAAGTGACCTGCTTGAGCATCTCATAAGGCACTTCCAGTCTCCAGTCCTTTTGCTTTCGGGTCAAAGGTCTTCCTTTGGAGAGAGGGCTTCGATTCTCTTTAACGTCTGCCAACTTCCAAACACAGTTCCGAGATTCCATTTCAATAGCTTCTAAAAAGAACACCCCCTCCTTTTCCGACTTGAATTCACCGTGTTCTAGGTACCTCACTCGCATCGCCATCTCCTTAAAACGGAGCAGATCATCGGGTTTTGTCAGTAGACGATCCGCCCCTGGCGACGATACCTTGCAAGAAAAAAACACACTTTTTCCATCAGTCTGTCCCTTTGATTACTATATAAGACCATGTACGTAATTTTGTCAATTATTTGTAGTTATACCTCAACACCCAAATCATTGGGGATATCACCAGCAGCTCCTGCTTCGTCTAGCTTTTTCTTGTATTCATGATTGTAGCGTTGAATATCTTCCAAGCTCGGGCACCCATAGCTAATGCACAAATGATGTAGTTAGAACATATATTAATTACTTAATGGAATCAAGTCAATAAACGGAAAAAAAAATAAACATCTTACTCGTTACAGAGTCTATCCAGTCTGACATAAACGTAACCTTGTGGGGAGGTTTTGAAAGCGAATATTTGGATGTCTTCACCAAACTGAAGCAACACCTCTTGAGCAATCGACAAAGCTTTTTCACCCCAAGCGCAATTCTGGAAAACAACACCACCTCCGCTTCCACCATCTCCGATCTATTAAACTTTCAAAGATTCGTCATTAACTCATACATAAAGAATGGAAATAACGTATAAGTTTTCAAAACTGAGAGAAGAACACACCTCAGGATCAGATTCATCTTCCTCCTCCCATGTGTCGATGGGTTCCACCTCATCATTTAGTTCATCTGCAAGGTTGAACACATATAAACATTAACAAACATTGTACATAAAACTACCAAAGTTCATATATGAATGGAACATTCTTTTTAGTATTGTAAACAACGGTGTGGCATGCATTTTCTTCAACTACTTACAGACACACTGTTTATCATGTCTCAGATACGTTTTAGGATCAATAGGAAACGGCTATAGACAAATTTACCATTTCTGAATAGAAACTTGGGCAATTAGTGGTCTATACTTGGATTATAATGTAACTCAAACTTACAAACATGAAAACATGATAAATGATAATACAATGGAGTAATTGACTTTTCAGCACATGGTTTATTAACATCTATCTTTGCAAAAATCCATAGATTTGGGGGTGGGTTTAGTGTGTTTAGTTTTAGCTTATTTTGTTGTTTATGAGCTAATGTGTTTTCATTATACTTTTAATAAGCCCAATTTTTCCGGCTTATTCTGTAGCTCGTGACCTTATATACAACTTTAAGTCCTAATTATGGATACTAAGCTCATAAACAACAAAATAAGACGGGAAAATGGGCAAATTATTCATAAGCTGAAAGCAAATATGCTCATAAGCCCAAAAATAAGGTAAAACAAGGTAACAAACACACCTTGTGTATGAATGCAAAAATTAGTGTACATTTTAAGAAACTACTTAAAAACACAATGGTTATCAAATCTGAGATACATTTTAGCATCAATAGCGACCAGGCGACCAGCTATAAACAAATTTACCCTTTCTGAGGAGAAACGCGTGCAATTTGTTGTCTAAGTACCAACCAACATACTTACAAACAAACAAACATGTTAACAAAACCGAGTAATCGGCTTTTTAGCCCAATGTTTTTAAACATCTATCTAGCAAAAACAAACCCCATAATGTGAAAATGAGGGTTAACTAAAATACTTGTTAACATTTTCTAAAAGTGTTGATTTAAAGAAACTAGAGTGTTAGTAAAGACCCAATATCGAAACACAGGAATAAAAGCTTAAATTTGGAAGAGGAGTTTTATCGAACACTTGGTAGGCATATAAACACAGACAAAATAGACACAGATAAAGAAAGTAGAGAGCATTACAATTTTCCGGGTTTTCACGGTGGATGTCTACGGCAGTGGTGGTTTCGGTGGAGAAGTGGTGGTTGGTCGGAAAAGACTGATGAAAAGTTTTCCGAGATAGTAAAGAAGATGGATTAGGGTTTTGAATTAGGGTTTTAGAGGAATGTGAGTGAAAGGGGAAACGGGGAGTGACATGATTTTTATGTTTGTTTAGTAGGTTGCGAAGATTACGAGTCAGATTATTAGGGTTCATCTTCATCTTCTTCTTCTTCAATACTGAGAAATCAAATATCAAAGGGAAAAACACATCCTGTTGGTTGTTGGGTGGCACCTAACCTCGTACCTTTTTTCTCTTTTTCAAAATCTTTTGTTTGTTTTTTATATCGTGCCACATACTCGCAATTTACAAAAGTGGTATGAATGCCCATAGAGCATCGTTGCCTATTGCAATAAGTATCGATGGTATGTACTCCATATGTTTTGCTCCCGATATAATGACTTTCTCCTTTTAGTTTCGCGCTTAAAAATTTAGCTCAACACAACACTATTGTGTATCCACGTGTCATCACAGTTGATTTAGACAATCCTGAGGATGGAGGTTGCAAATAGTCATGTGAACGGAATTCATTCGATTAGGACTATTCATGAATTATTATGACTATTTTTAACATTATAATTTCTGATTGGAGAAAGTTTCAGGGTTTTTCTTGTGGTTTGTTACAGTAATTGGATTGAGCGTAACCGTATTACACATGGTCAATGGCCACAGACTTGCGAAGCAATATCGCTAGATGTTACAAGACTATCGAGTGAAACTTTAAGGAATATACGAAAAATGAACTAATTATATATAACAAATTTAACCAATCCAGTCACGTAATCGATGGTTCGGTTACGAAATCTTAATTAGCCGAATATTTCGATCATAAATACTTAAAAATCGAATCATATTAACAAAAATGATCAAAATGTTTCAACAATATATATTTCAGATGTTTGTATACATTTAACTATATCGAAGGATGTTTGAAAACAATCGTTGATTGTAATAAAACAAAATATCTTGAGTTCAAGTCTTACACATTTCTTATTTCTCTTATTTTTATGTCATAGTGGTTCACCATATTTTATTATTCAAAATGATTAAACGTTGATTAACCAATAACCGACCGAAAATATATTTACTAACCAATTAACCAAACCCATAGTTAAACGGTTAAAATTTCAATATATCAAAATTTTGGTTATGATGATGGTTTTGATCAATAACCGAATTGACACGTACAATTTGTATATGTTTTTTAATAAATGGGTTATTGGAGTCAAATTGTTTAATCCTAGGCGTGTTATATGTTTGTATAGAAATTTGAGTTGTTCTTTCAAAAACCGTCTCAAAAATCAACTTTTTTCTAACAACCATCATCGAGAAAAAGGTAGAGAACACCATAGCAAATATTTGTTAGAGTTAATTACATGGTTCGTCCCTATGGTTTGCACCATTTTCACCCGTCCTCCCTAATAGTTTTTTATTACACCACTGGTACCTAAGTTTGAAATTTGTTGCCTCCAGAGTCCCTAAAATGGATGTGCCGTTAAAGGTGCCGTTAAGTGACCTCACGTGTGTCACACGTGATGGGTAATTTCGTCATTTTACATTTCTCTTTCATTAAACCCAGATTCAATTGCAAATTAAACCCAAATTCATCCCCAAAATCCCCAAATCCTAAATTAATTTCCCCAAATTTCAATTTCTAACTTCAGATTATGAGTTTTACTTACATAAATCGAATCAATTCATCCCAAAAAAATCCCCATGATTTTCCTGATCATTGGTGCATGGTACGTGGCGACAGTCATGGATGTAGTCGACCTCCCATCGTCAACCAAGAAACCATCTAACAAGAAAACAAAAACCACAAGCGGGTATTTAGTGAAATATGATACTCTGTTTCAAGAAAACAAGCTAGATGAGCAGTTGTCTGAGGTTGTTGAAGCTGCCTATGTCAGACCTTTGCCTCCTCGGTATCCTCGCCGGATCAGAGAAAATGATAATGTGGCTCACGACGGTGGTGGGTTGGATTTTGAGGTGGGTGACGTCATCGATGCGTTTCATAGAGATGGTTGGTGGCTTGGTGTTGTCAAGGAAAAACTGGTTGTTGATAATAATAAATTTATTGTTTCTTTTGAAAACCCACCTGAAGAATTTGAGTTTGAAGCTTCTGAACTCAGATTTCACGTTGACTGGGTTGACTCTCACTGGAAATTCCCACTCAAGGTTTTTTAATCTGAAAATCAATATTTGGGGGGTCTATGTTAAAGCTAAAATTAATCACATCAATGATCAGGAAAATCATGGGGATTTTTTTTGGGATGAATTGATTCGATTTATGTAAGTAAAACTCATAATCTGAAGTTAGAAATTGAAATTTGGGGAAATTAATTTAGGATTTGGTGATTTTTTGGGATGAATTTGAGTTTAATTTGCAATTGAATCTGGGTTTAATGAAAGAGGAAGGTAAAATGACGAAATTATCCATCACGTGTGACACACGTGAGGTCACTTAACGGCACCTTTAACGGCACATCCATTTTAGGGACTCTGGAGGCAACAAATTTCAAACTTAGGTACCAGTGGTGTAATAAAAAACTATTAGGGAGGACGGGTGAAAATGGTGCAAACCATAGGGACGAACCATGTAATTAACTCTATTTGTTATGAGAGAAAATAAAATGTTTTAAAAAGCTTTAACAATTAAAACCTTGAATTGGTGTGATTATCGATTTATATTTTGTGATTATCTTCATCACTATAAACAAAAAAATCATAAAAATATATAAAATTTCGAGAAGGTTAAAAAAGTTATTTAAATAAATTTATCCGAATAAAAAACATTTTATAACGCTATTCTGAAAAGATTTAGGAGAATTATTCGTTTACTTACGGGCAACAAGGACATCGTGTTTCATTCAAAGAGACCCAACCCAATCTAGCCTAATCCAACCATCAAATAATATTATTTACTTTTAGTTGGGGTTTGTAATAACGGTAATTTGTTGGATCAATTCGCAATCATGAAGATAATTTTCTTCTACATGAAAACATATTAATGTAGAAGAAAACTACCTTTATGATTGCAAATTGATCCAACAAATTACCGTTATTACAAACCCTAACTAAAAGTAAATAAAATTATTTGATGGTTGGATTAGCCTAGATTGGGATGGGTCTATTTGAATGAAACACGATGTCCTTGTTGCCTGTAAATGAATAATTCTCCTAAATCTTTTCAGAATAGCGTTATAAAACGTTTTTTATTCGGATAAATTTATCTAAATAACTTTTTTAACCTTCTCAAAATTTTATATATTTTTATGATTTTTTATATTTTTTTTGTTTATAGTGATGAAGATAATCACAAAATATAAATCGATAATCACATCAATTCATATATGTAAAGGGTAGAAATTCCCCATTTTGCAAGAAAGAAAAAAAGATTCAATTCATATCGGTGCATGATTCATGCCAAGTGAAGTGGTCCAAACAGACCGTCACCAAATAGTTTACAAGTCACAACGAAGCAAATTTTCACAATCTGTAGAGCACAAATTTATGTTTATGATTACAAGTTCAAAACTCAACTATAAGTTAATACCATTGAGCTTTTCATTTGCTGCTACCGTCACCAAAGAGGTATCCAAGAGAAGATCCACCACCAGGTGCACTGTGGACCTTAGTTGATGGTCGTTCCTGCACCACATATAAAATTTAGATTTCTATACGTTTGTACCATTTCCGTTCATTCTACATGTTGCAAAAATTACATACCGTGATGAAGTTTCCGGTGTTTTGACCATCAGCTCTGAAGTAGTTGTTGGAAGGATTACTGTGAATACCTGCAGGAATCTGCTTGGTAACATCTACAGGGGGAGAAACAGGATCGGGTTTTGCAGCTGGTACGTTGTTTGCTGCTGGCGTTTCACATGGTGCAACAGGTGTAGCTGCTTTTGGAGCTGGCTTAGGGGCCTCTCCACCACCAAACAAGTAGCTCAAAGAACTCTGTCCCCCACCGCTGCTCACTCCTCGATTCATATTTTCACTAGTTCTGCAAAACAGTTTATAGGGAAATAAGCACGAGAATGGGACAATAAAATTAAACATATCAAATCAGATTGTAATTTAATTCTGCAATGTGTTTATCGTGTCTAATTGGTTCAAGTATTATGACTTGATTAAACTATTCAAATGACAACAATGAATCGAACTGAAACATAATTACCAATACTACGATACCGATCGTTTGGCACTAACAGATAATAACAGTAACAAAACATTTTGATTGCATAAATCTAAAAACTAATCAATGCTAATATACACACACAAATATCCGTATCATCAGTCCAGATCTAGATCTATAATTCTAGAGACAAACTAAACATTTTACGATCGAAAACAGCATCTAAACCTGCTAAAATCTCAATTCAATCACTCCTATAATATAATCCAATCAATACATAGAAATGAATAGTAACTACAGATCATTGGCAATCACATTGAATTTGTATTATAGAATTTCAAATTAGATCTAGGGTTTCAGGATGCTGAATTACCTTTTGTGATTTCAGAAAAGATCTGCTGCGTTTAACTAGAGAGAGAGAGGTGTCTTTATAGCGGAAATGGGGAACGTTTTAAAATTCGAATTTTTCCACACCTTTTAAGATATTTATGTTTTAGGTGTCGGTGAGTGTGTTTTGGTTCGGTTCGGTTTTTAGCATTTAGGCCGGGTTGTAAGCTTAGAGGGTTATTAGGCTTAGATTATTATATTTTTTGCCGACTAATAATGCATCAAAATATAAATCGAATATAATGACACCAAACAAAATCATTCAAATAAGGATAAATTTTATTTGGTCGGGTGTTGAATTATTTAAATAAAAGTACTTTTAAATTTTGATTTACTTTTATTCAAATGATTATATTAACCCAATGTAAATTTAAACAATTAGCAATTTATATTCGACTATTTGGATAACCATGTGTATTTTGATTTGAAGTTGGACTAGTGATTAGATAATTAGATTCATTTTTATACACAAAGATGGTTATTCGGTTTTCGGATGAGGTCGATCAAAGATGCACAAACCAAAACCGAACCATTAAACCAATATATTATTCGGTTTCACACAAAATCTAAACCAAATTCAAATAACCCAATCTGAATAACCAAAATGACAATTGGACTAGACATGTTTCGGTTAATCCAAATAATGAACACCTATGATTTCGTTTTTTCTAAAAGTTATGAACCGTTTGGTTTGATTTTTGACATCATTTTTGTGTCGGTTCGGTTTTTAAGCGGTTTTTGAGGCTCTTACTAGTTCGACTTAATAAGCAACATTTTATTTTTATTTTCTTTACAATCAAGTACAAATTTAACTTAATAATATAGAAGCTTTAAGCTATAGTTAATTAACCCTCGGTTTTCAGTAACAAGTTTGGCTATAACTACTTCGACTTAATATATTTTTAATGACTTTAGTTATTAATATAGTTTAGAACGTTCGAGTTTTTTTTTCAATGATTTTGACCTAAGATATAGTTTAAAAAACATGATTGTTTTTGCAATCAAGTATAAATTTTACTTAATTACTAGTTTGACTTAATGATTTTTTAATTAATTACTAGTTTGACTTAATGATTTTTTAATAAACCAGAACTGAACGATCGGTTTTTGCTTTAGTTAGATCTTTTCGATTTCGATTCCGTTTTTCGTTTTCTCTGATGACCCATAGTTTTAGGAACCTCGAAAATAAAATACATTGTTTAAAACGTTTACGTTATTACATTTTTTATTCTAAAATAAATATCATCACATTTTATTTTGGTTTGTTATACCAAAAGTTGTTTAAATTATTTCAATATATTGATTCATTTTGATTTTTCTCCCATCAATGATACATTTATTTAAATAATATTAACTTTTCATAAAATAAGAAAAAAAATAGTGACAAAGCAAAAGCATTCCAGTGGTAGCTTAATTTTTAACATGTCATCCAATATTATAATACACATACCTTTATAAATAAATAATTTGACATTAAAATAGCTAATTTGATAAAGTGTAGACAACAAATGCCTCCGTAGCATAGTGGTAGTGCGTTCCCTTCGTAAGGGAAAGGTCGTGAGTTCGATCCTCACCGTGGGCTATATTTTTAATTTTTTTTTTCCTTTTGCCTATGAAATGGGATAATGTTTTAATTTTAAAACTTTCATTTAGTTGACGTTTTCATTCACAATTTTTTTTTGATAATTCTTTTATTCTTGAACTTTTATTATTTATTATTTTAATTAGAAATGGAATCGAAGTATTTCAATGAAGAGGGTCATAGGTTATAATAGCATAGCAACAATATTATTTTTGGTCAAACAATGTACAATAGCCTAATAATTTAGATAATAAACGTACAACATTTATTTTTCAAATAGATTATACTTGAGCTTTGTTATATAACGAGGATTTTTTACACGCACGAGTAGCGAAATTTAAGAAATTATAAATAAGAATATTAATCTATACAATACTAAACTATTGTTTGTAAATAAGTATGAGTTAAAAAGATTTAGAACATCAAATGTGACTAAACTGATAGTTGGATAAGAAAATTTTGGGGTTTTATTTCTATGAAGAACATTAAAAACCGTATGATATCTCATTGCCTTATTGTGGACTCTTCAAAAAATTATGTATTTAGTTTAAAAAAATAAACTTAATTGTATCAGCTTACTTTTATTGGTTTTTCTTTTATGTGCTTTTCTTTACTTATCTTAATAAATCTAAGAATTATATTTTAAAAAATATGAAAACTTGACCAAAGTGGTAAAACATGATCCTATTCAAAAGATCTCATGTTCAAACATTGACACCAACACCCTTGTGGCTATATACCTCCATTAAGAGTAATGATTCATTATGTAAAAAACTTGAATGGCGGATCCAGAAATCCCGGATTTTTGGACCAATTCGGTGGGGGCAAACATATAAAAGCCACGTAATCCTACATAGAAATCCCAGTTTTCTCTAATTACTAAGCCGGAATCCTACATTCAATGGGGGCAACTGCCTTCCCACTCAGTGAACTGCATCCGCCTGTGACGATAAGGGAAGTTTGTCCCCACATATGTGGGGTACTCAGATACTCTAATAGCTTCGACCGTTGATGCAATTGTTGCTAGAAGTTTTAAAAGCCCAAGTTCCTTGTAGGGTGAGAATGGTAGCTCTATAATATTAGAACGAAATTAGAGATTTTCTCCAAATAATTTTTTTTTCACTAACTAGACCTTCGACCAGTGTGTACAAACAAACAGTTTCAGAATCTTTATTTATAAACTTATTTAAGATATTAGAATTTTTGGTAATCTATTAAATAACTAGATTATTATCCCGCGATAGCGCGGACAAAGATAAAGTTTGACTCATAAAATTTTGTTTATGTAGATTTTAAGTTATTATGAGAAGATAATTTCATACGTATAATAACATATATACGTTTACGTTTATACCTATATTGCTTATAGTTAAAATAATATATATACTTTTACGTTTATATACATGTTTTGATATTTTTATGAGGAGATTTTAGAATAACAATATGTTAAATCATAGTCTAAATTGAGCGATTTATAAGTAAAATAAACTTATGTTTTTTTATTTCAGTGGAGATGTAAATGAAAGGGAAAATGTAATTATGTATTGCAAAAGGGTGTAAAATAGAAATAGTATTTGATGACATCATCAATCTGATCTAACGGCTGAAATCAAAGAAGATAACTCATCCAAGGGACCTTACTTCGCCATGTGGCATTTAAGGCCCATCTTTTATTATATATTAAAGATGTGTCACGTAGTGAACAAAATGTATGACCGAAATGAAAAGAAAAAAAAAACTTTTAAAGTTATACTCGTGATATATGGATAATTTAAATTAATTTAATTTATAAATTACTTCACATATTTTTTTTATTTTTTATTTTTTTGTTATAAATCTATTAGACTTTATAAAGTTTCATATAATGTTTTAATTTTGATAATTTATATAAATTGTTATTTTTAATTAATAATTTAGAATCTTTAATATATAATAAAAAATGGGCCTTAAATGCCACATGACGAAGTAAGGTCCATTGGATAAGTTTACTAATTGATGTCAGCCGTTAGATCAAATTAATGATGTCATCAACGATTATTTTCATTTTACACCCTCTTATAATACATAATTACATTATCTCTTTTCATTTATTCTTCACTAAAATAAAAAATATCTCTTTTCATTCCATCTCCACTAAAATAAAAAACATAATTATAATATATTTATAGAATCGTTCAATTTGGACTGTGATTTACGTTATTATTATTCTAAAATCTGCTAATACAAAACATCAAAACCTGAAGTGCCTATATTATTATAACTATAAACATCAGTATAACATTATTTTCCCATAATAACTTAAAATCTACATAAACATAAAATTTTCGATTTCATTTTTATTTTTTTACGCGTTATCGCGGGACAATAATCTAGTTTATAATATATATGAGCATACAATTTTTTTTATTATTTTTAAGTTGACTTTTATAACTAATATATTTTATAACGTATTTTTTATTTTATAAATGTAATATATTTCATATAAACATAATTATTAAAAGGTCGGTGGATCCCAATTATGGTTGATTTGTATTTTTGTTGTTATGTTATGTATAGTGTTATGCTAATGTAACCATAACATTTAATGTTTAAATCGTTATTTATTATTTTATTTTTTTGTTAACTTGGTGTTTAAACACTACTTAAATGTTTTCATCATCTAAGTTAGGTGACTAAAAATATACTATAATTATTGTAATTTTGAGTATAAATTAATAATTGTTGAAAAGTTAAGATTAAAATACATTGTTCACAAAGTAATTAAAATTGTTGAAAGATATGTATCTATTATTCTTGTTTTATTAATTTTAGAGTAAATTACACCGTTGGTTCCTATGTTTGTACCAGAATCATTAGTTTGAGGCTTTTTTTTAAAATAATTACACCATTAGTCCCCATTGTTGCAATTCCGTTACGCCAGAGGTCCATTTTTCTAACGTCCGTCAAATCTTAACGATTTCAACCCCACGTGCTACCCACGTGAGGGTATATAATTCTTTTAACGTCCCACCCACCTTTTTCACTTCTATTTATGCCACAGGTCCATTTCTCTTTTTAATATATATGTTTGTTTTTTTTCAATGTATCCACCTCAACATACACATCCTTCCCCTTTTTTTTTCTTTTTCTTTTCTCTATCTCTCTCTCTCTCTCTCTCTTCAAGAACACCATCACCATACATCTCTTTTTCTCTCTCTTCCACTTTCAAGAAAACCATCACCATACAAAATCAACCCCACTATTAAACCACCACCACCATCATTAATCTATATCTCTCTCGGCTATATCTAAAACCCACCACCATTAATCTTCTTTCTCAACTTAAAACCCACCACCATAAAACCACCTCCACAACTATGATCTTTTAAATCCACCAAGGCTCTCCACCACTGCCACCCCTTCGTTGCCAGCCACCACCACCCCGCTACCGCCTCACCACAACAACCCTCCTCAACCCACCACCCCGTCGTTGTCGTTGCCGCCACATAAACCCTCCTCCATCGCCACAACAACAACCCAACTCCACTTCCACCATTGCAACCCCAATCTCGATTAGAAGTTTAGTTTGGATTTGTATGTTTGGTGTTTCTTTTTTAAGAAGTTTTTTATTTTTAGATAGATCTAGGATTTATATATTTATTTTTAGTATGAAATAAAAAATATAGTTTGCGAATTAAATAATCCGACGAAGACGATCCCTTTTTTCTTGGCTTGCGAACATTGGGTGAAAGTACAGGCTGAAACATAAATCCCCGGACTCGTGCAACGCACGAGTCTCTACTAGTTATTATTATTTTTTGAGACACCATGCCATTCATATACATATCTTATTTTTTTATTTTTTATTTTCAAGCATAAACCGCCACTTTATATATATAAAATATTTTTTTTATTTTTCCCAAGGATTAATGTTACCACCTGTTGTTGCATAGCAGGTTGTATGCACTGAGTGCTTTCTTAAGAGCAAAACTTATGGTTGGACAACAAGATGTCCATACTGTAGGGCTCCCAATCTTTCGGTGTTACACCGTATGAATATGTAAAATATTAGAATAAAACCTTGTTATTCAATCTACTGTTTGATTGTATGGATATTTATACTTAGAGGTGCACAAAAGGGATTTAGCTCGAGCCCGAGTCTAATCCCCGTCCGAAGAAGCCAGGCCTAAAACCCAACCCGGCGTGTAAGGCCTAGAAGGGCTCCTTGTCCGGATTTAAAAAAGGCAGGTTAAGTTCAAAGCTAAAAAAGATTCGAAATAAAGCCTAAAATAATTATTACTGTTAGTTTATTATAGTCATGGTTCTAAATAGCGCGCTAAGGCGCGAGGCGTGGCCTCGCCGTTACGAATCAGTCCATAGCGTTGTCTTAAAGCGTAGCGTGATGTAAGGCGCGCTATAGCGCCATATCGCGCGCTATTGCGTGTGGCGTTGCGCCTTTTCTTGAAGCGTTTATTGTTATTTCAGATTTTGGCTTTTTCAATTCACCTATTTAGACTTATATCAAATGTACCACTCATATAAACTAAAAAAAATAGATAAATAAGTGAAACCCAATCTGTATCACACAGTCACACTCACACACAAATATTTGTAAACTCGCTAACTCGCTATATATATGAAATATGTTATAAATATTGCCGCTATATATCACGCCTTAACAAACGTCGTAACCTCGCTATAGCTTGTAAGGCTTGAGGCGTGACAGTGCCGCTACGCCATGCCTCACGCTATTTAGAACCTTGATTATAGTTTGGATCATTATTTTATTCATAAGAAGGCTATAATCTACGCCCAACTCCATCATAAATCCATGTATCATTTTACCTTTCAACACTACCTGCCAAATTTACGTGATTTAGTAATTAAATGTAGGAATGTACAAAAGTATATGTATTCGGATGTGACTATTTGATAATCTGATTCGAAAATATGTAAAATTCGAATATCTGAAATTGCGGATTTGGATAGTAATTTTTAGAATTTCTGGATATCTTGGATATCCGGATATTCGCAAATCCGAAAAATATATATCTTTTAATTTTTTATATATTTTATAATAAAAATAATCATTTGATGTTTTGATTACATATTTTCAAATTTGTATGTAAATATAGAATATTGAGATTAGAATAATGTATAACATATTTAAAAAAAGAAGGAAAAAAAAGAATTTATTCTTAGATTTTCGAATATTCGAGTTTGAATATCCGAATATTGAGATTAGAATAATGTATAACATATTTCACTATCCGAGTTTTCGTATCCGTAAAATCGGATATCCGCATTTGAACAACTCTAAGAAAATGTACATTGTGGCATTTAAATGGAAAATGAAAATATATTGCTCTCTTTCAACAAATAAAAATAACTATTTGTTTATTTGCTTAATAATATATGTGTTATTACTTTGACAATTCTTTGTTAATGTGTTTTCGAAACAATATTTCTTTTACCTGCTACATAGCGCGGACAACATTTATCGTTATATACATATGTGTATATATTTAACTATACAAATATATATAGCAACTTTTTTTTTATTTTAAGTTAAAATTTATATTTTCTTTAAATTACCAACTAAAAACAATCTTATTTCAAAAAGCCCAAAAAAGTTGGATACGGGCTCGGATTTAGCCCGCGAAGTCTCGCCCGCCCGTTAGGCCTTAAATGGCCTAGTGTTTTGTTAGGGCCTAAGTTTTTTGAGCCCGTTTTTTACAGCAAAAAACGTCCGACCAATCTTCCCCGAGCTTCATACACATCTATTTATATTTTTGGAATCCTGCTAAAATTTCCTCTTTAAACTTGTGTTACTGTTTTTTATTAATATGTTTTGATTAAAGTGGTTCGCTAGTTCGCGTTTCTATCTATACTTTATGTTTTAATTCTTCTTCTTTTCTTTCTCGTTGCTAGATCGTTATTAAATACTCCATTTGTCCAAAAAAAACCGTCCAGAAATAAAAATGGTCGAAATACGATATATGCAATTAATGAAATATTTTTTTCATTATATTAACAATTTTGTCCACGTATTAAATATATCTACTTTTAGAGTTTGATAATTTAAAAATATTTAAAGATAAAATAAGAAGTTATTATATGTTGGAAATTTGGGTTATGGTATCTTAGATAATTCCTTCAATTTGGAGTGTTTCTACTGATATGTATTTTAAACATATATATATATATATATATATATATATATATATATATATATATATATATATATATATATATATATATATATATATATATATATACACGCATATTAGTAGAAAATGTTTATTTAAAAATAAATTTTTAAGAAATTGAACAGAAAAGGTTTGCAAAGATTCGATTTAAAATCTGCTTGGTCAAAAGTATTTATTTACTACCTTGTTGTCAAATATATATAACTAGATTATTGTCCCGCGATAGCGGGAAAAAAAATAAAAATTGAATCATAAATTTTATGTTATATAGATTTTAATTTATTATGAGAAAATAGTGTTGTACGTATAACACACACACACACACACACACACACACACACACACACACACACACACACACACACACACACACACACACACACACACACACACACACACATATATATATATATATATATATATATATATATATATATATATATATATACACTTTTACGTTTATACACATGTTGTTTATAGTTATAATAACATACACACCTTTATTTTTATACACATGTTTTGATATTTTGTATTAGGAGATTTTAGAATAATAATAAGGTAAATTTTAGTTCAAATTAAACGATTCTATAAATAAATTATAATTATGTTTTTTATTTGAGTGGAGATTGAATAAAAAAAGAATGTAATTTATGTATTGTAAGAGGGTGTAAAATGAAAATAATCTGTGATGACATCATCAATTTGATCTAACGGCTGACATCAAAGAAGTTAATCCATCCAACGGATCTTACTTCGCCATGTGACATTTAAGACCCCTCTTTTATTATATATTAAAGATATGTAGACCGGTTAGTCAATGAGCTTTTGCCCTTGACGCCACACTTAGGCTTAAGCGGGCTTAATCACGACAAGAGTTTTACATATTATATATACAAGGGACCAGATTAACCTTGACCAATTAGCAGAATTGACCTTACTAAACTTTCATTTCAACTTCCAGACTTTTTTTTTTTTTTTTTTTTTTTTTTTTTTCATATTAATAGAAACAAACCCAAATATAAAAACAATAAAAACAAACCAAAACCCATTTAATAAAATCAAAACTTTAAATTAACATATCTAGAGTATAAATAATTTTTATGAAAAAACTAATTATACTATAGAACAAGCATTTAATTATCTTTGCAACGAGAACCCATCATATATTTTTGACGACTTTTTTTTTTGGTAACAAAATTCACCTATTATAAATTAAAAATGCATCTAACGTTTTTTGAACTTTTTGACAAAAATATGATCTTAAATGTATTATATATTTTTTTATGATTAGTATACATCTAAATTGGGTAAAATACATCATTTTAATGAAAAATGCATCTAATTGAAAAAATGTATCTAAATTCGAAAAATTATAAAAATAAATGCATCTAATTCTAAAAAGGGTTAATGTTGTCAGAACATAACATACTTTCGCCAAATGTTTATTTTATATAACATACTTTTTATTTATTTATTTAGGTACCTCAACTTCCTAAACCGGTTATTTAAATACCTAATGACTTGTTACCGGTTAAACACATGACGTAAAGATGACGTCATGATGCCACCTACCTTGTTTATTGTCTTTATCTCTCATTCATACTGCTTCAACAAAAAAAACCCAAATTGAAAGATCTAACCCTAATTCCCAAAACCCAAATTGAAAGATCATCCCTAATTCAAAAAACCCAAAATCAAAGATCAACCCGAATTTATAAGGTTTGGTAAACAATTGATTGATGACCTGAAAGATCCAAGACTTCGATTTTGTTGAATTAGGAGTTACTGTGTGTACACGACGGAACTAGTTACTTGAATATACGAGATCAAATCGTGAAAAAACAAAGAAGAACATCGTTAGGTTTTAGTGATTTTGTTTTGTTCTACAGGAAGATTAGATCTTCTCTGTAAGCAATTCTCGATATAAATAGGATGTTGCTACTGTTGCTAAGAAGTTGCGGTGAAGTCTCAGTTCTTAGCTAACTCTAGGTGATTACGTAAGAAATGACGAAGATCCTCGTAGGATCTATCAATAACAGTTTGGTGTAGAATGCATTGCTGTTTACGTCTATGGAGCAGTATGCTTGCAAGATCCAGTATGTTTCCACCATTGCAAAAGTACCAACCAACAGCATTCTTCTAAAGTGTGTTCGTTTGGAGTATTTAATGGCAGTGTAACGGAACTCTTAGTTAAGGATCTGAGTAACATGTTAAGAAAGCCCATTAAATTGATTTTAATAATCGATATTGCTTTTACCATATTTTTCTTCTTCCAAATGCGAATCTTTTTTCAGTTCAGGTTGTGTTGTTATCTGAAACATCAAATTCTGTCCACAGGAATCTTAAAACAGAGGCAAACCAATCATCTTACTAGTAGCAGTTCCTTTTATAACATGGATTTGGGTTTTATAATGAAAACGGGTTAAAAATAGTAAACGGGTCAAGTTATTTGGGTGACCTGAAACCAACAGGTAGCCGGTCAAATTGGATCTCAAAATCATTATTAGAATAAGTACGTTATTCATTTTAAAAGTTTCAAGGAGTTGAGGTACCTAAATAAACAAAAAAAAGTATGTTATACAAAATAAACATTTGGCGAAAGTATGTTATGTTCTAACAATATTAACCCTTCTAAAAAAATGCATCTAAATTTTTCTTATCATTTTCAATAAAATATTATATAAAATGTATTATATATTTTTTTATGATAAAATTACTTCTAAATTGGGTAATATATATCAGTTTTATGAAAAATGCATCTATTTGAAAAAATGTATCTAAGTACGGAAAAAAAAGAATTCTTTTTCTTATTCACGAAAAGTTCGCAAGAGTTATTAATTAAGATTTTCCCAAAGAAAATCTAAAAGAAAATGTATTTTGATGATTTATTTGTTCATTTTATTGTGTTTTATGTGTTTTTAACGTTTGTATAATTAAGAATGTTTTTACATTATATATATATATATATATATATATATATATATATATATATATATATATATATATATATATATATATATATATATATATATATATATATATATATATATATATATATATATATACATACATATATATATATATAGTGAATGATAATTGCGAAAACTCTTATTTTTACGAGAACTGACAGAACTCTCACAAAAAATGTTAAATCACATTTTATTTTGTTCATTCACATGTAAACTTTTTGGAGATTAATAATCTAGTAAATATAAACGTAAAAAACTAAAAAAAATCATGTAAAATATCGTAAAAAAATTTCGCTCATATATGAACACTCATTTTTTGAAAAAAACCGTTCATATGTGAACACTTTTAAATACGCGTAAATTCAGACAGTTTTTTTTAATTTTTCAATTATATTTTTACTAGATTTTTAACATTCTAAGTTTTGACATGTCAATGAATATAATTGAATGTTAATTGACACTTTTTTCAATTGTTCTCGCAGTTTTCGCAGATAAATGAGTTCTCACATGCAAAAGTGAATATGAGGTTGTTACACATGTAAGCTTACATGCAAAACTTATCAAAAAATATGTCGTTTTGTTAAAAATTCTTCAAATCTATATAATTTTAATCATATTTATTAAACTAACTTTACAAATTTTTATCTATTCACATCTTTTTCTTCATTAATCGTGTCTTTCAAAAATATAAGTTTTTTTTGTCATCACTGGGCATCTATCGAATTCATTTTTTATAACTTCTTCATAATAAACAATGACCGTCTGCATTTTGGGGACCACCTCTCTCTTGATGAATATAGGACAAATCAAGCGTTGAAAAACATTTAAACCACAAAACGACATAGTTTTTAATGAGTTTCGCATGTAAGCTTACATGTGTAACAGCCCCATATTCACTTCTCAATATATATATATATATATATATATATATATATATATATATATATATATATATATATATATATATATATATATATATATATATATATATATATATATATATATATATATATAAAGAGGTTTATTGGAAGATGCCTTTTTATAAGCGGTGTATCGCTAAAACTAGTTGTGTGAGGATCGATGTAGGGGTGAACAAAAAAACCGAGAACCGGCTAGAATCGGAAAAACGGCCCGCATTTGGACCGGAACCGAACTGGACCGGCTATGATGGTCCGGTCTCGGTTCTCAAAAATACTCAAAAAATAAATCCTGTCCGGTCCATGGTTAAACCGGCGGTTCACCGGTTCGAACCGAAAAGTTATCTTTTTATATATGTGTATATAGAATCTGACGTGAAAAAAAAAGTTATTTAATAAACATACTAGTTTCATTCTTTACGAACTCATCAAAGGTAATTAAAAAATCCTTTATCTTTCTATTGAAAATATTTGATTAAAAAATTTATCATAGTAACTGCTTTATTTTAATAAAATAGATAGTTTGATAATCTTAATAATTAAAATTTGATTTTTATTTGTTTAATCAATTATTGCTGTTAAAATTAAAAAATATCTAATCATAGCTGTTAATCTATATGTTTACGTGAGATAGCCGATAAAAAAAATTATTACAACTTAACATGATTGGAAGACATAACATTAAGTTTCAAAACGAGATCTAAATGAACCGAAATGAATCGAAAAACCGAAGAACCGACTAGGAACCGAACCGGAAATGACACGGAAAAAACGGTCCGGTCATCGGTCCACCGTTTTTTGATTTTTTTTGTCTCGGTCCGATCCGGTTTTACCGGTTCGGTCCGGTCCGTGTCTTATGAACACCCGTGGATGTAACATACAAAATTAAGTTTCTTTTTATCCAAAGATAAAACAATTATTTTATTTTAATGTTCATTTCATTTAAGGAAAGTAAACATTTACCAACTCATTCTAGAAGGTTCCGACAAGAGTCAAAACCCTAGACAAGAGCCGCTCCTTACGTGGCATAACACAATCTATTCTTACACTGAAATCTACGGTGTGGATTATTTCTCAAAAATGAAACATAATCAGCTGACTCCAGGTGCTTATCCACAGTGTACTCTCAACAAAATCTGCGCCGTACGATTAACTAACTGATACGTGGCACCAATAACAAGTCACCATATCATATTGTTCACACCTGGTACCATAGGGCCTCGAAGTAGCAAATCTGTGTGTGTTTTCCTTGCATATATATATGAATCTTGCCTCCACTGCTGAGCACCAAAACACACACAGTGGGCACATTTTATCTGCTACTAGGTACCATACTTAACGTTTTTTTCGCGGTAGTCACATTTCGCAGGAGGTACATTTCTTCACTTATCTATTTCTTTTGGTGCACACAATTTGAGCTTCTATTTCTTAAAAGTTAAAATCTATTACTTGTTGCTAAATTACCATTGTGAAAGTTCTGATCTATTCATAGTGTCACAGGTAGATCTTTCGGAATGATTATTGTGTTTGTTATATATATATATATTGATTTATTTTATAGGTTTATGTTTATTGAAATTTTGATTGTTATTGTGTGAATTTTGAGGGAAAGCTAGCTTGATTTTCCCCCTCATATGTTGATAAAACGATTGTGTCGTCGTCATTGTTGTTTGTATATATACATCTAGTGTTCACCCTTTAGTTGAATCGTTTTCTGCCTACGTCCAAATTATCAGATAGGAGACGAAGCTTGTTAAATAATTTGGTTTTACTTTGCAGAATTGTGTGCAAAACTAGTTTGTTTTCTACAAAAATTGGTCATAAAACAGCAAAGGTCGGGTTTCTTTGGTTTTAAAGTGTTAAAGAATAGATCGGATTGTTGTTTTTGTGTTTGCAATGGTTAATTGAGGTTCATGCATTGCTAGCTGTTTGGGGGTTTGTTTTTGCTTTTCTTGATAATACTAGGGTTTCGAGTGTTAATTTGTTTTCTGTTCATTGATATACTGCTCAGTAAATCAACGGTTTTATTAGTACGTGTTAAAAAGTTAATTTTATCAAATTTTACAAGGTTTAAGGCAAATTTCTGAGCATAAAAATGAAGGGGTTTATCACTTTATTTTGGAAATGGTGATATATAAAAATTTCATAAAACTTAATTCCTTGTTTCAAATAGATATTTTCATAGTTGATCTGGTTTCATTTGTACTTGGTCCATAGATATATAATTTAAGCTTTGGTGGTAGTGTGAATCGATTTAAGGAGAGTAACATCTCATAGAAACGAAAACTAGAAATCTTTAAGTTACAATACTATATATATTGGCCCATCGCGTACTTTGGCGTTATAGAAATGGGGTTACTTTTTTTTCAAAAAAATCCTTAGCGGCGCATTACATGATGACGTTAAGCTTTTCTTATTCCTTAGGATCTCAAATCGGAATATGAAAGTTCCACTTAATTAATTGGATTGAATGGACGTGTAACCCAAAGCTCGGGTTGTACTAAAATCTTGAAATATGCTTCCTTAATTCCTCGTCGTTTCTTGCTAGTTTTATATGATATTTAGTGGTAAAGAAATCTAACCATATTCATACTAAGTTTTCTTTCAACCATCAAGTGATTTCTACTTACCTTTGCTAGATGTCTACATATACCAATTAAGTTTGAATATCATTGTAATCACTTTTATATCATCCTAACTTCTCGGCTTCTCGCTAGTTTTCAATAATATTTGTCGTTGAAAAACATTAAGTTGTATTGCTGCTTTTGTTTTGACGAAAGGATTAAATTATGTTAAATTCATCTTCATCTTAACCGTCTGTATGATTTAATGATGTCCATGTCTAAATATTAAGATATCTCGATGCTTAATTACCATATTCATTTTTTTTTAACTAAATTCATTTCTTTTCTGGTGATCTCCTATAGGTATATAATTATCAATAATTCCATAGAAAAGCACATATATATATCACTATTTATGTTCTTAAATTGTGTATTAGTCTTGCAAAGATAGATCCTTATATTAAAATTATTACCAGGATTATATAATACGATGACAAGCGTCTATAATGAAGCTTAAATTTTGCAGATATGGCTAGAATGGTAAAAACTTATGTAGCTCATTTTCATCCCTCAAATGTGACTAGAAACCATGCTTGTGAGCACCGCCACTCCGCCCAAGAGATTGCCGATGCATTTGTGAAACAATACTACGAGGCTCTTCGTGACGCTCCTGAAAAAACTTTCCAATTTTACACAGACAAAAGTGTGATGTCCCGACCAACTGGTGCTGCTGGACCGTTACGATCGGTAACAAAGGTCAAGGTAATCAAAAACCATTGTAACTAATTAATGTTGATCACATCCATTACTTTTTAGCTAGATAGATGTATTTAGTACTGTATTAGTTTAACAGGAATATTTTTTGCTAAATGTGTGAATAATGGTTTTTTATCAGGGAATCCATAAAGAAATTATGGGTTCATATTTGAAGAAAAGAGATGTCACGGTACTCAATGTGCACGGTGAGGACACCATAGGGGATTCAGTGATTGTAGTTGTAGTAGGCTTATTGAATACAGGGAACATGATGAAAAGCTTCACTCAAACATTCTTCTTGGCACCACAAAAAGAAGGCTTTTATGTGAAAAATGACATCTTTCATTTCCTTATCCCTAATGATACTGGTATATATATTGTTTGTCTTGATAGATATCTACTCCAATATCGTTTTATATCGTGTGATTAAATTTTTATTCTTCTTTGGTTACCAGAAGGCCATCCGGTGCCAGTGGAAGACAAGGGCACTTCTACAGATGATCTTGATGCTTTTAATCAGGTTACTAAAGACTCATCAGATACGGAGAAGGCAGTACTCCTTGATGAACCAAACAAGATCAGTGCAACCCCCATTGCTACCTCAGTTTCAGACACTGAGAAAAATGTCAAGAAAGTAACCTATGCATCTATCGTAAGCTCACTTTAATCAACCTTTATGTTATTTGATAATATCTCGAAAAACCTTTAGTAAATTTCTATTGCTCTTGGTGGTAGGTGGCAAAACTTAGTTCAATACCCTCTCGGAAGGCTATGGTTTCGACAAAAATAGATGCGCAATCAAGGCTACCTCCAATCAGTGGTACTTATTGCTGTCTGGCTTGTTTATATTGGGAGTCATGTATATCTTTCTAATTTATGCTAACAAAATCCTCCTATATATAGATAATTGACATTCATACATCATTATTTCGTTTATTAGTTTTGGCTAATTATATCGTGCGTGTTGTATTAACCAATATTCTCCTTTGTATATTAGTGAAAGATACTTCCACAGAATCTGCACCTAAGATTCTAGAAAAGGGCGATAAGGACAAATCTAATGATAGGGAAGATGATATCGATAGTAAGAAAGCCAAGGTTGAAAAGAATGCACCTTCAAATACCGAAGAAGTTGTGAAGAAAGAGTCATATGCTTCTATTGTGAGCTTATGCTTATTCATATTTTCATGTTTTGTTTGACTATATTTCTCGTGTGATCTTTTGAAAAATCTAATTGCTCTTAAATGTAGCTTGCAAAAGCACCCATTCCCCCAGCATCTAGGGCGGTTTTGAAAGATACAAGCTCGGACAAGGGCAAGGGCATTGTAGCAGCCACACCCGAAGAATCATCTTCTAATATTCAACCATATGGTATACCTCGTATTGGTACTCTAGAAACCATATATATATGAAGCAAAATCTTTCGTTGAGAGTAAACTGATGATTTTAATTGAACTCTTTTTGAATACTTGTTCAGTCAAGACAGTCTTTATAAAAGACCTACCACCATACACTACGCGCAAAGTACTGACCAACGCTGTTAAGAAATTTGGACCTGTCAAGCACAAAAACATCCACCTTAGAAAATATGCGGTCTGCTCTTGCTCAACTCTTTTCTAATAAAGTGTTTTATAATAATGAATATATTTCTGAAATTGTATATCTATGTGTAGGATGGGTATCGTTATGGTTTCGTGGAATTCAATCACCCCAACGCTGCCCACTTAGCCGTTCAGGTCTGTACCTTAAGTTGAAAAACTACAGAATAGTTTAGATATCATAGATTATTATGGTAAATGATTTATGATTTGTTGTTCCATATTAAAAATGTTTTGACATGTCTACAATCTTATAAACCTAGCAAGGGGCTAGTTCAAAAAGCGCAACAAAAAATTACAAGACGGGTTAGGGTGATGATTCATTCTCTCTTTATTCACGTACTATAAATCCAAACAAAAGAAAAAAGTTTTACATCATGGCACAACGTATAGATTCTACTCTTTTTAAGGTTATATATGAGCTCATTTCTTAATCTCCGTATGATCCAAAGAGTAGATTGCACCACAACGTTCAGTCAATTAATAAGCTCGAGTTCTTATATTTCAAAGAATGATTGGCTAACATTTCAAGACGAAAACCATTATAAAGCATTTATGATTGAACTATAGGTTCTCAGTTTTCTCTTTGTTACTGCAGGCTGGCTGTATTAAGTTTGATGATTATTGGGAATGCCAGGTTGAGTTTAAGAAAGCTCATATCGAAGGTTTGTGAAAGAATGTAAAGTTTTTCGCTATATTAAGATATATATATAGCTAGAGCTAGGTTATATATAGGATTCAAATTAAACCCATTTTACTAAACTTCCTCTGCAACTGGGCGGTTACAGGTGCGGAAGGTCATGATGGTAGTGGCAGTGAGGAGGCCTGGTAGTTCGAACCTTAAAGTCTAGCCAAGTTTCTCTGCGTGTTTCGGGAGGTGATCTTAAATTAAATATGCTCATTATGAAAACAAAACCCTTTTTGTTAAGTTTATAAGTTTATTTAAACAGTTGAGACGATCTTGAGTTTAGATTTTGTCATACTCGTGTATGTTGCTTAGTAATATATCATGAGTCATCAATAAACGAAAGACAATTTAATCATGTCGCGTATGTGCATTGTTCGTGTTTTAAAGGTCAATTCATGACTCTTCTATCGTATTTTGGAGTTTTTTAGCTACTCCGTCAATACCTTTTCAGACAAACATAGAAATATTACATGATCTCGATCCCCTCGTAATTCAAAATATTCGATAATAATCAGGGGCGGAGCTAAGAAACTTCTCGAGTGGGTTTAAGATTAGAATTTGGTTATGTTTGTATGTAAAACGAGCGGGTTCATATGCCAAATAAAGCTGAACTTATACCAAAAATACATTAAAATTCTAAAACATTTTCAATTCAGCAGGTTCAGTTAAACCCGCTCGGTTCAATGTAGCTCCGCCATGTAATAATGATCATATGCTAATGAAGTAATGATGTTGCAATAGTCAACCAATGTTGCAAGATGTATATGTCTGGGAGTGAAAGATGGTAAACCAAACCCATAAACCATGAGTCCATGACAGTTAAGTTTTGGATTTGATATGGTTGACTTGGCTAAACAAATTGTAGCAATGTTTTGTTTTGACATTTTTTTTTTTATCCATTTTAATATTGACGGAACTTAGAGATTTTCATAGGAGTGGCTGAAATCATTTTTATGAGTTTTGAAAAGGTCAAATATGTAAAAAAATAAAATTGTTTTATACCCAAATTTAAAGAAAATTACACTCTTATATAACACTATACCGATACCGATTATGATATATGATCGCTTTAGAAATCAAGGAAATGAAAAAGCAAAATGTAAATGTAACACGGGAAGTTCATATTGAAGAAGAGAAATTCGAATAGATAGTAATTTCATTAACGCAGTTTGGAACTTAATTACAAAGTTTAGAACTCCATTACACTAGTTAGAGAAAAAAGAAATTGATTATACGATCTAAAAGTAAAATCTAATATAACTTTTTTTCTTTTCCTATACTTACGAAGCTTGAAGAAAAAAATATATAAATTGATAAGTTAATAGGTCAATTCACGTACCGTAAATTTATAAACCATCCAAATTAAATGAATAGTTGTAGAACTTAAATAATTTGCACTTTTTCTGTAACTTTTACTTTTTTTTTTGTTTTGATAAAACTAATTTTATACAAAAAAAAACATTGTTTTTACACGTTTTCAGTTTCAAACATAAAAGCAACAAACCTGATTACCACGTGTTGGATCTACTCTCATCTAACTGTCCTTTTTACGACAGCTATATTCATAAAAAATAAAATAATAATCTTTTATTATCTACGTAAAACGAATATAAATTAAATATAATTTAATATATGACATAATTAAAAATAACCAAATACCAATCACATGTCAAACACTTAAACCTAACCAGTGTTCTAAATAACCCGCCATGAAACCGCCATGTCTCGCCATTTCTCAAGGCTTGGAGTAGCCGCCATGGCGCCGCCATGTCTCGCCGTTTCTCAAGACTTAGAGTAGCCGACACGAAATGATGGATAACTTCTTTGTAAAGCTTGGTTACTATATTTTACATTAGTTGTATATTGATATATGAAATTATTAACTTTTTATAATTTATTGGTGTTGATATAACTTAATAATAGTAAAAATATATATAAAAGTATATATAAAATTATAAAATATATTAATTTTTTGCCGCTTTTTCACGCCTTGAAAAACGTCATGTCTCGCCATTTCTTGCAAAGCTTGAGGCTTGCTCATGCCGCCACGCCACGCCTTACGTTATCTATAACCTTGAACCTAACACTAGTCTGATTCGGTTAACCAATAAAAAAAAAATATATATATATACAAAAATAAAAAAAGTTATCTATATACAATTTTTTATAATTAAAAAACTTCAAAGGCAGAAATATATAATTTTTAATGTATCATATAGAAATATAGTTTATTAGTTAAGTTAAAGAGAAATGATATATTTATAAAAGGTTTATAAAAAAAGTTATATAAAATGATATGTCATGACATATCATTTTATATAACCTTTTTTATAAACCGTTTATAAGTGTAACATTCTTCTAAATTAAATTATATTTTGTTACAAGGATGTGTTATGTACATAAGAAGTAACAAACAAATTTAATAAATAAAAAGAAGGGTTTTTCAAACTTGTGCCCTAGGGGTACATGTTAACAACATTTTTAAATATTAAAAGTACAATCAAAAGTATCAAAAAGTACCATTTTTTTATTGATTTCTTAGTTTTTGATACTTTTGATTATACTTTTAATATTTAAAAATGGTGTTAACTTTTGATACTTTTCAATGATTTAAAAGGTTTGAAGATCAATCAAGACCCAACGTGTCACCACTACCCCTCTCTAGTCTTTGCCACTTGTCCTTTCTTTATGTCCCCCACCTTCTTTCAAAAGGGTATTTTCGTCCATCTATCATTGTTGTTGTTTGGTTTTCAATTTCTTACCAAATTCATCCTTGTAAATTGAAATATTTAAATAACAACCCATTAACATGTTAAAGAGTCTCTAATTACCCAATACTTTGATCTAGTTGTTTTAGTCTACATTGGGAGATCAATTGTTTTGGAGTTGGTCATAATATTGACCCAAGTGATGGGTGGCTCTAACTAGATTCATACCAAATTGTTTAAGAATACTATTATACTAAAAGGTCGTAGAAATTTATCGTTAACCAACAAGTATGTTTAGTAGGATTTATATATGTAATATTCAGAATTAGTTATATCATCCCTAAACCAAGTTCTTAGAAATACACATGGTTGCTAAGCATTGCACCACTTTTGAAAGCAAAATTTACACTAAAGATCAAATTAAGTAGATTGTTAAAAGATTTACCGATTGTGGAGTCACTTTGTCATATTCAACTAGGAAAATAACTTAATAAAACAAGATTTATCGATTGAGCAGTTATTGTTTTCAAAAAACAAACAAACATATACATGATGACTAGCGAACCTAATTCAGTGTTTTATGTTGGTTTCTACACTCATGTACAAGGTTTTTAGTATCAGTTGTTATCATATCTTATTGTTGTATTTTTGCATATTACCCTAGCATTGAACGCGTAAAATATCTAGTGGTTATCTAGATTTTAATCCATATTTAGAGATATCTAGTGGTTCATTGGTTCATTTAAGAGCAATTCGATATACAATATTTTCATCCACTATTAACGCTAGATCATGAAATATAGATGTGTGTGTGTGTATGTGTGTGTGAGAGAGAGAGAGAGAGAGAAAGATGAAACACAAAATTTTCCACCGGAACAACCACAAACTCCAAAGGCATGCATAAAAAGCTTCCGATGAAGAAATAAGATCACTGGTTGTCGCGTCACAATCAATACTGTAACAATTCTGCCGGTTGAGATATCATGATCAAAACACAAAACAATGTCATTGATTAAGATATAATCGTATCCTAGAAAGAAAATAGAATCTTAATCTTTCTCATTAAACTAAAACACAACTTTTAAAATAAATAAGCTTAAACCCTAATCACCGACAATCAATATAACCAACTTCAACATCAAAACAAAATCACCTAAATCAACCGTTCTAGAACACCAACAATATCTCTTTCCTAACCAACTTCAAAAAACACCAAAAACAATCCATTTATCTCATTCATCGTCTTTCCTCAATCTGGAAACTCAACTTCATTCCGTCAATCAACAAACAACAAATGAAACAAAACACAACAACCTACAACATCAAGGACCCCAAATGTAAACTCCCCAATTCTCTTCTTTCATTGTCCTGTTTTCTTCTCCCTTCCCCACGAATCTCTTCCTGATTTGCTCCCCCTCTCTTTCTCTCTCTCTTTCTAATTGTCTCTCCGGCGAAAGTAACTACGTGTCTCACTCTTTTCACTGCAACCCATTTCTTGTTCCCTTTTTTCAATCAAATCAAGAAATATTTAATCAAATGCTTTTTCTTCTTCAAATCAAGTTTCCCCATCTGGGTTTCATCAATTCCGATCAAATTCAAATACCCATCTAACTCAATTTTCAATCTTTATTGATTAATTTATAATTTATAATTTTTTTATGTATGGGAGAAAAAACAAGCAATGAAATGGAGAATTTATCTTTATCTATACAAACAAAGCCCAGAGACTTATTAAACAGGTTTACAAGATTATCCGATCCGGGTCATGATCCGGGTTCGGGTTCCGGTGATGACTTGGAATTGAATCTGGGTTTATCCCTAGGAGGAAGATTTGGAGTTGACAAAAATAAACTAGTCAGAGCTTCTTCAATTGCCACGATTTTACCGGTGGTGGTTGAAAACGACGACGTTTTGGGACCGGGTCGAACTAATCCGGGTCCGGGTTTGGTTCGGACTTCTTCTTTACCGGTTGAAACAGAGGATCAATGGAGGAAAAGAAAAGAGTTGCAAAGTTTACGAAGACTCGCTGCGAAACGACGCCGTTCTGAGAAACAGAAGAATTTGACTAAAGGTGAAAGAGATGATTACGTGGCAGCTATGGGCCGGGTCGGGTCATCTCCCGGACCGGTTTATCGGTCGGATAAATGGTCGTCTGATGTTAACTGTCAAGGTTGTACTTTATGCATTGGTGTCTGTACATTCTATTCAGAAAATATTCATCTAGCACAACTATATTTCGATAACCATGTTCGAAAACTAAAATGTGTCTTGCTCATAAATGAGAGGTTTAACGTATTCTCGCGAATCTGGTGATTATTTTCGAAATACAGTTGTGTGAGATGCATATTTTTATGATTTTATCTTTTGTTGACGTCATCAAATTTAGTCCATGAAGTTTATTTAAGACAACTCAAGTATTAAGTGGTTAATGTTTTGAATTCAGGATCAAGTGGTAGTGGTGGTGAAACGAGCGCTTTACAAGAGCGAAAGAACACGGCCTCGGTTGGACTTCAACGTGCGAGTTCAATTAAGAAGGATGGGAAAGAGATTGGGACGGGTTCGATGGAGGACATGCCTTGTGTATTTACACAAGGAGACGGTCCGAATGGGAGAGTGATTGAAGGGATACTATATAAATACGGAAATGGGCAACAAGTGAAGATAATGTGTGTTTGTCATGGAAGCTTTTTATCGCCGGCTGAGTTTGTGAAACACGCTGGCGGAACTGACTTTGCTCACCCGTTGAAACATATTGTAGTTAAACCTAGTCCTTCGTTTTCATGAATCTGGTGATTCGCCATCTTATAGATGTTTGTATATTATTATTATCGGTTTTGATTCAAAGGGATCGATAAACCCTTGGATGAGTGATCCTTTGATAAAATCATATATATGGGACTTGTAGTTTGTTAACGAAAGTAAAAGGATTAACATTCGTTTATTTTAAATTCTTCTGTAATTTTTTGTTTATACGTCGTAATAGTTACACATGTGTATCGAATAGATCATTATATTCCATACATATGAGTGTGCATAGGACGGTTTTGACTATAAACCAAACAAAAACCAAAAAATCCGGTTTCCTTAAAGCTCAACTCGTTAGGTTTGGTTTCTTATCTCGGTTCGGTTTTTTGGTTTCTTATCTCGGTTTGGTTTTTTGGTTTCTTATCTCCGTTCGGTTTTTACAAACGTATTTCGGTTTTTACAAACCTATTTCGGTTTTAAAATCAAAACATCTTTAACCCTCAATTACAACATAATTTGATATAACTATTATCTTTTAAATTTAAATAAACATTTTCAACTTAAAAGATGTTAATACATGACAAAATAATACATGACAAAATTCATATAAAAAATTGCAAAACAAATATCATAATCCGAACTTAAAAAGTTAAAAATTATAAATATATTATTAAATTTAATATATTATATATTTAGAAAAGAATAAATTTAAGAATCTCAATTCGGTTTGGGTTGCGGAATGAACCCATACCAAACTAAAACATTTCAGCCTTTTGATTTGCGAGAAAAAATTCCTTAGTTTCAGCCTTTTGATTTGCGAGAAAAAATTCCTTAGTTTTTTAACTACAACATTTCAGCCTTTTGATTAACGAGAAAAAATTCATTGGTTTTTTTTATTTAGTTTGGTCTTTTGATTTTTGAGAACAAAACCATCGGTTTTTAGTTTGGTTCGGTTTGATTTGTTATCATGCTCACCTGTTTTATGTCTTCGTTAATATGTTTTTAAAGATAAAAACAGATGAAAATAAGGGCCCAACCGGGTTCGAACCGGTGACCTATTGATCTGCAGTCAATTGCTCTACCACTGAGCTATGGACCCTTGATGATGGAAAGTTGCTTAGATAAATATATATTAATAATCAATTAAGTAAATCAAAACAAAATTCAAATTCAAACTGTTTAATGCAAAACACAAATTTTTACTGTCTATTATTTTCGTTCGTTCTTAGAATAAAATCTAAGAACGACATAAAACAATAGACGATATAAAACTCCCCAAGCCAACAAAATCCCAACATCATACCATACATTTTCCCATTTGATATCCATCGATTTCAACACGTCTTCCCCGATCAACAAGCAATTTGGCCCTTGTTTCGCGGGGTTGTACTTATGAGCATCACTAATCTTCACTTCTCCAAGAGGTCCCGGTGATAACTCGGAGAAGCTTCCATTGTAACATTTACTACCTTTAAACTCGTTCACTAATAAAGCCTCGAAAGGATACTTAATCGCGGAAATGTAGTGGAGCCATATCCAGTAGGGTGGGATGTGTGAGGCTTTTAAGAAGAAGCCACATGTTAAGAAAAAGAGAGCGGTTGTGGCAATGACTACTGCGTAGCCGGTTATGTAGCTTGGGACTAGAGCGCTCACAAGCATAACGTACGCGTTTGTGGTGATGAGTGATGAGTAGAGTATGATCCAGAAGCGGAAGAGGCTGCTGTTTAGTCGGAGGATGAATTGTGTGATGGCTGCGAATGTGAAGGCTTGGATCGCGAAAAATGGGAGGTAGACGATGAGAGATGATATGACGTAAGAGGATGCACGGTACGCATTGTGGGAGGTCTCGCGGATGAAAATGAAACGTTCTTGGATGAAAGTTGGGACGGCGTCATTTGATGAAAAGAAGACTAGGCAAACTGCGAAGATGTAGAAATTAAGAAGTCGGTTGATTGTTTTGAAGTCGTAATGGCTTAGATTTTCAAAAAGGGAAGCTAAGATGAGACCCATAACGGCTAGAACAATCTCACGAGAAAGGAATAGCTCGGGGGTTCGAATCACATTTATTGCGGTTCGCCATGATAGAACCATGACTTCACGAAGCCATGGGTTTGCGAACTTTGGTCCAAGGTCCGGATCGTCCAGGACCTCTGGCTCTAATGCGTTTTCGTATGACACGTACGAATCTGAAGCCGGACTGAACATTGGAGTTTTATCTCGGGGCCTGATAAGGCTTGGTGTTAGTCCGACTGGAGTCCTGCTAGGGGTGGTACCCCGAGCCGGAGTCCATGATGGTGCACGGTGTGGAGTACCCTTCACACCATGGTACAACCATACAGAGAAATCTTTGTAGAATTGTGAAGCTAAACGTGGATGATAGCCGCTAGGCATGTTCATTGGTGTTTGAGCGACTTTACGTTCTCTAGAATTATCAAACTCGTCATCAGACTCATTTTCATGATAATCGAATGTGTGAGAAGTGTTTCGAGGTGTTGAGCTAGCACTTGAATACTGGATGCTGCGAAGTTGAATGTGCTTTTGGTTTTGTGGAGTTTTTCTCCCATATGGTTTCGGGACTGGAGTTTGAGCCACTGGATCTGGCTTGAGTCCATCGCGTTGATATGCCACAAGTGGGTCAAGCCCAATCGTTGACTCGTCGTACTCCTTTATCACATCCAAAAGATACTCGAGATTGTTCTCATTTTCTGGCACTGGTCTTTCGAATCCCGCAAGATGTGCAGATAGTGCATTCGGGTTTCCTAAATATATCAACCTCCCTCTGTCATAACGATCATTTCTCAACATTAATCACCATATTTAAAATTTAGTATGTATCATAATTAAATATCGTTTACCTTGCTAGAACCGTGATGCGGTCAAGAAGCATTTGGATCCGAAATGAAGGCTGATGGATCGTCATAAGAACAATGCTCCCACTACGAGCAATATCCTTAACCTTTTCAACAACACTAAACGCGCTAGTAGAGTCTAGCCCTGAAGTTGGTTCATCCAAAAACAAAAGCGACGGTTTATGGATTATGTCAATCCCTATCGACACCCGCCTTCTTTCACCACCGGAAACTCCTCTCCTCCCTTCATCACCAATATACGTATGCGCGGTACTCTGCATTAGTAAAACAAATTATATATTTAAAACAATAAAAACTAAATTTTCATTTCTTTAAATAGATATTCTTACGGTTAAGCCCAATTGGTCAAGCAACTCGACCACCCGTTTTTTCTTCACGGAACGGGATAACGAAGGTGGAAGACGAACTTCTGCTGCAAACATAAACGTCTCGAAAACAGTCAACATAGCGAATAACTGATCATCTTGCATAACATAAGACGATATCATCTTCATATAGCTAGCTGTTACCTGTACCAAAACAAACCATCCATAAGCCATAACTAAACAATACAAAGTTCCGAATTAAACACTCACTGGGTCATATTAAAAAAGACACTTACGGGTTTTCCATCAATCTGAACAGACCCTTCAAGACTACCTTGAGCAATCCGGCCAGCTAACGCATCAAGAAACGTTGATTTTCCAGCACCACTTGGACCCATAATCGCCATGATCTCACCTCGTACAGCTTGACCCGATATATCATTCAAAAGAAAAGCTTCCTTAGTAATCCAAACGCCATCTTTCTTTTGTTTCTTCATCACACTATACGACAAGTTACTAAACTCGAGTCCCTGTCCACGCTCGAGTTTATGTGTCAAGTTTTTCCCCATGCTTTTCCTTGATTTAGCCTTCGTTTTGTCCAAATCAAGTAGCGTCTCGAGGCTACGATTAGTATCAGTTCTAGCATACCTCGTTGCCATCTTGTAACGAAAATAGTCGTTTAGACTATTTCCCGAGTGTCTTAAAGTTATGGGACTTAATCAACTACGAAGAATGATAGATTTATAAGGTATAACTACAAGAGAATATAATGGATGCTCGAAGTAAAAACAAAACAGATTTCGAAGGCGATAAAGCTTATGATACATTTCTTTGATTGTCCCGTAACACATTGCTGGATTTTGTTTTGTTTCATATGACAAATCAAACAAGTCGTTAAGCTCTTTGTTTGTAATTATATAAGATAGTTGATTTCATGTTTATATTTATAAGCTATACCTCGAAGAGAACATTGTTTTTCTACACCATATAGATTCGATATAGTAAAGATTAGCGTTCAAGCGAGATAGCTAACAGGTTAAAACATTATACGCTACCATTAGGCACCCCCATTGACCGGTGTCAAGGTAAACATGAGGAAGGTAGATAACATGTCACGTGGTAGGTGGATGGTGCCCATGTTTGAACCTAGAAACCTCTACTACAGATGGAAGAGTTCTCTCGAGTCGACCTATCGAGTTAGTTTAAATGATTAATTTGTTAAATATGCTTACGAATTACGATTACTAATATACTTTTTGAATGGAGAGATTAAAGAGAGATTATAACCATTCAAGTACAATTCGGGTCACTATTTATATATGTCATATGTATAACAACGAGTGAGGGTGTTCGCGTGTTGTTGCGGGTCTTAATATCTGCATGTTTTATTTAAAAGTTGATAGTAGATGTTCGACTCATATTTTCTACATACCGAACATCATCTATATGTATATATCTATTATATATATTTCATGTGTATAGATTTAATAGCGTAGTAATAAAATTAAAAAAAAGAATATTATTATTTAAGCAGACAGACAAGCAGGTCGGAGCACGGAGCAGGTTGGCTGGCTGGTTCAGTATTCATAACGTCGCTTTCAACATTTTCTGGAAATGGAAATGTATAGTATATAAATATAAATTTACATGTCAAAATTTGAAATAATACGAAAATCTTTTTTATCTAATAAATGGGGGTTGTGGCTGATGTCATTCAGCTGACGTGGCGGTTTCTTAGATTGTACACTTAGGACAAAGATGTAGAAGGGTTTGGTTTAATGATGTCATAAATTTATTTTATTTCAATTTTCTTTAATAAAATTTAATACCTACTTTTCTTTTAAATTAAAAAGAAAAAAAACCTTGGGCCTGTGTTGAGTAAACCAGATTTCAAAAAATCTTGGGCAGTGTGATGGGCAGTGTATGGTGAAAAGGAAGCTTATAATGAAAGCTTTCAATTAAAAATTTTAATCCATAAGTTTTCTTGCACTAAATTCAAATTTCTACGTCTTTTAATTTTCTTCATTTGTTTTATCAAAATATTCAGAGATTTTGATCATTATCCAATGATATTTCCACGTTTTCTCATTGATTTTCGATTTTGAATCGAATTAAGAAGCAACACCAGGAGCATTTATAGTTGTGTTGTGCAGGTAATTTCGTATGCCTTGAAAAATGAATGTTTTTCTCCATGATTTATCTAATGGAGGTATTGACCGTATTCGTCTGTTTATTTCTACGATTTCTTCGGTTGGTTTCATAATTTGAAAAACATGTTTTTGATGGATGTTAAGGAATGGAGATGATGAAGTGAATATTTGAAGATGAATATGATTCAACTTTTTGAAATAGCTATTTGGATCGATATTAAAGGTATAAGCATTTATCTTTTATTTTAGATATAAGTTTTCTGTTACCTTTTTCAATCTTAAATTCTTAATAATAAATGGAACTTTGTTCATTATATTTTTTTTATTTTTATTTCTCATTGTCAACCAATTAGAGTTGGATATGGAGAGATTGCAAGAAGAAATTAAAACTTGTAAGTTAAAAACGTTTTTGTGTTAAAATTTTCTTTTGATATGGATTTGCGTTTCCGTACTTTTACTCTCTGCTCTGTTTAATTTTCATATGTAGTCCTTACATAAGGAGGAACAATCATCAAGCTAACGTGGCGGTTGCATTTAGTGGCAACAAAAATTGATATATACGAATGAAACTTGAGTAGTTAAAGACTTCTAAATAGAGTATCACTTATGCAACTATGCCCCACTGCCACCTCTCGAAATGCTCGATAGAATCGAAGTGAAACATGTGTCTCTTAAACCCTTAAGAGCAAGATGTGCTTAAGAACTAAACATCGATCTCCATAATTTTACTTATGAATTGACACATTTCTATGCATTTTTGCTTTGGTTAATTTATCGTTTATTTTCTACTGTTTTAATATATTGCAGCATTACGAACATACGATACATTGTGGTTTATATGTATGTCTTTGAATTAGCTTGGTCACCCGATTTTATCGCTATTAGTTTATGTGCTATTTGAAATAGTCAACAATATATGGCATAATCGCTTATAGAGGTCTAATAAGATTTAAGGAAGCTATAAATCTTTCTAATAAAGCACAAGATTATTAAGATGCTTTTACTAACAGTGTTAAACCATGATGGCCTGATATGTTTGGATACGGTTGTTTTTGGATATTTAGACAGTTGGTGGCTAATGATTTTCATTGTATTCGGAATGCAAGATTACATCCTATTGATATGCGTATAGTAATTATGTAAATACTGTTATTTTTTAATAAAATTTTGCCCGGATTATACATAAATTGTTGTATGTTTTTTTTTCTTTCTAAAACTAAAATTATTGATCATATAAATATTTTTTCTCAACCATTTAAAAACAAATACTTAATATAATTCCGTGTTTTACACGGGGAATAAACTAGTTAACTAGTAAGATGCACTAATTAATCAGATATGCATAAAAACTAACATAAATGAAAGAACTAGTGAAGTCAACGATCAGAACCGAGTTGAATTTCCTGAAGTTTTCGAACGACTTTCCTCATTGCAGGTCTGCCAACCATGGAATCCGACGTGCAAAGCAGTCCCAAATGCAGCAACTCCAGAAGAACTTCTTTGGGACCGGCTTCCCATAACCCGGCAGAAAAAACCTCCTTGGGGCGCCCTTCTTGACGGAGCATCGACGCCCATGACACTATTGTGTAACCATTCTTTTGACCTGAAAACGATGAGTCAAGAGCTCTCTTATCAGAAACCAACTCAAGAAGCATTACCCCATAGCTGTACACATCCACCTTTTCAGACGCGCGACACGTCAGCGCGTACTCTGGTGCCACGTAACCAAACGTACCGGCGACACCAGTGGTGACATGTGTTTCAAAATCGTCTAGCAAACGAGCTAACCCAAAATCTGACAAATAAGCGTTGAAATTCTCGTCTAGTAAAATATTACTTGGCTTCACATCACGATGAAGGATTCGTGGATTACACTGATCGTGCAAAAAGTAAAGCGCGTTAGCCACATTAAGAGCGATTTTGTGAAGAACTTGCAACCCAATAGCTTGAGACCGTCTTTCGAGGATAAACTTTTCCAAGTTTCCTCCAGGAAGGTAGTTGTAAATCAGAAACATTTCCGATGTGCTAGCGTAATATCCAATTAATGTAACGAGGTTCGGATGTCGTATTCTTCCGAGACTCCGGATTTCTGCATTGAATTGAGGAACTCCTTGACACATTTCGACCGTGAGCCTTTTTACAGCAACAGTGGTTCCTGGTGAGATTTCAGCTCGGTAAGTTGATCCAAAACCACCACTTCCAATACAGTATCTTGAAGTAAAGTTCCCCGTTGCTTGAACAACTGTGTCTAATGTCAATTGTACCCCTAACTCTTTAAATACCACAACTGGTTCTGGATGACCAGAACGAATTGGAGAACGAGGGGGAGTACTACGAGGCAAGTTTCTGGTAGACACTAAATTTGGTTTTCGTTTCCTCCAGTAAAGATAGACAATCAAGAGAGCAACAAGAATAACGACAATAATACAAGGGACTATAATCAGTATTAGCTCAAAAGAATTCGTCCCCTTCTTCCCTCCATTAGATTCTGATGAAACTGTGCTGTTTAACGACTCGAAACCCACGGGCCATGGTTCTTGAGGTGGGACCCCTGACAAAGAAATAAATTGGCAACGATGGAGTAGAGGGTTACCAATTAAGGTTTTACAATTTAAGGTATCACGATCTATCGTTATCGATCCGGACAAGTTATTGAATGAAAAGTTAAACTTCTTTAGTGACTTTAAATTCAGAAAACCCGAAGGAACGTCCCCGGATAATTTGTTGTCGTTGAGAAGAAAAACCGTTGGATTCCTAAGATTGACCAGACTCTTCGGAATCTGACCCGAAATCTGATTCTTGGAGGCATCCAAGAACTTAAGACATTTCCAATCTACACCAACATTCGGTGAAATTTCACCGGATATGATGTTGTTACTCACATTTAAGAAAAACCCATTCAAATACTTGCAATTTTTTGACTGATTATCATGAAATAAACCCCCCGAGAGCTTGTTTCCTCCAGCTAAAAATACATAGTCGATCTTCTTCTTCTGTCCTGTTTTTTCTTGTGAAGAAACTTTGGATATTATAGGAAGAAACGGGATTGAGCCGGTGAATTTATTTTCACTAAAATCATGAATCATGGCTGGCATAAACGGGGATAAGGGAAGACGGCTTTCTACTCTACTTTTATGAGCAAAGTGGGTGAGATATATCTCGACATAATCAAATTCTTGTGAACTGTTCAAACATGAAATGATCTTGAATTCGGGAATGGATCCAAACATGAGATTTCTGCTAACATCAAACACCGTCATACAACGAACATGAAGTTTCTCATCAAGAATTCCACTGATCCTGTTTGAGCTAACATTAAGAAAATGAAGATTTGGGCAGTTTTCAAAAACACCCATGATTTCTCCTTTCAAATGATTACCGGCAAAATTCACCATTCTTAATGTTTGACAATCACCCCATTTTCGTGGAAACTCGCCTTCAAGATTCGAATTTGGTGCCCAAATTAGCTTCAAATTTGGCAACATTGTAATTTGCAAAGGAATTGAGCTTCCAAAAAAGTTACCATCTTTACGATCACCATTAAATTCAGACGATAGAACAAGAACCGATAACTTAACACAGTTCCCAATGCTTGTCGGGATAACACCCATAAGACTGTTCCTAGAAACATCTAGAACTTCGAGAGCCTTAAGCTTTCCAAGCTCAAAAGGAAGAACGCCCGCAAATCTATTCGAAAACAGCAACATTGTTCTTAAACTTCCACACTTCCCAAAACTTCTAGGAATCTTACCATTCAACAAATTCCCCGAAAAATCAACATGCTCAAGAACTTCACAGTTTCTCCAAAAACCATCACGTAACGACCCAGTCATTCGATTCAACGACAAATTAATCACTTTTAACTTAACAAAATTCCCAAGAAAATCCGGAACAGACCCTCGAATCCGATTCCCACCAACATTAAAAAAGCTTAAACCTTTACATTCCGAAAGCGAATCAGGAATCCCCCCAAAGAATCTATTGAACCCTAAATTAACAACTTTCAAACTCTTGGAGTTCCCGAAATCGAACAAAGACAAATTCCCACTCATCAAATTTCCTTCAACATCAACAACTTCAAGATTCTTCAACCCCCAAATCCCACTAGGCAATTCACCCCCAATTCGATTAAATGGGATTGAAAAAACCCTAAGTTCTGAAAATTCCCCAATCGAAAAATTCGACAATTTCCCACTTAAAAAAATCCCATTTTTTTTCATATTACATTTTTTTCTAACAATTCCAAAACTATGTAATGCAAGATTAGAAAACTTGTTTTGTAAACAAGAACCAGAATTAGCATAATTACCTCCTGGTATGTTTATCTCAGAAACCCTACCATGTGAGTTGCACGTGATACCAAACCAAGAACAGTGATTAGGGTTTGTTGATTTCCATGATTTGAGCATGTTGGCATGGTCAAGAATGGATTTTTTTAGCTCAAGGAGTTGACTTTTCTCTCCAGAAATTATACACAGAGATGATGAAATTAGTAAAATCACAAGTAATTTTCTCATACCCAATATTTGTTTTGTGAAAAAGATTGATACCCAGATGATGTTTTTGAGGAAATTAAGGACAAAGATTGATGTTTTTCTTTATGAGTCTGTTTGTGTTTGTGTTCTCATTTAGTGTGAGCGGTGATGTGGGGTCAGGTGTGGGACCTAGTTTGTGTTTCAAGAGTCAACAGAATTGACTTGTGACTATTGTGGTGCTAAGTCAAAATGGCGGCTGACTTGGATCAAAGGAAGGAACTAGGAAGGAAGAAACCTGGGAAAATGGTTTCACAAGTCAGCAGTTCCAGAAGTGACGTGGACAGCTGTGACATCACTTAGCTATTTTATTTTACTTTTTCCACTAATGGATTAAAAAAAATTCGATATAATAAATACTAGTATGGTATACGTGTGATATTGAATAGTTCCCTTCGGACTCATTTGAACCTTAATTCAACTGATGGTTTTATACCTCAAGAATGGTGTACACTCAAGTGAGGAGGGAGACGACATGTTTGGAGAGGGGAGAAAAAGATTTGACAATGAATAAATTATTGAATATTATATTTGTTATTCGAAGGATATCAAATTTTTATTCGATTGAGAGAATATTGAGTGAATTGATTGATTGCCTTTTGATAACACACTACATACATATATACAAGAATACATAGAATGTGCTAGGCTCTAGAAACGTAAACGGGCTAATCTAACTATGACACTAATATGTCTAATATGCCCCCGCAGTTTGAGCACGAGACGGCTATCGAACGCTCAAGCTGGATCGAAAATCAGAAAATAGCGGATATGACAATCCCTTTGTGAAGATATCTGCATATTGGTAACGAGATGGTACATGGAGCACTTGAACATGTCCGACTACAACCTTATCCCTGACAAAGTGTATGTTGATCTCGATATGTTTAGTGCGTTGATGTTGAACTGGATTGGTCGACATGTAGACTGCACTAACATTATCACAAAAAACAATGGTGGCCGATGAAATCGGGTTGTGAAGTTCATGAAGAAGATTTCGTAACCAGGATGTCTCTGTAACTGCGTTCGCGACTCCCCTGTACTCGAATTCTGCACTAGAGAAACAGTGTGTTGTCACTGAGACGACCATGATAAGAGGTTGGACCCCATGAAAACACAGTAACCAGAGGTAGATGAGGTAGATGGGTGTCTCAGTATGCTGTAAGCTGAGTGGTAGGAGAGATATATAGTTGCACGCCATGATCTAATGTACCGCGGACATAGCGTAGAATACGCTTCAGAGCATGAGAGTGCGGTTTCCGAGGGTCGTGCATGAATAGACAAATCTCCTTGATAGCGTAGGCAAGATCTGGTCGTGAAAAAGTCAGATACTGTAATGCCCCCACAAGACTGCGGTACAAAGTCGGATCTGATACATGAGGGCCAAAGGATCCGAGTTTGCAATCAACATCCACATGAGCCTTGCAGGGGTTACAGTTAAGCATATGAGCCCGCTCTAAAAGGTCTAAGGCGTATTTCTTTGAGTTGTACGAGTAACCGAGATGCCCAGAAAATAACTCAAATGTCCCAAATCCGTCATATCAAACTCACGACCAAGGGAGGTAATGATGTGCTGGGTAAGATCTGTAGAAGAGGCAGTCAGAAGAATAACATCAACATATAGGAGCAGGCAGGCAGTGTCGGACCCACGTCGTAAAATAAATAAAGATGTGTCAGACCGACTGTGAATAAAACCAATGTGTAAGGCATAAGCTGCAAACCGCTGAAACCAGGCATGTGGTGCATGTTTTAAACCATATAGAGATCGCTGAATATGACAAACATGGTTAGGAAATCTGGAGTCAACAAACCCTGGAGGTACATGGAGACAGTCTCATCAAGATTGCCATGTAAAAAGGCATTCTATCAAGATTGCCATGCAAAAAGGCATTCTTAACGTCAAGCTGGTGAATAGGCCATTTTCGCGAAATGGCTAAGCTAAGTACTGTTCGTATGGTAGCCGGCTTGACATCCGAACTAAAGTTCTCGTCACAATCCACCCCCTGTTGTTGACTACGACCATTAGCTACAAGTCGTGCTTTGTAGCGATTGATCGTTCCATCGGCATGACATTTAACTTTAAACAACAACATGCATCTAATGACGTTCACACCTGCAAGCTTTTGGTAGAATTTTTCACGTATTATTCTTAATAAGAGCATTATATTCATTTATCATTTATCAGTTCAGAGTTTGGGTGTAAGAGCGGGGTGTGGTATGGTGGTGAGAAATGTGTAGGTTTTGGTTTTTGGATTGCTTTGAGGTGACCAAGGCGTGATCGGGTCGTCATAGGATGTTGTGTTTGGTAAGCTAGTGGTGGAGTTGGATCGGGTGATTGGACCGGTTCTGGTTGGGCCTCGGGTTCGGGTGATGGAGCGACTTCAGGTTGGACGTCGTGTTCGGGTTCAGAATCTGTTTCGAGGACGGAAGGGTTGGAATTTGGTGAAGGGTGTGGTGTTGTGTCAGAGTCCGATGAGCTGTGATCAGGGGTGTGAGGTGTGGAGGGGCTTGGCGGTGTAGGGGTGTAGGACTGGTCACGGTTTGGGAGTCAATGGGTGGGGGGTGTCATGGGGTGTCATTTGGTGTAGTAGGTGTGGTTTGCATGGATTGCATGAGTCGAGATGTAGGCGAGTCGAGGTAGTCTTCCTCTAGAAAGGTGTAGGATGTGGGTGTGGCGTTTGGTTTTGTTGTGAAGGGGAACATGGTTTCATCAAAAATAATGTGACGTGATATTATTATTTTCTTTGTGATTAGATCAAGACACCGGTAACCTCAATGATTGACGGGTTCGAGTTTGTGTTTGGTGTGAAGATGTGGGTAACAAAGACATCCAAATACTCGAAGATGTTTGTAAGATGGTGGTTTTTGAAAGGGAATTTCGTTATTGATGGCGGTTGAGGGTAGGATGTTTAAAAGATGTGTTGTCATATGTAATGTCTCTACTCAATAGATTGGTGGTAATCGAGCTTGAAATAGGTGAGTACGGATGAAATTATTTATAGTTCGAATCATTCTCTCGGATTTGCCGTTTTGTTAAAAAGTTTTGGGACACGGAAAATGGAATTGGATGCCATTATTTTCAAACAATTTATGGAGAGTATTATTATCAAATTCACCTCCATTGAAAAGATTTAATTTCTTTATTGCATTGAGTTTTAACATAAGCATGCAAAATTAAAAATTTTGAATAAACATCACACTTATTACATAATGGAAATACCCACAAGAAATGAGAAAAATGATCCACAAAAATAACATAATACTTTATTCCTGTGACACTAGGAATGGGAGATGTCCATAAGTCCGAGTGCACATTTTCAAAAGCCGACTCAACTGACGAAATAGACGAATAAAAAGGTAACATAACATGTTTACCAAGTCGACAAGCGTTGCACTAGTGTTGAGACATTGTTACAAGAAATTAAATTATTTGAAATGAGAATACGCAAAGCATCGTGTCTTGGATGTCCAAGCCTTTGATGCCACATATCTCGACTCGAAGATAAAAATGCCATATGAGACTGAGTGACGGGGTAGAGGTCGTCGGTGCTATAACATCTAAGTAGCTCTGATACCATATTCGATTGAGAGAATATTGAGTGAATTGATTGATTGCCTTTTGATAACACACTACATACATATATACAAGAATACACGGTACGGGCTAGGCCCTAGAAACGTAAATGGGCTAATCTAACTATGAAACTAATATGTCTAATAATTTTGTTATCCAATTTCATGTAGCGGTCATTTTTCAAACTACTTAACAATTTGTATGAGTTGGTCCTTTGTCGGTTTGAAATTGGATAAACTCTCACTAAGCGTGATTGGTCTAAGGTTCAACTAGCCGCTTTTATGTCAAAGACATTTACGGGCTTAAAATAAGTCATTACAACATTTCAAAGACCAATTTTTATAAAGTTGGTATTTAAAAAAACAGATGCCAACTGAGATGTGTACACTCAAAAAACAGAATCAATAAAATTAAACCAGTAATTTGAGGTCAAATATTTTCATGGATACCCAAACTTGAAGCTAAGATGCCAAGGTTGTGGCTGGGCAACTATCAACTGTGCAAGCCAATATATCTTTATAGTCTCGAGAAATCGTGAAGGAGTCGAAAACTTTACCATTGCTACTCTTCTTGTATTCGAACAGAAGGTTAGAATGGTCAAAAGCCGTGAGTTTTAGGAACCCATAATCGACATCTTTCACTAAACTCCAAGTAGTATTAACGTTGCCAAAGTTTGTAAGACTCGCTCCTCCACCTCCCGCTACCACATGTATTGTTCCGTTCAAGCTTCCTTTGTACGCGTGTTTCTCGTTACTTGTACAAGTACTCTAAATCATAGAAAGAAATTTCAATCAGATAAATGTCTAAAGTACCGTTCTCAAACGTATATTTAATCAAGATTTAACTTTGTGAGGATACCTGATAAACTGGACAAGTTCTTTCATAATTATGTGCATGACCGTAAATGGCTATATCGACTTTATATTTTTGCCATAGCTTTTGAAGGCTTTCTCTCCCCATTGGTTCCCCAAACGCTCCATCTGTAGCGTAAAATGAAGTCGAAGAGTACCCGAGTACACGATGAGCAAGAAATATAAGCCACGGTTGTTTTTGTCTATCTACGGATGCTAAACAGTGCTCGATGAATTTATATTGTTCGGTTCCCTCTCTCCAATCGTGTTCTGTGTCAGCAATACAAAATCTAAACATTCCATAGTCTGTCGAGTACCTGTAACAATAAAATACGGTTTTAATAAACCGTTAAACAAGTTATAGATGATTAACGATTACATTATAGCTCACCAAAACTTTGCCCGGTTTTCAGCAGGAACATAAAACATAGTTTCAGCCAAAACACCACATTCTCCTCCTGAATCGTTGTTCTCGTAAAAAGATCCTGAGTTGGGCCAGTCACGCTCGTGATTACCACTGAAAAGCATATGGTTGCAACTTTAAGTCACAATAATCAAATAATGTCGCAAGTTCAAAATTATTGATCCTTAGTAAACACACCTTGCTACCATGTAAGGTACGGTCGAGGCAATTGGTTCGACTTGTTCGGTAAATTGATCCCATTGTGAAAGATACCCGTTGGCGTAACAAATATCGCCAATATGAAACACTATATCGTAGTTCTTTAAATCTCCAATAAGTTGTTTAGTTGTGTTAAGTGAGCCATGTTGATAATTATTATAGTCGTTCGACCCATCAGCTTCATCCTGCAATATTGAAACGATACTAAGTTAAACTTAAAAAAAAAAAAAGTTCATCAAACTAAGAGTTCTCACCTTTCCCATATCTCCAAAAACGATCACGCGTTGTAAAGACTCTTGACCAGGGTAAGGAGATGAGTTGAACTGGTAAGCCTTACTCCAAATAACCGAACCGTTTAAAAGTTTGTGGCCTAGTTTATAGGTGTACCTGCAGATAAAGGTTGAGAAAAAGAATTCGGTATATACAAAGACAAATTTGAATTTGAAATATAGAGTTGATTTTTTTTTTGTATAAACATTCAAGTATGATAGTATGGAAAATTGTAACATACACGGAATTGGGCCACAATTCCTTCAAGAAACCCGTATGAATGAAACCAGGATCACGCCAACCAACGGTTCGTGCTGGTGCTCCTGCATACATAACCTAATTAGCTCAACTATTTAAACTCCTTTCATCCTAAATATTTGACTTTTGAGGGTCTAATTAACATTCATTGAATGTTTGTCGATAATTTACATACCACAGAGGCTTTTTCGGTCAATTGTCAATGTTGCAGCAGGAGAACGTTGTTTCCCCTCCCCACTCCGACCCCATTCAACAAAAGGTTCTGCTTTATCAATCGCATATCCACTCGTCCATGTTACAGTCATCTAACATACCGATAACAATCATATTCGTTAAAAATGAAAACTACATTCTAGGTGTAAGGACTGCACAAAGTACTCGTCTAAGAGCATAATTATGGTAGCCAGTAAAAGTAGTAAAAAATGAGTGACGGGTAAGTGAACTTACTTCATTCCAAGTTTTTCCTTGAGCTAAACGAGGGTAATTTGGTGCATTTGGACTTGCAAAAGCTACTGAATTTGACACTGCTACAAGCTTTGGCTATTAAATAATGCAATTTCAACCTCATATGTTAACGATTCATAACAGATAGCTATAATAAAAGAGGATTGAAGATACCGAAAACAATAAGCAAACCTTCGATAATCCACCAGAAAACAATCCAAAAGAAAAGTCAGATCTTTGGTTGATCAACCGGAACTTCAACGATGCTTTTCCTGTGTCTTTGTAGTTAGGGGTGCTATAATTTGCAAACTGGAACTGAAAACAGAAACAAGATTTTGGTCAATTATAAAATCCTTCCCAAATAAGAAACAAATGAAAACATGAAGAAACCGAACCAACCTTTATTGGTGCAGTGCATAACAATGGAGGAGCAACCATCGAGCTTTCAGGGACGCACGTCGAAGCACTACAAACAGTCAAAATGAAAATTAACAATCATCTTAAAATTCACAAATGTCTATTTAGAAATAAAAAGTTTAAAGTTACAAAAAATTACCTGAAATTCGCAGGCGAAAATACTCCAATCCAATCATCAATAGATGGGTTTGGATTATGCAATGTCAAAGTCAACCATTCGGATGTTTGACCCTGAAACACAGTTTTAGGATAATTAATCACCCAAACACAATAGTAATAAAAGCTTATTTATATAAATAAACAACCACCAATGTGGCCCTGAATACTGATGTTAAAGCTCTCATGTACCGGATATATTCCAATGGAGAAAATCACATATATAATCACTTGAGAATTCAAAAATACCAAAATAATTATCTGATTCGCGCCATTTTTCTCGCGCCATTTTTTGTCGTGGCGAGATTGAAAATAATATAAATGATTGGTCATAAATTGACCACGTCCTCGCGACTTTTTTGGTCATCGCGACATTTTTCTCGCGCCAATTTATGACCAATCATTTATATTATTTTCAATCTTGCGAACGAAAAAAATGGCGCGAATCAGATGATTATTTTGATATTTTTGAATTCTCAAGTGATTATTCTCTATTCCAATGTACGCACCTACTCCCCGAGCGGAAACATTTAGTTATCCTAAGTTCGTAACTAGTGTAGTATATGATTAGTACCTTTAATCCAAGAATCAAAGGAGCTGGTTTAACATAAGCTGCATCACTAAGAGCAAAAACAGTGTGATGAATAGAAATCTTTGAAAAAGGTTGATCTCCATGTGATGTTACATTTCCAATGCTATAACATAATAAAACTACCAAAAGCCTTAATCCAATAACCTGCATAACCTAAAATCAAAAAAATCAAATTTAATTCAAATTAAAGATAAATTAAAAGGGGAAATTGGATTACCATTTATGTTAAATGTTTAAGTTTAGTTTATAGATTCTTGAAATGGGCATTATCTAAACATAAGCTAAGGTCAACTTGCAGCATAAATTATAGTATTATATATAAATATGTGACAGAAATGGAGTAAAAGAAAATTCAAAGAAAGGTTATACCAAAAAGAGGAATAAATAATCATTAAAAGGATAAAAAGGACATTTTTCTCAATATTAATGATACTGCGGGTGTAACATAAAATAAATAAAACGAGATTGTTGAACTATTTACTTAGATCATAAAAAATAATCATATGAGATGAAGCATCATTGGCTAAAAGGCAAGCAATAAAGGTCGTAGAATGAATAAGGCTAAAAGGCAAGTTAAAATACGTTTTCTCTTTTTTAGTTTTTACTTTTACAAATACACTATTAATAAAGATTAGTTCAATAAAATAAACATAAATAGTAATTTTGTGTAATGATAAGAATCTTTTTTTTCTACCCCTTAAAACACAACATTTTTTCTTTGTAATAACTTGAATCTATGAAAACGAAATGTTATGAGTTTTGACTGTCTATGATCGTCGCTGCATAGCGCGGGTACTATACTAGTAATCATTAGGATAAAATAGGCTGTTTATTAACTCTAACTTCAAAACTTGTAGAATACTTAACCAACCCGTATAGGAATATGATTTTGTACCTTTGATTTCTTTTAAGATTTTTATCCGGTTTTAAATTACTTCTGTACAAACTCATTGGTATATTAATAATAGACTCATTTAAGTCCCGAGCTTAGACAAGTTTGAGTTTATTAGTCTTTGGCTTGAATTCAATTATTAAAAGACCTCTACTTTAGGTTTGCGTTCGGCTTGATTCGAATAAAAAAAAATCAAGTTCGAGTAGCTCATAAGTAATGCTCCTTAATCTTTTAAATATGTCTTCCCACTTCATATTAGAAAAAAAAAAAAAAAAAAAAATTCATTGAAATAAGTATAAATCATACACTCTTACCTTTTCAAAAAGTGAATTAATTATCACAAAATAAAATATATTAAAAAAAAGTGCAATAGCCTTACTTTTTTCCTTATTTATCATCTTTAAAATACTCAAGTTGCAAAAGAGTAGAAGAAAAGTAATAATCAAGTGGAAATGGCATGACCTTAATAGAATACTTTGAGCTTTTGCACTCTCGTTACCCGTTTTCATTCATTTTTTCGACTACTTTTAGTTGCAACGAGACGTCTTTAACATAACCTAATGTACTATAGACGTGTATTTTATTATATCAAACTTCCCGGCCTTCCTTGCTACAATTTTCGGGGACCCATAATTATAATCTCTAAGCACATTCAAGCTCCCGTTGTACTCTTTAGTCTTGTCGTTCGTGCATTTATTCTGAATCAACGAACATGAGTTGTGTTACTATCACTGGACATCACTTTTATACAAACTGAATTCATAGAATTTCAAAAGTGAAAATAAAAGGATACATATGTTGGCTTTCCTTGTCAAACTAATACTAAAAAAAACGACGAATAGTAATTTAACTAATACACAAGTGCAAGAAACACGAGCCAATGTCGTTATTGATTGTTAACACTTAACGGATGCCAAACACTGGTCAATCAGCTTGGACTGCTCAATTCCATAATCTACAGAATACCCGAGCCAAGCAAACAGTATTTCCATCCGTTGAAGAAGAGACTTCAACATTTGAATAGTAGTCACCAAAGGCCAATAAGCTCTTCGAATTTGAGTTATGTTTTACGCAAGACTTATAAAATTTAACTTCTGCTGTACTTGACAATAATTTGAGACAGTTGACAAACTTTGCTTTACGGTGTAAGTCACTTTGAGTTGTTTAAAATGTGGAACGAAGATGAGCTTTTATATGGTCGATATAGATACTTGAGTCGACATTGCAATGAAATATAACCCAGATCTTACTATGATTGTTTGAAACATCAGCAAAATAAATGAAATATTCTAAAATACACATTTGTGATGAATAATACTGATTTTTTCTAAGTTCGCGAACTTAAGCTCCCAAGAAAATTAGTCTTTCTTGAACCAAACCAATTCCATACCGATTTCAAACGAGAAGCAGCACCCAAAAGAGTAAGAAACCTGAAAAATTCAAATTTAGAAAGATAGTAAAAGTCCGTCTTTGTACTAAAAGCTTATGTGTGTCCCATCTGTGAAAGAATCAAATTTTTTTTGTAATGACTCGTTTTAAGTCAGTAATGTCGTAAAAAGTAATTAAATAAAAGTCAAAAACCGTGAACGTCGGGATAAAAGAAAATGCGATATCCCTTAAAGGAACATTAAGAATCGATGACATTTTCTATCATATTACCTCCAAAACATAATTTGGTTTGAATGTTGTGTCTCCATGTCCCACTCCAAGCATACTCTAAGCACATCAAATTTAAAGATCACAATATGCTACTTAATCATTTACTATATGCATAAAAAGTTGAGCTTACTATGGCCGAAGCAATTAGTCGTGGAATTCCCACCACCGCGACAAATGCAAGAAAAAGACTGTTTATATCCAGCAAACCCACAAAACCCACCACTCGCTTCACAACTCTTACACGTGTCAGTATAATACGAGTCATTATATTCCAAAGAAATACCAAATTGCCATTTCATCGGATCCGTCTCATCACCACCAAACCCATACATGGAAGCATAAGACGAACATTGTAGTTTCGGTAGATCCAACCCATAACCTGACCCGAAATCAATCATGGGCTGATAAACACAACAACTAGAAACCGGCCCATTTGGTTCCAACCCAATCCCACTTACTCCTTCACAAGAATACAATCCTCTACAAAGATGCAAACCCGAGCCCGTATCACACAAATCCTCATTCGGGTCAAACACAGGCGACGTCCTTGAACACCCGAGTAAAATAAACACATCTTGTGATGATAATGTAAATGGACTACCCCTATCCAAACGAAAACTACCCGAATTCTGCATGGAAGAACACGTAGACATAAAAACATCCGTAAGAACAAAAGTAGAAGTGGTATAATCTATGCTTGAAACAATGTAAGCTCCGGTTCCTGAAGTGAACCGAAGCTCACCCGAGGTACATTTTATGTATCTAGAAAAATCCGGATGGCCACAACCAAAATCTGACCCGAACGGGTACTTGATAGTAAGATTACCGCATTTGTCCCTGCATGTAGGGACTATGGGAGGTATGTGGGATGAGGGTAATATGGGAAAAAGAATGAAAATGTTGAGAACTAGACATTTGGTTTTAGACATTTATGAAATTTGGAAAGAAAAATGGTGTTGGAAGAATTAAAAGGGGGGAAAAAGGTGGTAATCTTTCGGTGGGTTTGAAAATTTTTCAATATTTTTTGAATATGTGGTAATCATGAGTTTTTATCTTTTGTAGTAAATCATTAAATTTGAAAATTGAAAATCGGTCGAGTTTGATAACTTTTAAGTTTGAAAACTGTTTTTATTAAGTGTCAAGTTAAACTGACAGTTCTATAAATTGTTAAATATCTATTACATATGTTTATTGGTGTAACAATTTGGTTTTTAAAAATCAATTTTTACAAAAACTACGTATATTTTTCATAAAATATCGTAGCGGAATCACGTAAGTAAAAAGTGATAAACGGTTCATAACACTATTGATTAATCAAACCATTAGTTACGTTTAAAACTCATATTATAGTATGTTTGAACTTTAATCATTTGGCAATGATAAACAATTGGGGACATCAAGCTACCCCAAAGTAATCACGTCTCACCAAGAACGTCTAGAGCAACCTACGAGTAAAAGACACATTTTTGGAAAATAGTATCAGCTAAAGCTGGTGAGACAATATTTTATTAGTAAAGACTATGAAAACATTTCATATAGTGGTGAGCAAAACCCGAACTAAAAACCGAAAACCGAAAAAACCGGAAAAAAATCAAACCGAACCAATGTTAAAAACCAGCGGTTTTGGTTTTAATTTTTGAGAAACCGAATTGTCGGTTCAGTCCGGGTCTTCCGGACCGTTTGGAACCGAACCGAACCATTGACCTTAATAAAATATATATTTTCTATATTTTATTACTATATTATAATTATAATTGTACTTTATTATTATATTATGTAAGTTGCATTGTACGTATAATTTATTAATAATGATAGTTTCATAATAATAATTATATTAAAAATAAATGATATGTTTTTTTTTTTATAATCAAAGTTCTTATTATCACTCAAAATTATTCATTTTTTCAAAACTTTTGTATGAGATTTGAGATAAATTTAAAAGTTTAAATTATTTAAAGTTTGATATTTTGTTTTTAAATACCCAATTTTTAGTTACTATAAAATTGTTTGTTGCAATGCTAATGGTCTGTTACGACATTCTGACTAACCAATTAATAAAATATAAGTTAATGAACGTGTAAGATATTAAGAATCGCAATGCATAAACATTTTATAACATTCAAAACTCTATTTGGCTAACTTATAACGTACAAACTTATTTTTGGTGGTCAGAAACCCGGAAAAAAACCCATACCGAACCGGATAAAAACTGAACCCGTATAAAAACCGAACCGAACGGGTTCTCTTTTCCAGTAACCGAAATTTCGGTTTCGGGATTATGCTAAGAACCAGTCCAACCCGGCTCATGCACACATTTTCATATAAATAATTTTGTCTTTACTATCCCAAACCATACCCGCCACCTCGTAAGCAGATATGCATAACCATAATCAATATCACAATATAATGCATATGAAATTTATCCTCATCACGTAATTAAGTTCGTATCACTGCATATAACTTTCATTTTACTATGGTCCATCGTGTCGTAAATATGTATAACAATAGGCACCATCGTATGCCTTAAATATCCACTTATATTGGAACGTTGTTGTCATAAGTATTCAACTTATCTGGTCCATCGATACCCTAAGTATTTTCCTTATCCGTTCCATCAATGTCCTAAGTATATAACTTATCTGGTCCATCAATGTCTTACATGTTCCACTTATTTGGTACATGAATGTCCTGAGTAAACCACCTATCTGGTCCATCAATGTCCTAAGTGTACCACTTATCTGGTCCATCAATGTCTTAAGTAAACAACTAATCTGGTCCATAGACGTCCTAAGTGTACCACTTATCTGGTCCATTGACATCCTAAGTGAATCATCCATCTAGTACATCAACGTCCTAAGTGTACCACAAATATTTGGCTAGCACTTTTTACCTAGTTGGTCCCACTAGGTTTCACTGTCAATTCTACTACACTATCCGTAATCAAATCATCTTATGCAAAACTAAGACATACTCCTTATAAATTTATAATGCATAAATACCAACACAACAATTATATAATCAACATAAAACACATTTACAATAAGGATACTAATATATTACTACCATCTGTCATCCTTATATATATGGGTAGCTAGAACCACCTGTATTTACCATGTATGGGTAACCACGTGCTACCCATACCTCACAACTCCGTTATTCTGTTCTAGTTCATCTTTATTTGATCAAAACATTTTTATCTAAAAACAATGTCGTTTAACAACAACGTTTCTTTCAAACATCTTTACACGTTTTAAACATCTTTTAAAACGTTATTTTGTCTATATGCTCGCTTTTATAAAACGATATTGTACTCACCTTCAAACCGACGTCCACAAACAATCGTTCTAGCAACGCTTATCACGATCAACCGGATCAGAATATTGTTCGTTAACAGTCTTGTATCAACTTTCAAAGATTAACGCTTAACTAGCTTAATGATACAAAAGTATTGCTAAAAACCCATCCAGCCGCCGGTTGGCCATGTTCAGCCGCCGGTTGGCTAAGTCCAGCCACCGGCTGGCTTCCCATTACCGGCTTCCCATAATCAGCCTTCTTCTCCATACTAAACCACCATTGTTGCAGGTTTTATACCTTAATAAAACTTAACGAAACTCAACCAAAATCACACCAAACAACTACAAATGACATAAAACTTGCATATGTAAATAACGAGTTATACCTTCCGTTTTCAAACCGGGTTTCGATTCGACCCAAAACTAATTTTCGCATAAACCAAAGTATTCCTTAAGACTCCAGGATTAATATGGTACATTCCGTTTGCTTATCCGGCGAAAAACGGCTTCCGAATCGCTAATTTTCGATATAAACCGACTAACTCTCGATTCTCTCTTTTTTCTCTTGGTTTCACGGAAAACACACACAAACACATACACAAAACTCCTTCCTTCAATCGTAAGTTTTCCTTTATATAAAAATCTAGATTTTAATTAAATAATTTTATAATAAACCTTGAACTTTGCCATAATGACAATTAATGTCCTTAACACCAAATTCATAACAAACTAAGTCCTTTTGACTAAAACTTATTACAATTGTAGTCCTTTTTACGATTTTGGATGGTTACAATTGGCTTATAGATTAACATATACCCACCATGTGCATTTCGAAAATCACTCATAAATTAACTCTTAAGATATATTAGTGATTTCTTGAATAAGGACAAAAACGAACTTGAAAGTTTTTAACATAGACTAAAAATGTATCTTAGAAATGTATTTTTATAATAAGCATAAAGACGATATTTTTCATTAACTCTATATCAAAGAGTTAATAATGTTTAATCCTCAAGTTTTCATATTTATCGGTTTAATCACCTTTTTTACATAGTTTTTTTATCCTTAATCTTTCAATTATTTATCATCACTTCACTTTCAATTATTTTTTTATCCTTAAACAGTATTGATATAAAAAGTTAAATGATTAAAACGATAGTTGATCAAAAGTTATAAATTAAAAACATTATCAACAAAAATTAACGACAAATCAAAAGGTTCTCATAAAACAAACAGAAAGCTGGAATAGCTCAGTTGGTTAGAGCGTGTGGCTGTTAACCACAAGGTCGGAGGTTCGACCCCTCCTTCTAGCGTTTTTATTTTATCTTTTTTTTTTGAAATAAAATTTTGATTTTATTAAAAGATAAAAAAAAAGTAATGGGGGCATTCCGAGAATTGAACTCGGGACCTCTCGCACCCTAAGCGAGAATCATACCACTAGACCAAATGCCCATTTGTGCTAAATTCATACATTTTCATGTAATATTACAGAATTAATTACCAATATCGATTATCGTAAATTGTTCTATCGGTCTCAACATTTCGTAACTGCATTCACAACCCTGTAAAAAACTTCCGACTTCCTTTCCATTTCTACTCAAAGTTTCTCATATGGATATCACAGTGTATTTTTGGAGTAATCATAGGGACGACTTTGTTACGCATGTCACAAATATCTTCATAACAAAGTTTGTATCAACCGAAAAGGGGACATAACAGTAAACCGGTTGAAGATCTAATCCAATTACAAGATGAATGTTGACATAAAGATACAAATCTCTATGTTAAGTTCCGCAACAGAGGAACCAAATAACAAGTATAACGACGCTCAAAGTAAACTAAAATAGGGGAAGCTTTAAATGAAAACACCTTGAACCATATGCAATCACAAACCAAACATTTAAAAGATATTGTATTGTTAGCAGAGACGGGCAATGTTTACAGTTGACGTGCAAGCAATGAGAGTGATCTAATAATATCTTCAAAATCTATCCAGTCATACATCGTCGATTAAAGGAAACCAAATCGCAACCTATGCTTCCAAGTTCCTTATTCCTTCCATATCCTTCAAAAAGTTTCCAAGTAGCCTTTGATCAAACACCATACCCGGTATCTGCATGGTTTACAATAGCGTTACAAACTTACAAAAGTTCAAGCTCCGTGAGAGCATGTGTGGGGGAGAAAAGCAATGAATAAAGTTGTATATTGATTACAAAACAATATTATTACCGCTAAAAATCTTTACATAATTTTTTTTATGAAGTTCTGTGCAGTAGACTTGCAATTTGACAGTTTGAAATAAAACACAGACTGTTCGGCCCATTTGACCCGCTCCCTTTTTAGCTAAAGTTTCTGATTTGAACCTTTTGGACCCACTAATAAGTAAATGGGTAAAAACCGTCATCTTTATATATATGTGATAACGGAATAAAACGGTTCGATTCGGAGATAAGGGAGATAAATAACCTTGTTTCCGAAGAACATTTTGGTATTGTTGGCTATTGCCTCGATGAATTTAAGCTCCAAAAATTGGGGTGTCAGCTTCAACTTATTTGCTTCAGCTTCTTTCATGGTCCTGTACACGAAAAAGAATATCCTGCAAGCTTAAACACTTTTTGCAACTAATAGTGGAAAAGATACAAGACAAAATTATAAGAGAACTCACTGGTAGTATTTAGCATCGGCCAAACTCTTTTCTCGAGCGAGATACATAGTATTAGAAATTTCTTCTTGCATTCTCAAACTGTCTTTTTCCATCAGCTTCTGTTCCATTACAATCTTGCTAACATAAGCATTTTTCTCGGCTTCTGTAATAGCTATCTTCTTTTGTGTCTCTGCCTCTTTCTCAGCAACTCTCTGCCTTTCTACTGATACCAGTACCTATATATGAGCAGTGATGACGGAAAAATTATATAAAGCCATCTATAAGTCATACAAAATTTGTAAGGACTGTACTTAAAGGTGGCAAAATAGGCACCTTCTGTCCAATAAACGGGTAGCTTTTGGTACATGTCGGGTTTGCTTGACCAAAGACTTTTTTATTCATAACTAGAGTGTCATATATGATATAAAATCTATATTATTTCAATAAAAATATGACTTTATGAACAAAATATTTAGGAGGTTTTAGGTATCAAAATACAATTTGGGTTACTTTCGACACCCATTTGATATGTCTCCTTTTGAGCTTTTTTTATTTACCTCTTCGACATGTTAGAGATATACCATTCAACGAATGACTCATTCAAAAGTAAATGAGTCGAAATGGCCACCTCTAGTTGTACTCCTGTCCTTCCCACAAACTAGAATAAATTACAGTTTCAAACTTACGTGAAAAAATCCAACATATCCGTTTTTGGGGAAGATTTAAAGTTACATTATTTATTTGCCTTTCATTGTCATTAAAAGAAAATATGATACTGATTCGGGGTCTAAATGATTTCCTTGTTTTGTTTTCAACAATTGACAAGTAGTTACACCTCGTCTCAATACTTTGTGCTGAGTGAAATGATCCGTTCAATAAAGACGAGGTGATAAAAGGACTATGCATACACAAGTGCCACCCACTAACGAGCATGTGTTATTTGAGAAAAACTATAAAAATTAGAAAGCACAATAAACTTTTTACATAAGTAAACATTGATGTACCTTGGTGCGCTCTTCTTCCATCTGTTCAAAGTTTCGTCTAACACTCTCTGGAATTCTAGGCTTTGTGACACGAACACTGAGAATTTCGATGCCTGGTGCATAACGTGTACAATCTCCTTGAAGAGCATCTTTCATTATTTCATCAATCTGAAATTTTACATTTTTACTTACATCAATGACAAAGCAAAGGAAAGTAGAGGAAAACGTGTGAAAGTAAACCTATCATTAACATGTCACTCAATAATATTCCCATCACACTAAAAGCATGTAAAATATATATACGCATCTTCAGATAAAGCATTCGCGAATAAAACATACAAACACGTCAACAAAGAATCAATGCCGGTTTTAAAGTTACCTGATCAAACATGTCAATATAAACTTCTTGAAGGGAGTGAACACTGCAGAATTGATTGATCTCGTGATGAATTTTGTCGTATATCCAGGTATGGTCATACTCTACGCCATAATTGAGAAGGGTGTCATACACAGAATCCTTTTTGAGGCGGTTAACAACCTGCAAGCAAAAAAAAAAAAATTATACATAACGAACCTATAAGAACTTTCTATCCTAGAGCAATTGTACCAATATTATTTGTATGAAAAATGTTTACCTCTATCCTGTCGAAGTTGATCAAAACGCCCCCTTTTGTCCCACAAGGAATATCCCTTACCTAATATATATTAATATTCAATCATCATTTACCAAATTCATCTTCGTGATACGACACTCTTAGCAAGAAGTTTAACGATACAAGAATTACTTACCAGATCTGTCTGAAGGGTCACCTGGACAGGCTCGTAATGGGTTATCAAAGGTAACTTCAAATGGAAACCTAAAAATAATTCAAAGTAAAGTTATGGTGATATTGATAAAAATATTCAAAAGTGTAAAACATTACGTTTGAAGATTATTAACAAACCTGGAGTTGTAGTTGTCTTCTGGAGAGCACCACCTAGCCAGTAAACCCCGACATGACCTTCAGGAACTTGATGTAAGACTGTTAAGCTGTTCTTCAAGTTTGGTGATGCGGATGGAACCAGAACCTATAAGAGTAACAGATTAAAATATTTGAAGTATAATAAGTTACTCCCCCTTTATTTGAACGAGTTAAGATGATAATGATAAACTGTCATTTCTTCGTAACAAATATATGTTATTTTGAGAATAGAACAGGCGTTATCCAAACTAGTACAAAAACCAATTTACAAATTATCATGTTCTACAAACATAACATTATTAAAACTAAAATTAACGGTTACAAAATTAGTACATATTTTCACAAAACCTATAAATTGATCTAGCTTGTCGTATGAGGAAAAGGCAGGGCTGCAAACTCAAAAGTAAGTAGTAATTTATGATGCATTATTGGATCATTATATTAAAAATGAAGTAAAACATGTGATTAGCAAACCCTAGGGAAATGAATGAGTACCATGGAGACGATAACAACGAAAGCGAAAATGAGAATCATGAAGACGGTGAGATCTCCGTTTCCTTGTTGGGGAAGTGGTTCCGATGGAGAACGGTGTGGCGGTAGTGGTCGCGGTTGCGTACTGCCGTCCATGATGATTTCCGATGATGATGATTACTGTGATTCTGATTGTGATGTGACTTGAACGACAGGAAATGCCAAGCCCCTCTGAAACTTAGAGCACACGGTGTGGTCTCCGTTGTGGCTCGTTATCCGACTCACAACGAGTCATGGTGCTCGTTATGACACCTGCTCGTTGTGCCCACAACGGGCAATTCTCGAGTATTTGTTTTTTTTTTTTCTTTTTCCAAATTCACCTATAAATACCCCCATAATCTAACCCAAAATTCACACCAATTCTCAATCTCTTTCTTTCTCAATATTCATCCTTTAAACCATATTACAAACTATGAGTTCGAATTCTTCAACCGAGCACGATGTTGCGGATTCGTCATCATCTTCCGACTCCGAGTTGTTACAAGTTCTAGCCATGTCGGTACAAATGTTGTAGATGGAAGAAAACGAGGCTACAAGTTCTCGGCGTAGGGTGAAAAAGAAAATGCGATATATCAACCGCGATCGCGCCGAAGCTAACGAAAACGTGGTACGACATTACTTCTCCGGCGAAAGCGTATACCCGGACGAATATTTCCGTAGACGGTTTCGTATGAGAAGGCCTCTTTTCCTCCGAATAGTCGAAGGTATTTCTAATTACTCTGTAGAACCTATACCCGACTATTTTAAATATTTCACACAACGCCCCGATGCAACGGGTAAAATGGGTTTTAGTTGTTTGCACAAATGCACGTCGGCTATTCGTATGATGGCGTACGGGATTTCTTCGGACGCCTTCGACGAATATTTACAAATGTCTGAAAGAACTTCAACCGAATCCTTAGATAATTTTTTAAAATGTGTAATCCATCTATACACAAACGTTTATCTAAGAGCCCCCACACAAGACGATGTTAATCGTTTATATCAAAAACACGCTGAGGTTCAAGGTTTTCCGGGCATGCTTGGTAGCATAGACTGTATGCATTGGAAATGGGATCAATGTCCAAATGCATACAAGGGGCAATACACACGAGGTGACCATGGTTATCCAACGGTTATGTTGGAAGCCGTTGCCTCGTACGATCTATGGATATGGCATGCTTACTTCGGTGTCGCCGGGTCGAACAACGACATCAACGTGCTTAAACAATCGCCGTTGTTTCATGATATGCTCAACGACTCATCCCCGGACTACACATTCACCGTCAACGGCAACCAGTACAATAAAGGATACTACCTTGCAGACGGTATATATCCGGAGTGGTCGACATTTGTTAAAGCTTACTCGCACCCATTTGAAGAACCTCGCCGCAAATTCAAACGTTATCAAGAGAGTGCGAGAAAGGATATCGAACGGGCATTCGGTGTTCTTCAAGGTCGTTGGGGTATTATAAGACACGCCGCTAGATTTTACAAGATGAACAAACTTAGAAGAGTTATGTATGGGGCTATTATATTACACAACATGATCGTTGAAGACAACGGACGGTCGATATGCGATGCCGATGAATGGTATGCTCCTCCGGCACCCAATCAGAGAACTTTTAACGTTAGAATCAACGAACGTATCCGGATTAACCGAGAGGTTAGAGACAGGCCCACACACCACGCACTCCGGGAGGATCTCGTAGCCCACATTTGGACACTTCCGGAGAACTATCGAGGACGTTAGATTTTTTTAATTATTGTATTGTAATTTTTTTTTTAATTATTGTATTGTGTTTTTTTTTTAATTATTGTATTGTATTTTTATTTTAATTATTGTATTGTAATTTTTTTTTTAATTAATGTATTGTGTGTTTTTTTTAATTATTGTATTGTATTTTTATTTTAATAAATGTATTATTTATTTTATTTAAATCTTTTAAGAAAAATAAAAAAATAATAAAATAATCCCACATTCTCCACAACCCTCCCTATCATAACAACCCACAACCCTCATTCTCACTGCCACGTCATCACCTTTTTCCCCACAACCTCATTGTCACTCATTATCACTCCGAGTGCTCTTAGAGCAATCGGTGACGTGGCATCAGTTGTTGGGAGATGTCTTTCAGTTTATTTATTTTTTTTTTTAAAAATATTTAAATAAGATAAATATAAGATTTTATTAAAATAAAAAATAAAACTATAATACAATAATTAAAATAAAATGGAAACAAATACAATAAAAAATAAAATTATAATAAAATAATTAAAAAATACAAATACATAAAATAAAAATAGCTAACGTTGTCGATAGTCATCCGCAAATGTCGAAATGTACGCCACGAGATCCTCACGGAGTCTGATGTGTGTGCTCCTCTCTCTAATCTCTCTATTAATTTGGATACGTTCATTCAGTCTCTCGTTATAAGTTTGGGGAACACGTGTAACCGGAGGAGCATACCATTCTTGGGCATCATAAATCGACCGTCTGTTGTCTTCAACAATTATGTGGTGCAATATGATACCCCCATACATAATTCTTCTTAACTTGTTCATCTTGTAAAATCTCGCTGCATGTTTTATAATCCCCAAACGACCTTGAAGAACATCGAATGCCCATTCGATATCCTTTCTCGCACTCTCTTCAAAACATTTGAATTTTTGACGCGGTTCGTCAAATGAGTACGAAAAAGCTTTAACAAATGTAGACCACTCTGGATATATATCGTCTGCAAGGTAATATCCTTTATTGTACTCGTAGTCGTTGACGTGAATCTGTAATCCGGGGATGAGTCGTTGAGCATATCATGAAACAACGGCGATTGTTGTAGCACGTTGATGTCGTTGTTCGACCCCGCGACACCGAATTAAGCATGCCATATCCAAAGATCGTACGAGGAAACAGCTTCCATTTCCAATGCATACAGTCGATGCTACCAAGCATACCCTTAAACCCGTGAACCTCATCGTGTTTTTGATATAAACGATTAACATCATCTTGTGTTGGGGTTCTTAGATAAACGTTTGAATAAAGTTGGATTACACATTTTAAAAAATTATCTAAGGATTCAGATGATGTTCTTTCTGACATTTGTAAATATTCGTCAAAAGCGTCCGGAGTAATCCCATACGCCATCATACGCATAATGGACGTGCATTTATGTAAACAACTAAAACCCATTTTACCCGTACAATCGGGTCGTTGTTTGAAATATTTAAAATAGTCGGGCAAAGGTTCTACGGAGTAATTAGATATACCTTCGACTATTCTGAGGAAAATAGGTCTTCTCATACGAAATCGTCTACGGAAATATTCATCCGGGTACGTGCTTTCGCCGGAGAAGTAATGTCGTAACACGTTTTTGTTTGCTGCAGTTCGAACGCGGTTGATATAGATCCTTTTCCTTTTCTCAGTCCAACGTGAACTTTCCGCCTCATTTTCTTCCTCCTCCATTTGTCCAACAGCTTCTACCGCCTTAACTAGTAATTCGACCAATTCGGATACGGACGATGAGGAATCCGTAACATCGGGATCGGTTGAAGAACGTGAACTCATTTTTTGTTGTATATATTATTTAGAAAAAGATTGAGAAATATTGCGGGTTTTAGTTTAAGAGTTTATGTTATATTTATAGATGAAATGTGAAAAAAAAAAATTAAAAAATTAAAAAATTAAAAAAAAAATAGCCGTTGCTATATAACGGTAATATTTTATAATTTTTTAATTTTTTTCTTTTTTATAAACATTAACAGTTTGAAAGAAAAATACCTCAACGGCCCGTTACCCACACAACGAGCCCCCATAACGAGGGAACCCGGAGTGATAACGGCTCGTTGTGGGGCGACAACAAGCCCACAAGAAACCACTTCGTGTTCTCTTACACAACTTAATGAAATATTTTACCTCGCAGAATCAGATATGAAAGTACGGTGTGCGACGCAATAACGTGTCCAATTTAAAAACACTCTATTCAACATTTTTAACTTTAAGAAATATGTATTTTGGGTGTGCCTATAGTAGTATTAAGGTTAAATGTAGTAGTTATAGATACATGATGCAGTTGGAGATCGAAACTTTAAACTTTTTTCTTTTTAAACCTCTTAATTTAAGACTTTTTCTTTTAAGATAAAGTATTAAAGCCATTACATCCTAACGAATTTATAAATGTGAAGAATTTTTATTTACAAATTTAAAACATTAAACCTACTAAAAGTGTCTTAGAAGCTCATACGAAACACATTATAACAACCCTTTGATTCAAAAGATCAACGGTTTAAACAAGATCTTTGGATTTCAAACAAGATCTTTGATTATGAGTCTAACGACGATAAAGAAAGCAAGTGATGTTGATCATCGTCTGCACCAAACGTCGATCAATTTACGTCATACACTTAAACTGTGAATTGAATTGTTTTATTTTTTGAAATTGGGCCTTGGGGGTCGTTTATTAATAGAAATTTTAATTACAAGTTTAAAAACCCTCCAACAACAATCGACGTAGGTGCATAATAAATTACATAAATAATTTGAAAAACTAAACAACTCATAGGTATCATCACTTTACGTCTTCGTGTATTGTCATCTTCAAATGTCATCTTCATCTATCATGCAACGTTAGAGAATGTTATGTAATGTTTTGAATAACCTCATGCCCAAATGCTTGATTACTCATCATGATAGTCGTCGTGCCTATGGCTTCGTCTTGTAGTTTTTCCGATGATGCCCCCGAGAAAGGACCATAGTGACCGATCTAAGAATGATAAGTGATAGACAATAACGATACGAACCTTTTATGATATTTTCTCTATATTATTTATCAAGGTAGCTTATTGATATATTTAGACTTATAGACTTGTACTACATACTACTAAAGATTAACATGCCCTCGAAAGAGATGCTTAAAGAAAATGCTATATTGAGTATTCATTGATAACTATACATATATTTCGTCTTTAAGTTATTTCAAAACTAAGGTTTGATCCTCTATTTCAAGTGTGTAAAAATCCAATTAACCGAGCTACAACTACATTAATCGATAATATTGAACCATTTCACGATCCAATTTATTTACCAACCTATCGAATTTCAAAAATTTCATGAATTGAATACTTAGAGTCGGTTATGAAAACTGAATCTGTTTGAGCAACGATTGATGAGCTAAAGGGTTTGGGTGTGTTAGCTAATCGATACGAACTCCTGCTTGAATAGTGCGAACCTACCAAGCTTTTGGCGAGCCTGAGATGACGTATGATCAGACTTGATGGCGTAAGAGAGTGGAAAAATCTATCTTGAACGTGTGTGTGTGTGTGTGTAAATGGTAATGATTGGAATTGAATATATTCCGACAATGACTAAAGATGTATTTATAGGCTAGGAAAATAGGGTTTCCGTTTATGGGCCATGGGCCATGATTATGTCCATGGGCCGTTATTTTTATGACCCATAAATGGGTACGTGACGAAAGCATATGTGCCTATGACGTTCGGTCAACTTAAGTCAACGAGGATAACTAGCGATTATTAATATTGACGTAAGCGTATGTGCCTATGACTTCTGGTTATTGTATTTGTGTGAACGAGACAAGAGTACACTTGGTGTTCACGTTCGTGTCACGCAGGTAAATGTTTGTCCAGGTAGCACACAAGGTGTGTTCGGGTATAGAACAAGGTGTGGTCGGGCTTCACACAAGCCTTGTGGTCGGGTATAGAACAAAGTGTGGTCGGGCTTCATACAAGCCTTGTGTTCGGGTATAGAACAAGGTGTTACCGGGCTTCACACAAGACCTGTGGCCAGGTATAGAACAAAGCGTGGTCGGGCTTCATACAAGCCTGGTGGCCGGGTATAGAACAAAATGTGTCGAGTGTGTCCGAGCTTGGTACAAGTCTTGTAGCCTGGTAAGGTGTACCAGGCCCAAGGACCAACCGGATAACGACCAAGGACCAACCAGATAACGACCAAGGACCAACCGGATAGATTTTTGTCGTAGGCGGGGCTTAAATGTGTCCGTGTATGAAGCTAGGTCGTTACCGGGTAGACTTTGTGTCCGGTAACTTTTCTTCGTACACGGGGGTATTTTCTTGGTCATGGGGCACAAGTGTGTCCGGGTTGGAAGCTTAAAAGGGTAATGGGCCTAGCCAGTCCGGGAAGCAGGTTAGAACCAACCAGGTTGGTTGTCCGGGTAGGCTAGCTCGATTTTGCTTTTAGTTCGGTCATGAAAGCCAAGAGGGAAAGCCAGACATGAAAGCAAAGGAGGAAAAGCACGTCTCAATACTAACCTAATCAGAATCCTTATTCCTCAATTATCTAGACATTCCACAGTTTTCATTTTTCATTGTTATAGCAAGGGGAGGAGCGAGAATTATTTTTAGGTAAGGACAATTTTTACTTTTAAAAAAAATATTTGGTGGTGAAGGTTTGAAAATTGGACCACATGTATAGAGACAGAGAGTCTAACCACTCGGGTACGTGGTTATATATGTTCAAATGATTCAATTAATTCTTATTAATATTATATTTTGAGAGGTAAAATCTAAAAATAAATAAATAAATCATATTTTACGTCATAAATTATTTTTCGTATCAAAATCCCGGAAGGACAGCTGTCCCGTTACCCCCTTTAAATTCGCCCTGGTTATGGTTTGATATTTCATGAAGCTATTCATTGCATTTATATTAATCAAAACTTAAATCCTAACAATTAAGGGGTGTATGATAATATGATGTACTCTTTCTTTTTTAGAAGACAAAATGTACATAATTGATATTGACACAGACTTTTTTAAAACTATTAAATAAACAAAATCACAAATACGCAAACACATGTTCTCAACATGTTTCATGAAGTTTTGAAAATGATATGTATACAAGTTTAATTCGCATTTTTAGAGCTATACTTTACTAGAAAATATTTGATTTTTGATGTTTATTTTAATGCAAAAGTCATTAATAATCTTATTTTTATTTTCGTCTCAAAATACTCAACGCGGTATCGTAAATATGATTATATCCAATAAAGCATCAAATGTGTTTAATACTTATTGGTAACCGATTACAAGTTCATCATTTATGTCATCGTGTTTTCCAGTAAGGATTTTCCAACGACACCATTTTTTTCGACGTGCATTTTTCAAAGAATTCCGCCCACATTTTCTGGCGTGCATTCATTCCATTACATATCTAATTCCCCGCACCGACCGATTGAACACATCAAGAAGAAAATAGTCAAAAATCTCAATTTCCTCCCTCTTAATAATCGTTAATCAGGAAATCTGAAAAACATTGATCGTAAGAAATGGAAGTCTACTCGAGTAGCTCATGCTTGACTCCTTAATACCAAGTCGATATTGAATAATTTACGAGTCAATCTTGAAAAGCTCACAAGATGTCTCGTCTCATTTACACCTTAATTATCATATTGTCCGTTGACATTAACAACATTCATTAACTTTACCGATATACCATTTTAAAAATTACACAAGTCCTTAAAAAACTAAGAGTGTAATTTTTCTTTGCCTTTCGGAACTCAAAAAGAAAGTCGGGCACTTGGGAAGCTATACCCAAAAAGAAAGTCGAGCGCTTGGGAAGCTATTCAAAACATTAAAAAATGAAAATAGCTTTTGAAAGGGTAAAATAATATATTATATATTATAAAGTGATGAATAAAATGAAAATTAAGGGCTAAGAAACTACCAATTCAACAACTATCTATATTATATATAAAATATTTAAGTTATTCTTTTTAATGTTAAAAATTAATAATAAAATGATTAAATTATTCTTTCATTTTCTTATAATAATTTGTCAACCTATTTTTCCCTATCAATTATTAAACTTTCCAAAATACATTAATTCATATTTATTTTCTATAAATATTTAAATACAATTTAATTAAATTTTTAAATTTAAACATAGAGTTATTTTGTAATTATTACTCTATAGAATAATTTAATATAATTTTATCGTTTTTAAACTTTTTTGTCCCATTACATTAGGCGGGATTTTTCTTGCTAGTCAAAATAAAGAATAATGAGTATAATTAAAAGTAAAAGACAAATTTAATTTCTATACACTTCTATATAACCAAAAGGACAACATATAATAACTATAAATTGAAAAAGTTTTATAACTACGGTAAAAGTTAAAACAAACTTTAGCAAATATGAAAAGAATTTGGTGTACATATATCAGCCACATGCTTATTTTAACTTTTAGTTAAACAAGTAAATGTAATGTAACAAAGGGGGTGTATAGCTCTATACTTAATTGAGCAAGGTAACCAAAAAAACCGAGAACCGGCTAAAACCAAAAAAACGGTCTGACTTTGGACCGGAATCGAACTGGACCGGCTATGGTGATCCGGTTCTCGGTTCTCAAAAATACTCAAAAAATAAATTCGGTCCGGTCCATGGTTAAACCGGCGGTCCACCGGTTCGAACCGAAAAGTTAACTTTTTCTTTTTTAATACATATCCTAATATTTAATCTTATCTTCATAGTTTCATAGTTTAGGGGGTCTAGTTTTAATATAAGATACAAGTTGTATCTATGAGTTTGAACCGAAAAAAATAATTTTTGTTTCACTCTCTCAAGTCTCAACAAAGTAAAATTTTCTTTAAGATTATGCTAATATTTGTACAGAAGGGAGATAAGATATTTATACGTAGATTGATGAAAGTATTATTTTTATTAATATAAACGTAGGTAATTGGCATTATAAAATATGTATTGGCATGCCGATTTGGTTAGTGCTCCAGTTTCAAGGTTATTCCATGCAAATAACCGAGACAAGGTGATGGGTTATTTTCATTATTAAAAAAAGTTGAAAAAAATAATATTTGTAAGGATAGATCTCGGGACCTAAAAGATAATAGGTTTACACTACACAAAAGTACTTATTAAAACCGAAATGAACCGAAAAACCAAAGAACCGACTAGGAACCGAACCGGAAATGACAAGGAAAAAGCGGTCCGGTCCTCGGTCCACCATTTTTTGATTTTTTTTTATCTCGGTCCGGTCCGGTTTTTACCGATTCGGTCCGGTCCGTGTCTTTTGAACACCCCTAGTTGCGAGTATATAATTCACTAATCAGTTTAAAATTTGATATTTATTTTGTTTATGGGGCGTTTGTGACGGCTTATATACCCAAAAAAAGAAGAAAAGTGATTGTTAAAGAGATTTGGGCTTGAAAGTGGGTTTTGTCCCATACGGCTATACCCATTTATCAATATTAATCTTGCAATTAAGGGCATGCTTGGTTGAGGATATTAGGAGGTAATCAATAGAAATGAAAATGATTGATAAAGGTTGGTTTGTTATTTGCTAATCAATCATTGACCACTAATGGGTAATATCCATTCCCCTACAAATTGAGGTTAATCAACCTAGTTAATCAAATCATTTTATAAATTTATTGGCAGACATTATTGACTTTTGTTAGATAATGACAGTAAAAAATTGAAAAAGTGTGTTAAACGACATCATTAGCTCTAAAATGGCAAACTGAGGTTTGAAACGGGCAAAAGTCAAAGTAGACCGCATATAAAAAGTTGGCTAATGTATATATACAAGTATCATGACATTTGCGTTCTAAGTTTTTACTTATTTAGTTATGTCGATTTTAATTATAATATAAATATATCTATTTATCAAATATAATAACTTTTTCTGTACATATATTACAAAATCATAATGTAAGATATAAAACAAAAATACCAACTTAAAGACATCGAAAATCTACTATCAAGTGAGGATATCGCTTGTTACAGCAAATTCTTATTTGAAAATATAAAAAAACAAAAACAAAAAAAACCTTGTAATTTTCGAACCCACACCCTATAATTATATAATATGACACATAACCATCATGACAAACTAACCAAAACAATGACCCATAATTATATAATATGACACATAACCATCCTGACAAACTAACCAAAAAAATGACCCAACAAGATTCAATCTCCCACCCTGAAGTTAAGTAGGCATGAGACATAACCACTACGACAATGCTTCATTTTTGTTTAAATTTCGCTATGTATTTTATTTAATAAAACATATAATATTTGTAGCGTTATATTTTTGACTTTTGAAGTTTGCAAAGTGTGTTATATTATTATTTTAATAGTAAAAACGGCAATTTTTGTGAAATAAACGGTAAAGTATTTTTGATAAATGTATTATATAGTAATAATAATATAGAATATAGAATAGAATAGAATATAAAATACTTTAGAATGTATTGTAATTTTTTCTATCCTTAATTGGTTGATTAAAACTTTACATCTACATTTCGTGTTTATATAACCTAACCTGTTAATTTTTGTATCAACTTCATGTCGGCTTTCATGACATATCGAGTATCGTTACCCTTAAATTTGATTGATGTTACCATAAAACTATGTTTGTTTGCTTTTTAATCTCTTTACACAAGCTATAATCTTTGCATATCTCTTCTATACTCTCATGTAGTCATGTAATATAGTAAAAAGTTACCTTTTAAAAAATAATCTATTTGATAACAATGTCAATTTTGTTAAGATTAAATTGTTAGATGTTTATGAACTTATAATTAAAATATAATATTTATGTATTTGCTAGTATTAATTGTGTTTTTCAGATGACATAGCACGTGCATCACAAGATATGTACCAATAATCGAGTATTTTAGTACATGGAGTTAATTCATTTACTTTGCGTATACACTTTGTCACAAGATATGTACTATGAGTCGAGTACATAGCTTTAAAATATTTGAAAGATTTGATATTCGGTGTCCTATCATATGTGACATGATTTGAAAAACATCATAATTGATCGACATCGTTAATCAGTGAATTGTTTGATCAAATTGAGATATGAAATCTCTCAATTTGATTTTCATATCTCAATTTGATTAAATCTAAGATCTAATCGAGAATTTGTTAATTATAATAGTTTGTTGTGATTTCCTTCCTAAAATGATTTTGGCGAGAAAAGTCGTTACATAAAATATCACACACATAAGCTTATTTGATACTTTCATGCAATAGCTCAAGAGACACTTTTAACTCTACACACATATTCTTCTATTTATAGACATCATTACATACTATCTACAAATAAAAATTAAAGACGTGCTTATTTAAAAACATTTCAGACTCTAATCAAACACTAAAGTCTTCATTTTCGTTAACTATGATGTTGATGATGATCTTCATTTTTAACTCTTATGTTGATCTCCATCTTCAGAGTTAAATGTTCCAATGAAAACATATTACTCAACTATGTCATCACCTTAATTTGAACTATGTGTTGTTTACTTTAACTTGAAAGTACAATTTGCATCATCAGAGTAAAATTCTATAACACTGACTTCAAGTTGACTAAAACAAGTTTTAACTCAGATGTTTAATTCTGTTATTCCAAGTTAAAAACTTAGACAAACACACACATTTGAAGATTTCTAGCTTCATCCACATTATTTAATATCCAACAATATGTTTGAATTAAGGTTGTTAAAATCATGATCCTGCTCGTAGGATAATACGAACTTATGATCACACCTATGAAAAACGATCTAGATCGTAGTAAGATAGCAAATTGAGCAGGATCATAAGATTGTTTGTAGAATCTTAGGATCATAAAATCATTTATGGGATAGTAAAATGGTATAAATTCAATTTGGTTAGTTTATATTTTCCTTTTTCCATATTACGTCATAAACATGTATAATCTTGCACATACAGTTAATTACCATTATAGGTATTCATATTTTATAAGTCCATGTTTTTTATCTTATAAACTTATTATCATTAACTATATCTCATTAAACATAATATGTTATAAAATAAGCTTATAAGCTCACTCAAACACTCGTAAAAGTAGCAAAATACCGACTAAATAAAAAAGTTATGTTGTTTAGTATTTTTTTAAATTTCAATATCCGATACCATTAGTACCAATTTTATCATGTATTTTGTTTTATAACAATACGTTCCAATATTAAATCGATATCAACCGATACTTTTCGATACAATATTCGATTAACATCTTTGACAAAAAGCTTTTAAGAAGTTTTTTAAAAGTTTAAAACTTTTGATTTTAAAAATAATATGCTCCTCTTATCTTTGTTTCGATGACTAACTTTAAACTTTTTGAAAATTTTCAAAAGCTAACAACTCCTAAATCTAAAAAGCTAAAAATCTGTTAAAAGCTTTTTGTTTCTTTTAAAAGTTTCCGACTTATAGCTTCACTTTCCAACTTATTTTATCAAACATAACCCAAACCGCACACGATATTCAACCCCTTTTAAGAGGCAAACATAAATATAAATATGCGTAAAGTGTTGCTATTTTTGGGCAATCTTGTAAGTCGATAGTTTGGTTAATGATATCGTGGCAAAACCAGGATTCGATACTCTCCTGCTAGGAATAGGATAGAACATGGTGGGCCATAAATCCTGTAAAAACCTCTGACAACAACAACATTGTGAAAGTACACACTTCTCCACCTCGTTTTATTAACTCTCCATAGTCACACCTACGTTGTTATCCAGCTGTCAAAAAAAACATGTTCTCCACCATTGCCGCTTCAAATTGCCGGATGACGTCAGTGTGCTGCAGAGTCTCATCCTCGGATAATGTTTTTCCGACGTTTTTGCCCGAACAAGTTGACAAAATTAAAGACCCTTTTGCTAGGAAATTAGCTTCCAGGATTCAGAGATTACCTGTTGAGGTTAATACTATTTTCACTTTTCTCTTTGACTACTGTGGTTTATGGCTTATTGTCATTTTGTCTTAAGTTTCGTAAGCTCAAATTTTCTGGCTTATAACTAATTATGGGCTTATTACTGTTTATATTAATAAGCCCATAAACGGTTCCGAAAAATTCGAGCTTATAAAACATAAACCAAATGTCAATAAGTAATAAGCTCTATGTATAAGCTCAAACAAACACCCCCTTAGTGTCTTAATTTAACCCTTTTAAGAGAATTGAGAAAGTAGCCCTAATTTGTTATTAAGTTGTTATTTGTGGGGTACTTTTTTTTTTTTTTTTTTAATTATTGTGTCGATTTTTCGTAACAAGTGGTATCAGAGCAAGTCAAGCATGTTAGGTAACATTTTGGGGTGACCAGGGTAGTCAAAAAAGACTCGTCCTTCACAGGTAACCTCAACAGGGAAAACCTTGTCCGTTTACATGTTTTCCCAACTTAGAGAATCAGAGGAAGCTAATATGAAAAAATAACTTATAATTTGCAACAGTAGGAGAATGCTGTTACCCGTTTATGGACCGTCGGATCACCACAATTTTTAAACTGTAGGTTTAAAACATAAACATCTACGAAGATCATGATAAAAGATATCTGCAAATATATATTTGTGGTCGAAGTTTTTAGCTTATTAACACTTTGACAGAGCCCAAGATATTGTATCTTTGCTTCGTTTTTTCTCTAAAATGTTACATTTTTACAATTTTTTCATTTACCAGTGTCTCCTCCAATTCGTTTCACTAGTGTGTCGTTGGACTTCAGTTTTTCTTATATAGGTCAGTGTCAATTATATTTAAAATCTGATGGATAGTTACTGTATTGTTGTTGATATTATTTGCAGCTCACCATCTCAAACAATTGTATTATGAGTAGTTGCGTGAAGCCAGTAGTACAAAATGCGACCAATCCACTTGTTCTACTTCACGGGTTTGACAGGTACACGTCTATTTACTACTTGACTACAAATATGTTCGATTTTGACCAAAAGTTTTATTTTACATTGTTTATTAACTTCTATTCTTCAGCTCTTGTTTAGAATGGAGATACACATTTCCGCTTCTTGAGCAAGCTGGCTTCGAGACCTGGGCAATCGACATCCTAGGATGGGGTTTCTCTAACCTAGGTTAACTTTCTTTTTTAATAATTCTTAATCTTCGTATATTGGATCATTAGTAAACTTTGTTCGTTGATCTTTTTTTATAATACCTTTTTTTTACTTCATCAGAAAAGCTTCCACTGTGTAATGTAGAATCCAAGCGTGATCACCTGTATCAGGTAATTCTTTGTAGCAGATTTGCAGTCATCTTTTTCTAGTCGTAAAAGTTTGATATGTAATCATTATTGGTCAGAGAAACAACGAATAGTTTCATTTGAGGACGAGTTTTTTCTTTATGATTTAGTTCTGGAAATCCTATATTGGAAGGCCTATGTTACTAGTTGGACCGAGTCTTGGTGCAGCGGTTGCAATCGACTTTGCTATCAATCATCCAGAAGCTGTAAGTACGAATAGTACTTGTGGTGAATATATTATTTAAAGCTACACTCTTTTTCGACTTCCTCCAAATTGCAGAGCAATTTATGTTAAATGGCTTATTTTAAATTAGTTTTGCTGTTTTTACAGGTTGATAAACTGATTTTGATCGATGCAAGTGTTTATGCAGAAGGCACAGGGAGCCTCTCGAGGTTACCGAAATTTGTAGCTTATGCTGGGGTAAGTATGTCAATACTTTATGCACCTTTTTCTTATGATAATTGAGATTTTGGGTGGGAGTTCTTACACACTATTCCAACTATCCGTCCAAAAAAATAGGTACACTTCGAATTTAGAGGTCAACAGGGCTAAAATTTGTAGTTGCTAATTTGTGCTCCATTTTGTGATTATAAATATATTATTAACTTCAGTTTAACCCCAAAACTCCAAGCGTGCCTTGTTTAGAAACATAGGTAGTGTACGTAGTCAAAGACAAAACCCAAATAAAGAGTAAAAAGGTAAGTGCGTAATCTATAATAACGCAACCTCCAAGTTACGTAAATGACCAAATTTGAAGCTACAATATAATAGACTCCTGCGGAAGTATTTTACTCAGAAATATCATACGCTAAGTACACACCTGCGGAAGTATATGTTGTTACTTAATGCCCTTTCTTTTTATATATTTCAATATTTATGACCAATTGAAACTTCTCCAAACTCTAAGCAACACTCAAATTCCTAAAATCAAGAAGCCTAAAACTTTGTCCCTAGGTTCTTCATCACCCACCTCTCTTCCTCGCGCCTCAAGTTTGTGTCGGATTTTTTTAAAAACATCCTTAATTATATATGAATTTTTGAACATACTTGTTACAGTGTTTTTAATAACAAAAATGGCCCAAACCATCAAACAAACCCCCTTTTGGTCGCTGCTTTGACAGGTTATTCTGGCGGTTTGAAAAAATGACTAACTAAGGTTACTGACGAAGATTAAACCAGCCAAACCAAACCGTGCACGTCCCTAGTTTGAACCAAGCTTAGTTATTTGACCACTAATAGCCTACTTGAGTGTAGCACGACTAAGAATCCGAGACAAGCCTTTACGAGCTTATACATGTTTGTGCAAACCAGTAGTCTTAACTCTTAACATTAGGAATTACACATTTAAATGTTCTGAAGAGAAATATTTGACCTTTGATTACCTTGATATTGAGAACTCACAAATTCAATTTTCTAGTTTTCGTTGGCGTTCTCTATGATTACCTTATGATATTTAAAATCATGAAACATTTGACCAGGTATCTCTGCTAAAGAGCCTCCCGTTGCGTATCTTTGCTACTAATCTGACGTTTAATTCTCTGCCATTCAGTACATGCTTAGATTGGACTCGAGTAAGTTCCTAATATCTCTTTCTCAATCTGAACACTTTCGAAAATGTGTTGCTGTATTCCATATAACCAAAATGTTTCTCCTTTTTGTTACTGTTCTAGATCGGACGGTTACATTGTCTATTACCATGGTGGGATGATGCAACAGTCGATTTTATGAACAGCGGGGGTTACAACGTCACTACCCAGATTAGTCAGGTTCATTTCATTTCACCGTATAATATTTTTGGTAAATATTTTATCTAATAACTCATTCTATCTATGGTGGCACACCAGGTTCAGAATAAAACGCTCATAATATGGGGCGAAGATGATCAAATAATTGACAGCAAACTTGCAGTGGTTAGTAGTTTAGATAGTAGTTCCGTCATATAAAAATATCAAATTGAATATTTCCCACCATCTAAACTCATATGTTATTTCTCACAGCGGTTACATTGTGAACTTCCAAATGCTATTATTCGCCAAATACCAAAATGTGGTCATATCCCACACGTTGAAAAACCAGATGCTGTCGCAAACTTGATTAAGGATTTCATCGAGACCAAGATCACTCTTCCAGTGTTGTCAAAGAAGGACGAGAAGGTATTGGTTCGTCAATTTGAATAGTTTATACCTTCTGTAAGCTTCTTCATTTGTAGGTTGAACATTTTCCTAGTGTGCATTGCTGTGTTAGGTAGCATTGCGTAAATAAGAAATGTATGTTCTAATCATTCTATTAAGATATAAAGTCGTCGTGGATATTTAAAATTTGTATTGCTAATGATTTGGAGTTCTAGTAGAGTAAACCGTGTAGTACCAAGATTTTTTTTATTTTTTATTAGACTTTGAAAGAATTACAACTATTGAAACCGGTAAGGGACGATGCTGAAGTGTGTATCATACAAGTGTCACGGATTAGCCGATCTAAAGGAACCAAATAACCTCACGTGAAAGGAATCGATGTTTTATTACATAATGAGAAATTGTTTGTAACACATCTTTCTCGTATACTATATAAAAGGGGGTTCACTGAATACAACCAATAATTTATAACCTACTTTACAACACTAATAATCTCATCCACACATCAATATATATAATATCTAACGCTGTTTAGATAATCCTGAACCAGATCAACACCGAACCCAAAAGGGTTGCAAGAGTCAAAAGGTTTGTGATTTGGTGAATAGATTTAGAACCACGGTTGTCAAACACATTTGCTCCTGTAGGACCGAAAGTCGGTGCGTTCACATTAATCCCATTTCCTGTGCCCGTCCCAGATCCAGTCCCACTCCCTGGGGTTCCTATTCCTGTTCCAGGAGTTCCAGTTCCTGTCCCAGTCCCTGGAGTTCCCGTCCCAGTCCCTGGAGTTCCCGTCCCAGTTCCTGGAGTTCCCGTCCCAGTTCCGGGAGTTCCCGTCCCAGTTCCGGGAGCTCCTGGAGTAGGGGTTCCAGTTCCCGGTGGTGCTGGAGTTGTTCCGGTTCCTGGTGGTGCTGGAGTTGTTCCGGTTCCCGGTGGTGCTGGAGTTGAAGTGCTGCATATGAGAATTGAACGAAGAATGTAAATAACTTTTCAGACATTATTATTTGAAGCAGGTGAAATAAAAACACGTACTTTATAAAAAAAAACTAACCACGCGATAATCTTTTAAAATTTACATGAAGACTATAGTGCTTTTTGGTATCAACATGAACTCAACGTAAATCATCCACAATGGGTCAAATTTCAGAAGTCAACCACTTAATTATTTAACAGCCAGAAGCACTTACGAATTATACCGTCACTAAATGATGAAAACTATAGCTTGAAAAGGGCAAATTAATATTATTAGATGTGGTCATATCCCACACGTCAATTAGGGTCCGGGTTTTATGATGTTACCTGTAACCTATTTATATTCAATAATTACCACAACAATAAAAACGGGTTCATTCTCTAATAACTATCAAGAAGGAGCCTAATACCATATCTTCAACTTTACAAAAACAGAGCATGTTCTTCATGCATTCTCAGAAACCATATGAGAACATAATGCTTATATAAAAACTTGTAACTAATCGAATCTCCACACAATCGTCTGTAAATATGGCTTCAGTGTACCTCATCAGCATCTCAATAAATTAACGAACCAAATGTTAGCAACTTTTGAGAATATGCAAATGGGCTACTAGTTTGTAATTAGCAAAGAAATGTTGTTACTGATCAATTCTTGTATATCACACTCGTGTTGCAACAATTAGAGTTACCGATGCACATGTAGGACATAATGACATATGTTATGAAATTGGTAGCGAGCCTAACTATTATGATTGAATTTTTTTGCTAGACATGCATCACATCAGGATAGATTTCATTATCGTTATATTAAAGTCAACATCGCATCAACAAAACCTTAATCCTCTTACGGAAGTAAAGAGAGATTAATCGTTATAATTCAAACTTTCATTAACTAACACTAATAAAAGCGATAAAAATCAATTTTGTACACAAGTTTTCAACACTTAATCAAGTATGACAACGGAAAAAGGACAAGATCCAATTAAAAAGGCATGATAAAAGCAATAAAAATCAAATCTTTACACTCTTTTCTAGCATTAAACTAAAGTATAACAAACATAAAAACGACAAAGATCCAATTAAGAAGGCAAGTGATCATACCTAGGATTCCCAGAAAAACAAACAGAATTCGCCCCTGTAAACAAACACACAACAAATAATGAGAATTAAACGATCTTGATTCTCGACGAAGGGTAAAATGGTAATTTGACAGGAGAATTACCCGCAGGAGGTGTTTGACTAACATTAGCAGTGCCTGAGAAAACACAGCTCCCTTGAACTTGACCTTTTTTTTGAAAATAATTATTGACAGCATAATTGCAATGATCTTTAACCGTATTCGGGTTGAAACAAGGTCCATTTTGTGAGATTTTACCACAATCAGCACCATTTCCACAAGCGTAATCGATATTACTTTGAAGCACTGAATCACTCAGTGCTGTGTTACATACACAATAAGCTGCATCTGTTTCAATAATAACAAATAAAACACACATTGAAAATTGATTATTATAGGGATCAAAATTAAAATCTAAAATCAACCCAGATGAGAAAAATTGAAAAGGATAAAAACCCATTTAAAATCTTTAACTAAATATACCCAGATTTTATTTTTTATATTTCTAACTCTTGTTACATAAAGTTTGTATTTTTATGGATTTATATAAACACAAAAAATAAAAAAAAATTGAATAAAACAACTATGAAAGTAAATCCCAAACTGAAAATTTAAGAAAAACCCATTTGAGTAAAAAAAAAAAAAAAAAAAAAAAAAAAAAAGAAAAAAAAGTTACAAAATGAAATCTAAAAATAACCCAGTTGAGAAAAACATAAAAAGATAAATACCCATTTGAAATCTTTAACTCTTGTTACATAAAGTTTGAATTTTTATGGATATAAAACATTAAAAAAAGAAGAATAAAATCTAAGAAAAAAGCTAAAAAGGAAAAAGAACATAGACCCATTTGAGAAAAAGTGAAAATTAAACTAAATCTTGTGACATATGTACTAAAGTTTGTAACTTTATTGCATAAAATTAAAAACCCAGAAATAAAAACATCAAAAACATGAAAATAAATCAAAATCTTACTTGAATAAGTGGCTATATTGAAGAAAGTAAGAATTGAAATTGCAAGAAAAAACATGATTTTGATGCAAATTGGTAAAGAAAAGTGATTGGGAGTGTTTGGTAAATAGTTTAAGTTTGAGCTAAAAGAAAATACAGAGAATGAGGAATGGAGATTTGGGACAGACGTAATGTGAATGGAGGGTTCTAGACGAGATCTACGGTAACGGTGTTCATGAGGTGGCTTGTTTTTACGGGTTTTATGTAAATAATATTCCAATACTTTATGATTTTTAAAAACTATCTCCTATTAGATATTTTACCAGTTAGTATTGAGATATTCTACATTCAAACTAATCGTTCTTATAGTTAGTCATTCGGGATAATATGGTTGCACTTGGTAAGGTAGTCAACTCCAAATACACCGCGCCCCCTACACTTTCAATTTACCAAACCGCCGAACCGGTAGAACAAGTTCACGAGCTTGCTGATTCTACATACGACGACTAAAAAGTTCGAAAAGTTATTTAAATAAACAAAATAGTTAATTACATAATCGTCCCTATGGTTTATCTCAAATTACGGATTTCGTCCCTAAGTTTAAAATGTTGCATAAATCGTCCAACTTTGGAAACTAATTACGCTTTTCGTCCCTGATTTCTAACGGACATCCATTTTAGGGACGAAATGTGTAAATAGTTAGCGATGTTTTTAACGGAAAATTTTAACGAACATCCATTTTAGGGACGAAATTCGTAACAATTTATGCAACGTTTTAAACTTAGGGACGAAATTCGTAATTTTAGAAAAACCATAAAGAAGATTTATGTAATTAACTCTAAATGAAATAACAAATTTTTAGTAGAGTTTGGAAAATTGGGATTTTTTGAATGAGAAATTTGAGAGAAGTTGAAAGAGTTTGTGATGTAACGATGATGTGGAAAATTCGTTTTGAAATATTTGGATAAGCCTACTAGTCTGCATTTTACATTTAACGCAACCGTATTTAAATTTGAGATTTAAATAGTTTAATAAAATCTTTTGATATTTAAACTTATGAAGATATGTTTGGCAAAACTTCTCCATCTACATATTTTATACGAGACCATATACGATTTTTTTGTATAAAGTGTTTTAGGATTGTTAAAGATAAACATAAGAAAAAACTCCTCGTATTTAATGCCAATCAGGTTCTGCCTGGTTGGTAAGGGGTTTTCCCGGTGAAGGAGAGGTCTCGAGTTCGAGCCTCTCCAGAGGGTTTCCTCTTAGGCGAGCATGGGGGTGGCCGGTAATGGTGGCACGATGATACTCCATTACTGGCCCGCAGGAGAATTGTCGTTCCAAAAAAAAGTATATTTAATAACATTAATTAACATGTGATTATTTATTAGCCGAGTAGGATCAATAATAATGATCACATTTGTAAAAGGTGTTTGGAAGACTTTGTGCATTATCTCACTCGTACATGTCACGCCACGTGCCACAACAACAACAACAATTGGTACAACAACAATAACAACAATTGGTACAACAACAATCACAATTTCTACCATAACAATCACAACCGCTTCAAGAAACTCAAGAACCTGGACCATCTAAGCAAAACAAAGAAAAAGGGGTGTAAAAAAGTGTTATGGAGCACGGACGAGGAAGTAATTTTGGCGAAGATGTGATATCACATTTCGGAAGATTCCGACATTGCGAATGACCAACAGGACTGACGATTTTGGAGACGAATTGTGTCGGGTTACAACGAACAAGCTCAGGGGCTAGGTTTGGTGGAGAGAAACAAGGATGCGATAAATAAAAAGTTCACGACGATGAGTGCCGTAGTAAAGAACTTTATTGGGCACCACGCCGAGGCTTTACGACTTTGGAAAAGCGGGCAAGACGATGTAAATGTTTTAGAGGGGGCGCATAAAATGTACCTTGATACGGAGGGTGTGCATTTTAGGCAAGCGACAGTGTGGGATATTTGGAGACAATATACAAAGTGGCGTACTTTTGCGAAAATCGAAACTCCAGTTACGTTACGACCGTCAACTTTGAAGACGTTGATATATCCGACGATATTTTCGCGGATGATCGAAACGAACGACCACACGGAAAACAAAGAGCAAATAAAAGAAAAGAATCATCCGACGCATATGAAAAGGCTCAATCTTCATCGTCGGCGTTGCGTGGAGCGATTGTTTCACAATTCAAAAAACTTACAAAATCCAAGTCTCAAAAACGAAAAAAGAAACACTTAAAGTCCAAAAAGAAGCGGCACAAGAACTAAAACAAGCGGTTTTCGAACAAAAACAAACGGCTTATCCAAATGCAAGAAAAGATGATATGTTGTTTATTCAAACGAACACGAAGGAGATGCCACAACGAGAAGCAGAGTGGATCGAGAGCGAAAAAATGCGCATCCAAAAGAAATATGGGATGATTTAGTTTTTAGTAGTGTTATTTTTAATAATTTGTATTGTTTTTTTATTTTAATTTTATCTACTAGTTTCTATTTAAATAAATTGTATTAGTTTTATTTTAATAATATGTTATATTTATTTTATTTTAATGTTTTAAAAAAACAAAATTGGAGGTCACAACATCTCCTACAACTCAAGTTATCACTTCACCAAAAAAATTAATAACTTGAGTTGTGGATGTCACGTCAGCAAAAAATCTCACAATAATCCACAACTCTAGTTATTACTCCACTTGCTCTTATTATTTTGTAACTAAACTTTTAATTATATGCAACCGTGTTGCCATTCCCTATACTAAGAGTATCCGTAATGGATCGACTTTATCAAGTTTATAGCATTGTCAAATCATGTTAGGTCAGATTTTTATAAACCTTATGTTTTTATAAACTTAGTTTTTTACTCATACTAGATTATTGCCCCGCGATAGCGGGGAAAAAAATAAAAATTGAATCGATTTTAAGTTGTTATGAAAATATAATGTTATACTTTATAATAACATATATATATACATTTGCGTTTATACACATGTTGTTTATAGTTATAATAATATATAAACACTTTTACGTTTATACACATGTTTTAATATTTTTTATTAGAAGATTTTAAAATAACAATAAGTTAATCATAGTTCAAATTGAGTGACTTTTTTAAGTAAATTGAACTTTTGTTTTTATTTTAGTAGAGATAGAATTAAAGAGAGAATGTAATTATCTATTTTAAAATGGTGTAAAATGAAAATAGTGTTTGATGACATCATCGATTTGATCTAACGGTTGAAATCAAAGAAGTTAACCCATCTAAGGGTCCTTACTTCGTCATGTGGCATTGAAAGGCTCTCTTTTATTATATATTAAAGATTAAAGATAACTTCAAAAAGTTTATAACTCAAATCAAAATATTATTTCTTTAATTATTTATAAAAGACTTAACGTTTATATGCTAATTTTGTATTCTATTGGTTTAGGAAAGTTCATGCACATAAACGTCACATTCTCTTTTATCTATAAACTTGTATGAACTTTATGAAATAATGGATGGACAAAAGTGATATATGTCACGTCACAATAAACCTCCATGTAAACTTTGCATTTACAAATGGTCTAACATTTATGAACTTGTGATGAATAGTGTATCACACACCTAGACCGTTGTCAGTAGCCTAAATTCATGCTTAATTTTTTTATTTTATTTTTCTTAAATTTTTTGTTTCGTGCTTCTTTTTGGGCTAGGCTATTTATTATTTATTTTTTTATTTTTTTTATTCTATTTTTTTAGGCTAACCAATTTAATAAAGAAGTTATGTCTTGATTTCGATTTTAGTATTAATTTTTAGTTTTATGTTTTTTTGTTAATTTACGGTTTTTAACTTTTCAAAATTTTAGATTATTATTTTTGTTTTTAGACTATCAATTAAAATATAAATTTTTAAATCCGCTGTAACACACTGACACAAAAAAAACTAGTTTTAAACAATTATAAGGTATAACCAATGACTATTTGCCTAAACGACAAAAAAAAATAAAAAAATATTTATTTTATTCAAATAGCACCGACAATAAATATCGTTTGTTGAGATAGTATGACACTATACTATGAATCATATTTTTAATCTTATATAAATAGACCATATCATGTGATTAAATATTTATACCTTAAGTTCGTATTGTGTACTCAATCTATATATAAGGATACATTCTTAGGTATGCGAATAATCTATTCTTAGTATTAAAAAAATTGAAATTATTTTGTTATATATTTAAGTTTAAAGGTTTATTATCGTTTTGATCATAGAGCTGTCATTGAAAGAGTCGTTATGTCTTTCGATACCTAGTATGTATGTAACTAGATATATAGCATCAACAACAACTTACTTTACATATGATGGCTTTTTGGTACATAGATTAAAATTTATGATGTTTATACCATATCATTCGTTGGTCGTTAAATCACACGTGTCCATGTTGTAGATATAGATCGACCGTCATTACATGAACTACAATCTTAATTTAGAGTTATGAAATGGTAATAGTGTGAGATCCGTGTTTGACTTACACGGGTTAGGGAAGTGGCAAGTGATGGTGGTTGAACATGTACTTTTCATGGTTTGGTTTGATGAGGAAAGACATCTATCTCATCAATCGAAGGTTTTTGACGATGAATTCTCATCATGTTTTCTTTTATTTGAAAAACTTCCAAGGCTATTGTACTTTTAAAGATAAAGGTATGTCATCCTATTTTCCATTCATGATAATTATTATGCATATATGTTAAAAGAAAGTTGAATGGTATCGTTGATACACCAATAATCGCGGACGGTTTCTTTAGATCAAAGAAAATGGTATTCTATGTTGAAATTAAAAAATCATCGTTAGACAACACGAGGTTAATTTATATCTTCAGTTCAAAATTGACGTGAATACTTGTAAGGTTTGCACATAACAACTAATACAATCTAAAACGAATACTATTACCTACTTCCCCCATTGTATCACTACTAATCACTCAATGATTAAAAAAGACATAACCATCAAAAATCGAAACCGATAGAAATCAAACATCAGAAAACTCTTTAACAAAATGTTTTATTTCCCAACAAACAAATGTTATTGGGCCAGAAACAAGTATAATTTTCTTGACAACCCAATCAAAATAGCCCAAAAACAGGCCCAAGTAATAGAAATTAGGTAAATCCGGATCAAACGAGCACATAATTTCAAATTCGATTTCACAGAAAAAATTAAATTATTTTGGGAAAAAATTGGTAAAAAAAAATAATAAAAATGAATAAAAAAAGCGGGGGTAAAGATGAAGAACAAGATGGATTGTCAGTTCATTCTCCATGTAAAGCCCCTAATTCCTCCGCTTCTTCTCTTCGTAAGGTACGTACATAAGTGTTCGGAAATGTATCTAACTTTCAAATATCGTTATTGTATCACGTGACATGTTTAAGTTACATTTGTACGGTATACCCATTTAAAATATTTAACACGTCTTTGGAATTGCATATTTTATAAAATATAAAATGTAAACTTACTTGTAAATGCTCGGGTAAATGACTCATTTTGAGCTGGTAAATACACACTTATTTTTAAGCACCTTGGCGCTTATTCAAAACGCACTTTATATAAAATGCACACCGTCACTATAGATTTCAGAGTAAAGTTGTATGCATTGTTAGATACTTATACAATTTTGTATGTATGTGAGATTAATTTAGTAGACATATTCGATTATATAGCATGTTGAAACGTGCAACTTTACAGCGTAATTTGTAGCTAAAAAAATAGTGCAAACTTGAGGTTTGTAAGATTTGTTTAGCTTACTATGCTCTAATTATCTGTTTGATGGTTGGTAATATAGGAGCAATCACAGGTTGTTTTGGAACTTAAGCTGTTAGAAGCTCTTGAAATCTATCCGCCGGTTAAGTTACAAGGTAAATTTATCGATTTCACTAATTCAACCAAGGAGTTAGTTTTCAGTTTTGTTTTGTTCCTAGATTGATAGTTTTATTATTTATACTGTACATACTTAATGATAAAGTTCCGAGACCAGTCGTTTTGTTAATACATTTACTCCAGAGTAATATTATTAACAGAAGTTATCAAATATGAAAACTTATGTATGCGGAATTCAAGTAGCAGCAGCCAAAATGTCGAAGCTAATTAATAACTAGTAAATGGTGTCAAGTCTAAATGTGAAATAATAAGTTAATATCGTAACTTGGTAGTTGCTACATAAATAGTAGTAGCATATGAAGAAGTTGTAAGACAGCTGTAATAAATCTGACAAAATTATGGGTACAACCAAATAATTTTTTGTTTGCTGTGCTACGCAAACGGCACCATTCTTATTAAGCTTATGAACTTCATTTTATTTTTTTTCTTTAGGAATACACCGACATTTTGTGCTTTACGGTCTAACAGAATACATGCGGAGAAGGTTTGACTCTCTCTTCATTCTACAATTTCAGTTAGAGGTGACAATTTCGACCCATTGGGTTGATTTGTACTATGTTTTATTTCCAATAGTCAAATGGGTAAAGTCAAAAGGTGTACCTACAAGGGAAATGGGTCAAATGAGGTAAACGGGTCAAAACTATGCATACAACCTACTAAATACATAAATTTTTCTGGGTCAATTCGATTTGACCCGTTTATGGCTGCACAAAAAGTTCCCGTCTATGCCCGGTTCTCAACCCGCTCATTATGTCACCTCTAAATTTTCAGTTCTTTATTTTCGTAGAACTATAAGTAATACACCTCCAACAACACACAAATAGTCTGTTAACGTTACTTGTTGTCATCACAGCTTCAATAGGCAGTTTTCTGCTTCAGATGTCCTGCAAATGCTGGATCATTTCTACAACCTAGAAATGCTGGTATGTGTGTCGCTCACAAACTTTTGCATTATTGCTTCTTACCAAATGGAAACTGCAATTTGTCTTTAAAGAGATCATTCTTGTTATTTTGGTTTACAAAAACTGAACAATTATATCGTATAGAAATTCCTAAGAAGTTATTGCTTTCCTTAGAAGAACATCATATCAATTTGTATCGACTGTAAAAGTCAAAGTGTATTTCTAATGTGCAAGTCTTTTCCCTCTGAAAAATGCAGAAACCTGATGATGACGAGACAGGGATACTGAATCAAGTGGAAGAATTTAGCTTGCCACCAAGTTACTTTACAAAGGAAGAATCTTGAACGTAACATAGTTAGCTTTTGTAAATAGACGGTTCTGTGTTGTCTTCTCAAATTTTAGATGTCCCGTGACTTGCATTGGTGTGGCTTTCGTTTTTTAAGTCTATGATTAGGTGTAATGCAAACACATAAACTCGTATATGGATGGGATCATTGAAAGTTTTGTGAAACGTGGATATAAACATGTAAGTACTGTTCAGAGATTGTGGAATATGTTTTCCTACTAATACTATCATTTCACCTCCCTCATACCCTGTCTTTGACGGGAGAGTATTGTTGTTGTTGTTGATCTTACACGATATTGTTACACGTGTATTATTTATGTTTACATTCCCTTGCTATCTTAAACGACGACAAAAGGAATATTATCTCGATCTACATCACATACTAAGTCGATATTGATGCAAACATAGATTAATGAATAAAATATGGGGTAAAAGAGATTGAAAAAGCAAATGCGGGTGAAATAATTGCTACGATTCCTTAGCAAAAATGGAAAAAAAAATGAACGATAAAAAGAACTCTGGATATGTGACAGCAAAACTTTCTGTAATCTACAACTTACAATTGCTTATGTTTCTTCTCATTGAATTCTATACACAAGAATGGATTAAAGTGATCATTTTCTTACAAACGGCTTTTGGCAAACAAGTAACCTTTGGTCACTGCCATTATCAAGATCGATTACTCTCCCTTCCCATCGTATGTGTGTAGCAATTGTACGTACGTCTTCTATCACCCCTAGCTTATCCGAAAGAACAACCCACCCCTGGAAAGAAAAATCATCTCGTTATCAGTATTTCAATTGTAACTATTGAAGTAAAAAAGAAAAAGAAAAAACTACCTCTGGGCGTAGAATACGATCCATTTCCAAAAGTAAGTTTGTGATGCTGCATTTCTCTGATATTAGGTATGAAAGAAGCCCATCCGCATGAAGCAAGTCGTATGTCCGTGGATAAGTAGGAAACGGTTCACACCTGTGTTATATTAAACTTATGAATTAACAGTTTAACATTGACAGTACTTTTTTTCTTTTTCTTACTGTAACATTTACAGTCTTTAAAAACGACATATAAAACGAGTTTGATGATAAGTTTAACGTTTCGCATTCATTTGTTTTAGTAAAAAATATCTTCAACTACAATCCAGCTCATTAAGATTAAGAAAGGTCTCCAGAGACTCACATGGCATTGTGATCATATTATTTGTTTTGTTTTTTGGCCTTAAAACAGTGTGGCACATGTTTTCGTCCTTTAAATCGTATGATTATTATAACAGAATCGATATTCGATCTATTTTGAAATTTATCAAATGTAAGAAAAACGTCGACACCATAATTTGCATTAAATATGTTTTTCCCATTCACATAAATAGTAAATATTTTCGTTTTTAAGGCTTACTAAATTATCTGCAATATTTCTGTTTACGGAAAGAAAAATCTTGTTACCAGTTATGTAGAACGCCTGCGAAACCTTGATCAAGAATGAGAGGGAGCGTATTACGAGCCCTGATTGGCACTACATTCATCACCCATGCTGATTTTCCTGCTTCTATAAATGCAGAACTCAAACCCCCAAAACGAGCATTCATGTCCATTACGTTTCTTATCATATTATATGGAGGTAAAGGATCTTCGTCCCCTGGTCTTTTTGGATGATCGGAAAAAATCAAGGGTGTAAGTAAAGACCAGTAATTTCTTAAAGCTGATCTTGAAGATTCAAAGTCCTCGTAGAATTCATCGTGCTGAACTCCTGCAGAAACAAACAATGAAAACTATTAAACACGGATTAACTTATAGTTTTAGAATAAAAAGAATAAAAGTTGCGAAAGAACAATACTTTCCATGAATTTCAAGCTTGGTAAGGGTAATATGGGAATCAGAAGATCTGTTCAGAATGGGAACCCAGCGTTTACTGGATGTCCCCGCTATACAAGATGCAAGTGGCTGATAATACGACTGAATATCCTTGTGTTCTTCTTCACAAGGAGGAATGATGCCCTGTGAGCTATGATTACAACCAAATAAATTTCAATAAATCGTATTTTGACCAATATAGAAGGGTGGTTTAAATGCCAAGTAGTCTAGTCTCGGGACTACCAGTCTCACCTAGATGAGTAGCATTGGGTATCGGTAGTTTTCTGCCAGATCAAAGTTTCGTCTTCCTGAGCTGTCAATGTCCAACACATCTTGCGCGTGAATTCTTCAATAGTACTTAAAGAAGTTCCATGTAATACAAAGTAGCCTCCTGGCTTAACTATCCGATCAACTTCAATAAGAAACATTCCATCTGATTCATGTAACACGTATTACAAGGGACTGAATATTTCTTTTAGGATATAAAACGCTAAGTTATGTACCTTTTTTGTCCCATAGAACGCCGCATTGTGCACAATGAACCATGTCATACGACAATGATGGAAACGGAAGTTTTCTTGAAATAAAGTTCCCGATAATTGCTGGCAGACCTCTTTCAAGAGATAGCTGAACTTGACTCCCGGTTAACTCATATGCAGCCATACACATAACCATCAATTTCCGTGATAGTAAATGAGCCCCAAAGCTACCAAAACCACAACCAATATCAAGCACGTTCCGCACCTGTTATTAAACATTAGACTGCAGATCAGAAACATAGCATAAAATGCTAAAAAATAAAAAAAAAATTATACTTACACCGGCTTGCCAAAATTCTGTATCACTCCCTAAACCAATCATCTCAGCAACTTTCCGCGAATGATCTTTGACACCATCAAAGATCACCCCCTCATCCGAATGGAAAGAAATTTGATTCTCCTCAAGCAACATTAACCTTTTCGTCATGGTTCCCGAAGAAAGAAACTCATCTTTCGTTATCCTAACATTCGCATTCCATATCACATCTTTACCAACAGGCCAACTCAACGGAATTCTATAGTCTCTTGGAGGACGAACCAAACAATACACCTCCTCTCGTAATACTTCACAATGCCGATCAAACTCTTCACCGTTTTCAAACCCGGCTAACAAATTTTTCGACACATTATAACAAGGAACATAATGTTCTAATTCCCTATCACACAACTTAATCTCATTCAAATCACTCTTTTTCCTAGACGAAAAACTTTTTAACTCGATATACTCAGTTTCAACTTCCTCCTTTAATCTTCTATAGTTACTATAAACTTTCACATTACTAGTAACAACGGAATCATAACCACCAGACGAACACGAACATAACAAAGCAACAAGCATCCAAACACTAACTAGAAACAAAAGTAACAAGTTTCGTGGCGGTATAGACCCCGAAAATAACAGAAGTTTATTATAACCAATTTTCATGTCCGCGGGACGAGTTGGTCTGGTGACGAATTTAAAATTTAGATAAGCTAGCAGCAAAAAGGCGATAAGTCTAAGATTCGATTCTCAGTAACATTTTATATATAAATTATGTGAATGAATATAAATGAAGATTTAGTGAATGCAGTTATGATTCACCATTGACAAGTAGAGAGAAACAGAAATGGGAGCTTTTTTAGAGGGAGAGAGAGGAATCAGCAGCAATTACAGTTATTTGTTATTTTGCTGACTTATAGTTGGAAACTTTCTCACTAGATATACAGAAGGCCAAAAGGCGTGAATATATGGCCCGAGAATATACAATATGATGTAACCACATGATATAATTCATATCACTTATTTTAAAAATCAATTTTCGGAAAAATAATAATAGAAAAACGAAAACTTTTCCTAAACAAATGGTTATTTTCGATTTTTACGATATTGATTGAATTTTGATTTAAATTTACTCTTTTTCTTTTACTTTTACAAACTAGAATGTTACAAACTAGAATGTTAAGATTTTACGATTTTATGATACTAATTAATGAAAACTGATTTTAACTATAATATTCTACCCGATCTTATAAGTTTTCGATTAATGCATTAGATAACTAAGAAGAGGTGAACAGGTAAACCGAGTAGGTGACTTAAAGAGTTGATTACATCTAATTAATCAGTTAATATAGCTTTAGTTCTGATTAATTTATTTGATTATGTTACTTTATTTTAAATATAATTTTGTCTTTTTAATATTACACAAATTATAGTAAATTTACCCTAAGATAATATAATTTTTATCTTTTTAAGGTTTTGGGATTATAAAAACAATTAGGTGGGGCAGAATGTATGAATGTATTCCATATTCCGATCTATATTTGTATATCTTTTTTTGTTTATTTTTTATTGGGTACTATTAAAAATCACTACATAAAAAAGATATTAAATAATTCCGACATAGACTATCATATAGTGACCACTTGGAACTATTATATATAGGGTTGTAAACGAACCGATCGAACATGAACAAAGTGTGTTTATGTTCGTTCATTTAATTTTTATCGGACGAATAAACGAACACGGACACGAAAATGGATAAAATAATTTGTTCATGTTCGAACTTCTTCATGTTTGTTTAAACGAAGAAAAACGAACATAGATGAACATAAACAAATATAAATAAATATGCACAAACATGACGGACGATGGTAAACAGAAAATAACTACTTTCATAGATGATTATAATGACATTAATTTCTCATGATATAATAAAAAAAAACATCATTATCCTATTATATAAAAACTTCTAGACAACATAATCGAACGTTCACGAACGTAAATAAACGAACAGAGTCTTTGTTCATGTTCGTTCGTTTATCTAAACGAACGAAAAAATGTGTTCATTCTTTTATTAAATAAACGAACATAAACGAATTTCCCGCCAAACGATTTATAAACTGTTCGATATATAATCCATTTGGTCATGAAACTTTTTATATATTTTTAGTGTTTTGGGAAGTGCCAAATGGTGGATCTCAAAGCCTCTTTTTTGTCTTTGATGATGGATTTGAAAAAGATCAAGTAATCTGCAAGTTAAGTTAGATGTGACAAATGTCAATTTTTCAAGATTACAATTTAAATCCTAAAACAATTTTTTTTCTTCCTATATACATGTAGTAAAACGAATGTCAAGAGTTCAAATATTGTCTCGGGTTTTTTAATCATTTTTTTATATGTGATTTACCTTTTTATATTAACAGTAAAACCGATTGCTGGGGCCGAGAGAGTGAAATACTACAATATCTTTTATTTTTGTTATTTTTAGTTAGAAAAACAAAAATTAAAATTATGAAATTAACAATTGAGTCTATTCTTGTATGCATTTAAAGAGTAAAGACTAGTTGATAAAATGTAATAAATCATGCATTTGTTGCTTCAATATTCAATGTGGCATACCTAACAAAACATAGCTATCTTTATTTAGAAGATAATGATGTTATATTAGAGACATTGTTAATATGTCACATAAGATAAAGAATTAATTACATAAATCGTCCCTATGGTTTATTCAAAATTATAGATTTCGTCGCTAAGTTTAAAAAAGTTGTATAAATCGTCCAAGTTTACAAATTAACTACGCTTTTCGTCCTTAATTTTTAATTTGCACCCGTAATTGGGGCAAACCTTAGGGACCAAATCCGTAATTGAGGTCAAACTTTAGGGATAAAATCCGTATTTGAAACAAATCTTAGAGACGAAAAAAGTAATTAGTTTCTAAAAATGGATGATTTTTACAACTTTTTAAACTTAGACGAAATCCGTAATTTAAGATAAATGTTAGAGACAATTTTTATAATTAACTCTAAGATAAATTAGTAAGTCTCAATATGAATCATCAACTAGTATGATTGTAAATATTTTGTTTAATAATTCTCTTTGTTATGCTATAAGCATTGATACTACTTGTTGCATATAATTTTTCTAATCATTTTTCTGGATGTCTTTTTGGGTTATTTTTCATTACTAGTATTTTTTACGAGATGATCTACATTTTTGTCTTTAAAAGAAACGGACATTCAATAAATTAAAACCATTGATAGAAAACTGATAGAAATCGAACATGAAATCTCTTTAAGGGATATTTTTTAATAGCAAATAGCAAATGAAACTATATTCCATTATGATGCCACATTTATACTTTATTATCTACACTTTACACACTTGACTAATGGTTGTTACCATTTTTGTGACTTTATATAGCAAATGAGTGAGTTTAAACTATATTTGGACAAACAGTGAAAAAACACTTGGGATCTTACTTTTTACTTTAAATTTGTAAAACCTTTTTTTTTCCCCTTTTTTTTTTCAATGAATAAGAATTTGTATATATAATCATTTCATGTGTTTTCTTACTACCAATTATTTGTTTCTATCAAAGGACACCCCAAACATTGAAATTGATCGAATTCAAAATTAATATCCCATTCAAAGAATCATAAGTATTTATTATTCAACCAACGCTATGAATTATCACTAATTTGTTAAGCTAGAAATATGATAAGTCGGGAGAGAATGGGCCAATGGTGCTCCGATGACACTATTTATGTATAATATTTTAGCCAAATCCAAATAATATACTACGGACTCTTAAGACCCGCTTTTTATAAAAATTTCGATTTTCCGTCTATATTTGATCATCATGAAGTTATATTTAAAGGAATGATAATTGATTAGGTTAGTAGTGAAGTAGACACCAAGTCCATGCTACTTGACTGCTCACATACCCTACGTTTCTCACCAATCGCCTAGAACATAGCCAGGCACAAAGGAACGGATAAGAGGAAGCTGGGAGCTCGTCTGCTCTCCACAAGAGTCTGCTCTGCTCGACACCAAGAGTTCTCCTCTCCTCTACACCAAGAGCTCTCCTCTGCTCGGGCACCAAGAGCTTTGCTCTGCTCGACACCAAGAGCTCTCCTCTACTCGGCACCAAGAGCTCTCTTCTACTCGACACCAAGAGCTCTCCTATGCATAAGAGCTCTGCTCTACTCGGGACAAGAGCTCTACTCTGCTCGACACCAGAAGCTTTCCTCTGCTCGACACCAAGAGTTCTCCTTTGCTCGACACTAAGAGCTCTCCTCTGCATAAGAGCTATGCCCATAAGAGCTATGCCCTGCTCCACACAAGAGATATGCTCTGCTTGCACAAAAGCTCTGCTCTCGCTTGACACCAGGAGCTCTCCTCTGCATAAGAGCTATGCCTTTCTCCCCACAAGAGCTATGCTCTGCTTGCACAAAAGCTCTGCTCTCCTCCTCACCAAAAGCTCTGCTTAGCTCCACACCTGTTTTCTAACATACATGACCCAGAGAGCTTACCTCAATTCGCAGTGACTAACTCACGGTCATCATGTTTCCTTTTCTGGGTCTTAGCCCAGGGCCCATACAGGCATGATCACGACCCACGACCTATAAAAGAAAACCTAATCTATTGCCTATAAATACCTGACATTTTGTTAGATTTGACAGATTCCAAATCCTACATCTTACACACGTACTAGAGTTTTTTTCCCACTCTCTTACATCACACACCCTAATCAATACGTCACCTTAGACTCGTCAAGAGCTTGGTAGGTTTGTACTACACTCGCAGGAGACCGTATTAATTAGCCATTATACCCAAACCCATAAACTCACCAAATCATTGCTCAAACAATAATAGGATGATAAGAAAAGGCATAAATAGAGCATGGGATATGATGCCCATATGTTCAAAGTTTAAACAAGCCAAATTCCAACAACTCACTTTTATCACAATAAAGGTTGTGTTTGGTGAGATGAGGCTGTTTTAAGCTTTAACAACTCATCTTCAAAACATGACCTGTATATTTAGGAATGTACACTTTCTCTTTTTTTGTTTGAGAATACCTTTTAGATATTGTTGTACATACATGCATCACAATTGTGCCATACTACTATCCAAACCACTGATTTGTATTAAACTGATTTAACCGACTAATAAGCAAAGTAACTGATTTAATCAAACCAAATTAATATACCTATAACCAAATCAAACCAAACCGATGCTTGAAAATAACTTAAATCATAATCATATTAACTGAACCGAACCAAATGTTTTAATAATATATATTATATGTTTTCACATATCTAGCAACAACGAAGGTAGCCTAGTTGGAAACTATCATTAACTTTTATAAAAGAAAACTCAAGTTCACCGCTTCTTATTTGTGTTATTTTTTCGTTTAACTTTGAATCTTTGTAGTGATTCTTCGTGATTTGTTATTTAAAATGATTAACCGATAACAAGCCCAATATATACTCATTACCGGATTAACTTAAACTGATTTAATCATAACCAAAATGGAACCAGAAAATTCGGTTATGGTGGTGGGTTTGGTCTATCGGACCCGATCCATATTGTTGTTATTATACATCACAAGGTGAATTCATCTTTTACTTAAAGACCCATACAGCAATAAGTAGAGAAGAAGTACATCAAATGTATACGAAGAAAAAGTCTGCAAGTTTTCGATTCAATCATATTTGGCTTTTTTGTTAAAACAAATTATCATTCTGTCAAAAATGCAGCAAAAGAAGCAGTATAATTTGCAAAAACCAACGGTTTCGACAAAAAAGTTTCATGTGTAACTTTGTTGGCCATTTGTTCGATACTCGAGTACTTTGTTGCCATTACTATAAGAAAAATGACTAATCTGCAACAACAAGCCAAGGTATGATATAACACATAGAGTTTAAGAAATTATCACAAAATGACAAAACCAGCCTTGCTGCAAGACTGAATCAGAAAACCAATTTTAATGTTAAAACATACGATAAGTCGATAAAACTTTTGTTTTTCATCCATTTCCGATTTCTCTGTTCAAGTAGTCGATAAACATCCTCTTTGCACTATCAGCATCCGAAGGCGGTGGTGGCCCACTTAAGCTAGATTGACCAGTCAACTTCAAGAAAGTCTTTCTTAGTCTTCGAAGCTCGGGTAACCCAACTGACCTTGACATGTTGATAGCCGGTAAGTCATGGCTAAGTGAGAGTCCAGTCACCGGTCCACCCATGGCTAACGACTGAGCTTCAATAATGGCACTGGTTACTTCCTGAGTGGCTCGATCCATTTCATACAGTGAGTTTGCCTCAGAAAACCGTGCACTTTGTGTTGCTATCGTCGGTTGCAATATTTTTACATCTTTCGTCTTTGAGTCCACTTTTTTGGTTAAGTAAGATACAAGATCTATAATAGCAGGAGATGATTTTTCTATTCCGTCTCTAAACGGGTATAATTCATACAAGGGTGAATCCCAACGGTTCCTACTATCCGGTCTCTCGAATCTTCTCACTAAATCTTCAAATATATCATCATTATATGACATTCCGTGTTTCTCCCTGCGTTCGTCATTCCAGTTCCTACATTGGGTTTCTTCAACATCACAGTAAAGAACACAATGCCTCGTTCCTGCTGCACGTGCTAAACACCATAACTCGTATCTGTAACCCTTTATGCTATTTAGGGAATCGACTATTATGATGTTATCTTTTGATAAGGATCTATCGACTTCTGATCTAAGGACTCCTCTTAAGTTTTTTTCAGAGGTCATTTCTGCATAGCTTTGATTGCGGTCAAGATGAAAGGAAGTCTCGTCAATGATTCTGACTGTAGGTTTGGAGTCTAGGTCGTTTAGAGCTTCGGATAGGCAAAGAGCGGCCGTTGACTTTCCACTGCATGGTTGACCACAGATTATAACCAATGCCATTTAATGTAGATTACTTTGACAGCGGAAACAAATGTTGTTTTCTTGAATGTTAGAATGAAAATCCTGTTTACGAAAAGAAATATGTGACATTAGAAAAGGCACACGGCTTTGATACTAGCCGGGAGCCACCAGGAATAATACTTAACATATCGAACGAAGATTGTGATAGCTTTTTCTGACCATCGTGTGTGGGTTTTTGTCACAGACAAACGTTAGTGCAAAAATTTCATTACTAAGAAAATGTCAAGGAAAGAGCGTGGTTCGCAAATATGAAAAAGACAATCATATTTACCAAAAAAAATAGTCCAAAAAATGGTCGTTCATGCATACTGTGTTCTGTTTTTCCCTTTTGCTAGAAACAATGGTTGTTTCCGACTTAATGCCAAGTATGATGGTTACCAAAAGCCAAGTAGAAGAGTGCATTCTATTTCTCCCATAGCATTTTTAGCGTTTGTGCAACAACTGAACAAAGATGGTTCGTTTACCAGAAAACAGCTACAATTGTTCAAAAAGTCAAACATGAATGAATTACGATTTACTAAATGCCTTGGACCAGTTACAACTTATCTATCATATTCTGTCATTAGTTTGTCGAGGTATTCTTTTCTTTTTACGTAGTTTTCAGGAACTCGTATACTAATGTTAACTAATGCAGCTTCAAGTAAAAGTATGATTCTAGACCGAAACACACGAACCGACACAACAATACATGATACAGCTAAACTAATATACACAAAGTTTTACAATTAAGTTAACAAAATGAAATACCCATTTTTCTTCGATCTTACTCAAACTCAACTATCTTGCTAAATTCAACAAATTCAAAATCACAAACATTATACCCTAATAACAACTACATCAATTTAATAACTTAATTAACAATTTAGGGTTTATAAATTAAAAAAAAAAGAAAAAAAAAAGAAGGAGAAATTAGGATTACCAGATTAGTCTCGATTCGTCAGAGTGGATGCCAAAACCCCAATTCCAAAACCTTTTACAATTTGTTTTGGCTAAATTACGTTTTAGTCCTTATATATTTTCGTTTTATGAACTTTTCTCTACTATATGATATAAAGCTTTCGAAAGTTTATAATCAAACACTAAGTTAAATGCGTTTAATGCATAAAATGATTTTGAAGAGGTTTATAAACGTAAACCTTTCTCATGACAAGTTATTTGAAAGCTCATTCCATTATGCAAACTCAATATAATAAACCTCTTTATAATTTATAGGAGATGCTTTTAGGTCTATTTTTAGGTCCTCAAGTTCGGTTGTTATTAAGTTTCGGTTATATTAAGTTCGGGTCAACAATGGTTCAACCGGTTTGACTAAAAACGGGCTTTTAAATCAGTGGTTTGATTCATTGATACCTGTACTTTAGCCGAAGCATACCGGAACATTACACGGCCAAAGAAAAATCCATAGTCACAACAACGTTTTTATCATATTGTAAATATGTTGAATCACCTTTATAATTACGTATTATATACCCTTAACAATTGACAACTTCGGTATTGTTCACAAGCCGGCCCGACCAATCAGGCCGTCCGGCTCGGCTCGGCTCGGGTGGGCCGTGTCGGGGCGGGTCGGGTCGGATCGGAATAATTTTCTTTTTTTTAGCGATGTCTTGAGTTTTCTGATAGTTTGAGTTAAACTTTAGTTTTGTTAAAAGAAAAATGTTTTTCTTTGTTTAACTTTTATAACCCTTTTGTGTTTTTTGTTTAGGCTTCAAGTTTTTTTTTAGCTTTAACTTTTTTTTTTTTTTTTTTTCTAGCGATATTTTGAGTTTTTGGTACTTTAGATTAGAGTTTAGTTTTGTTAAAAACAAAGAAAAACATTTTTTTAACAAAACTAAACTCTAATCTAAAGTACCAAAAACTCAAAATATCGCTAGGAAAAAAAAAAAATCTAGTTTAACAACAAATCACAAAAATCAAGTCTTTTATTTTTTTATAACCTTTTTTTATTTTTGGTTTACGTCTTTTGTCCCACCGCAACGCACGGTACAAAATATCTAGTTTAACAACAAATCACAAAAATATATATAGTATCTGTTTCAGTGTAACTACTAACTAACTGTTTTCCTAATATTTTGGCATACTAAACACCATTCATTTTATTTGGATCTATTCTGTTTTTTTTTTGCTCTTCAGTTACCAGAAACAAACATACAAAACAAGGTAAGTGTTGTTATTCCACTTTATGTTTTTAGTTACAGTTATGCCTGCTAAATTCATGTTTTTGTAACAACGATTTTCGTTTGTTTTTATCGTAAACTGTATTGTATGGACACTTTTTTACACAATAATGTTTAATAAATGCTACTATATTTGAATCATAACCAAACCCGTGGATTCATGGTTATAGATTACTATGATGTTACTTCGAAACATTTACTGATAAAATAAGACATTTCCTTATTGGTTATGGATTAGACCGATGACACTGACCAAAGGGGCTTCTAGTGGCGGTATTTGAGTGACCATTGATCTAGAGGTCATGGGTTCGAGTTCTGCACGGGAAAAAAGTGTGAATAAATGAATGATGTAATGTAATACTTGTCTTTAAGAAAAAAAGACCGATGACACTGACCCGTCTTAAATCCTCGTGGCGTTTAGTTTCTTGTTATGTGATCTCACTTTTTTACTTTTGGTATTATGAAGCTTCCTTGTTTGCTTTGATGTTTTAAGTATATTATAAATATTATACCTTTATCATTATTTAGTTCTCGGAACTTGACATAAAATATGCGATTTAATGAAAATGAAGGACAAGATTAAGATTTAATACATGTATGGATCAATATTCCTTTGGTTTTTAACGTGTGGTTTGTATGTTTCAGGGGGTAGAGAACAAATAAAAAGAAATGGTGAAAATTTGTTGTATCGGAGCTGGTTATGTTGGCGGTCCAACCATGGCTGTCATTGCATTAAAATGCCCATCAATCGAAGTGGTTGTTGTTGATGTCTCTGTACCTCGAATCACAGCATGGAATAGTGAAAAACTTCCTATTTATGAGCCTGGACTTGACGAAGTGGTAAAGAAATGCAGAGGAAAAAATCTTTATTTCAGTAACGAAGTAGAAAAACACGTTGCAGTAGCAGATATAGTTTTTGTTTCCGTAAACACTCCAACAAAAACGTCAGGTTTAGGAGCTGGAAAAGCTGCTGATTTAACATACTGGGAAAGTGCTGCACGTATGATAGCTGATGTAGCAAAATCTTCAAAAATCGTAGTGGAAAAGTCGACTGTTCCTGTCAAAACAGCAGAAGCTATAGAAAAGATTTTGAAACACAACAATAAGGGAATCGAGTTTCAAATCCTATCAAACCCCGAGTTTTTAGCTGAAGGGACTGCAATTGCTGATCTTTATAATCCTGATCGTGTACTTATTGGAGGTCGAGAAGAAACTCCAGCTGGATTAAAAGCTATTCAAACATTGAAAGATGTTTACGCTCACTGGGTCCCACAGGAACGGATTATATGTACGAATCTTTGGTCTGCTGAGCTGTCAAAGCTTGCTGCTAATGCGTTTTTAGCACAAAGGATATCTTCGGTTAACTCAATGTCAGCTTTATGTGAGGCAACTGGTGCGAATGTTTCTCAAGTTTCTTACGCTGTTGGTAAAGACAAGAGAATCGGGCCAAAGTTTCTTAACGCTAGTGTTGGGTTCGGTGGATCTTGTTTTCAAAAAGACATTTTAAATTTGGTGTACATTTGTGAATGTAACGGTCTTCCTGAAGTAGCGAATTATTGGAAACAAGTTATAAAGATCAACGATTACCAAAAAAGCCGATTTGTGAACCGACTTGTTTCTTCTATGTTTAACACAGTGTCTGGAAAGAAGATTGCCATTTTAGGATTTTCGTTCAAGAAAGACACTGGTGATACAAGAGAAACGCCGGCTATTGATGTGTGTAAAGGTTTGTTATCTGATAGAGCGAAGTTAATCATTTATGATCCTCAAGTACCCGAAGCACAAATGATGAAGGATCTTTCAACGCCTAAGTTTGACTGGGACCAAAACGGGTCAACTATCCATATAGCCGAAGATGAGGTTAAGAAAAGTGTTGTAGTGGTTAATAATGCGTATGAAGCTACAAAGGATGCACATGCGATTTGTATTCTTACCGAGTGGGATGAGTTTAAAACTCTTGATTACAAGAAGATTTTTGATAACATGCCAAAACCAGCTTATATGTTTGATGGAAGGAATGTAGTTGATGTAGAGAAACTACGGGAGATTGGGTTCATTGTTTACTCAATCGGGAAACCATTGGACGCATGGCTAAAGGACATGCCTGCCGTTGCCTGAAGATGATCTCAGTAGCCTAATACTCTAAGTTTAGTACTTTGTTTTCGCTCTTTTTTTGTTTTTTTTTCGTTTTTTCATAAGGACTAGTTTTTGTTTCGTTGTAGCTGTAGTATTAACTATTAAGTAATAAACTCTTTAGACGTAAAGGTTATTGATGGTAACAACTTATCTGATGTAAAATTTAAATCGTTACACAACTTTCTAAGTAGGTTCCCATTTGCGTGAACATTCTCTTAAGTCGATGGGTGAAGAGGAAATACGTGATTACGATAAAGCTACATTGTTACAAAATCGTTATATTTATTTATATTTAAATTGTACCTTAACTAGCAAGAGTACATTTGTGCTACACACTATATATCAACACAACGTAAACAAGAATCACAAACGTATAACGACAAGACTCTAGAACCGAGAAAACAAAAAAAAACGATATGCAAATATTACATTATTATTAAGTTGATAATATAATTGTCGAAGTTATTACTTTTTGATATAATAACTGCATATACGTTTTTCATAAAGTTTTGATCATTCCGTATAGAAAAGAACACAAAATCATGATTTTTTCTCCGTTCGAGTAAAATTTTCGTCTCGAACCATAAGGAAATAAAATGGTAAAATCGAAATCTAAAGTTTATAACAACCTAAAAGTACAATATATGTGAAAGTAATTACTATAAGGACCTATTGCAACAATTATTTTTTTTTTTACCAAAAGTGTAGTGGACACGTGGAACCGGTTCAATTTCCCAAACCGGTAACCAATCCCGAACCGGTCTTACTATATAAACAAAAAAACCCATACCCATTTCATCCCTCTTTTCATCGTATTCCACGAAATATCTTTCAGATCGAGCTTCAATTTCCTTTTGTTTTTCAAAATCAATGATCAAATTGAGTAATTTCATCATTCGATTCATCAATTCCTCTATCTATTGATCCTAATTTTGTTCAATTTCGTTACCCCTAACTAATTCTAGGGTTAGGGTTAGGGTTCGTCAAATCTTCAGATCTGTTATATGTTCGTACTCGGTTTTTGATTCTCTTACATAACCCCATATTTAATTGTCTTTAAATTATAGATTTTGTGGCGTAATTTATATCTAGGTTTTTGAGTCGATCGTTTTTCTGGAAATCGATTGAGGGATTTGGTAAGTATGTTTCTTAATTACAGTTTTTTATTCCAATCGATGTCCAATTTTGTTGATTTATACATTTACTGAAATCTAGGGTTAGGGTTTCATGAAAAAATTGGGGATTTTTTTTATTTCTTTAAATTAGCTGTTTATTTTCTGTAATTTATTAGTTTATGGATATTAGAAAGGGAAATTTGTTTAATTTGTTTTTTGTGTTTTTTTTATGTAAATTATTATTTAAAATTACATTTCTGCTCATTGTGAAAGTTTAAATAAAATTTTGGAGCACTTTTAGTATATGACTTTGGTTTTCTGCGTGCGTTAAAACTTGTGTATTTTGCTGTTCTGCATGCACTTGTGAATGCTACTTTTGAATGCGAAGTAATGTAGAAAGTATTCTTTGTTGCTGTTTAGAATTGACCGAGTTAAGGAGGTTGTTATAATGTATAATGTGGGCAGGCTCGATTATGAGATCTTTAATCGTTCGTCTTGCAGTGGTGTTTATAGATTTATATGTATAGAAACATATCATACTGTAACTTATAGCTTTGGTGAACAATTTTAACCTGTTTGATAGCTCTAATACGTTGAGATGCTTCATATAATTTGGAATAATCACTCTGATGTTTTTTATTTCCTTTTATAAATCTATTTCAGGTAGCTGTATGTATCTGTCGTGTTATATTTGTCGTTTAGAATTATAAAGACCAACTTTAGATTTTTGATTCTCGATTAATATAGGACTATAGGAGCTTAAGTCAAAGTTGTATACAATATTCACATATTATCTGTCTTTTTGTTTTAACCTTTAGATATTATGGCAGGTCGTGATGGGAACCAAACGGGCCTTTGATGAAGATCTGCATGAGTTTATTAAACACCCAAAATATCTCGATTATGGATATAAACCTGCTTTAGGTGAAAATCGAGTGGTTGGACTTTCAGGTGCCAAAACTTTTTAAAATACATCATATCTATTTTCTTTAACCTATTGCCCTGTTTTCCGCATTCTATGTTTTGACTTGTCAGAATATTCACGGTTTAATCTAAAGTTACCCTGGTTAATTTTTTTTTTTTTTTAATTTATTGGATAAATCCTACAATAAGTTGTTGAATGTCATTGTATCAGTTAATAGGATTAGTTCTAAAAATCAGGCTTATTAGCTCACATGTGTTCGAATGCTTAAACTTTCAATATTGATCAAACTGATTGCTTCTATTGAGTACTTGTGTTTTTGTGCATAGTCTGAATCAGTTTTCACTCGTTGTCATGCGATAGGTGAAAATGACATAACTGTCCCTGAGATGTTTGACAAGTTTGAATTTACTAAACCATTACAATTGGTAACTGGTGAAGATGATTCAGGATCTGTGCCAGTGTTTTCCGCTAATCCTTTTTCTGATTATTTTGAATGCAACCTCCCAAGGCGACCACTGTTTCATTATGAAGATCTATACTCGTCTTTGTTGGATAGATCTCCCAGGAAAGTGACTCCTGTTGGACCAGATCATCAGGCTGATGTTCCTGAATTCGACACAGAGCTAGCTAAAAATTATATTCAAAATGGTGGTATGGATCATTTTTTGGGCGTTTGTGTGATTCCATTTCACGATTCCGACTTTGAATCAGATATTCAAACGGGTTGCGAGTGTTTGGATGGTGGTTCAGTCAGTTGTGTGCAGGAACATGTGAAAGAAGCATGTTTAAAACTTAAATTCTCCTATGGGGATGTAAAGTTTGCTGATTTAGGAATGCTCGATATGGGAGAAGAAGTATCTTGTAGGTGGAGTAAAGAAGAAGAACGAGTCTTTCATCAAGTTGTTTACTCGAACCCTGGATCTCTCGGCAGAATTTTCTGGAAACAGCTTTCTCTTGCCTTCCCTTGTAGAACAAAGAAGGAACTCGTGAGCTATTACTTCAACGTGTTCATTCTTCAAAGACGAGCTGTTCAGAACAGGTCACATTTTTTGGATATCGACAGTGATGATGATGAATGGCAGGGAAGTTATGGAGGAACTTTTGAAGATCGTGTAGGATATGATGATTTTGCAATTGGTAATCATGATTCTTCTTCTGAAGATAGTGGTAGTGAAGATATATTGGGGTGTTCTAAAAATGTCAAGAACGATATCCAGTAAGTCAAAAAACTTGACAGTTTGTTCACGCCATTGTCTGTTTTGTACATTAGTTTTGTCGGGTTTTGTTTTCCGTGTTGAAATCTTTGCACATAGAAATGGGAATTTCGGTTTTCCTTTTTTTGTTCTTTTTGTGAGGTTCTCTGCAGTTAAAAGTTAGAACTCTTTGCACCCCGATTGGTTGGTTGCAGGAATAACGGAATCTTTATAATGGCATAAAGTGGATAAACTTACTTCTTTGAGAAATACTTTTGCTTATCATTCTGTGATCCCCATTTCTCCAGATTTTAAAACTCTCTATAGCCTCTGTCTTGCGTTTAATAACTACCGCTTTCTTTAATTACTATCCTTTGACAGATCAACCATACTATTCAAATTTATATTTCACTCTGATGTAAAAACAAGTTTAAGTTAAAGCAAGTAACTTTTAAGTCTAGGTAAAAAAACGCTGTAGTCGAGTTGATCAGTTGATCAACCGAATCTATATATTATACATGATTACAAAAATCACATTATTAAAAAGAAATTATATATTTGCATTTTTAATAATAATAAAAAAAACTATCTATGGGGTTATACGACTTATAGAACTTTGAATAAAACTACATATAGACAGTATAGTTGTCGACTGGTGACTCGAAAACTTATTTTTTGACTCGCAACTCCGACTCGTAGGAGTAAAACCTTTCTAAGCGAACAACACATATTTCATACTGAATAAGGAGTTAAAGTTCATTTTTTTTTTTGACATTTTAATATAGAAGTATATTTTAGAGCATGAAATTGTTTCAATAAAAGTTTCTTTTAAGATTGACAACATTTTGTCCCCCCTGTTATATTACAAGCCTTTCGTATAGAGTTATAACTTTAATTAATAAGTTTTTAAATAATTCGTCGCGTATCGTCACAATCCACGACCAATAAACATTTGTTGAAACGTTAACAAACCCAAGCTGGATAGATACCTTCATCATAGATATAAAAAAAACTTAAGTATCAAGAAAAGAATTCTTTTCCAACACATTTTCAATAACCAAACCCAAAGTTTACTATTACATGTTAAACCTTTATCCATTCTTGTATGGATTCTTATTCAAATAAACACAAGTTCGATAGTCGCCTTTATCACGACCATTTCCATAGTTAAGTTCATCTCGAGTCGTGAATAATATGATGAAGCAAATGAGGTATTCCATTTTCAATTCAACGTCTTGTATAGAATTTGTTGTATGATCATACACAAACTAACTAACTGTTTATGATAGGGTGAAATTCTCTGGCATTGAACAAGAAAACGAAGGAGAAATGTCACGAGATAGAGGCCGAAAATTATCATCTCAAAGGTCTCGCTCTTTTAGAGGTGATTACATTTCACCACAAGAAAACTCCTAAAGATGAATGTTTCATGTTTTTTTTCTTGAACTATATATACCCAATGCACCCTCTAACGTTGAACAAAACCCCGAGCTAAGACAAAAATATCACAAAATGGTCCATGTGCTCATTCATTTTCTTACGTATCATCCTTGTGCCAAATTAATATCATGAAACATCCTTCTGGTTCGTTTTTCCTCACTAGTAGTAGTCGGCACTCTGTCACCTATGAAGACCAAAATACCCTTTTTCGGTGACCAAGGGACGACTAGTGAGAAAAAAACGTACCAGAAGGATGGTTCATGATATTAAAGAACTGTAAATAATCTGATTATTTTATTGGAGCCATTTTTATTTTTATAGACAACAACAGGGGTCAAAGCTGGTACAGAGGGCACTCTTCTCGTGAACTAAACTACGATTATGATTCTGATTATGTGGAGAGGGATGAGTTCCGAGTAGCAGTTGCAGCAGCTGCATCCGCGATTAGTTCAATGGAAGAAGGAAGAATACAAAGTCAGCAGCGTGATGACAGTTTGAGTAAACCGAGGAGGAAACACACAGAAGATGGGCCAGTTTCTGTAACCCGAAGGGCAAGAACAAGAGAAAGAATCCTTTCTTCTTCTGCAAGCAACAAGATGAAGAATAAAGAAGATGATATAGTTCCCGTATCAACCCCTAGTTTACTCTCCAAGAAATCCCCAGGTACACAAATTTTCAATCCCATGATTACACTTCTTTTGGAAAGATAGCGGTTAATAACAGATTAAAACAGTTCTTGTGCATTTTTAGTTTTTATAACAGAATTATTTAAAACGTTAAATATAATTACAAACATAATACGGATTATATTGTGGGACGACAAATACAATGAATTTAAAGTCGATAAAACTTATAAAAAGTTGTGAATTCGTTGTATTAGTTTCGACTTCTGGTTTTTGGCTACAGAATTGCAAGAAAAGGTGCCAAGAGAACGAGCTAATTCTCCAGCGAACACTGAACTCAAAGACAGATCAGGGCCAAGAGAAACTGGAGGTTCTTCGCCATTTTTCAGGGGAACTTCTACTTCTTTCCACAAGCAATCAGACAAAAGAACACCCGAAAGCGGTTTGGCAAGTAGTAGTGCATTTACAACACCCGAGGGTAACAGATTGCGTTCAGAACCTAGACTTGAAGACACAAAAGCGGATGTTTGGGAGAAAACTGAGATGGAAAGGATCAAACAACGGTATAATTATAAACTATACAAACTACGAAATTGAGACATTACTTGTTATTTAGTCAAAATCTTCTCATTTCTTGATGTGAAGACAATTTATCGGCAGGTTCATAGTTATATACGCTCATTTCTGTAAAATGATTAATTTTTTACGATACAAAGAACTTTTCTTTCTTCCTAATTACTATGAGAGAATGATCAGGTTCGAGAAGTTGATTGCCAAAATACTCGAGTGGGAGAATGAGAAGAAGGCGAAAGCAAAGAAGAAGTTGACAAGAAATAAGGTCTTGTTTCTCATTTTTCATTAAATTTTTGCATAGATGCCATTAAAAATATAAAATAAGTGATTAATTTGAAACTTGTTGCAGGATGAGCCGGAGAAGAAAAGAGCTCGAGCTTTGCAAAGCTACAAGACTGACATGGAGATGATAGATCAGATTGTTGAAGCAGCCAGAACACAGGCTGAGGAAAACCGAAGGAAAGATGTCATAAGGGTTAAGGAGAAGGCCGAAAGGATTAGGTTAACGGGAAAAATTCCAACAAAAACATGTTTATGCTTTTGAATCTCTACAGAAATGGTTCACGAAAAGATCTCATGATCAAAAACAACATATGTAATATATTGTAAATATGTATAGTTATAATCATATACCATTGCTTCAAGTTCCTTTTAATTTCTTTTCGTTACTTGCATGATTCAAAAACTCAAATCACTTTTTATATTTGAATTCTCGATCTTGGCCTTCATGATCCTCGAAAGACAAGCATCCAATTAATAATTTTACGTTGCAACAAGGCCATACGAGCGGATACATAACACGTACATTAACATAAAAATGAATTACACCGATCATTTTTTTTTCAAAAAACTGATACATGAAGATTTACACTTTAAACACCCCTTTGGCATTTTCATAACCAACGGATAACCCAAAATGTGTCTAAGGTATGCACAAACATACCCTCGATCCATTTTCTTTAACTTTTCGTTACACAAAATAAAAAAACAAAAAAATCATTTGTAAGAATATATATAATTCGGTACGTTTATTTGTCATCATCATCTGGAGGAGTGGTGGAGGTTGTGGTGGTTGTTTCTGTGGTCGTGTTGCCAGATTCGTCGGTTTTGGTAGTGGTGTGAGTTGTTTCATAATTATGTAGATAATTCCCTGCTTGGTCCATATATTTCCCCACTCCTACTTTCTCATCTATCACTCCATAACTACCTGCCGCGTCAAGAATATCAGCTGCGGCACCAGCTATCTTGCCAGTGTCGGTCTCCTTGCCAGTCACGGCATCAGACATGACCTTGGCACTAGCCATAAGCTCAGAATTGGATGGTTTTGAGTGGTCATCACCGGAATCCGCCATTGTTTGTTTGTGGCTTGTGAAATTTTGTTGATTAACATTTGTGCGATATATATATTTTTTCGAATTTGACCTTGGTGTGAATGCGTAAGATGAGGTTTGGTCGATAGTGTTAACGGATGGTGCATGTCACATTTTGCTATTTTGAGAAAAATGTGTGGTGAATGGTGATTTCATATTATTACCGAAAATGGAATTTGTCCTTGAATTAGCCGGGATTTAAGGAGAAGGGATGTTCGAATTTGTGTTTCAAAAGTATCCATTTGATTACTAAAAAATGCACGGGTATTAGGCATGTAATTAGTTGGTATGTTATTCGGTTTAAGTTTAGGAATATAGTGGCCGGGAAATCATATTAAGCAACCGGAACAACCTCTGATATAGTTACACCAACTTGTAATCAACTGAAATAAGAACTTTAAAAGCAAAAGAATATGCATCAGCAGAAATAGAACATTTGAGTTGAAGTAGCCAAAAACTTAATTTTCCTTCGAAATCAATGTATTTATTAGTAAAAACCATTAAACGGAGATGCCAAAACCCCTCTTATATCTTCCGCCCTTGCATCTACGCACGCAGCTTGTTAATTAACATATGAAATGAGCTCTTTGTTCTCTTGAAAGATGAGCATTTCGTCTTCAGGAAGATGCATTGTTGCTACGATACCATCTTTATTTGGTGTATCCTTCAAAAGAAGTATTTTGTTTTGTGAATTAGGACCTGCTATTGTTACCTCTATTGGCTTGCCCCAACCGAAATCCACTTCGTATATCGGGAAGCCACATATGCTTGACGTCGCGTATTGTTGGCTTCGATCACCTTGTACCATTGAAAATGTGTTTACCAATTTTTCACCTACTTCTTGCATATTTCCAAGTCCTTCAAGCTCCTTTTTTACTTTCCTTAGCCCGGCAACCACTTCATTCAACCTAATTTCACTCGGATCCTCCGTCTTTGCGATCACAAACGTGGCAAAGTTGCCAGCTGCTTTTTCAGGATTGTTTTTTATAATTGTGTTCCTCGTGTTTACTGCGTGGAGCAAGTATGCTGGCTTTACAAGGCCCGTCTTGGTTGTGGCTGCAGATACTGCGCATTTAAATATTAGAGATGTTAATACTTCTACTCGACTTGGGTTCATTGGAGGTATGCCCATAGCGCTAACCTTCTTCTTGAGCTCGTTCAGTTTTGAATTAGGGAACACAAATACCCTACTTACATACTTAACTTCATTCAAGCTACTAACGGGATACTCCGATATATTGCTACATTTAGAGGAAGAAAAGAAACTTGGGTTGATTGGTGATCCACCACGTGCAACCGTTGCCCAATGATCAATAAAGTTGAGCATCGTTAATCCATCAGCGACTCTGTGGGATATGGACACAGCCACTGCGGCTCCACCACCGTTGAAATAGTTTAGTTGGACCTCAACCAAGTTAGGGCTAGATTTGCCAACAATACAACCTAGACCATTAGGAAAGAGGTTGTATATAGTCTCATCTCGTTCTTTCTTGTGAATGAAATCATCGAGTGGGCTATCGTGAGAAGCTTCCAAGAACTCAACGCCTTCATCATTACAGTCGACATAACCCGCAGTAGGAGTTGGGAGCCTACCTACGAGCGGGTAATATTGAGTTAAACTTTGTGATAACGACTTCTTTAGATTATTGATGTCACCTTTCTTGTAATTTCGATAGAAGAAGACCAATGGTATGTGAATGTTAGGACAAAAGTGATCAAGAACCGAAAGATTATGAGTTTTGAGGTGAGGAGGTGTTTGGGAAGACGGTTTGATCGTTTCTTGAGATATGATGGTATGAAGTTGCCTACATCTCCCAAATCTTTGGAGCCTAGCCATGATCATCTTCATTTTTAATCACACAAGATTGCAAGTAATATGAAGAAGCATGCACTTATATTTATAATACATTATGGAGATTTTAATACCATTTAATTTTTTTCCGATAATCGGGAGATAACTCACTTTGGTGTAAGGTTTATGGGTCGCACACTGCCAAAATGGATGTCATTATGGTCCCGAATCACTAACATAGCCATTCTAAAAAAAAAAAAAACTTAACAAATTAATTTGATTTTTTTTAATCATAATATAAACATAAAATAATTATACTTAACAAATTATATGTACATTAAGATTCTGGTTAAAAAAATTATTAAATGTTAATTTTCTTTTTTAAATAAATAATTTTTCTTGTATGATTTTCTTTTTTTAGATTACATTTAATTTTCAACCTACAAAATATTTATATTCTTAAACATTTTTTTGCTTTGAAAATCACATATGATTTAAATTTTATAAAAAAATTAAGTTACATATGATTTAAAATAAATAGAAGTAAAAAAGATATTAGAAAAAAAAAAGATAAAGAGAGAGAAAAACAATTAAGCGAAAAATGAATGACTTAAAAAAAAAAGATATTTTCGGGTGTAAATTAATTATTTTATCTCCATGTGTCTATTTAATTAAACCAAAGAATTTAAAAATAAGTTGGTTGCAATTACTTTTCTAATAAATTAATATAGTATTTAATTCTCCATGTGTGTTTCTCACACGACTACCGACAAAAAAGTGGCTAGTAGAAAGGTACGATAATATAACCCCGTTGATTGGGATCACGATTGGATATTTGAGATAACATAGTTGTTTTCATTTATCTTTAACGTTCCGGTTATAAAAAACTTTTAATAGTAACTTTATCGAAATAACATGACGTTATGTGGATATAGAGAAAGAAAATAGATAGAAAATCGGTGCTATTATATGATTGATTCATAAGACATTATGCGATGAAAGGAACGAATATAACCGTGTCAGACAACGAGGTAGATATCCGACGCATACTCATGAGAACTCATATTTTTCTACAAACTCGGTATACTTTAGTGATACATTATCAAGGTATAGGAACATTGAGCTAACATTATCGTAAACTACACATACAAACGTACTATTTTATTACCGTATAACGGCTCGGATCCGGACTAGTTTATATTGTCCCATGCCGACTATATCTCCCGTTCATTAGATTGAGACAAAACATTCTCGACTATGAGCACCGTATACACTTTATTCCACTAATCTTTACGCGATGCCTTTTATGGCAACTGATAAGTATTCCACATAAGACACATGAGTGCATTTGCAACTCGACAGACTAAGTGATGCACCCAAGATCACCGGTAGTTGATTATTGATACCGGAAGAGATGATGGGTTCATGCAACATGTTTATGGATTTCCGAGGAATAGTCCAGGAGTTGATGGATCATGATATTCGTATTCACAAACTATAATTTGACATACTTCATACCAAATAAATGGTACATAGGGCAGTCCGGACAACTCGATGATAGTTGTGGAATTGCTACATGTAAGAGTTTTGATAATCACTGTTATCGTTCGTTCGCTTTAGATAAATATGTAGTTATGTGATTGTGACATTATTGTGCAATATTCGTACACATTTACTACTTTACAACAAATACATAACTACTTTACCTAATCTTAACTATATATATATATATATATATATATATATATATGCTTATACTATATATAGTGTCACACCCCGCCAGTGGCGGAAACGCAGGGTGCAACTGATTAGCGATCGTCATAACACAATAGTAAATAAAGAAACAATCTATATGAAATAAATAATATTCGTGTGTCATGACGTCGCCATGTCCAAGGTAAAACCCCTTGGTACACAATTACGTCATTCACTACAATGAAACAATATCCAAAATAAATTCAAAAATGAAAATAAAGTACTTAGGAATGCAAGCCCGAAACAAAAGTAAATAATTGTATCAATTCAAGCCACAATGCAGTAATACTGTAAGTCTTTAGGAGTCCAATCCAGCTAGATCCTATGCCTGATCAATACCTGAAAGTAAAACTAAAAAGTCAACACAAAGGTTGAGCGAGTTCATCGAGTATGTAATAATAATGGTTTAGTAAACATTTGAAAGTAAAGTTTCTAAATTTAGTAAGTTTCCGAAATTAGAAATGTTTCTAAAAATAGAAAGTTCTATTTTTAGTAAGTTTCCCGAAATAGTAAGTTTCTAAAAATAGTAATTTATAAGCATTTGTATCTCAATTCAGCAATAATTAATATAAGTAAGCATATGCATATATAAGTAAGGAATATAATAGCAAACCCACAAGTATCAGTAGTAGTAGCCACGCTACCGTATGAAGACACCATTAGAACTAATGTGCACGTTTAGAATACTCCGTTAGTAGATCATCTCTACTAACGAGCACGTTTAGAAGACTACACTAGTTGAACCCGTCTACTAGTGAGCACGTTTAGAAGACTCCATTAGTAGAACATATCTACTAATGAGTACGTTTGAAGTAACCGTAATCCCACAATAGAAATCTCGTAGTATTTTGAAAGCATGCATAAGTTTGTAAACATTTTATGAAATCCAGTTCGTAGTAAGTTTCCAAAAATGGAAAGTTTCCGAAAATGGCAAATTTCTAAAAGTGGTAAGTTTCTATAAATAGGAAGTTCTATTTATAGTAAGTTTATCGAAAGTAGAACATTTCCCGAAATAGAAGGTTTCCAAATATAGTAAATTTCCATAAATAGAAATATCTATTTATGGTAAGTTTGAAACTAGTATCCGTTTTCTTAAAATAGTAAGTTGAGTTTTACTTCCCCCCGATTAGTTTAAAACACATAAAGCAGTAAAAATAGGGGCAATGAACTCACCTCGAATAATCAAAGTCACTACTTAAGTAGTGTGTATTTGTGTGTATAAGTAAGTCACAAGCTAAGTCCCGACTAGGTATAGAGCTCCCCAACAAGAAAAACGAAACATCAAGAGTGTGCTAGAGATCAAGATGGAGACCAAGAGAGAAATATGATCGGTTTGCTTCTTCTTGACTCGGCTGTTACTACTACTCACGAACAATGGAGGAAGGAGGGATGTTTGCTTCTGCTTGAGTGAAGTCGAAAAAGAAAGAGAAGGGATGGTAGTGTTGTCGACTTAGGGTTAGGGGTTTTGAGAGTGTCGACTGCAAGAAAAACAAGGGGTTATGGGATTCGGTTTCATGATCTTTTTGGGCTTAAGGTGTGATGTTTAGTTAGATAACGGGCTGGATCATTGTTTTTAAAAAAATGTCTAGTTTCAGTGACTAATATGAGGCCTGAGCTTAGTAGGCTAAATTTAACGAAATTGATGTCCCGTTAACAATTCTAAGTCTCGAGAATTATAAACGAACACAAACAACTTAACTCGAAATTATTAATAATGGATATAATAGAAGGTTTATGGTTTCAGGTTTAATTAATTAGTAACAACTAGTACTAGTCGTTGAGTTTCTCAAAAGCGTAGATCATAAGATGAACGAAATCAGGAATTGTGTTTTAAGTACATCATGTACAAGAGTCACACGGACACTTAATAAATTTAATATTGATCACGTAACAAAGTGAAACGCTAATATATATAGAATGCGGAAATAATCGATAAGTCATCTAGGAGCTCGTCTAGTGGAACTAACTATTGTGAACCTAACTAATACGAAAGCATTACAAAAAAGAAGTAAACACACATAACATAGAAGTCATCATACATTAGAAAGATATTTTAATCCCGTATCAATAGAAATAATCAAGTTTTAAATTTTTAAGTAAAATACGGTAATGATGTACATGCATAATAGACTAACTAAGGAAGGAGAGAGTGACGGTTGTCACATATAGTTACTTCTCTTTCTATAATAGAAGTGCGTACTAATTCATCGAGTATACACAATATAGCAATCTTCCGTTGCACACATTTTATTAATCTTAAATACATGATATGCCCTAGCATAAACATGTATATTTCATACCTTACTTTCATTATTGACATTATTATTATGTGAAATAATGTTCAATAACTGACTGTACTCGATTAAGGAACTAACATTTATGAAATCGCAAGGATATTGCAAACTTATTTTGGAAATCGTTGGTCAGTGAGGATTCTTAGACTTGAATACGAATCTAAGATAACTTCAAAACAAAGTAGGTTTTGAAAGTATATCCTAAAATGAAGGATCATCACGAAGATATGATCACATTCTTATGTTATGGTAAACATGGAATAGTTGTATGTCAAACGTCTTGAAGTTATTTTTCTTCAAGGAAATCATCTAAACTCCCCTACTCTACGATGAGACCTTATTCATACAAAGCGACATGGGTAGGACAAGGCTAAACCTTATATCCGAAAACACTTACGACCGAGGTTATGACTCATTACTTGCTATTTAACCAAGAAAGTGCCTAAAGAAATCGATTAGTAGTAAGGGAGTACCCAGAAGTATTTCCTGGTGACTTGCCCGAACTATTACTAGTCCGTCAAATAAAGACTCAATACTTAGCACAACTCCTGTGACCGAGCACCTTACAAATTAGTGCCTTCGGTATTACTTGAAACTTCTACTCAACTGTGAAAAACTTTGGAGAAAGGATTAACCTGACCAAGTTCCTTGCCCTTGAGAACCCTGATTTTGGAGAGAAGAATGAAATTAAGACCCCCCCCCCCCCCCCCCCAATTGTTGATCACAAGTGTGAGTAGAAGGTGATGTATCTTCCTCTTGAGCCTCGTCAAGTTCTACAACCCTCCCACTGTTTCCTTGAGCGATAAGCCGTGTTTCAAAAAACTCTGCATACCGAGCAATTTTCACAGTATTCTCGGAAGGACTATAGAAGTAGTAAACCATCGTTTCCTTCGGGTATCCTACGAAGATACACTTAACAGATCTTTCTCGAGTTTGTCAAGCGAATCGCTTTTAACGAATGCCTCACATCCCCAGACCTTTAAGTAAGAAAGATTAGGGGCTTGCCCATGCCATATTTCATATGGTGTCTTATCAACCTTCTTGGTTGGAACCATGTTGAGAATGCGTACAACAGACTCTAAGGTGTAATCCCAAAAAGATAATGGTAAAGTTGTAAGGTTCATCATAGATCGTACCATGTCTAGCAAGGTTCGATTTCTCCTCTCCGATACACCATTGTGTTGTGGAGTATACGGAGGAGTAAGTTGTTGGACAATTCCACGTGCTTTGAGATGATCCTTAAACTCTAAGCTTAAGTATTCACCACCACGATCCGATCGGAGGATCTTGATGGTTTTTCCGAGTAGGTTTTCTACTTCGTTTTGAAACACTTTGAATGTTTCAAACACCTCATGTTTATGTTTAAGCAAGTAAACATAACCATAACGGTTGAAATCATCCGTAAATGTTACAAAGTAGTAAGCTCCTTTCCTAGACATATGCCTAAAGGGACCACATACATCACTATGTACAATTCCTAGTAGGTCGGTTGCCATTTGGTTCTCATGCGAGAAGGGTTTCCTTGCCATGTTGCCTGATACACAAGACTCGCACCTATCAAATGATCATCACTTGATTTCAAAAGTCCTTCACGTTGAAGTCTTTCGATTCGGTGTTTGCGAGGTGTGCAAGACGACAATGCCATAGGTAGGATGAGTCTAAGTTAGACTTAGCTCGTTTAGTGCTTACATTAAAAACAGAGTTATTTGTATAAGAAAGACGGTCATGAATATCAATTTCAAATATACCATTAATTTTAATACAATTAAAACAATGCATATTATTCTTGGAAACTGAAATACCAAAATTCGTAAATTTATTATCATAACCACAAGCTTGTAATACATAAACTGAAACAATCCCCTAACTATTGAAGGAACATAATAACAATTGTCTAACACAATAACTATTCCCGAAGGTAATTGTAAGTCAAAACGTCCAATGGCTTCCACTGCTACACGTATACCGTTGCCAACGTACACGTACAAGGATCCATTATTCAATTTATTCTTTACTCTAAACCCCTGTAAGGAGTTACAAATATGAGTTCCACAACCAGTGTCATAAACCCAAGTATTTGTTTTAGAAAAAGAAAATAACTCGATAGTGAAAATACCTGAAGATTCGGCCAAGCCGTTCTTCCTATTTATCGCCTCGGCAAGATACTTAGAACAATTCCTCTTCCAGTGTCCTTTCAAACCACAATGGTGACACCCATCATCTTTAGAGACCCTTTCCTTTTCGGCTGGAGGACGTTGCTTAGGCTTGGAAGAATAAACAACAACTTGTTTATTTTTACCAGCTTTAGCAATTTTTCCTTTAGCACTTAGTGGTTGCTTTTTCCTTTTATGGCCCTGACCACCACCAATCACATGGATTTGGTTGTCATTCACCTTACGCTTGGAGATGCTCTTTTTGAATTCCACCAGCATTGCATGGAGTTCGTTAAGACTCTTTTTCATGCCTTGCATATTGAAGGTGCGAGTAAATTCCTCAAACTCCGTGAAAGAGAATTAAGAATTATACTGATATCGCATATTTATATAGATATTTATATGCGATATTTTGTCACATATCATAGTAAACATGATGGATAGGATAGGTTTTTTACATTTAATTGTGTGGAAAAGTGTTTTTATCTATTTTACAGGTTTACATGATCGGGAAGTGGAAAAAGATGAAAAAATGAGCTTAAAAGACGAAAAATAGTGATTTCTGACGAAGAGAACGTCGCAGTAGCACCTCCACCGTTTTGATCATAACTTCTTCATACGATATCCAATTTAGGTGATTCAAATTGGAGAATGAAGAAGAAAGAGAGAGATACATTTTTCAAAAATTAGAATATGGGGAAAAAATGCACGGTGCTGCGCACCAATGAAGTGGTGCTGCGCACTGGACGGTTTTTCAGCAATTGGAGTTTGAGTCGAATACGTTTTCCGCTTTGATTTTGCCTATAAATACAAGACTAATTCGTCCAGAAAAACACACAATTATCATTCTAAAGTCCTGGAGCTGGTTAAACACGTTTAGAAGCAAGGATTAAAGCTAGGAAGATCTCTTTTCGGCTAACGGTGATTACGACACGTTCGGCAGAATTTCTTCGTTTGTTTCTTTTCGTTTTTAAACTATTTTCCAGTATGATTTTCACAACTTTATTTGCTGTTTCAGACTTGAACATGATTAGCTAATTTTCCGTTATGCTTGTTTGAACCACGGATCCTATTTGAAGTTTATTTATCGTTATCGATTGTTTATGTTTTTGTGTTTAATCGTTGATCCTTAATTGCTTAAATTTTAGTATATTATCAGAGTTTTTTATATATAATTTGTTTAATTAACATTCTAGGTATTCGGGAGGAATCTAGATAGATTAAATAGGTTGTATGAAATAATCGGTCGGTCTATAATCGGTTTAAAATTACTAGGATTCGGGAGGACTTAGTAATCACAACTTAGGTAATTAAATTTAAGTGAGTAAGTCTATTTGTTAAGATTTGGAAGGACTTGATAATTAGAGGAGTTATTCGGGAGGAAACTCTATAAGATTAAATCACTAAAAACGGACTTGTTGCTTATTGCTTGATTATTAATAGTTATAACTGTATTCGGGAGGAACGGTGTAATTAGAGGTAATTAAAGTTGGTAAAAGATTCGGGAGGACTTTTATTATATCTTAGAAGTTTTGAAAACAATCGATTTCGTAAATTTAAACGGAAAATAGGTGAAGTGTCAAACAAGTATATTTTCTCATTATTTGATTACATCAATTATATTTTTCGATAGGTTTTAATTAATTTCTTTTTCTTAATCACTTGCAATCTTTTGTTACGATAAAAACCCCCACAAATACTCAGTATTATTAATTCGAAAACTTAAAACAAATTAGTCCCTGCGAACGAACCTATACTTGCTTTAAACTATATTATATACGGATAGGTCCACTGCCTAGAAGTGTGTAATTACGTGAAATAGTAGGTTTAAAATTAAGACTAGATTTTACACATCAAGTTTTTGGCGCCGCTGCCGGTGACTGATTTTAAGTTTTTGTTTCGAATTTGTGATACGATCCTTTTAGGTATTGATTACTTGAAAGTTACTTTAATTGTTTATAAGGTGCTTTTCACGTTTTGGTTTTTGTTTAGTTGTGATTTACAGGTTGTAGATATTAGACGATGTACAGGAGATATAGCAACTATTATGGATATTCGGATAAGGGGAATTACCAAGACCCAATATGTGATTTTGGATATGGTTATAGATATGATAGAGGACGGGGGAACAATCAATCTTACGAACGGGAATTTTGGTATGAGGAAAATCAACCGAAGGAAGAAGAAGAGCAAGAGTTGAAAGACTTGTTTAAATCCTTTGTTGAAATGACAAAACAGTTAAATGATGGGATTCTTAACCAATTGGAATTGCTAAATCTTCGACTTGAACTTGATCGTCAGGATTTTGATGTCACAAAACAACGGTTAGAATGGCAGTTAGAGGAGTTGGAAGAAAGAGCAAGGGGTCAACAAGAGGAACAAGTAAATGCAATTTCAACACGGTGGGGATATGAGTATTGGGATGAAGAAACTGAAAACAAAGAAGAAGTTGAACCTGAACCCACTGCACCGATGTCACACTCACTGCGACGCAGTGTTATCTCAGAACCCGTTTCTGATTTTGATAGTGATTTTGAGTCGGACGAGGAAGAATGGGAGGACCCGATAGTTCAAATATATATAGCCACATCCGAATCAGCTACTAGTCCACCGGTTCAAGTTCATGACACGGAAATTTTTCAACAATTTAAAGATGAGGAAGCTGAGGAGCTCGAGGATTTTGATCCCATCTTGAAAATGGAGTTGGAGGAATTTGAGAAGAATTCTACGAGCATAACATTTGAAAAATCCGACCCGGATTTAGATTTATTAGAAATTGAATACTTAATGAATAATCTGGGTGCCACGTTTTTGGTTGAAATAATTCCATCTGAGGAAGAGTTCAAAGATTCTAGTGCAATTTCGCCAAAGGAGCTAGAGGGATTTGCCAAGTCGAACCGACACATGAAGCATAAGAAATCTAACTCAAGTTTGGGGGGAAAATGTCACGGTATCTCTCACGACCCTTTTGATTTATTTTCTCTAACTTGTCAGGGAAAGGAAGATATTTTGCAGGAATTTGAGGATATCGGAAATGACACATCGCGGAGCGAGTTTAAGACGAAGGAATTTAATGTGAGCAAATGTGATAACGTGTGCGAGTTCCTAAAACGAAGAGATGACGGGTTACTATTTTCCGAGGCTCGAGAGTGGCATGACGCTTGGGTAAAGCGAAATAAGATGCTTGATGTTGGAAAGGAAGCATTTCTTCTTGGAGATCATTTTGGACATGAGTCGGAGGAAGACTCAGTACTTTTTGGAAAACACGTGAGAAAGAAAGACGAGAAAAATCTCGACCTTTACATTAGTCGTAAGTGGAGGCATATCGAGTCAAGCTAAGGACTCGTTCGAAAAATAAGCGCTTCTCGGGAGGCAACCCGGGTTTTGTTTTTACTTTTTCGTAGTTAACGTTTTTCCATTTTTCCATTTTTTATTTAGAGTTAGGTATTTTTAACAGTCTCTTTTGCAGTTTCAGTTATTTAGGTACGAAGAAAACCAACGAAAAAACCGAAAAAAAAATATAAAAAAACGAAAAAATTAAAAAAGAGAGTCAGATTTTTGTAATTTTTTATAAAGTTATTGTCTACTATTTTTTTTATTCCGTCGTAATTTTTAATTTTTATTTTTATTTTATTTTTCTTTTATGATTTTAATATTTGTGTTTAGTTTTTCTATTTTAGTTTTTATAGATGAGAAGTAAGTTCAGCAATCGGTTTTGGGACTGGCATTCAGTTCAACACAGCTTTTTACCGACGAATTTTCGATATCAACAGCCGGGATCTACTTTCTTCTTTTCTATTTTGTAATTTATTTTTCTTTTTAGATTTTATTTTTGTAATTTCCCTTAGTTTATTTTTCTTTTAGTTAACACATTAGGGACAATGTGTTACTTAAGTTTGGGGGGTCATCGGGAAATTTTACATTTTTTTTCCGACCCTTAGCTTAGTTTCCATCGTGTTAGATTGTGTTATTTTGTACAGTTTTTGAGTCAGAAAAAAAACAGAAAATACAAAAAAAATTGAAAAATTGAAAAACAAAAAAAATATATAATGTGTCTAGTCGGTAAACAGCTTAAACTTTAAGCATGACCAGACGCATTTTAACCCTACTCAGAAAAATAGTGAGAATTTGAGCCTTTGAAAGCATTTATTTTTAATGCTATTTTTTCATTTCTTTGAGTGTGCCGATGGTTGATGACTTTAGAACTTGACATTGTTATACATTTCAAGACCACATATGAGCAATTGAATAATAGAACTTGACACCATTTAACCTATTGACACTCATTTAACCTATTTAGAACTTGACATTGTTATACATTTCAAGGCTATGATAGAATATTCACTATGACTGAGCAATTGAGCGATTCTACAGAGATATTTTACACACCCTTTTAGATTAGTTTGAGAGATTGTGTGATTTTACTTCCCATAAAAATCGTGAGGTGTTTGGTTATGTTATTTTGGCTTTGATAATTACTTTTAAAACAGTTTTTGCTTGAGGGCAAGCAAAAAGGCAAGTTTGGGGGAATTTGATATCGCATATTTATATAGATATTTATATGCGATATTTTGTCACATTTCATAGTAAACATGATGGATAGGATAGGTTTTTTACATTTAATTGTGTGGAAAAGTGTTTTTATCTATTTTACAGGTTTACATGATCGGGAAGTGGAAAAAGATGAAGAAATGAGCTTAAAAGACGAAAATAGTGATTTCTGACGAAGAGAACGTCGCAGTAGCACCTCCACCGTTTTGATCATAACTTCTTCATACGATATCCGATTTAGGTGATTCAAATTGGAGAATGAAGAAGAAAGAGAGAGCTACATTTTGTAAAAATTAGAATATGGGGGGAAAAAATGCACGGTGCTGCGCACCAATGAAGTGGTGCTGCGCACTGGACGGTTTTTCAGCAATTGGAGTTTGAGTCGAATACGTTTTCCGCTTTGATTTTGCCTATAAATACAAGACTAATTCGTCCAGAAAAACACACAATTATCATTCTAAAGTCCTGGAGCTGGTTAAACACGTTTAGAAGCAAGGATTAAAGCTAGGAAGATCTCTTTTCGGCTAACGGTGATTACGACACGTTCGGCAGAATTTCTTCGTTTGTTTCTTTTCGTTTTTAAACTATTTTCCAGTATGATTTTCACAACTTTATTTGCTGTTTCAGACTTGAACATGATTAGCTAATTTTCCGTTATGCTTGTTTGAACCACGGATCCTATTTGAAGTTTATTTATCGTTATCGATTGTTTATGTTTTTGTGTTTAATCGTTGATCCTTAATTGCTTAAATTTTAGTATATTATCAGAGTTTTTTATATATAATTTGTTTAATTAACATTCTAGGTATTCGGGAGGAATCTAGATAGATTAAATAGGTTGTATGAAATAATCGGTCGGTCTATAATCGGTTTAAAATTACTAGGATTCGGGAGGACTTAGTAATCACAACTTAGGTAATTAAATTTAAGTGAGTAAGTCTATTTGTTAAGATTCGGAAGGACTTGATAATTAGAGGAGTTATTCGGGAGGAAACTCTATAAGATTAAATCACTAAAAACGGACTTGTTGCTTATTGCTTGATTATTAATAGTTATAACTGTATTCGGGAGGAACGGTGTAATTAGAGGTAATTAAAGTTGGTAAAAGATTCGGGAGGACTTTTATTATATCTTAGAAGTTTTGAAAACAATCGATTTCGTAAATTTAAACGGAAAATAGGTGAAGTGTCAAACAAGTATATTTTCTCATTATTTGATTACATCAATTATATTTTTCGATAGGTTTTAATTAATTACTTTTTCTTAATCACTTGCAATATTTTGTTACGATAAAACCCCCACAAATACTCAGTATTATTAATTCGAAAACTTAAAACAAATTAGTCCCTGCGAACGAACCTATACTTGCTTTAAACTATATTATATACGGATAGGTCCACTGCCTAGAAGTGTATAATTACGTGAAATAGTAGGTTTAAAATTAAGACTAGATTTTACACATCATATACTCACAGCTACAGGGTCATGATAGGCATATTTCATCATGTCCAAGCGATCAAATTAGCTTTTCATGTGTAGAACATGGGTCCCCATTGGTGTTCCAGACACATGGTGACATGCATGTACATCTCATATCAAGTCATTTAGCTCAAGGCCAACTTGATTCTCATACAATGCACGTAGCTCAGTGATCATCTGGTCCGGACATTTCGCCTCAAATTGCTTAACCAGCTCAGAAGTCATACTGCTGAGCATGAGACAAACAACTTCATTATGCCTCTTATAAGTTTCCTTATAACTATCATGTTCAGATTGAGGAGCATTTTCGGCTGCCTTATGGATCATAGGTGTTTAAACGACTTCAAGCCTTTCCATCACTCTTAGGACAATCCTCAGTGATCGAAACCAGTCATTAAAGTTTGGTCCAGAAAGTAAGTTTCTTCTTAATGTTGTTTTGGTTTCATCTAAAATCTCTTTAGAAGCGGATTTTTGTGCCATTTCTACAAAAGAAAAGAAAGTTCTCATTAGTACTTTTGACATAATGATTTCTTAACAAAAATGTAAAACCCGTGGTTTACTTTTCGTTAAGACTAGGACCCAAATGACATATCACCGTTCCATCAGTTGATCTGCTAGGAACTAAATGATACTCAAAAGGTAAGTGGCGTTCAATAATTGCATTTACCGATGCAATTCCTAGATTATGGGACTATATGTCATGACTTGATCAAGCATCAATATGGTGATCGTGACATCATCATGTTTCGTCGCATCTTATTGCTATCGGCGTTTACAGTCTCACTGCATAACCCGATTTAAGTCATCCGATTGAAGACTGCAGATAGTCCACCACAGTCTCACTATGAGTGGTAATCCACCTTGGATACCGTTCACCTACGTCTCACGTAGAGTGACGAGCAAGTACAAGTTATTTAAGCAATACAGATAGCAATATGACTTAATTCTTGTGGATGACAAAATTTATGTACGAAGAGGCATGCATACGACTTCGTCTCATAATTTGTGTTTTTCAAATAAACATTTTTATAATTTTAAAACGTGTTTCTATGATTGTCTAATTCCTATACACCAAGTGTATATAATAACCAAACGTACCATCATCATCATAAAGACCCTTTCGGTAGCTCTACAACGGGTACGACCAGGAAAGCAGGAAAGGGTAGGGGACGACAAAGCATCACTTAAAACCTGACCTCATTATGGGTATAATACCACCGCAAACTTTCCTAGACATCGTCCTTTATGTAGGTGAGCCTAGTTGGGAATTTATACACTAAGGATGTACATATAATTACGAATTACCAATCACACGCTTTTAAAAGGTTTGTTTTTTAATGTATTTTGCAATTTAATACGTTCCATCGCAGGATAAAATTACGGTATAAACCCAACCTTAATAGAACGTATAAAAGTGCCAAAATGAATTAAAAATTCGTTTCATAATTCTTTAGTCATATTAACTTATTACTTTCAAAACAATTGACATTGATATTAATATGAATAAATTAAACAACGCAACAAAATTGGGAGAGCCCTAAAGCATATAGTCTCTATGGTCATTGTCCACATATTAAATAACTCCCGTTTCAAAAGGAAACGGACCACATGCATCCGTTCAAATAAGGCAAATATGAATTGCGTAGGTTATTAATATTTGGACAATACAATTTATCAAATAAACCACAAATAACAATTTTATATCAAATATCATTACTGTCGCACATATCAAATAACAATTATTATATGTCAATATATGCAATTTACTTTTTACAAAATCATAATATCTAATTATGTTTATTAAGTTATGCATGTAACTTAATAACCGCAATTTTCATAAAAAAAATGGCACACATTTAATAAAACATCAAAATTTGCGTTTAAGGTTTAAGGTTTAATTAACTTTAAAAAAAAACCCTCTTTTTTTTCGAATATGCTAGCCCGTTGTGCCGCACCATAAGGTGACTGCGACACAGTTAGGTGCAGTTTAAACACTTTTAATCGCAAGTTTTAATCCCAACCTCAATCCCCGGCAATTTTTTATATTTTATCATTATCCAAAATAAAATTACTATGTTATGGCTGATACCACTATAGGTATAGACCTCGAGTCAAATTGCCACACAATTACATGCAGCGGAAATTAGGATCACATAGTAAATAATAAATCGGATATAAATATTGTACCTTATTGAGCAAGCGAATTGATCAAACCTAAAATAAGGTTTTTACTACGGTTGCGTACGCGACACCCTCTTTATCAACAGACCAGTATGCTAGTACTTGTTTAACGTTTTATACAACGATTGTCTTAGCAGCAACTCCTTGATTACAAAACAAAAAACCGAAAACCCTTTTTTCCTTCAATAGCCGATCAGCTGAGGTTTCTTAAAAACCTTTAGTCGATTATTGTTATTTTAGTAATTAGGGTTTAGGGTTTGTGTTCTATTTATAGAGTTGTAAATCCTTAGAGTTCAAGTTTGATTACAATAAGGAAACCTCCTTATTTAGGTAATAAACCCTTTCATTTAATAAACATTATACTTAATCCTTTAAGTAATATTTACTAAATATATCAAACTAGTAGTCGTGTCTAAATGTCGATGTGTGCGTCCTCGTAGTCTCACACAAAATAACAGTCACATATTTATTCGACACTATTCAAATACCTACAAGATATATATACAATAGATACATTTTAATACAAGTACGTAAAATATATTTTGATGTAAAATTTAATATATTATCACACGGTTAATACATAAAAAAATGTTCTACTAATAAAAAAAATTGATCGAAGAAAAAGAACTTTTGTGGTCATGGAGGTTCATCCGCGATAATTCCGAGCTTCTTGCATGGTAGGTGGTCGTTCTGAGATTAGTCGGCTTACATAACGGGTCAGATATCTGGATGAATAAAAAGAAAAGAAAAAAACTATGTATTAACCGTGGTGTGTCTTAGGTAATCTTGTAGAAATTGAATAAAACAGTTATGTATATTAAATAATTTTTCTCCATGTGTCTATTTGATTAGCCAAAAAAGTTAAACATCAATTAGTTGTAACGAGGCGTGCCGACCCGTGCGTTGCACCGGGATTGAGTCATTGGTGAGTCTATGGGCAAAATTGGATTGTTAAGCTACTCCATTCCATTTGAGCATTGTATCAAACAACCGATGCACATAATATTTATAAAACGCTTAAATTTTAAACAAACTTATTTGTTGAGTGCATTATTTGTTTTGGTTGTTTCAACATCTTACCACACCACATAAACAATTTGCTTATTAATCGAACAAACTGGTCCTCATGTCTAAGCTAAGTTTATTTAGTTTGCGTTAGATGCACGGGTTATAACTTTAACCTTTTTATTTTATATATGTTTATAAAATGTTGATTTTAGTTTGATACTACATTTTTTTTTATCATTAAGACATGTTTTCGTATTGTTTTTATTATATATTTTAAATTTCATACAGATAATTAAATATATGATTTATCAAAATTAATTAAAGTTTGTTAATATATGTGAGAATTGTAACTCCATGTTATTTCTTTTAAGATTGTATACAAATCTTTGTATGATTACATAGTAACTCTAAATTTAAGGAATACTTTTGAACAACATTCATAACCACTTTCTTTTCTTACATTCTTTACTATACAAATTGATATGAGATTAAAGATAAATTATAATTAAACTATTATTTGATAAATAAAATAATGATATCATTCAACTAAATACACTAAAAATAATAATCCAACAAAAGACCATGGTAAATGTATACAAAATGCACAAAAGCTTGTGACAATTTTCCCAATAATTGAAAACAAATAGAAACTACGTCTTGAAGTGCATTTTTGACACGACTTTCTCCGCCCTTCATTAGCTTTTTTTGGTTCATAATGTTTTTCTATGGATCATCAAGAAAAACATGATATCCTTGTTTGGTTGTTTTGGTTTATATCTATTTGAGGATTTGTATTGTAATATAATTTTGTCTATTTATAGTGTTTAGTTTATAAATTTTAAATAAATCAAAAGACTCATTATAAATATTGTTTTACTATAATTTAAGGCAAAACTTTTCATCTTACATTCACTTTAAAAATAAATTAATTTGTTTTAATTATTGATTAAACTCAAACTATAATTTATGACAAACTATTGGTTTTTCATTTTTAGTTTTTATGATTAAACTTAAATATGATTTATGACAAAACTTTTAATCTTTCTTTTGATTAATAATTTATTACTTATCATTTATTATATTATGGAGTAATTAATACTCAAATTCAAAAATGGACTCAATCTTTATATAGATAAAGATTACTTTTCTAATAAATTGGTATATCGTATTTATTCTCCATTTGTGTGCTCACAATACTTCAAATTCAAACGAAGTGGCTAGCATAATAATATAAACATATTAAATTAGGATCGTGATTATATATTTGATATAATAGGGTTTATTTTTAAAAAGAAAAACAATTATTAAAAATTAACTAAAATCTCATCTTGTGGGCGGAGGAATTAATATAAGAAATACTAAGTGTTATTATTTATCAAAAAGAATACTATGGTTATAAAGGTATAAAGATTTAAAACAAAAAAGTTTGGGTATTCAAATCCATATTTGATATTATAATACGTAGGATATAACTTTACGATCCTAAATATTTGTCCAAAAGTGAAAGAAAAAAAAATTACTTTTTAATTTTTTTTTCTTCTAAGTCTAGATAATTTATACATAATATAACATTTTTTACTTTTAAAATTTACTAATTAATGCATAAATCACATGTGATTTTAACTTTACGATTTCAATACCTATCTGAAAATTCTTAAAATAAAATTTGTCGAAAGTATATAATATAATTGTTGTAATTAAGAAATATATACCGTTAATTTAGGGTTTGATTATCACCTTTTAAGTTTGTACGAGTCAAATCTTAGTTGTCATATTGAAAGCGGAGAGTTTGTTAAATAGGTAGATTTTATGTACATATATATAAACCCTTAGTTTAGGGTTTGATTATCACCTTTTAAGTTTGTACCAGTCAAACTTATATTCATTTTGATCTTCTCTAATCATAGGGTTTGTGTTATTATTTCATCTTTTGTAAACTAGTTGCAATTTTCGTGATTCCACATTATGTCTAGAATATTTGGTACCTCACATATAGGGGTGTTCAAAAGACACGGACCGGACCGAACCGATAAAAATCGGACCGGACCGAGACAAAAAAAAATCAAGAAACGGTGGACCGAGAATCGGACCGCTTTTTTCGTGTCATTTCCGGTTCGGTTCCTAGTCGGTTCTTCGTTTTTTCGGTTCATTTCGGTTTTAATACCTCACACAATAGACAACATAGTAATAAAAAAGGTTATTCAATTTAAAAGTTCAATATTCGGAACTCATAGTATAAGTCTTTTCTTTTTTTGGTATTTTGTATGGTATCATACGCTTACATATCTTTAACCGCAAAAGTGAGTTGACTCAAGGGAAGTTGTGCGGGATATAAGGTTGATGACGCTGAGAGGATGAATTTGTCCATATAAACTCCAAAATCCAAGTTCCCTGCCATTGTCATATCTCATATATTGTGAATTAAAATTTCTATTAAGAAGAAAGAATAAAAATAGGCCCGAAACTGGTGTGTGGACAACTTTTTAATTTAGAAGAAAATTGTGAGACTATATTGTACGCTTGTGTCATTATCAGTTTGTGGGTATTTAAGCTTTTTATATGATTAAATTAATTAAGATATTATCTTAGTTATATGTATCTCATCTAATTCAAATTCATACACGGACCAAATTAAAAAACATAATTGAACAATTTTAAATCAAATCTGGAACATAAATTCGCCCACGCAAAAAATAAATCCGGTCCGAACCGGTGAACCGCCGGTTTAACCATGGACCGAACCGGATTTATTTTTTGAGTATTTTTGAGAACCGAGAACCGGACCATCATAGCCGGTCAAGTTCGGTTCCGGTCCAAATGCGGGCCGTTTTTTCGGTTCTAACCGGTTCTCGATTTTTTTGGTCACCCCTACTCACATATTTTAAATGTACTTACGGGTATTACAACTTAAGTGAACAAAATGGATACGAAAGAGGAACGAGTAGGAGCTGGAAATGCAATAAACTGCAAGCCAAAAACAAGACCCAAAAGAGTCCCGCACGGGTCGGGTTTGGCTTTGAAGCTGACCCGCCCGGGCCGTTGTATTTGATGGATCAGATAGATCCCGCCCGGGCCTCTGGGTAGTTCAAACTGACATGTCCGGGTTGTGGCTGGAAGTGTGCGTTGAAGGTTCTGATCAAATTCGCAAGAAACCCGACGAGCCAATTAGTGAAGGTTCAAGACCCGCCCGGGCATTTCATGACCCAACCGGGTCCATACCAAGCTAAAACCCCCCCGCCCGGGTGCTTTAGCTACATTTGGATTTTCGGTTTAAGGCGGTTACACACGATTTAGACATGAATTTATCAGTATTTTTCATCATCTTTTTACATAGAACATTATTAGGAAGCAAGGGAACAATTGCTAAGTGTTAAATTCATCATTTTGGCACCAAATTCAGCGTTTGTAAGCATTTGAAACCCAATTGTTAATGTTTATTGTATGTTTATTATCATTATGTTTGGCTAAATTCCTTGTAATCCGGTTCCAAACTAGACTTGATTATGTCGTTTAATTAACGAAATTGATGTTTCTTTAGTGATTGTGGTTTGTTTTATGGTTATTGTTATTCATTTCTCGGCTTTGATTGATCACCTAGGTTGAGATATTGATTAATTATTGTTATAATTAGGTTGTAAAATCTGTAATTATTTTATAATCTAATATCAAGTAACAAAACGTTGTTTGCTCAATGTTAACCACAATCACACGATTATTACATTTCCTAGCTTTAGTGAAACGTTAATTGTTGTTTGGAATGTTTATACAAAACGTTAATACTATTTTCGATTCATTTTTAAGAGTTTGTTTAGACTTGAATTAGGAAATAAGTTTATATTGAAGAGCTTGTTTTGGTATAAACAAATTGGTAAACAAAAGGTGTTTAAACTTGTTAACTTCTTTCGATCTAAACTTGAATAAATATAAACTAAACACCTTGTTTAAGACATTATTTCATGATTAAATGACATAGTTGTAAAAATCAAAAGTGGAACCGAATCATTTTCCTATTAGAGCACCCGGAGTGGGGGGGTTGTGGGGCTCGTTGTCGCCTCACAACGACCGTTGTGGTCGTTCTCCACTCCGGGTGGCTTCGTTCTGGATCTTCGTTCTCGGATTCGTTACCACCACAACGATCCGTTATGGTTTTTCTTTTTTTCTTCTTTTTGTCTTTTCTTCTTTCTCTTCTTTTTCTTTTCTTTTTTCTCTTCCGTTCTTCTTTCTACCTTCTCTTCTTTTTTCTTGTTTTCAAATAGATCGTTTTTTTTTTTTTCTTTGTTTGCAGCTATGGAGGCTGAGGGAAGGGAAGGGAAGGGAGGGAGGTGAAGTTATTTTTAGGGTTTGTTGGGTTTTTATATATGTTTTAAAAATTTTAATATATGTTTTAAAATTTTGTCCTAATGTTTTTTTTAATATATGTTTTAAAATTTTTAATATATTAAAATTTTTAATATATGTTTTAAAATTTTTAATATATGTTTTTTTTTTATATATGTTTTAAAAATTTTAATATTTTTAGAGTTTTTTTTTTTAAATATTTTTAGAGTTTTTAATTATTGTATTGTGTTTTTTTTTTTAATTATTGTATTCTAATTTTTTTAATTGTTGTATTGTATTTTTATTTTAATAAATGTATTATTTATTTTATTTAAATCTTTTAAGAAAAAAGAAAAAAAAAATTAAACTCCCACAACCTCCACAACCCTCGCTATCATAACAACCCCACAATTTCACAACCCTCATTCTCACTGCCACGTTATCACATTTTTCCCCACAACCCTCATTGTCACTCATTATCACTCCGGGTCCTCTTATTGTTTACTTTAGATTATTAATATTCTTGTAATTAGTTTAATTAACAATCAAATCAAGACCCCCATTTGTTACTACTTGATTACTTGTTTTCAAAATACCAAAAACATAAGCTTTTACCACGTGTCTCTAATGTTCGACCCTTTATTTGTCACTTATTACGTTGTAGTATAGTGTCGTAGGTAGAAATCATATTTTATCATTTGTAACCAGTATAACAAACCGTGTTAACATTTAAGCATCAGTTCTCCATGTCTTGTCTTTCGATGAAGTCGAAGAATCAAACTTTCCATTGGTCAAAGTCGCATTGGAATAATACTGGTGGACTCTAATACGACCGCAAACGTTCCCGAAACATTCTTTCAGTGGTTTGATTTGCATTTGACAACTTTTGTGATGCAGATTTGAAGATTATTTTTCCCATAATATTCGAACATTGTATTTTAATGATTTATCTTAATACTTAATAATTAGTATTCAAACACAGAATGTGAAATTATCCGAACACACTCCACTATTTATCCGAAGATGTTCTTCAAAACTTTATCTGAGAAAGAAAAATCTCAAACAAAAATCCCTTCGAGCACTATTTATTCAAACAAACTTAATGTTAAATAATTCAAAACTTGTTTAATTCATAAAACAAAAACTATTTTTTTCCTTAAAAATCTTTTTTGCTAATAAAGTTTGGTCACCCGTGTTCATAAAAATTGTTTAATTCATGACTTGTTTAATTCATAAAATTTCCTTTATAGTTAAACATAATAAACGAACGTGAATGGACAAACTTAAACGGACGTAAATAAACGAAGGATATGCCTTTGTTCACGTTCATTTATTTTGTTAAACAAAAAAAAAAAATTGTGTTCATGTTCGTTCGTTTAATAAATAAACGAAAATAAACAAACTTCCAGCCGAATGATTCATAAATCATAATTGTTCGTTGAACGTTCAATTCATTTGCAATTATAAACCCTCTTCTCCCACCTACACCTACCACTACTCAAACTTTATTTGTCAAATAAGACGATTTTTTAAACAATAAATCTCTTTAATGTTAATTGCTACAAAACCTTATCTTGCTAAAAATCAAAAACCTATTTATCAGTAAACAAACATAAATACTTTGAACAAATACTTAAATGAAATTAAAACTGAGCCACAATTTAGTATTTACATCTTTAAAAGATACATAACTAACATATAAATTCATGCATATTAAGATTCGTGTATGACGAAGAAATACTACATTTAATCATTTTTTCTTTTACTTCCATCCATATAGGAAAAAAAAATTAATAACTTTTCAATTTAATATTTCCAATGAAATTTTCATATAATTTGTAGTAATTCGAGCCTTACATGCTAAAAATCTCACGTTTACTTCAAATTGTTTGAAATTTTACATATTGTTATTGTAGCTTGTTAAGTTTTTATCCTATACTTTAACATGTTTGTTAAGTTTAATTTTATCAAAATATTTATAGTAAAATTAACTACTATATAAAGGTAATTTGTGTTAATGATAAAAAATCACCACTAAAATCACATTAGTCACTATTTGGAAAGGAATATAATGAGCTAAATATAGTCTTTTTAGTTTAAATTTATATTTATTAAATAAAAGGGTATGTTAATTATATTTTACTTAATTTTTTAATTAAATAAAAAATAAATATGCTTCATATATTAGTAAAGATAAGAAGGCTAAGTAGGATTGTATATAGTAAAACCTATTAATGTGTTAGATTTTTCTTTCTTGTACTTTGATATACACATATATTTATTATTTTATATAAATGACAGACGACAGTAAAAAATCGTCAGATTAAACTCGACTTGTTTATATAGTATCTAATATAAGTTATTATATATATGATATAACCTAAGTTTGATAAAGCTTGTGAGCCAAATATTTTGAAGCTCGAACTCGACTCGAAAATATACACTGAATAGCTCGAGCTTGAGCTCGACTCGTTGAAGTCAAGTCAATTTCGAATACTTTTACAAGCTGATCTTGAATAATTTGTAAATTATTTCGTCTTCTTTACACTCCTAATTACAAAAGATGTCCCGATCTTTGAGACTTTGAGTAAAAAACTTTACAAAACAATCAAATTTCTGTTACTAAATTTACACTTACACCCCTTTCTTTCTCATCAAGCTTTTCTCACCCCCAAATAAACCCTGAGAGACCAATTTCAACAAAAATGGAGAATCCAGAAACTGTACAAATCAAAGAAAACGATCTCTTCAAAGCTGCCGATTCCGGCGACGTTTCCGTTTTCACCTCCCTATCTCCGACGGAGCTCCTCCGTTATCTCTCTCTTCGTAACGAAGACGGCCGATCTCTACTCCACGTCGCCGTTTCTTCACGGCGTACTGAGGTTATTTATTCTAATTTTTTTTTGGACTAAATTTGTTATTAAGTTTAGTTTTGGGGTAGGAAGTGTAATAATTGTGAAATGGTGATTTTTTGTGGAATTAGGTAGTGAAGATACTTGCGGAGTTTGATGAATCGGTTAGTGGTGTTAATAGTGCTGATGAAGAAGGTTGGGCACCGTTGCATAGTGCGGCGAGTAGTGGCGATGTCGATATCGTTAAGATTTTGCTAGAAAAAGGTTGGATAACTGTTTTAACGTGTTTGTTATGAATGTTTTTAGTTCATTTCTAACTTAGGGACAGATGATTGGTTTTTTAGGGTGTGCTTGGGATTGCGGATTTTTAAAGTGCGTAAAGTTGCTTAGAATAAGTCGTTTTTTTGCTAAGCTAAAACGACGAAACTATCCTTAGTGGTTATTGCGTGTAAAAAACTCAATAAACCATATGCACTTGATATGCAATCCTAAACAGCAAAAGATCTTAGGTGTGTGGTTGGCTCGGTATTGCACAATACGTTTAGTTTAGTTTAGTTGCAAATGCATCTGCAGAGTGTTCTTTTCATTTCAACAGTAAATTGCCGTTTGCTTATATAAGCCTTATATAGAGGGCAAATATTTCCTGTGGACGCAATTTTGACTTGGTTTTGTAAATTGTAATTATGATTCGACTTCTACTAGGCTTCAGAATTATTTAGGAAGATAAGTAAAGGGTTCCTTTAAGTTGCAAATGTGTTTGAAGTGAAAGCTAAATATAGCATACCATATATTACCATGTGTGTTGATATCGCTGCAGTTTTTGAAGAATTTGAATATTTGTATTTTATGCTCTGGTGTTTGTTAAAATAAGTTTAATTCGTCATAGTATTTAGCTTTTGACACAGTTTTTACTACTTTTCAATCTTTATTTCCTAGTAAAGTTTATCATTTCTGACGTTTTTCTTTTTGAATTGCTTACGTGTGGCCAATTTATTATCTGCTTAATTGTTAACATTATGATATACAGGAGCTGATGTGAATTTGAAGAATAATGGTGGTCGTACTGCTCTTCACTATGCTGCCAGCAAAGGTTGGGTGAAAGTAGCTGAAATCTTGATTGCAAATGGTGCAAAGATCAATTCCAAGGACAAGGTTTGTAACTTAATAACTGTTATAAGAGTTTACATTTCATCTTTTAATACGATTTCGCTTTGGACTTCAGAGAAAACCATCTTTTAGTAACTCTTTGGTTGCTAATAGTTTGATGTTTAACTTATCTAGGTTGGCTGCACCCCCTTACACCGTGCAGCGAGTACAGGGAAGTCAGAGGTATGTGAACTTTTAATCGAGGAAGGTGCAGACATTGATGCTGTTGATCGAGCGGGACAAACTCCTATCATGTGTGCAGTGATATGTGATAACAAAGACGTAGGCACACAACTCCTTCACTTTCAAAAGAAACTACAAATATTCTTTTCAAAACCGTTAGTATTTTCAACTCTCTGATATTTTGTTTTTGTTTGGTGAACAGGTCGCGCTTTTACTGATCAGACACGGTGCAGATGTTGATGTTGAAGACAAGGAAGAATACACAGCGCTTGGTAGGGCATCGGCTGAATTTAGACCAATACTAATCGACGCTGCCAAAGCGATGCATGAAGGATGATTTTTCTATGTGGTATGTGTTTAGTGTCTTGTTATAATCTGGAATCGTGTTTAGAGCAAAAAATTTCAATTTATTTTGGTGTTTACTTTTAATTTCTTGTTTTTCAAGAACGATGTCAAAGTCTTTTGTGGAAATTTTAGATTCTTGAGATGAATAGAGAGATTTAGTCGTGAATGAGGCAATGAGCAGATTGAAGTGTTTGGGACCATTGAATTATTTTCGGTTGATAAAAATAAATGTACCTAAATTTAATTATTTCGGTTAAAACAAAAGTTCAAACATGACAAAAGAAGTATTAACTTGCTTACATAGTAATTGCACCCAAAGTGGCTAAAAGCGAACCAACAGTTGCGTCTACTGTATAGAGTAAAAAGAATGGATACTGACTAACAACGTGACTCGGGCATAATTCTTTTCAAAATGCCATCCTTTGCTTTCGAGAGTTGAGACCGCTTTTGCTTTATATCGGTTTTTGAATTAGCTAATTTACTCTTCAATTCGATATTCTCAGCAACAAGATTACTAAGTTGAGCACGCAAATCTTTAATGGTTTCTCTCTTCTCATCGTTCCTCTTTACTAGCTCCGCCTGATGCTCTAAATTATCTTGAACAAGTTTCATCATACTTACCTTCGACTTGTTCCAACCCTTCCCGATATCATTATCAAATGGAACAACCTTTGACTTTTCAGTTTGTCTTTCAAGATACAACCAGTCCTCCAACTCCAAGTCAGATTTCTGATCATGATCATCGGAACCCTCGAGCTTAGTCTGAAACCGCTTAGGGTTTTCAGAGATAGGCGAATCCGACTTGGGAAAGGCTCTAATCATTAACCGGTTGTACTTTTTAGCCAAACATATGTAGGAGCCACGAAGATCTTCCACGGATTCAATAAGTAAAGGCCTCCTTTTGTAGAACATCTCAGCCCTCTTCGCAAATGTATCTCCGTCTTCTTGAATCAAACTTAACATCTTCTTTACCTTCGTATCCAATTCTACATTCATCAAAACAACACTAATATATATCAGGGTTTCATACCCTTTGACTTTTACAGTCAAACCCCAGACTTTCGACATCAAAATTCTCACTAAATTTATCATAACTTTCATAAATATCTTAACAAATACATTGTAACACAATAATATAAAAAAAATTATTATCTTTAGTTAAAGATTTATCATTAATTTTTGAGAAAAAGATAAAAGTCAAACCTGATAAAGTTGACTGAAGCCATTGAGATTTATGAAGCAGCCACCATGAATGAGGAGAACCATCTTCTGTAGTATTGTTCTCCATGTGTTCTTCAAACCTATAGATACAGAGTATATGTATATATATAAATCACAAGAGTTACGCCTAATTATGGATTCTAATTAAACAAAGTTTCCTAATTTTACTCATAAAAAGATTGGTCTTAAAATCTAGACAAACAATTTTTTAAAATGCATTAAATTGGTGACACTTACAAATTATATTGATTGATTCGTTCATTCAAATCCTTGATTTTGTGGTTAATAATTATTGTATGCATCAAAGCATAATATAAAACATGTATTAACCTCTTAATCACAACTCGCGCATGTAATTATTAAATTTACGTATAGAATTTGAAGTCTTGATAACTATAATCATAAGACTTTATGGCTAAAACAAGACAATACATTGAATCTTGTACTCCGTAACAATTCTAACTTTACAAGAAAAACTAGTTGCATTTTTCACGAAAGTAAACCCTAGCACTAGTTTTGACACACCACCCACTGGTCGAGTCTCAACCAAGCAACCACCTTGTCTTAGCAATTGTATAACAACCGTAGTAATATATATTAATAAAGAAGATAAGGAATGCCATGATACAAACATAAACACGAGTCTAGATAATACAAATGCCTAAATCTAAAGCAAAAAATAGTAAAGGTTGTTACAGCTTACGAACTTGCTTCATTATACATCGTTGATAGCATATGGTATATCTTCCGTGGATGAAAAAGTTGTTTTAGTTTTGTTGTGGAGACGAGGATGAACTCAACACTTGAACACCCGTCACCATAGATGAATCTGATTAGGCATTATACATAATAAATTAATAATAATATAACTTTATATCTATATATCAAGTAAGGTATCAACTTTATATTTATATATCAAGATGAACACAGCCTTGTTCGTTATTCTTTTTATAATAAGTTCAGAATAGACACGATGTCCGTACAAATATATGTCAATCGGTTATTCATAAACATCACTATGCCATAACAATTTATTCACGAGCGAAAGCATTAGTATAAACGTCTAAAGGTATTTGTCAATGCTTGGTAACTTGATACTATTCTGGACACTAGTTCTGCTTCAAATATGTTCAGTGTTTCATAAACTTTTATTTGACTCGCCAAATCTATCTTCTAGATAATCTGTATGACTGCAAAAAACGGAAAATCACATAGATAACTCCCGTATAACGCCTGCGTAACCTCAAACTATGGTAAGAAACTATATTAACCGAAATACAATCCCAAAAGTAACAAAATCCAAAAGCATCAACTAACTTCCCAAAACCAATTAAAATACAAAAGGTTAACTTAACATACTTAAGTAGACAATGAAAACGACAATATTAAGTAAAAATAACATAATTAACCTTTAGTTACCAAGATTTTGCTTATACTGAAGCCAAGCCAACCTACCACCGTCATCTGGCAAACTCAGAAACAGTTCCCTTTTCACGGCATCTTCAAATAAACTTATCGCAAAACACCACAATTCGCTACCTTTTGTCATTAATCTTTCATCTACCATGCGGTTAATCACACTTACAGCCGCATTAATACTATAATTCCCAACTTGATTAATTGTAGAAGAGTCTGACTCTGTTATTCCCACCGCACGTTGTTGAGTAGTAGCATTTTGTTCAGTCGTAAATTCCGTACACAATGCAGCTATCGCCAATTCCCTTCTTTTACTCTTGATCTTAACAGATTTAGTTTTAGAACTCGTCCTGGCAGTCTTTTTAGATTGTTTAGAACCCCCACTTTGGATTGGTAGTAGGACATCATCATCTTGTCTCAACTCGTTTAAGGAAGTTGAAAGTTGATCTTCAGTTTCCAAACGAGGTGTATATTGATTGTATTGTGAATAACGATCTACATTATCATGATTCCCGATATCACCATCCTCAAGATTCACATGATTCACCTCATTCAAAGTAATTAGATCTGTGACATTAGCAACTACGTCCTCAAATAATTGATTCCATGCCTCTTGCAATTCTATACACGGTTGTTTCTTCCGAATTCTTTTAACATTGGGGTTTTCCTATTTAAAAAACTAAGAGTCAATAATAGCTTTACATTAGCAAAAAAAAAAAAGAGCAAGTTACCTCAATAAGTTTTTCCCACAAATCATCTGAACAATCCAATGCTCGCGTAGTCGGATTCCAATTTTCTCCATTCCTCAACGACTTCCAAAGATTGTAATCTTTTCTCATAGCATCATACTTGTTCTTTAACACGTTTTCACTACTCAATTTATGGTGAACAATATTTTCAAACTCTAGATGAAGATCAGTCCATTTAAATGGCAAATTTCTTCCATTTCTCGAAATGTATTTGTTTAAAATATCACAAAAACCCAAAAGAGATTCATCCGTCCATTTGAAAGTCTTTTTCTCAACAATCTAGCAAACACATAATTCAACTATTTGTTAGCAAAGTAGTGAAGTGATTAACTAATATTTTTGAGTTAACCCCTAAAACCATTAATATGGTCTAGCCAAATTACACGCGTAATCCCTATAACTTTTAAGTGCATGTGCATTACTAAAATACCCTTGTGTTATAAGGGCGTGTTTATTTCAGCTTATTAACACGCTTATGAACTTACGTAGATTTTGAAAAGCTCATTAGCTCACTTTTTGGGGCTTATAATCTTATCAAGTTGAGTAACTTTTGGCTTATTAAAAGTCATAATTTCAACTTATGGCTTATAAAATATAAGCTTTTAAATTTTTATGAAGTGTTTGGAGTAGCTTATGAGCTTATTAGCTTATAACAAGACAAAAATGTTTGATAAGCCCATAAGCCACACAAAATGAGCTTATGAAAACCCCTTTACATAAGCTCATAAGCCTAAGCTATAAGCTCAAACAAACACCTAAAATGGGCTTATTTCTCTTACATAAGCTAATAAGCTCATAAGCCCCCTAAATAAGCTAAAACAAACACCCCTTTGATTAGCTCATAAGACAAAAAAAGATGGGATTACGAGCTTTTCAAAATTTACATAAAGTCATAAATCCGTTACATAAGCCGAAACAAACACCACGAGCAAAAAAAGTTTCTCACATAAACTGCGCATGCATATTCAAAAAATGCCACCTGCAATCTAGTCAAACCACATGCACAGTTTTCACAATAAATTCTTTTAAAAACATTTATTATTAGATAATAAGTCTGAACTCGATATGAGAGTTTGGGTCTGTTATATTTAGGGTTTAACAGCCCTATAAATAACGATAAATAATATGGAATAAGAAAAGGGGTTTATCATTCTAATATGGTATCAGAGCGGGTCTGATCCTCAGACCTAGCTTCTATGCCACCCTTCAAAACTTAATCGGCGTAGCGATGAGCTGCCTAGTTTGACTAGGTTCCAAACCCTAAAAGAAAAGAAGAAAAAAAACCTATTTTGTTTAACTTTCTATAGCCGCCTAAAGCCGGCTAAACTCACATTTTCCTTTCTTTTACAGCCGGCAAATTCACCGACAAGTCAAAGATGGAAGTTGCCAAGATCAAGATCAAGACAAAAAAAAATAAAAAATTGAGCGTTTTACGAAGACAGATCTGCCAAATCCGGATCTCAAATGTGCGACAGATCTGCCAAAGCCGTATCTCAAGCTCAACGTCTTTATGTTTATTTTATTTTTATTTTTATTTTTATTTATTTATCTTTAAGTTTATTCTCATAGTTGGGGTATTGTTATCCAGTTCGAGCTTTCGCGATTTCATCGCAAAGCCCGAACTCAATATGTGAGTTTTGGTATGTTATGTTTAGGGTTTAACAACCCTATAAATAACGATCAATAATATGAAATATGAAAAGGGGTTTATCATTCTAATATTTATTACACGCATTATTTACATTTTACATTTGTTTCCAACAAAACTCGAACAAAGACTTACCAAAGGTGAAACATGAGGATCAAATTCTCTCATTCGTTTGCGAAAAACGGTCGGAATTTCCGTTACGGATTCCACTCCTCCTCCTCCTCCACCACGTCCAACTGGCCCAACTCCAACTACTCCAATTTCCATTGGAAAGTTAAGACTAGCTTTACGGCCACGTATTTGAAAGGCAGCAGTATCATAAGCTTTAGCAGCTTCAATGGCGGAATCAAAAGTACCTAACCAAACCCTGGCACCAATTTTGGGATCCCGGATTTCTGCTGCGTATTTTCCCCATGGTCTTCTTCGTACTCCTCTGTATTGCACTTTCGTTTTCATCTCGTCTGATTTGTTGTTCAAATCCAGATTCGAAATGGGTTTTTCTTCCATGATTCCGACACCCAGAAATGAAACTCAGGACTTGATCAAAACATAGATTAATGTAGGAAAAAAGAGGGGAAAAAAAGTCACGAAAATGGGGCTTTGGTTTTTATGAGAAATCATTTATTTATTTGTGTAAGTGGGTAACCGGTGTATATGTTTGACCCATTACATGACACTTTACCTTACTTCGTTCCATCTATTCATTTTCGGATGGTGATATGATTGTCTATGTCTCGTAGGGATGGCAATGGGATGGATTTGGTACGAGTTTAGGTAATCTGGCCCCGACTCTCTTTACAAAACGATTTTCATATTCGATCCCAAACCCGTCGGGTCTTCATTCACAAAAGCCCGTCAGGTTTGCGGACTTCTCTGCCGAAATCGGAATCCCTTTTATTTTTAGAAGAAGAAACAAATCTATATAAAATCTTAAAAGTTGTTTATGTTTGTAAATAAAAGCTTATTGTGCGTACTAAATAAAACGTAATAAAATTTGAGTTCAAAAATGAAATTCTCATACGTTCGTTAAAAAAAGTATAGATGATAGTTTGCTAGGCGTAGACGCGTAGTAATAACAAAATGATATACAATTGTTTAATTTTCCGAATATATGTATTAAAATTAATAAAAAAAAATATAATATTATACATTATTTTGATATTAATAGAAATATAAAGAAGTAAATATGTATATAATAATATTACATTACAGGTTTGGTACGGGTAATCAGTTTTGGTGTCGGGACGGGAAATATACAATAACGTCCCCGGACCCGGGCCGGTAAAAAAAGAAGTTTTAATACCATATCCGCTCCGTCCCCACGGACCCACCCCTGAATCCGCTACTTCGGTTTTCGGGTTTTCCCGTCAATTTTGGGATCTTTTTCCATCCCTAAAGTCTCGTCTTCGTAATACTTAGTTTTTTATGGAATTGAATGTTGTTGTTGTTGTATTTCATTTAATAATAATCTTTCTTCATATGAACGAGTGATGTAAAATTTCAAATTTAGAGATGAAATCCATCATTTTTGAGAACTTTGATTTATGTAATTAACTCTTTTGGTAATTATAATTATTTTTTGGTTCCAAATTGGTAATTTAATTTATTAGATGTTCTACTTTGAAACTGGGTCGACTAAACGGTTAAATTTTTTACAAACATTAGTAGTTAATAACAATGTAATTAAGTGTTTGCTCATTTTACTTTGTTTTTAATTAAATTTGGTAATTGATATATTTTTAACGGATTTTAGTTCATGGTTTTAAATAAGATAAAAAAAATGTGTTATATTAGACTATGGGGTGTGGTGGATGATTGGGAGTGATGATGTGGAGTGATAGAGGTGATTTGTAGGAAAGAGAGTGTGATTTGTAGGAAAGAGAGTGTGATGATGTGGAGTGATAAAAATGGGTGGTGTGGTTGTGTGTAAGTGATGATGATGTGGAGTGATAGAGGAAAGAGAGTGTAATTTTAAAAAGTTGTATATTTATAATTTTTTTTATATAAATAAAATTTAAAAACTTGTATTTTTATTAAAAAAAAAACAAACACACACTACAATTTATTAAAAAACATATTACGATTAAACTAAAATACGTTAAAAAAATACAATTTAAAAAAAAAAAAACACTTCAATCTTCAGCGTTGTTTCCTCGGGGGCGGTAATACCAGACATGTTCGATCAAATCGCCTAACAGACTGTGATGGGTACCTTCGTCACGCATGTCACGTATGTTCTGTTGTTTCTCTTCAAAGCTAATCTGGACTTCTGGTTCGGTGGCATTCTCATCATAAGCTTGACAATACGCGAGACTTTTGTCTTCCAAAATCATGTTATGAAGAATTATAGCGGCGTACATCGCGTTTCTAATTTTTTCTAAACTCCAAGCTCTTGCGGGGTTTTTAATTATATGCCACCTTTTTTTCAACACTCCAAATGCCCGTTCGATGTCCTTTCTTGAAGATTCATGGGCTTTTTTAAAATGGTTACGCTTCTCGTTTAATTCGTCTCTTTCCCTGAAAGACTTTATTAACACCGGCCATTTTGGATAAATACCGTCAGCGACCGTTGCCTCTCACCTTTCCTCCCACCACGACGTTATTCTGCACACGCCGTGGCTGGATTTTGGCCGATAACGCCCCCACCGGTGTGGTGGAGGGCGTGGTGGGGCGTTATCCATCCTAGGTGGCGGCGTTATTGGTTAAAACCACGCCTCACACCGCATAGTCTTAATTATCATAATCAATCCAATTGGATGAAGAGCGTTATAACTTATAAATATAGAAAAATAAACAAAGTAGTACTATTTAGTGAGCTTGCACTTCTTATTAATTTTAAGTTTTAACATATATGGTAATCGTCACCATATGTATACAAGTAAGAACAAAACCTCTAAGAGAAATCAATCAAGTAATTGTGTAGAACAATATGAAATTATGAATCGTCCTAAAAGGGTGAACATAACAAGAGAAACAAAAGAGACACCAAGCTTGATGGTTTAATGTGGTTTTCGACTTTCGTTACAAGACCCATCATGCTCATAAGGTCAAGTCCGTCACCTTTAGATTCTTCTACTCTTTTTTTTGGGTAAAAAGGACAACTTATCCCCGGTAAATAAGATTTTTCTACCTAGTATTGCACTTTAGACACTTTCAATCCATTGATCATTGCCCATTTTATTTGGAGGTATAAAACTATAAACACCCACCGATTCTATGAATAACATACACATTTCATTATAAGAACAAGATATTTAACAAGTTAAGATTGGTCAACCACATTATATTTCAACAATTTCTAATTTATTGTCTTACGACCGTCTTATAATGGTTTTATAAAATTTATTTTTTTATTTTTTCTTTAAGTTTTGAGTAAGTTTTATAAAGTATGTACCTCAATGATCATTGTTTGTCATCCAATAAAAATTAATAAGATTTTACTGCAACGCACGAATAACCCCTCGTAGTATATTCTATTGAAACAACAAATAATAATAATGACATAAATCTTCAAGCTAATTTTACAGTTCTTCACCATCCATAGATGAATAAAACTAGGCATTGTCGTCTCTCATTGTCCTTTCCTTCTTAAGCACCACATTCTCCACCTCCGTCGCCATATCTCTTGGTCGTTTTCTACAACTTTTAACGGCGACATTGCCTTCATTTTCCATCAAGTTCTTCCCTATGTCTAAAGGGAAGTTCAAAATTGCTTTTTTACCACGTATATTAAATGCAGCTCTATCATAAGCCTTTGCAGCTTCAATCGCGGTCTCATAAGTTCCCAACCAAACTCTTGAACCACGCTTACTTGGATCTCTTATCTCTGCCGCGTATTTTCCCCAAGGCCTTCTCCGTATACCTCTGTAGTGTCTATCATCCTCTTTAACGTGTTTGTTCTCTATAGAAGGTGTTGATAAACTAAATTCAACCAATTCATGTTTTAGCTCGATTTTAGAGGAACTAGCTGAATTTGAAGGCGTGTTTTCGACTTCATTAGAGTCAAAAAGACTAGAAACTGATATAGATGAATCAAGAGAAGGATCACTCGAAGCATTGCTCGTGGACCAATCCAAAGAGTCGAAATCTGATATGAAGCAATCGTTGAGGTCAATATTTGACAAGGCGTCTAAAGAATATGGGATTTCGATTTCGTCAAGAAGGTGTTGTTTGATGAATTCAAATGTGGAGAATTCGTCATTCATCGCGATTGTTGAATCGATTTCAAAGCTTATTTTTGTTGATGATACTAAGGAGAAATTGTATGATTTATGGGTGAAACAATTATTTTACATTTGGTTACTAGAATATTAGCCACTTGGAGGCTGCCATGGATCTAACTTTATATTTTATAGTTTATACTACTTTAAAACATTTATGAAAAAATCCCCTCATATATTTAACATATGTAAGTTGAATCCCTCAACAATTTTTAACTACAAATACTAATAGCATGACACTTGCATTTATATGAAAACAAAAAAAAATGTAAAAAGAACAGAAGTTTGGTGGACTTTTTGGGTGCCATAAAGCCACCTTACCATCTTAACCTAAATAAATATATCATTTCGAGTTAATTACTTAAATGATTATTATGGTTTGAAGGATAATACGGATTCGGTTTTTGAAATCTATTTATTTCGAATCATCTCTTTGTATTTAGTAATTGTTACGGATCTTATCTTTGGCCTAAAAGTGCAGTAAATTAATTATTTTGGCGGAATTATGTAACTGTTGTCAATCACGGGGACCAAATGTAACAATTACAAAACTAGAATAACTAGATCTGTAATGGTTATAAACTGCTAAAAGAAAATCTTAAAAAATAAATATCAGTATATTAATTTGTTATAAATGACAAACCATAGATACCATCTAAGTAATTTTTTTAGAACGGCTATACTAGTGATTTGGGACCATAGTGACATCCAATTGAGCAATATGCAACACATGAACCTTACACCAAAATTAGTTATCTCCTAATATTAATTCACCAAATAAGAAACCCCATAAAAAGTCTCGAACCCAATACCTCTCTTAGAGACGAACATCCTTCAATCAATGAGATAAACCCCCATTGGCCCATCTAAGTAATTAACTATATAACGTATCAGTATCATGTTGTTAGTCACATGAGAAAATATCATATAAAAGAAATTGATTCGTAAAAAGTGTAGGAATAGTTATAATGATGTCAATGACATGGTGTATTGTCACTTATCTGTGTATTATAGTTTTTTATTATATTTTTTGTATATCATATGACGTAGTAAGTGACATAAATTGTTTAAATATAAGACTTTTTATTTGATTTTATTGTGTTAATCACAATCATAAAACCTATATTTAACATAAGGGTGTCATAGATAGTTAACCGGTTAATCAGGAATATCGATTCTACAATATCTTGAACCTAAACCTAAATAAAAAAAATATAGGTTTTTGGTTAATTGGTTTTGCCGATTCAAGTGTGCGGTTAAAATTTGAACTTTCACAAGTGAATTTAATTAGTCTAATCATACTAATACGATTTTTAGGAACTAAGAACATAATGTAGTCATTTGGTTAATATGTGATAGAGTTAATTACATAAATCGTCCCTAAGGTATATTTTAAATTATGGATTTCGTCCCTAAGTTTAAAAAGTTACATAAATTATTCACTTTTAGAAACTAATTACCTTTTTCGTCTCTAAGATTTGCTCTAAATATGGATTTATTTCCCTAAGGTTTGTCCTCAATTAAGAATTTGGTCCCTAAGGTTTGCCCCAATTACGGGTGAAAATTAAAAATAAGGGACAAAAAGCGTAATTAATTTCTAAACTTGGACGATTTATGCAACTTTTTAAAACCTAGGGACGAAATCCATAATTTTAGATAAACTATAGAAACGATTTATATAATTAACTCTATGTGATATATATATATATATAAAATTAAGGAGAACCCGCATTTATAAGTTGACAAATTGTAAAGGGATACAGTTTAATTATACTTTATCTTTATTTTTAAATTAGTAAATTATATAAATCTTTCTTATTGTTTGTATAAAATTCTAACTTCTGATCTTAAGTTTAAAAACTTACATCAGTCGTCCCATTATAGAAACTAAGTATATATATTGTCACTACTTTTTATAGTCGTTTATTTTTCACGTTGAAAAAATGGATGGTAAGTGTAATTAGCTTTCGTGAAAAATAAATAATATAAACAAAATATATAATTAGTTTTGTAAATGGTCTAATTATATAATATTCTAAACTTGAAATGAAAAATCACAAATTGAAAGAAACCATAGGCACTATTTATGTAACTTACTCTTTTTAAAAATTAAAGGTGTCGTTTATAAAATAGAAACATGATGAAAAGCTAATATTAAAATATTTGTTTGTTTGTTTATTGAATAAGTGTAAATTTGGATTCCTGTGATAATGTTAGCTTAGTTGTTAGTTGGTATTTGTTTATTAAAAAACATTATGCTTTTTATACTTTTATAAATTTATAAATGCAATTAGTTCATGTGATAACAAATAAATTGATGAGGTTATCATTATTGAGATAAAATGAATAAATAAACGAATATTAGGCAAATGATAATGACACGCAATGTATTTAGAGGAATAATATGGTATTTTTTTAATACTTAATTATTATATTCGAGAAATGACAATGACAATAAAATGTTCTGATGTTATAAAAAAGGTCCGGTCGTTTAACGGTAGATTTAACAAAAAAGAAAAAAACATTATGAATTTAATCTTTTATGTATTAGCGTATTTAAATCCACTGCTTTTGCAAGAAAAATAAATATTCTTCCCACTATTATGTCTAAAAACGTTTCTTGTTGGTTTCAACAACCATTTGTTTTGATTTTGTCCTATTCTTTTTCTTTTTGATTTTCGAAAGTTTTTTTAATTGTTCAACAAAACTATAACAAAAGCTCTCATGGATTCTTGTGCGCTTTCGAAGCAGATGCCACTTTGCAGGTCGTGGAGATGGATCATCAACAAATATATCGATTTGGTATTATCGGCGACAATGTCAACTAGACGATTTATAGATTCACTTACCGCCACAACACTTTTCCATTTTTGTTTATCGTTCAAAACCCTTTATGGTTTAATGTATCTAAACGTCGCATTCTTTTCAATTCGTTTTCAAACTCCGCTTACATCAACTCCATATCACTGTTCCCTGCCTCAAATTTGTCCCGCTTCCTTGTAGTTGCCATACGGTCGTGTCAATTGAGGTCCATCGGTCTTTTGACCTAGGGAGCAACGATGCAACGATGTGTCCTTGTTGTATTCTTCCATTACGTTGAACCGGAAAGCTTTACCTTTTCGATCGTTTCTGATTTTGTGGATCCTCAGAAATATATATCAAACCATTAGACTTTATTAAATAAGCGAATAATTGTGGTTCTTGTGGAGGAGGTTGTTGTTGTTGTGATTGTTTGGGATAATTTATGAAACTAGAAGGTTGTATATGTTAAAATTGTAGTTAAAATTGATTTTGATCTTTTTATATGGTTGAAGCAAATATTTTGTAAAAGTTATTCTTTTTAAAAGTTTTAAACGGTTAGACGATTTGTTTTAAAGTAATTTAATTATAGTTTTTTTGTTCTCAAATTCAAGAAAAGTATCATCGATTGGATCATAAGATCTTGAGATCAAAATCGAGATCCTACTAAGATCCTTCTCAGGATCGGGATCGTCTTTAGTAAACGAGATCGTAAAATCATAAGATTTTAAGATCAAGATCGATATCTTAATAACAATGCTTTAATGAGTGTTTGTGAGGCTTACTTTTTGGCTTATGAAACCTTTTTTTTTTAATGATTTTCGACTTATGTTTTATAAGCTCATTGTTATTGGTTTATTTGATGGGTGAACTTAATATCCATTTCATAAATCACAAAATAAGCTAGAAAATATGGATTTATAATACATTCACATATGGGTGACAGAAAAACCAAATCTAAACCAAGAAAATCAAACCAAATCAAAGATTGGCTGTTGAGTTTTTTATTTATAAAAAATCGAAATATTCGGTTTAGGTTTGTGTTACTCCAAAATTCGAACCGAAAAAACTAAACCGAAAAATCAATAATATATCACTAGATTATAACCTTTTATATGTATTATTAAATTATACTTGTTCTTTAAACCAATATTATTATAATATTATAAATTAACAAAATATTCTATCTTAAAAATTATTAATTAGTAAATGAAAATTATACTTATAAAGAAAAGAACGAAATATAATGTTGTTTATAAAGTCAAAACTCAAAATGGTGAAATTGGTCAAATCCTAAAAATGTATTAAAAATTGAACCAAACAATTTCTAACTTTAAAAAAACAAAATGTCTAATTTGAGTGCTGTTTTATTCAAAAACCAAACCGAATCGAACCACATTTGCTTTATAAACCCAAAAATAATCATAAACAAGCATCCTTAAAAACTAGGTGTGAGCAAAAAACCGATTTAACTGAATCGCAACCGATATAACCGAACCAAATTAACCAAATTGATCACAGAACCGATAGTTCAGTTTTAAAGTTTTCATTAACCGAATATTTCGGCTCGGTTATGGGTATGTATATAAAAACCGAACCAAATTAATCGAACCGACAAATGTTTTAATAATATTTTTAATTAATGTATAAGATGGTGTTTAATTTTGACTTAAAAGACTTAATTTGAAATTGAATTAATGCATTAAATGATGAGAGATATGTTTAATCTGGATAACATGACTTAATAGAAAGAATCATAGATGGTAGGTGTAGACTGTGTAGTCCTCCCCATTACGTCCTTCATTTTTTTAATTATATTTTATAAAATATTATTTGATATTTAAACATAATTATTTTTAATAATTTAGTAGTTAGTTGTCAAATGATAATATCAAATTATTATTTTTAAAAAAAAAATAAAAAAAAAATAAACCGATTTTATTAGTTGTATCATAATAGAAAATTTATATCTTTATATATTTATTAATAGTATGATAAATAGTTTGATTTAGACTTTCATAAATAAGGTTTTATTTAATTTATCTTATCTTTTTTTATCAATTTTTGTTTAATGTTTAAGATTTAAACATGTTATTTGTATTACTAAATTTAAATCCTTATATAATTAATAAAATTTTAAATTACTAATTTACATGTTTTAATATTATTAATCTAGAATTTTAATTTTAAAGGTTAATAAAAAAAATTATATATATATTTTATTCGAAATTTAATTTTAAAGATTTATATATATTTTATTATATATAAAATCATAAAGTTTATTTATTCAGAGTATATAAACAAACACTGATACTTTTTATTTACGACATACATCATTTATCTAAATAGACGTTATAAATAATTATTTTTTTATTTAACTTACTAACGAATATATACTACATTATGTGAACAAAAATGTAATCAAACATATCATTTTAAAGTTTTAATTTCAATAAATAAAAACTTAGAAGCTTATTATTCTTATTTAAGATGATTAATTATTAAAATAAGTTTTTGTTTTTTAATATTATAACTTATAATGACTTATTTGATAGTGACATTTAGCTTCTAACTTCATCATTTAATAATTAAGGTTATTGATAGTTAACCGATAACCAATCCAAAATTATCACATTTAACCAAACCACATAATTAAAATTTTCAATCAACCAAAAATTCGATTATGAATACGGTTTTGGTGTATAACCAAATCAAACCAAACCATGTTCACATGTACTAAAAACATTCAGGGTGTTTGTTTGAGCTTATGTAAGGGGCTTATTAGCTTATGTAAGCTATATAAGCTTCTTTTAGTGTTTGTTTAAGCTTATTAGCTTATGTAAGGTTGTTTTTATAAGCCCCATTTTTATGACTTATGAGCTTATTTAAGATTTTCCTTCTTTTTTTCTATAATGAACTAATAAATTAAATCAAACACTTATCAAATATTTATAAGCTTTTATTTCATAACTTATAACTACTTATCTTACATAAATCAAATAATCTTATACAAACACCCCCTTAGAAAACAGTATATATAGAGGAAAGACATATTTTGTGCTCATCTTTTAAACCCACGATCAATCAAATCAACAATGGCGGAAACTGCCTCTTCTGCTAAAAGATGGCTTCCACTTGAAGCAAACCCAGATGTTATGAATCAGGTAAACAAAACCCTTTTAATCTTTTAACCAATTCTTACCATTACCATTTAAAATAATTAGGGTTTTAATTTCACACTCAAACATGTTAAGTATAGATATATCAATTCCATGATTCAGTTATTTTAGCTAAGTTAATCCAGTTCGTAATCCGGTCCGTGGTGCTGAGATAGGGAACATTATGTGGGGCCTGAAGGGTTAGGTTGGGTTCAAAGAATTCCGGAGTAGGGTACTTTATATTTATGTTTTTTTTTTTTTTAAATTGTGGTTATGTATTTGTGTTTGGATAGTTTCTTTGTGGACTTGGTCTTCCTCCGGGTGAGGCGGAATGTAATGACGTGTACGGATTGGATGATGAGCTTTTGGAAATGGTTCCAAAGCCGGTACTTGCTGTGCTTTTTCTTTACCCTATTACGCCCGAGGTTTGTTATTGATATTAGACCGTTTTGTTCTGTTTGAAATGTATGTATATGTTGGTTAATGTTTTTTTTTACTTGTGTTTCAGAGCGAACAAGAAAGATTGAAGCAGAACAATATTAAACATGTGGGCTACTCTATGACATTAATAATATCGTTGTGTTCATATTTACAGATGTTTTTTCTTCTTCTTTTCTTATGCTTTTGTGATAACAGGATCCTTCTGATGGAGTTTATTTTATGAGGCAAACGGTGGGGAATGCATGCGGAACGATTGGACTTCTTCATGCTATAGGCAATATCACCTCAGAGATTAAACTTGGTACACCATTTTTTACTTTGTTACACACTTAATGTTTCCTGTTTTGGTTTGTATTTTTTTTGTTGACCAATCCATTATAGTTTTCTCTTCATGAAAATATTGACCTTAAGGCTCTCATAAATACGTTATAGTTTTCTCTTCATGAAAATTTTGACATAATTATGTGGTTCAGGGTTTATTTAGCTTGTCTTTTCTTTTTTAATCCTTCTAGTTCAGTAAAGAAAGGGGCCTGGCCTTGCGTTATCTGAATGTGATGTTCTTATGAATAATGATCTTATTCTTTTAAAAGTGGGAGTTCACAAGATTGCTTAATACGCACATCAAGTATCTAGTGCTCATCACGTGTTATGAGTCGAGTATGTAATATGTTAAAATTTATCACGGATTAAGTTAATATTAAATATTTAATATTATATAGCCTTAAGTTGGGAGAAAAATGCTTGGTTCATTGAGGGTAATGGAAACGAAAGGGATAGATGGTGTTTTTTTTTAAAGGAATGGGTTTCGCAAAACCCGTAGTATATGGGATTCTCTTCACTTAGCTAAAGTGTTTAGTTTTAAGGATGCATATCAAGAAAAAACCAAATCCCATTTCTTATACCATTATTCAGTCCATACAAAAAACCAAATACTACCTGGATTCCTTAACTGATTACAGTACTATGTAAGTAAATTGTTTTTTAATATGTAAGAGAAAATATGCCTGCGTCTTGTATAAGAAGCCATATACACATATACAGAATCAGTCGTCAAAAGGCTCATGTATATATAATATTTAATGGCGCTATTGGGTGGTGGATTTTGTCGGATTTGGTAGCATGTGAAATACCCAGCGAATTACAATTCGGTTGTACCTAATTGGTACATTCGCATTATTGCTTTTTGCTGGTTGGTTGTGTTTGGTCTATTTAAATTTGTTTATCCTTCCCAAACAGTCGTTTCTTCACCATCTTTCCTCAGGTGTCCTTACATATGATAGGAGCATGGGGAGTAGGATTTTCCCCCAATCTATTTTCTAACATTTGTTGGCAATTACATCCGCTCCTTTTCTCATACACCCTATTCGCTTAAATTAGGAAATATATTCACACGTACGACATACCATCTTTCCTCTTCCTCTCGTTTATTCAAACAATTTTTAGGAAATTGTTCAAATTACGTGAAGTCGTATCGTATTTCAATCAACTGAAATAAGACTGATATATCCAGAGTAACTTTTGAACGTAGCTCCTTGAAGTGAAAGATTTCATTAATGAACATACATAGTCGCACACTCGTATGTCATTCATTGTGAAGCATCATTTGCTTGTATACCTATACATTTTTTAGGGTCACTGGACTGATTTAACCAACTTCAAATAATAATTCTTTCGTATTTCAAGCGATGTATTTTAATCTAACCGTATATCCTCTTCACCGTCTAAGATGAAAATGCTTTCCTTAGGCTCTTCTGCTTTTTATTTGCGAATCCACATATACTTAGTATCTTTGTAATTTTTTGTTTTTGTTTTTTGCTTTCGATTTAGTTTGCAGGCCAGTTATTGCAATATATATCATTAACTAATCGTTGTTTGGTGTTTTCCAGTTGAGGATTCCTTCCTAGACAGGTTTTACAAATCTACTGCAAGCATGGATCCGATGGAGGTATTATTATGCTTTCTAAAACCTATCGCTTGAATTTGTTGCCTAAACTTTTTATATATGTATGCAGCGTGCTCTTTTTCTTGAGAATGATAGAGAAATGGAAGTCGCACATTCAGATGCAGTAGCTGCTGGTGAGACCGAGGTGAGTTAAAGGACAGAAGATGATTTCGTGTTTGTGAGGGATGATTAATTATATTTACTCCATGCTTATTTTTTCTCCAGGCTTCTGACAATGTGAACGATCATTTTATCTGCTTTGCATGTGTAAATGGTAAGCATCTCTCTCTCTTCTGAAGTGCCCTTGCTAGACCCTTTGAGTTGACGGTAGAAAATAGCGTGTTGATTATGTTCTTTAGAGGCCTTTCATTTTCGGTCCTTTTTAAACCTGACATCGCCTCATAATTCTCAAATCATATGGAAATATTAATAATTTTCAGGACAACTATACGAGCTTGATGGAAGGAAAACTGCACCAGTTTCTCATGGTCCTTCTTCACCAAGCACCTTATTGCAGGTAAATTTACGTCTTTAAATAGAATGATTTAAAAATGATCTATCATGTTTGCTATAATCATTTACACGACTTTCAACCCGTTTGAGATGACCGACAAATTTAAAAATAAATGGGTTAAAATTGCCACCTTTAGTTAGGTTGCCTAATCTGGTAATAAGGCTAAGAACTGCCTAAACTCTTAACTAGTTTATTACTGTTTATCGATTGTATTGCCGAACACCCTACTACATTCATTACATGGAATAGCAGCCCTATTTTGCATGTTTCCAAGATTTGATTACTTTTAGTAATATTTAAAAACTTAGTCGAAAAAAGAAACTGTTCAAATCGATCAAACATGACAAAAGTCGATCAAAGTATATCCAAATTCTCCTATATCGATTTATTCAAAAAGTTAGGTTAGTTTAGTAATACAGTTTTTTATAATCAAATATGATATATTTAAATTTATAATGTGTATAGTCTAAAAAGTGGACATGAAAAGAATGACGGTCCATCTCGTTTTTATCCATATGACCCAAAACCCTTACCCAATCAGCCCAACTCACCAACTTTTATTTTACCTCATGAGAGTCTCATGTTTTTTTAATGGTGTTTTAGTCAAATAGCTTAACAGTTCCATTATGATCGTTGGTAGACAGGTATGGGTAGGAGTATACGGAAAACTAGGTCCAGGCTGACAAAACCAAAGAACTGAACCGGTACAACATTTTCTTAAAAACCTTTTTTGGTTCGGACCTAGATTCTATTATTTTCAGTATTGCTCCTCTGGTCGGTGCAGCTGTTTGAAACAGGAACCAGACCAGTCTTTTTAAGTTCTAAACTTGAAACAATGTTCTTTCGGACTTGTATATATTTTTTGAATTAATGCAAACCCTATCTTTATTCAGAACACGGACTGGTGTGGGACCAAATCGTCACCGGAATGGTTTAGATTGGTTTGGTTTTCGGTTCCATTTTTTCGCTTAATGCATACCCATAGATAGGGAGAACATGGTTTTTCCGTTTAGCATTCCATTTAGATCAGTAGGGTTTGTTACCCAACTACTCACAGCAAGGACTGCGCCCAAAAAGCTGGTTAGAAGCAGTTATAGTGGGAAAACATAGTTAGGAACAGTATTGTATAAAGAGAGTATAGTATTCACGTATATAATGGAATATGATATTTCCGGGGCTGTTTTCATTTACGAGGAAATGTAATATTTGTGTTTTATGCTATTGCAGGATGCAGCTAACGTGATTAAAGGAATGATAACCAAAAATCCAGACTCACTGAACTTTAATGTCATTGCTATCTCGAAGAACGTTGAGTAACTACCATTTCTGATATCTATAGCTATTGAAACTAAAAGGAACCCGTATACTTTCTCAGATGGTTGATTAGCTCATCTCATGTTTATGTTCATGCTGGTTTCTGAAGACCAACTTTTTTTTGGTGTTTCAGTGTAATTTGAGATTTATATCACCCATATACCGATTTTGTAATTTCGAGATCTTATTTGGTATTCTCTCTTTCAAACGAGTTTCATCCCTTATCATAGAGAAATATTTGATTTGGGCGTAGGTTCCTCAAATATATTTGATCTTTTACTGAACATGCAATCTCTATGTCGAACTTGACATCACGGTTTACTCTAAATTACGGATTTCATTCTTAAGTTTAAAATATTAATCAAACGACCACTTAGGAAAGCTACCGTCTCTAAAATCTAATGAACATACATTTTAGAGACCCGGAAATTTTGACGATTTATGTAAGTTAGTCTTATTAAAATGGTATCCGCGTTGTTTGTTTGATGTTGTCTTTTGCTCCCATATGAGTTTGCTTAGATTCGAATACAAATTTGATGTTACTAGCTTATGAATGTAGTCAAAAGAAATCGTTTATTCAAAGATTGCCGTTATCTTTGATTTTCATTACATTGGTTAATGATTTCATATCAGCAAGTAATGTTAAAAATAAAAATAATTAAAAATTTGACAATAAACTAAATATATGACATGAAAAACATGTGTTAAAATTTGATAACATGGTAGTTTATTTTGCCCTCATGTTAAAAATATGAAAAAATTAGTTTAGCAATATTATTTCAAAACTAAATAACTTTTATATAACAATTTCGTAGTAAAAATTATTCATTAAACTCGGTTTTCTATACTTATAAACCAAGACTAGATTTTTAAAATTAATAGCTAGTATTATGTTCATTATGGCATAACTATTCCCGTAAGTATTTTCATTGTTGTGAAGGGAAAAATTAGGAAGTATTATGATTTATATAATATATCACGAGACAAATAAAAACCAACCAGAAAGTGTTACCTTAAAATAGTTTTGTTGAATACAACCGTTTCGCCACCACAACAAAAAGTGAGTATAGTTTGATTCGATTCGGTTTTAGGTAAAAAAAGACGAACTGATACCGAAATGTTTTGGTTATTGAAAGTAGTAGCCCATCAATATGGTTATGAACAGTTCGGTTGGTTAAACATAAATCTCATTACGTTAACCATTATGTTAACCGTTATTTGAGGTTTGGCTTAAAAGAAAGAGACTCCCTCAAAAAGTCGTAAACACTCGTGTCGGAGTTCCCGGATTTGGAGGTCTCAGAAACTTGTTCAGATATACCGTAATGAAAGAAAGATAGGAGTTTTTTCGCTAGGCATTTGACCAAAATCAACAATGTCTTTGTCATTTGAATCCGATAGGAGTGTTCCGTTAGATACACATTTACCATAACTTTCATGCCAAAATATAAATAATTGAATAGTTGAATAAACCTTATCCCAATATTAACCTTAATACTTATAATCATAACTTTGTCCGTATTCCATAAGTTTTATCAGTGCATCAATGCAAACGCAAAAACTGAAATGCACCACTGTAAGACATATATCATTTTCAAACACATCTTGCAAATATTTGAAATTAGAAAAAATCGAAATATCCTTGATTGTATTAAAGCTTATTTAAGAACATATTTTCAGATAACTAGGTTACAGTTTTGTTATTCGGTTATTTTGCTCACCCTAACCGTAACATCGTACAAATACCATATTAGTTTTTTTTTTTTGGAAACGGCAAATGATTTTATATCGGAACCTACTTGTAATATTTCAACGAGTACCCCAGGTTCACCATGTGTGCCATAGAGGTGTGAGTTAAATTACGCATTTTTTTGTGGCGGTGTGAGTTAAATTACGCATTTTTTTTTGCGACGACCACAGGGGTCGAACCCACGACCTCAGCCCAGATGGGTATAAACCCGGTGCATCACTACCATATTAGTTATCTATTAATAGTTGAGAAAATTGATGATATTTAATTCTTAATTTTTCAATGGATTTTTTTTTAACTTATGCTCTTTTAACACATGTTAACCCTCATTAGTTACACGAAAGTTCTTTTGAAATGGGTAATATCATTTAATACATCAAAAAGCAAATTCAAAATTCTCTTAAATTGGTAAATTTTAATTATTTACTATACATTATATACGCAATACAATTTTCAAAAAAGAATATTTATGTAATCAATTATGCTTAATATGTGTTCGGACACATATTAGCCAAACCCTTTTATATATCAAAATGGTGTTAACTATTATGAATTTTATTTCCAATTGAAATTCTCTTAGGGGTGGGTGGTAATCATATCCACTCTCTTCCCGATTTAGTAAGCGAGAAAGGAAGTGAGAAAATAATATAACAGAAAAGAAGTAAAAAGAAAAGGGATTATATTTTCAAAATTGTTTCCGAGTTCTAAGTATTTGGAGAGAAAGGAAAGAAAAGAAAATTTATATCAAGTAAATCTATATTTTAAGATACAATATAATGAACTTTATAAACACAAATAAACAATTCATAAGGAAAAGAAAAAAAAAAAAAAAATATTTTTAGAAGAAACAAACGAGCATTACACCATACACAGATTATTAAGTGAAAACACAAGTATATGATAAATTATTTAAAAAAAAAATCAGTTGTATAAAAAAACGGACCAAAGAACAAACTAAGGTTAATTTCGCAATTTGATTCGATTTGGTTGTAACTTCGAGTAAAGATGAAAAAGATAGATATGTATTTAAGAGATATATATTTGGTTAAAGAAAAATCTGGAGATTAATTTTTTTAAAAATGTCCAAAATATATTTTCTTTCCAAATTTTTTCACTTTGGAGGAATGTTTGGAGAGAAAAATAAAACAAATTTTCTTTCCACATCTTTTAGCTTTTCTCCATTCAAAAACTCACAAACACTTTTTTATATTTATTTTCTTACTACTTCTTTTCCTTTCTTTCTATTTCTTCAGAAAAAAATCTTTGGAATATAGTGGTCGTGTTTGGATTAATGTGTCATGATGACGTACCATCGGTGGCCGATAGAAGTCTATCGCCAAACCGATGGTACGCCGAAAGATCTTTTAACTGGGCACACAATCTCTAAGAAAAGGAATCTAAACAACATCTATTATCCGAAGAGCATCCTAAGGACCATAAGGCCGAAGGATGACTTCTCGACAGAAAGTACAATACTTCGCAATACCTCTAGGATAAACAAGGTATTATACTTAGAGCATGTTATTATCCGAAACTCAAGATCTATAAATACCAAGCTCACTCTTCACTTCAAGGGTAACGTTCACAAATATTCTATACTTTTACTTTGTATCTTTACTCTTACTCTTCGTAAACTTACTCTTACGCCCGAGGTAAACCAGGGGATCATCCCCGCTCCGTTTACTCGTGTGTTTACCTGCTTGTGCAGATAGTTCGAGATCGAAGATAAGAACTAGGCTGAAGGTCTTCTTCGGATCATCTCTTTCGGATCCGAACCTTCTACCCCAGTTGTACTTGTGATATTCCGGTGTCGCAACATTTGGCGCCTCCCGTGGGACGTGCATGGCTTCTACAGGACCATACACGCCTTTTATCGGTAGTTCCTCAGGAAATAATATGCAACCGATAATTGAAGACGAGACTCCGGGGAATGATCAGACTCATGTAGAGACCGGTACGGGGATCTCTGAGGAGTTCCTGGAAAAGAATTACAATGCACTTAAAGCCATGCTGGAAGAGCATGAGCGGAAGAAGAAGAAGGATCATACCCGGAAGACTCCTCCGGTTGTCCGGAAGATCCGCTATGCGAGTGAATCGGAGCGAGAAGATAGTGACGATGAGGAAGATCTGAACCTCCCCTATCAGTCAGACTTTGCTTCTAAGTTCACTCGAAGAATCTCTACGTTCAAAATGCCTCGAAAGGTGGAAGATGCCTAGCATCGTGCGCAACCTATGACTGAAGTGTGACCCGGATGATCATTTGGCCATTTTCTCTGGCGCGGCAGATACCGAGGGTTGGCCGATGCCGATCTGGTGCCGAATGTTCGCTCAGACTTCGTGGGGCCTGCTAGAATATGGTTCGGCGAGTTGCCGGAAGAGGGTATTGATAATTTCAAAGACATGAAAAAGAAGTTTCGAACTTTACTTTATGCAACAACGAAGATACACTCGAGGCCCGACAGACAGTTGCTAAAATCAAACAGAAGGAAAATGAAAGTCTCCAAGACTTTGTAGAAAGATGGAAGCGGAACTCCTGCAGATTAAAGGAGGAGACGATATGTTAAAAGTTTCGGGGGTTCATGGAAGGGATCCGGATACCGGCTCTCATCGCAAAGCTCAACGCCAGGGTACCCGAGACAGTGGATGAAATGATGGAACGCGTGAAGAGGTTCCTCAATGGGAAGGAAGCCTCAAGACAATACTTGGAATCCAGTATAGCTGCATCCCGAAAGGGATCGAAAACAGTCTTTCCACCAGCAAGCCCTCCATGGAGACCTTCCCCAAACAGAAAAAGCTTTTCTCCCCGGCAGTCATGAAAGAAGGTTCGGACGAGGACCTGTCCGAACATCTCCTTTCGTTTCTTCCGGAGATCCCGGATGGCAAGCTTCACGGAACTGAGTAAGACCCCTAGCGAAGTTTTCGCCACAGGAAAAGGAAGAGTACACTTTACTGCTCCGGCCCCCTTAGTAGGAACTCCAGATAAGAGGTTCCTTGATCGATGGTGTGAATTCCATCAGGACAAGGGACACTACACGAACGACTGCTTTCAGTTAAAGAAGCAGATTGAGGAGGCCGTAAGAACTGGTCAGCTGAACCATCTCATGGAAAGAATCAAAGTTAGGAGGTCAAAAGAAGCAAGGACCGCAATACCCCGGAAAAGGGGAAAGGGAAGGAGATACAAATGGTCTTTTGTGAAGGAGAAAAGTAGCGAACAGCCGGGAGGAAAGAACGGAACCCTGGATGATACAGGAGATGTCTTTTCCTCCGGTAGGCACCGCTGAAAGAACCACCGACCCAATGGTCGTGGTAGGGGACATTGGAAACCAGACAGTACACAGGATCTACATCGACAATGGAAGTGCTTCAGAATAACTTTTTGAGCAATGCTTTTTGAAGCTAGATCCTGAAGTACAAAAAAGGATGGAGAGATGCTCTCAGTACTTGATCGGTTTTTCCGGAGAAGCAGTGAAACCGATAGGACAAATCCGGTTACCCCTCACCATCGGAAATGACGAAAAGTTCCGGACAGTTGATATTGATTTCCTAGTAGTTCGGGCCAGCTCTCCATACAATGTCATTATTGGAAGGCCCGGAATAGCCAAGCTCGGAGCTATTGTGTCGACAGCACACTCCCTCATGAAATTCCCTACTCCCAGAGGAATTGTTGAAATTCGTCCGGAGGCTCATAAAGTATTGGAATGTCAAAAAATTGAGAAGATATTGCGGAAGGAGGAAGAAGAGGTCAAGTTGGGAAAGGTTATCATTCATCCGGACCATCCGGAGCAAACTGTAACGATTGGAGACACCTTCACTCGAGAAGGCAAAGAAAAACTCATCACGCTCCTCCGACAAAGTAGAGATGTCTTTGCTTGGAAACCCTCGGATATGACGGGAGTGCCAAGAGGGTTAGCCGAACATAAGCTAACCATTCAGAAAGGAAAGAGTCCCATAGTCCAGAAGAAACGAGGTCTAGCGCCTGATCGAAGCAGGGCAGCTTGTGAAGAGGTTAAACAGTTGACCGAGGCTGGAATCCTTCGCGAGGTTCGGTACCGAACCTGGGTAGCCAATCCAGTCATGATTCGGAAAAGTGATAATACATGGAGAATGTGTGTTGACTTCAAAGACCTCAATGACGCTTGCCCGAAAGACGCGTATCCACTACCGGAGATAGATTTGAAAGTAGAAGCGTTGGTAGGTTTCCGATTCAAATGCTTCTTAGACGCATACAAAGGTTACCACCAGATACAAATGGCTAAAGAAGATGAGGACAAGACAGCTTTTCACACTGATATGGGAGTTTTCTGTTACCGAAAGATGCCTTTCGGTCTCAAGAACGCTGGAGCAACTTATCAGAGGTTAATAGACAAGGCTTTTTCGGAACAGATCGGAAGGAATCTGGAAGCATACGTTGATGACCTAGTTATAAAATCCACATCGGAAGAAATGATGATTCAAGATATCCGGGAAACATTTGCTAATCTCCGGAGAATCAACATGAAGCTTAACCCGAAGAAATGTTCTTTCGGGATGGAAGAAGGAAAGTTCTTGGGTCACATCGTCACTCCAAATGGTATCAAGGTAAATCCGGAAAAGATTCGAGATCTGGAAGGACTATCGTCGCCCAAGACGATGAAGGAGGTCCAAAGCCTAAACGGCAAGGTTATAGCCCTAGGGCGATATCTCGCAAAGTCTGCTGAAAGATCATTACCAATCTTTCGAACCTTGAAAAATTGTGTCAAGAAAGGAGATTTCAAGTGGACATCAGAAGCTGAAGAAGCCCTACAGGGGATAAAGAAGTTTGTACTAGCGCTTCCCACTCTCACAGCGCCGAAGGAAGGAGAAACCTTGATCCTATACTTATCAGCAACGGCCGAAGTCATTAGTTCGGCTCTACTGGCTGAAAGAAAAGGAGAGCAAATGCCTATCTATTTTGTTAGCAAGGTGCTACAAGGTCCTGAAAACAACTACACCCAAATAGAGAAGATAGCGTTAGCTTTGGTTTATACATCCCGAAGGTTGAAGAGATACTTTCAAGCCCATAGCATCCGAGTGATTACCGATCAACCCTTAAAGCAAATCTTAAGGAATGTGGAAACAGCTGGAAGACTTACAAAGTGGGCCATTGAATTGGGAAGCTATGATATAGAATACATCCCCAGGACGTCTATCAAAGGACAAGTGCTAGCAGATTTCTTAACTGAAATTCCCGATCAGGTAGTACCCAAAGATACCACTCCGATAGAAACAAATGATGAGCAACCCATAAACAACAAGAAGAGGAAAAGACCGGAGGAATCCGATGTGAAAAGAAAGAGTCCGAAGAAGGACCAAGTTGAAGCTTGGAGTTTGTTCACTGATGGTTCCTCTAGTTCAGAAGGTTCGGGAGCAGGGATTCTTCTTACTAGCCCAGAGGGGAGAGAGTTCTCATTTTCCATTCGTTTTGGTTTTGATAATACAAATAATGAATCTGAGTACGAAGCTCTGCTGGCCGGACTACAAAAAGCGAAAGAAAAAGGAGTGGAACACCTGAAGGTTAAGGTAGACTCAAAGTTGGTGGCCAATCAAATCAACGAAACTTATGAAGCAAAGGAGGACCGAATGAACAAGTATAAGGAGAAGGCAAAAAACTTGATGGCCACCTTCCGATCATGCACAATTGAACAGGTCCCCCGAACAAAGAACAAGGTTGCTGACACTTTGAGTAAGTTGGCGTCTATAGCTTTCGGACACACCACGATGGAAATAATGGTGGAAAAGCAAGACCTACGGGCCATAGCGGGTCCAAAGGAAACTCTAATGATTGTGGAAGACGAAGGAGTCACCTGGATGACACCAATAATGAGGTTCTTACAAGAAGGAATCTTACCACACGACTCGAAAGAAGCCCGAAAAATCCGAATGAAGGCACCGAACTACATAATGAAAGGTACCACTCTTTACCGCAAAAACCCACTTTCACCATTACTTCGTTGTTTAGGACCATTGCAGGCCAATTATGTGGTCCGGGAAATGCATGAGGGAGCATGTGGCATGCATGCCGGACCACGAAGCATGGTCTCTAAAATCATGGGATTGGGATACTTCTGGCCAACTATGCACTTTGATGCCATCGAACTGATCCGAAGGTGCGATGCTTGCCAAATTCATGCACCCATTCCAAGACTCCCCAAACACAACTTAGTCTCCATACTATCGGCATGGCCCTTCCAAAAGTGGGGTATCGATATTGTGGGAAAATTTCCAACGGGAACAGGGGGAATGAAATTTCTTATCGTGGCAGTAGACTACTTCACAAAGTGGGTCGAGGCAAAACCAGTCGTCCGGATCACGGGGAAGCAAGTACAGAAATTTGTATGGGAAAACATCGTCTGCAGGTTCGGATTGCCGAATGAGTTAATTTCAGACAATGGTAAACAATTTTCGGACAACCCGCTACGGCGATGGTGCAGTGAGCTGAGGATCAAACAAACTTTCACTTCAGTAGCGCACCCACAGAGCAATGGCCAAGTCGAAAGAATCAACAGAAGCATCGGGGAGGGAATAAAGGCAAGACTAGGCAGGGAAGGAACGGACTGGGTGGACCAAATACCCCATGTACTATGGGCGCATCGAACCACCCAGAAAACGAGCACCGGCGAAACCCCTTTCAGCCTAACGTATGGGTCCGAAGCTGTTATCCCAGCCGAAATAGGGATGCCAAGTCACCGAGTAACGTCCGGAAATGATCAGACCAACCAAGAGGAAATCCGGCTCAATCTGGTGCTGCTGGAAGAGCGAAGAAATGCAGCGGCAGTTAGAGAGGCCGAATACAAGGAAAAACTCGAAGAAACCTACAACAGGAAAGTGAGAAAGCTGGTGCTGAAAGAAGGAGACTTGGTTCTCCGAAAGAACGAAGCGAGTCGGCAGGAAAGCGAAGGTAAACTGGGGCCAAAATGGGAAGGTCCGTACAAGGTGGTCAAAGATATGGGCAACGGCGCCTACAAGCTGGAAGACATGACCGGCGCACCCATACCCAGAACATGGAATGCCATGAACCTTCGAAAGTATTATAGTTAGCCAACTATGAGTAATGTAATCTTTTTTCATTTTTTATCAATATGAATGAAAGGCCCTCGTAGCCAATTATTCCCTTCATTTTACTATTAGCACTATTCGAATGAATGTTCGTAACGCTTGACGAAGTGTTTGAACATACAATTAATTCAGATAGTCTAAGAAAAAATAAGGATGAGACTTCACAATTATTGAGCCTAACCTCAATAAGTATCGGACCTAACTCCGAACAAAAATTGAGCCTAACCTCAATAAGCATCGGACCTAACTCCGAACAAAAATTGAGCCTAACCTCAATAAGCATCGGACCTAACTCCGAACAAAAATTGAGCCTAACCTCAATAAGCATCGGACCTAACTCCGAACAAATTGAGCCTAACCCAAAAACTCCGAACAAAAATTGAGCCTAACCTCAATAAGCATCGGACCTAACTCCGAACAAAAATTGAGCCTAACCTCAATAAGTATCGGACTCAATTCCGAATAAAAATTTCAAAGAGATTCACGTAAAGCATTTTAACAACACATAAATTATAACAAGTAAAAGATGCAAACGAATCCGGAAATAAAGCAAATAAAGGAAAAATGTATTAATGATAACTTGTTTGTGGTAATATATCTTCACAGGTCAAAGATACATTTCATTACTACATAACAAAAGAAAGATGGATCATAGAAGCTTCACTCCTCATCCGAAGGAGGACCTACAGCAGGCTCAACAGCCTGAAAGTCTTCTATCGGAGAACCATCAGTGGCTGACAAGGCTTCAAGGTATGGATAATTAAGTTTGGAAGCATCAGCTATGGCTTTCTCCAGCTCCGAAGCAGCATCGGCATTAAAGAATGGAGAAGTGGAGGCCTTCTGTCTCAGACGTCCAAGGTTGACACCGGCAACCAAACCATCATGGCACCCAAGTCTGTAATTAAGCATCTGAATGTTTGCCTGGGGACGGGAGTACTCCTGGCTCGAGTATAGCTTCTGTACGACGTGTTTCGGACCCATTGTTACCAACCAACTTCTGTCCGAACGAAGTGCAGCTAACTCCAAATCCTGTTCCCTCAACCGTTCCTCCATGGACCGGAGCACATCACCCTTCATATCACATTGGGCCCGAACCTCGGCCAGGGCAGTTTCATGCTCCGCCTTCAAGCTGGTTATGGCGGTCTGATGTTGGGCATCCATTATGTCCTTCAGCTTGTTCATCTCCATCTGATGCTCACTCCCCAACTTGCGCCTAAGCTCTAAGACAGCGTCCTTAGTAAGACCGGAGGAAGAAGCTTTCAACTTGGTCACCTCTTTTGACAAGCGGTGACTTCTCTCCCGGTATTTCTTTTTCCGCTCAAGAGCTTCGGCCAGCTCTTTGTTCGCCAAGGTAAGCTTATCTTCAAGTTCTAGAGCTCGGAATCTATGCTCTGCCGTTTCCCGAGCCGATGATTCCATTCGGCGTCGGAGGTCAGGACCTATTACATTTAAAGAGGCCAGAGCAAAGTCAAACTCACGTCCCGCCTGGACGTTCCCAAGTTTCCCCAAACGAAGAGTTTCAGCCGGGGTAGCAAGATTATCAACCAAATCCCGATTGATCTCATAGGAGTCCGCTTGAAAGAGGTCCCCACACTTGATTTTACTAATCGCCGGAACAAAGGATGTTCCGGCCAAAGCAGTATCCAAACCTTCAGACTCTGTCTCTGAATTTTCCTCTTCCGAAGGCACATGGACATCCTCCATACGTTCATCCGCCATTTGATCACCTGAAAGACAATAACTGAGGATCAGTAAGCCATTGAAAGGGAGTTCATAAAAGAAACACATGCAAGAATCAAGTTCATACCTTTCACCCAGATTCGAGTCCGGGCACAAGACCCGTCAACTCCGAAACAGGAGAAGGTGAACGATTCCAGAAAAAAGAAAATACCTTCCGGCTGATCCGCCAAAACTTGTGAAGTTTCAATCTCCAAATCTGATCATCCTCCGGTTGAGACATAGGGGGATATTGGCCGATAGGTCACTTCTCCGGCGACAAACGCCGATATCCTAGATCATCCTGCGCCTGCTCTAGCATAACCCCGACATAAGGCTCCTGTAGAGGTTCTTCAACCAACTTAGGAGCCACAAACTCCTCATCCATTGGAATAGCCGAAGAAGATTTCTCTAAAGACTTCGCACCCATACCTCCAGCACCCACACTTGCTTCCTCCACAATCGGTTCCGGGTTAGAGGGAACCACTTCAGAATCAGTGTGAGGACCTGTCGAGAGATCATCAAAAACTATCAGTTCAAGAATTCTCCTCGTTTCGGAAGAAGTCTCATAAGGGGGGGGGAATCCGGATAGCCCTTCGTACCATCTAACGAGACACCTCCTCCTCGAACTTTCAAGAACAACAAACTTACCCCGGAAGACAGAAGTAGCAACTCCTTTATTTTTCTCCCCAGCTTTTGAAGTATCGGTCTCTTTAGCCGATGGAACCTCAGATTGTTGGCTTTTTCCTTTCTCCTGATAGTCAAGCCGTGCAGAAACAGAAACTTTCTTCTTTTTGCTTGGCACCTCAATGTCGGTGCACTCTTCCTCCGATTCCCCACCTCAACATCATCAACTTTTTGACCCTCGGATGATTCCGGAGGAGCAAACCATCGTAGCTTTCTCTTCCTAGCACTGCATTTCCCACAGAGATGACGCTTTTGCAAACAAAGCACGGAAAAGCAAAGGGATAGTATTATTACCACTCTTGGCCGGATGACTTCCACTACCCATAATAGTCCCTGAGGCTGGCTGAATAAAATCTTCATCAGAAGGATCTCTTATCTTGTAGCCCGCTGGAAAGACGGCATCGGCATTAGTATACGGAGCAGGAAGTGCATCGGTGGACATATGTATCACCCGTGGGTTCATCCGAACCAACCAGGTCTCCTCTCCTTCAGCATTATTGCGAGCGACATACTTAACCGAAGCCCAATCAGCCATTTGTAAAAAGTCTATCAGAGGCAAATCTACAGAAAAAAAAAAAAGATAAGACAAATTAGTTATCAACATAGAACCATCAGCAACACGAACATAACTACTTGACATACCTTGGCCATCTAGCTGCAAACAGGGTCTGGAAATGTTAGAAGTCCAATACCGACTTATTCCGGCCATCACCAACACATGTTCCGGTAGTGTCCGGCACTCAACCTGGTGAGTCGTAAATTCTGCGATAACTTCAGCCGAACTTCCCCTCCTTTACTTGTTCATCAGCTACGGACTCGTCCTTGTGCTTCCATCTGATCCGGATAGGAGCCACGCCAGCATTCACAAAAAAGAATTTGGTTTTCCAGTTTTTTCGACCTGAAGGAGCTCCGGAAGAACAAACTGGGCTAGGTTTCCTCCTCTTATCAAAAGTAAACCAATCACCGGCTTTCCCAAGTTTGTAAAACGTCCGAAAGAGGGTTACCGTAGGAGTATACCCCAGAGCCCAACTCTGAACCTCAAAACACGTCAGTCGTAATGCCCCAAGAGGGTTCATCTGCGACGGATGAAACTTGAAATACTCACAGACCTCCAAGAAAAGTCTGGAAAACGGCAGACGAAGGTTCGAAAATTCGAACCACTCGGCGTAAACACCTAGTTTACCGGGAGGAGCATCCAGTATCGTGTCGTCCGGACCAGGAAGAGTGACGCCATAGCCAGCACCGATAGCATACTTTTCGCAAAGGACGTCGAGATCCCTCTGGGTTAAACTATTGAAGGACCTACGAATGTTCTCTTTATTCTGTTTCGACATGGCGAAAATCAGAGAGAAAAAAAAAACACGAAAGAAGTTGGGAGGAAGAAAAACACACACAGTTGAAAGTGTAATTGAGAAAACGGTAAGAAAAAAGTTACAAAAGGGGTAAAATAAGCTATTTATAGGCAAGTGTATGTCAGACGATGGGACGCGCGTCTAATCCCACCATCTCTCTCGGCCAATGGAATAGCGACACGTGGCATAAGCATTAAATGCAGCGGTTTGAAAAACTTCCCGCCGAAGGTGAAACTCAATTATCCCGCCCAAATAGTCAGACGGTTACAAATTTCCGAAGAAACTCAAGAGACACACCCCAGTCAACCGAAAGAACAAGTTGAAAGAGTCGAAACACTTTCTTTTTTCTTCTAGTCAAGCATTACATAGTCTTAACTACGTAATACTGGACTAGGGGGGCTGATGACGTACCATCGGTGGCCGATAGAAGTCTATCGGCCAAACCGATGGTACGCCGAAAGATCTTTTAACTGGGCACAATCTCTAAGAAAAGGAATCTAAACAACATCTATTATCCGAAGAGCATCCTAAGGACCATAAGGCCGAAGGATGACTTCTCGACAGAAAGTACAATACTTCGCAATACCTCTAGGATAAACAAGGTATTATACTTAGAGCATGTTATTATCCGAAACTCAAGATCTATAAATACCAAGCTCACTCTTCACTTCAAGGGTAACGTTCACAAATATTCTATACTTTTACTTTATATCTTTACTCTTACTCTTCGTAAACTTACTCTTACGCCCGAGGTAAACCAGGGGATCATCCCCGCTCCGTTTACTCGTGTGTTTACCTGCTTGTGCAGATAGTTCGAGATCGAAGATAAGAACTAGGCTGAAGGTCTTCTTCGGATCATCTCTTTCGGATCCGAACCTTCTACCCCAGTTGTACTTGTGATATTCCGGTGTCGCAACATGTCACGTGTTGGCAGGTTCCGGTACTTTAACTCAAACCCAACCCATTTAATTATTGTGTCGAAATATTGAACCCAAAATCAACCCGTTTAAAAAATAAGTCTATCATATTGACCCGTTTACAACTCAACTTAACTCATAAGTTGAAGTATAAGTTGACTTTCTCTATATTTTAAATCCACAAGTTAAATATCAAATAAACATACACTACTTTAAATATAGAGATCAAATATAATGGAAAAAATATTAAGCATACAAGACTATTACAATTTTTGTTATTGAAAAGATGAGTTTTTAACGTTTAATTTTCTTAATGGTAGTTTCAAACAGGTTAATGGGTTACTAATTCAAACCTAACTTATTTATTAAAGGTATTAGTCCTGTTAATTCATTTATGACGAAAACCCGTTTATTACTACCGAATTGTGTCTTATATTATCACCCCTAAATTCTCTCATAAATATGATTACGACTTGCAAAATTCTCTTATAAAATATGATGATTACGAGTTACCTGATCCACCATTCACGTGGTCGGCAACTTGTGATTTTGAAAAAAGTATAAAAGTATTAAATAATTGAAAGTTATGGATCATTGAAGCATGTGAAAATTATGAGTCCAACTTTAAAGGCACTAATATTACTTTTAAAAGGACTAAAAGTGTCAAAAGTGGCAGAAAAACATGATTCTCCCAACTTTTCTATTTGTCCATTTATGCACCCTCAATATTCTCCGATTTCATCATTACATGTCCTTTCTAAATTAAGATATAAGATAAGATTAATTATTCTCTATTTTCATTCCATGTGAGATGATAGACATGCCTAACTCGTATGTCTAAAAACATAACTAAAGTTTTAAAAGATTGTAAATGAAACATTTTAAATAAGAAGAGAGAAAATATGTATATTATTCAGTGTTTAAGTACCGATCATTATATATTAGGCATATTATTAGGTCTATCAATTAGTCATCCCAATCATTTCCTTAGTTTTTTAATCTATCCATTAAAGTACGAACATAATAAATAATCGTATAAATTGGAACTAGTTATTTTTCGCGTATTCACGAACAATTCTATTGAGAAAAATGTAAGTATAAATGTATAATATATAAAATCGCAAGAGAGTTGTATATATAAAAATCATCAACTATACGTCATGAATATATTATCAAATATTATGTCGTTTTTTTTTATACACATAGTTTTAATTTTATTTAAATATGTATCAAACGTCTTATTAAATATTATATAATGATTACCGGTTCACTACTACCTAATCGATGTACTTTCTAAAAAAAAAACCTAATTTGAAGTTTACGAGGTTTATAATAGTCATTATCTTAATATTTATATTTTACCAGCCCCATGATACAAACATGTCATGTTATTTGATTGACATTTTTTGAGCTTTACATCAAAGTTCCAACTCATGTTTATAATTGAAATGTCAAAGAATATAATCTTGATTCACGTTTTTCATATCTTAAAATTTGGCTTACCTTTTTTGACATCTTAAGCTTCAAATTGGAAAACTAGCGAATCGAGTTAAAAAGAAAAGAAAAATAAAAATTGTACATTTTTTCAATTAACCGACTATTTAACTACTTAAAAAGTATATTCAAGTAGCGAAACGACGTCGTAGGAACTTATCTTAGTAGTTGAGAATACGATCATTACATATAGTGTTTATTTAATCAAAACCAATTCTTCGGTCGTCGACGGTCAAGAACCCTGACACCAACACTTTCATAATCAACGATTTTTTATGTCCGAGTTCGACACCCATGACTTTCCATTCGTATGTTTCTAGAGTTACGGTCTTCATTTGTACATGCACAAGTGAATGATATCAACCCTTGAAAACGTACATCTTTAAACAATTCATTGACTCAATTCATCTACACTCGTATCACTACAGCTTATGAGACATATAGGAGGGACAAAAGTCATATTCCTACAGAGACATAAATCGTCGCTCTAACCTTATAGCAAGGAGAATATCCTCGCAAAAAATCGACGTTGTAGCCCCCGTCGCTAAAAGGTTTTAGGGAGGACCTATTTTTGTTTATTGCAACGACACATAACCGAATTACAAATTTAAAGCTAAAATAGAAAACATCTGGGTACAATAGTGAAACCAAATTTTTTTTAACTCGGGGACAAATTAAAGAGTATTTCTCACGTGCATAAAATTTGTTCAAGTGAGAAGAGAGTAAAGTTTTTTGATATGTATGCGGGTAAAATTTTAAAATAATATAAATATAACCTTTTTTGTATTTTATAAAAGATGTATAGCAGGGACAACGCTTACTCTGCTCCCGCCATGGGTTCGTCCCGTCTAGAGACGCGTCGTTGTAATTATTTATTTATTTATAATAATTATCTTTTTTAATTAATAATTAATTTTCACTAAGACTTTGTCCTCCCTAAAAGCTAAAAGGTCTGCACAAATTTTACAGAATCTGATGTATTTAAAGCTATGTGTGATGTTGTTGTGGTGTTAATGAAGTTGGGGAAGCAAATTTAGGGCACAATTTTATTCCATTTATTTGATAACTTTTGAAATCATATACGTCATTCCATTTTTTCGGCCAATACATGCGATGCACCGAGTTAGGTGTTCCGACATCTATTCCATTCGATCTGTCTCACATCCCACATTGTGTCCACAACATAGTTACCACTACAAGAAACCGACCCTACGGCGACGACAGAAAATCGTCGTTGTAGGCAAAAAATCGTCGTCGTCGCCGTAAGGTTGTCAAGGAAGGTGCTTGGCGACGATTTCTCATAACCTTTAGCGACGACGGCGGGACCCACTTTGTCGTCGCCGTATGTGTCGTCGCCAAAGGTCATTATTCTTGTAGTGTATACAAGACATACTAGTCAACTTCCATCTAGTGATATGTTCCGGTTTCAATCCTAATTATTCGATTTCATATCCCACATCGTTTCCACTCTATGGTTACAAGGCATAGTACTAGTCTGCTTCTATCTTTTCTAATATTAATTGCAACAGTTTGCAATGGAAGTGATTTAAACAATTTAGATAATATAACACTTTTATTAGAAACCCTTAGTGGCACGGATCGAAGTTCAGGAAATCATGATGTTTGATGTTAGGAGTCGATTTTAGGATACACCAAACTTGTTGATCAAGTAATAAAAATCCCAAACCAGCTCTAATTCCATTTACAAATATATGACCTCTAGCATAACTTAATTTTAAATGAACTAAAATCAATTAACTAAATAACAATTGTTTGAGCAACGATTGATGACACAGTGACAAATAAGGTTTAATCGTGCTAATCTATTGAGCAACAGTGTACGGGAACCTAACTCTTATGTGCTAATATATTCTTAACGAATCTAAGTTGATTAGGGATTAGCCCAGAGTCTTATAGTTAATGACGTTATTCTCTCATATTATAGGAGTGATGTGAAAAGAGAATGTGAATTGATATGCAACAAGTTTTTACTTGTCCGTGCGTTGCGGCGGGTTTAAAATTATATATTTTTACTGCCGCTTTAAAGTTTATAATAAGATCATATTTTTTAGTTTTCTTTTCTAGATCTCATTCTTTTTCTATTATAAAAATGAAAATATTACACTAATAGATGTTATTTTTACAATAATAAAAAAATATAATAATACAAAGTTTTAAATAGAAATTATAAACATAATAGTAATTTATTACAATAATAAAAATAATAATATTACAAAGTTTTAAATAAAAATTATAAACATAATAGTAATTATAATAATTTATTAAATAGATATAAATTTTTAAATAAATAAACATAAAAAGCAAAAAAATATGGAAAAAGAGGAGTACACAAGATTTGATCTTATATAGACAATACTTACCAACATGGCAACTCATTTTTGTTTAGAGATTAAATTAATAATTTAAAATATGCATATGTTGTTCACTAGCAAATTTATTATGAAAATTGAGTATCTATACTATTCTATAAAGCAAACTAGCTTATACGGTATTGAACAAAGATCTTATGTTAAAAGAGTTTGGAAAATTTATATAATCGTTATTGATTTATATGTTTAGTTTCAAAAAGTGCTTGTCTAAATTGAATAAATTCGTTATGGTTGTTTAATATGGTCTAAGAGAGTTAGAAGATAGAAACAATATATAACTTAACTTTCATAATTTCTCTAAGATGCATAGGAAAAAGATAAGATAAGTTAACACACCATGAAATGAGAATGAACCAAATAAAAACAAATGGAAAAAATAATCATTTTTTACAATTATAAATGAATAAAAATCTATTACTTGTCCCAATTAGAGCACCCGGAGTGATATGAGCCACAATGGGGTTGTGGAGGTTGTGGGGGAAAAAGGTGATGACGTGGCAGTGAGAATGTGGGTTGTGAGATTGTTGGGTTGGTATGATAGGGAGGGTTGTGGGATTATTTTCTTATTATTAATTTTTTCTTAAACATAAAAATAAAAGATAATAAATAATTAAAAGAATATAAAATATTAAAATTAATAATTAAAACATTAAATAAGATAAAAAAAAAAAATACAAATAATTAAACAAAAATAAATAATTAAAACAATACAAATAAAAACTAAACTAATTAATCCCGTAGTTTTCTCGGATTTTAATTTTTCTCCGCTTCGACCCAAGCCGCTTCTGTCGGCGGCATCCCCTCCGTGCTTGTTGAAGAAACATCATATCGTCTCTTCGTGCACTAGAGTAAGCCGCTTCTTCTTGTCGAATAGCGCTTGTTCTTGTCGGTGGAGGGTTTTCGCCTTTATTTCCGCGGTTTGCTTCTTCGTCTTCGTAATCTTCTTCAAGTGTGACGCGATGAGCCCGCAAAGAGTCGAGGACGAAGATGTTTGCGCCTTATCGGAGGCGTCGGATGATTCCTTTCTTTTACTACCTCTCTTTTCCTTGGAGGTCGTTGTTCTACATCATCCGCAAATATATCGTCCCCGGCGTCAACGTCGTCTAGGTTGACGGTATCTCGTGGAGGGTCTAACTTGACAAATGTACGCCATCTCCCGTGATCCTTCCAGATTTCCCAGGCCTTGTCATGCTTAAACGTCGAATGCTCGGCCTCAAAGTACATTGCCGAGCCGCTTGGTAAACCGCATGGTCGTCGGTCCCGCTTGTTCGATTTCTTACCACCTCGCAGCAATGGTTGCCGATAAAAACCTTGACCAAGGCACTCATCGCGGTAAAGTTGGATTGATGGACTCCTTGCTCTCTCCGACAATCCTTTCTTCGTCGCCCTCTTCGTTGTACCGCAACGATGCGTGCCAAAATGTCGCCTCGGGTTGGGCGTTTCCTACCCCCTCATCTTCCGAGGACCGCGCACACATCTCCGCCAAAAGGACCTCCTCTGGGACCGTCCATGCAATCTTTTTGCATTGCTTTTTCTTTTTCGACGGGGGACGGTCGTGCTGCGGTTACTTCGGACACATCGTCCGTTCTTGAGCGATTTCTTGGGTTTCGGGAACAATGTTTATGTTTGTTGGTTGGAAAAGTTTGGGGAGGAAAAGTTTAGGGAAGAAACAGTTTGGGATTGTGAGAAAAGTTGTGATGCATGGCGTATTGTTCGGGATGTGAACATTGGTTGTGGGTATTGTGGTGTAGAGGGTTGTTGCGTTAAATACGTGTTAGAATTGTTGGGATGTTGTGGCGAAAAGTTTGGTATTGGTTTGGAAATAGGGCGTTTATTGGCCGAAAAAGTTAGCGAAAGCGGATGGTGTTGTGATGTGGGCGTCGAGGGATGTTTGTGTTTGTTTGGGGAGCGTTTGATGAAGACGAAGACTTTTGTGATTTTTTTGGGTTTGGGTATGAGACTGATTGGATTAAGAATAAGATTGTTGAAAGAATGTGTGATTTTTTTGGTTAAAATGGGGTTGTATTTATAGGTGAAATGGGTTGGTTAAAAAAAAAAAAAAAAAAAAAAATGCCGATAACGGCTCGTTGAGGAGACAACGGTCTCCTCACAACGAGCCCACAAGATATGCCTCGGAGTGGTAACGACCACAACGGTCGTTTGTGAGTGGACAACGACGCGAGAACACCCCCCACTCCGGGTGCTCTTACATCCTACTACTCACTGCAAGGACTTTTTCTTTTATCTATGCTTTACCATTTGTCGAACCACACCGACACATAAAGCTGAACTTTTCTTCTTTCCTTGTAGTTAATAATCATATTCATAACAAAGTGCAAGCAACCAATGGACCTGTAAATGCCTTAAGCCAAGTATCGAAAAATTAACTACCATAGATAAAAAAAAATAGAATGGTTAAAAAGAGACCCACAATAGCCAACATAAATATTAATCTCAAAACCAACTAAATGGTACATATTAGGGCTTCGAGTTTCAAACTATCATTTCCCCGTTGCCAAACAAACATGTTCATATTTTGGTTTCGGCTGGCTAAAAAACACAAGAGCAAGCTGTTGTGTAAGAAACATGCATTGCATCATTAGTATTTTCATCTTCATAGAGAGCTTGGAAAAAACATATGAAATAATATTAAAATATAGAACATCTACTTTTCTTAGGAACATAAACCCTTGGTGTCAGATAAGAGCAACCGTTCTGCAGGATACAATGCCCAACAATCTAACATTAGTCAAAGTTCGGATTCAAAGGTAACTTAAAAAGAAGATTTCGGCTGCACCAACGGACATTTCAATCTTAAGGCCAAGTCGACAGACCTCCTTATTGAGCATGGTTGCTAGGCTTTGGCCTATGCATTAAAGCACCAAGCCTAAACTATTGTCCGTAGCTTCTAAACATTAACTAATATCCCCATAGAACTTATGTAAATAATACACCGTCCAAAAATATACACCATTTATACGACACAGTAAGTTACCTAAGGTCTTACACTCTTGCTCTCCCGGTACCCTTTTGGCACCATGACTTTCTCCTCATACCAATAAAACCACTTATTTCATGAATGAATTCTCAGTCCACAAACAATAACTCTCAGTCAAGTACATATGAAATAGAGTTAGTTTAAATTAACATTAACATAAACTACAAAGCAATACGTGTTGTCGTTTTGCAAGTTGCCATCTTAATACAAGATGAATAATATTATTCCTTATGGGTAGATCAAAAACATCACTTGCCAAAACCATCAGTCCTATTGCCTTCATAGTTAAAATTTATCATTGGGATCCATGTCCTGTGATTGACATGTGTTAATGTTTCAACAAAAGGGTTATATTTGCAAAAAAAAAAACTTAACAACATCACCATCATCAAATTTAACCAAAAGAAAGAACTTGAAGAACCGTAAGACATAAATGAAACTACGTCAATCTCAAAGCTTGAATCTTTCTCTACAAATAATCCACAAAAAACCAAAAATCCCCAACAACACTTTCAAATTTTACCCAAACACTAACTCTAAATCGATTTTTGAGCTTCTAAAAAGTAAAATCAGAAATCAATAGAAACACTACAACCATGTTCAATCTTTAAAAGAAATAGAAAACCTGTAGAAGAGAAATTGAAAACGGTGCATCGACATAGATTAAGGAGGAGTGATATGAATTTGAAAAATTCAAACGAAAAAATGAAACAAATAGAGAGAGAATTCAAATGCAAAGAACACGGAATAGATTTTGAATTCTTGATTAAATCACCCTTTCATTTACCAACGAAATCTCCCACACTTGATTTAAAAAAAAAAAAGAGGATATGCGAAATATTGGGACGGTTGATTTTCCAACGAAACCAGAGCCAATCGAAAATAATCCTTTTCTTTTAACCAAATACATTTCCCTAACATATTTTTTTCTTTTCTTTTAACCTTTTAAATTAAACTCAGTTAATGACATCATCAATCAAATAACTTTTTCTACGTAGAAAACCTTAGAAACCACCACATCAGTCTTATGACATCAGCGGTAACTCTCATTTATTAGATAATATAGATATAGATTTATTATATAGTATAGATTTGATGTATTCTAATTTTAGAATACTCTTAATATTAAGTTTTTTAAAACTTATGATTAGTGGTAATTTGTAACTCTCAAATAAACGTTTAAATTTATAATAATGATTATTAAATCTCATAATTGTTCAATAAAATACATGATTAGTTTTCAAATTAATAAAAATAATAATAATAATTAGCTTTTTAAAAGAAATGATGCAAATATAGTAATTAATTATGTTATTATGTAATTATATGTTTCTAATTTACTCCCACATCTATACTACTCTATAAAGTAAATTTGATGTATTCTAATTTTAGAATATTCTTTAAATTAAGTTTTTAAAACTTATTATTATAGGTAATTTGTAACTCTCAAATAAATGTTTAAATTCAAAATAATGATTATTAAATCTCATAATTGTTCAATAAATTACATGATTAGCTTTCAAATTAATAAAAATAATAATAATAATTAGATTTTTAAAAGAAATGATGCAAATGTGAAAAGTGTTGAATTTATTATATAATTATTACTATTGAATAGTTATCCTACAAAGATTTTTAAACATTTGTTGTAAATTTTGTCTTACAAACAAAGTTTCGTTTTACTCATCCACTAATGTGTTATAAAAGTAACAACACATAATGGAATATATTAAAAGATAAATTACAAATATATTTTCTCATTAATAGTACTATATAACTTGTTTATCTAAAGTATAATTAACAACTAATCATTTTTAAGTAAGAAAAATATTTAGGTATTTATATCTATATTCAATATTGAGTATATATGTACTAACTTTTACTTACCTAGCTAATATATATATATATATATATATATATATATATATATATATATATATATATATATATATATATATATATATATATATATATATATATATATATATATGAGTAGGATCAAATAAAAAGTGTTAAATTTGTAAAAACTGTGAGAAGCATTGTGGGAGTGACATGTGGCAAGCTTGGAAAAAAAAAAAAAAAAAAAAAAAAAAGATATTTAAAAAAATAATATTTTTTTTTTTGAAAAAAAAAAAATCATAAAAAAAAAAAAAAATTGGATAAAAAAAAAAATTTGAAATTCTTTTTGATAACGTCATCTGCCACGTCATATGATGCACACACAAAATATGATGCACATTAATGATGCACAAAAAATATGATTCATATAAATGATGCACACAAAAAAACTATGATATTCAACTATGATGCACACATAAAATGTTTATCATAGATGTGCATCATAAATGTGTAACATATTTTTTTTCGTACATAACTTTTTTCGAGCAAAAAGAAAAAAAAAATTCTCGAAAAAAAAAAATTTCGATTTTTTTTTTAAATATGATTTTTATTAAAAATATTATTTTTTTATTAAAAAAAATAAAAAAATAAATAAATAAAAAAATAAATAAATAAATTCAAGCTTGGCACATGTCACTCTCACAATGTTTCTCACACTTTTTACAAATTTAACACTTTTTACATGAACCCTCCATATATATATATATATATATATATATATATATATATATATATATATATATATATATATATATATATAGAGAGAGAGAGAGAGAGAGAGAGAGAGAGAGAGAGACCACTAGGGCTTGCCCAAGTGGTTATAGCATGGTGCTTATCTGTGGGAGGTCTCGGGTTCGAGGCTCCCTGAGTATGATGAGATTGGTGGATATAGAAATGTATACCAATATAAAGAAGATACTAATATAAAAAATCTATAACACAATCAAATAAAAGATACTCGATTCAAACAAAATGAAATTAAATCATTTACTTACGATTTTTCAGGAAGTCTTGCGCATTGCGCGAATACTAACACTACAAGAAATAATGCTTTTGCTGAAAGACAAAAAGTGTCAGGAAAAGTATAAGAAGTGTCAGCAAAAGATAAATTAGCTTCTCCTTCACTTATTATAAGTGTTGGCAGAAGCTCTGACGGTAAAGGTTATGGTGACACACCTATCCTGACACATCATATGTCTACATAGGTTAGATCTTTTGCCTATACCAACTTTTGTGTCAAGAATTGGTTCATATTTCTTGCAAAGTCGTAACATAGAGGTTTACCCGACCATAAAACCAATCTTATAACAGATCGATCCGGGTAAAAGATTCAGCAATCAAGTCTCGGAGCATCCTCAATGATATCCAATAGGCACTGGGTTATCCTTAAGCTCACAACCTTGATAATGAATGTCCTGCAATACATTCAACCCCAAACATCAGCACACAAAAAAGAGCAAATCGAAACTTTAAAAACAGAACACGTTAATTAAAGAAGAAAATTGAATAATTACCGAAGCAAAGTGATTAACATCACGATGATGAGCTTCATCTGCTCTCACAACCATAACAACATCACGAAGAGTGGAATCAGCAGGAAGACGCCAATAGTCAATAGCAATAGCTGGTGCCTTCACATTCTTAATGTTACCAGCATCAAGCTCCTTCAAGAACTCTATATACGAGTGAATCGCTTCTTCCTCAAGGTACCCAGTGATTCTATGATCTAGTTTAGGGGAAGCAAGGTACGCAAGAAAGTAGGCGTTGAAGAAAACACCTTGAACTGCGAAAACAAGAGCACGTTCATACCATTTCAGCTTAGCAACTTCGATAAAAGTCATCAAATGCATTCTTTCATTCTCAGCTTCTTCTAGTAAAGCTTTGATCCAACCACCACTCTGCTCAAAACGATGCAACGATTTACAGTGAAGAAGCGTTCCTCCCACCATTCCAGGAACCGCAGCCACAGTTTCAAGCATCATAGCTCTACACCCATACCTCCTCTGTTATAATTAAATCACATTTCAGTTAACTTCACATTTACAGAAACAGTTGCAAATTTTTCATTATTAAATTCAAATCTAATCACCTGAAAGAAGATATCAGTAGGCAAACGTAGAGACTTCACAGTATAGTAAGCGAACTTGTCCAAAAGCGTCTTTTGCACATGATGTTTCTCTAGATCAATCGAGAGATCTGCTTGGTATGTCTCCCATGGCTGCCAAAATAATTCAAATCACCAACAGTTAATCACTAAAAATAGCCAATTACTATTCACATTTTTACTGTCAATACGGCACCAACAGTTAATCACTAAAAATAATTTAAATCACCAACTGTCACTAAAAAAAACGTTACATATAAATATGATAATGTTACTCGCTAATTTTCATGTTCAATACTTCAATGAAGAAAGCTAATTTTCAGTCCAGCATTTCATCGAACGCCTTGTGTTCAACTTCGGTTAAACAATCAAAATACACAAACTTAAAATCGTAAACGATTGTAAGGTATACAATGAACCAAAATATGAAAGCATATAACGAAAGGTATAAAATCGAACGTGAAACCCTAGGTTTCACAATCAGTTAAGTTAGAACCGCCTAAACTTCAAAAACTGAAAATTAATCACTTTGACATAAACATCAAATTCATGAATCGATCAATTGAGTAGGTTTTACAGATCATGAAACAATTGATATCAGCATTGTATCCACAAATAAATCAAAAAATTCTCCTAATTAAGCTTTTTCCGATTAGAATTGCGTTATATATTACCAGAAGCAGTACCACCAGAAACACCTAATATTCATAATTAATTAATCAAATAATCAAATTAAATTAAATTAAATTAAATATACCGTTTAGGAAAGGCTGTTTGATTGAATCGGAGATTAACGATGATGAATTGGATCTTGAATCGAGATGTAAGCCGAAAAAATGAGGACCGGAAGCGGCTTCCATCACGTAATGAATCGCCGTCGTTTGCTCCGGCATCAGTATAGTCGTTGAAAATAAACACGAGCGAGATTCTTGAGAGAGAGAGAAATGGATTTGAGATTTGGGGGAAAATGATAATCGTGTAAAATTCGGTGAAGAGGATATTTGAAGGGGCGGAGAATTCTGTTTAATAATGTTTGTATTTTTTTTTAATAAAAAATTTTATCGACATAAATCAATGCACACGTTTTTTATAATCATTATGTAAAACATAAAATCGGACCGATTTGGCTAGGTTTTTGGGCTCGGTTTGAGTTGGACCGGCACAACTTAGTTTTTAGGTTCGATTTGTGTTGGACCAATCCGATTCGATTTTCGAGTTCGGTCCAATCGATTTTGATTTCCTCTAAGTAAACTATACATCTCACTACACTTATTGGAAAATGTATATAAGTGTAAGGATATGCGTACTTTTGCTAACACTTTTTTAAAAGTATAAGCAAAACACTAGACTTTTACTAATATTTTATAAAATGTGTAGATAAAATTGTACATCTCTCTACACTTATCGGAAAATGTAGATAAGTGTAAGGATATGCGAACTTTTGCTAACATTTTTTTAAAAGTATAAGCAAAACACTAGACTTTTACTAATAATTTATAACATGTGTGGATAAAATTGTACATCTCCCTACACTTATTGCAAAATTTATATAAGTGTAAGGATATACGTACTTTTGCCAACACTTATTTTAAAGTATAAGCAAAACACTATACTTTTACTAATACTCTATAAAATGTGTAGATAAAACTTCATATATCCTCACACTTATTATAATATGTAATCAAAATTTACACTTTTGCTTACACTTTTCATATTGTGTGGATGAAAATTAAGCTATGCTTATAGTTTTCTTATAAGTGTAAGGATATGTGTACTTTTGCTAACACTTTTTATATGTGTCATTAAAAAAAGTGTCAGCAAAAGACCTTTTTCTTGTAGTGTAAGTATTCTTAATTTATTTTTCATTTTCAACACATACACATGTTGTCTACTTAATCTCGTTTTTATAGCGTAACATTGCACAAACACAAATATACCGATAACTACCATAAAATCGACACTACTTCAACAAATTAAACTTCAAAAATAGTTTATATACAATTTCAAATGGATAAAAGTTATCCGCCACATAGCGTAAATACACTCCTAATATTGATAATAATCGATCCCAATAATTGGTATTTATACTCCTCTAATTAGGACCTGTCATGAGATTTTATTGAACCGACCGAAAAAGGTAAGTACGAGAGACAAACTAGCCATAGAGACGGATTGGTGCATGTCATGATAAGTCTGTGTGAGATGACTAGGTGGGTGGATCGGCGAGACGTCAACGATAAATCAAATAGTGCACATAACATTCGTCACACGCTAGTCCAGCCAAGTACACTAACTTGTTACTTTGTGTCCTCCTCACTTCCAAAATACCTTACGAAGTTATGATGTAGTAAAATATTAGTCCATGTGATCTAAAACTAACAAAACATTCAAACAAAGTACCTTATAGTTGGTAGCTTTTGTCTTGATAGAGATAAACACATTATAGTGACAGATGGTATTAGTGTGCTCGTCACCTTTTCCAACTATTTTTTGAACATTAGCCACGTGATTACGAGCTGGTTTATCTCTTCTACAAACAAGTTTATGGAAGACCTCACCCATTCAATATTTCATGTGAATTTTTTTTGTCCTCCTCGATCTGTCATTGCTTCAAGAATATAAAGTAGGTTTATTTAATTCAGAAAAAGTAAAAACAAAGTAAAAAATATTACTCGAAATAATAACAATAACATGAATAATCACGTGTAAAAATAAAATAAAGAATATTACTCGAAAGAATAACAATAAACATGAATAATCACTTGTAAAAGAGACTAATTGAGCATGGAATTTGGGCGAAAGATAAAACCGAAAGCAGTCCTAACTTGGTTTAAGCGGGTTTCTAAAAGAAAGCGTTTTTGTGCAGATTTAGTTGAGGGACTGAATGTGTTAAAGTGTTAAAGTATGGTGCTTAAAGTTGTGCTTGAAGTGAAGAAATAAAAGTTAGTGGGTCCGGAAGTTAATAGGTTATAGTTGGAGGTTGGCAGTGTAATATTGGAGTATAAATAGTCTTGTTTAGCCGTCGTTGTGATTATTAAATCAATTGCCTCTCTCTAAAAACACATAGTTCACAGTAATATTAGGGTTTTATATCGAAACCCTAAATTGTCTAAGTTGAGTATTGTATTTGTAATACTGATAATCAGATTGATTGTTGGTTACAGTCTGTAAGTCTTGTTCTCTGAAGTAATAACAAAGTGATTTGAGGTTTTTAGTCTGTTTGTGTTTGGATTGTTGTTTTCTACATGGTATCAGAGCACATCGGTGCTCTGGATACGGCTTGACTAGGTTTACGGATCGTTTGGTTAGATCTAGGGTTTCTAGATCTTGAGGTTGTTAGATCTAGGGTTTCTGGATCATGAGGTTGTTAGATCTAGGGTTTCTGGATCTTGAGGTTGTTGAATCTAGGGTTTCTGGATCTTGATCTGTAGATTTAGGGCTTGGATCTGGTGTTCTATTGGATTCTTGATTCCGATTTGAGATATGTTCAGGCTGGATCTGGGATTGATGGGTAGATCTAGGGTTTGGTAAACCCTAATTTTTGGGGATTCTTCTCGAGTTCTCTGTTGGTGTTCTTGGTTGTTCCAGGACTGTTGGTGAGCTGGTTGGTGTTCTTGGCTGTTCCAGAACAAGTTGGTGTTTGTGATTCTTCCGATGTTGTTCCTTTAAGTTTTTTTTTTCTTATTCTGTTTTTATTCATTTGGTTTGTATAATTTTTTTGTTTGCTTTTGTATTTCTTTGCTTTATTGTTGCTGGTGCTCCTGTGCTCCCACTGTAAGTCCTCCTCCCTTCACTCTTTATTCTGTTGGTTGTTGGTTGTGGGTTGTGGGTTGTGGTGCCAGAGTTTTGTGTCTGGTGTTATTATTGGTTGTGTTGTTGTTCTTGGTGCCAAAGGTTTTTGCCTGGTTTGTTTTTGGTTGGTTGTGGTTGTTGGTTTTTCATTTTGTACTATATGTTTGTTTGGTAGAAGAAAGATCTTTGTGTTGAGTCCCTGCTTAATAGGCCTCTAAACCAAACAATATAGAATACACACTTTGATCTTTAGGGTGCATTCCATTTTGCATTTGTGGTTGGTTGGTTATGTTTTCTGTAGTTGTTCCTTTCTGCATTTGTGGTTGGTTGGTTTCTGAAGTTGTTTTTCGTCTTTGTTTTGTGTGTTCTTTGTTTGCTTGAATGGGTGACTTTGATAAACCTGCTTCTAGTTTCTAGTGGTAGTGTCAAAATGACTCAGGCTAATAATCTTGACTTTAGTGACCATTTGTGTTTGCATGCTAGTGACACTAACACCACTTATCTGATTACTTTTAAGCTGAAAGGAACTGAAAATTATATAGGATGGAGTAGTGCTATGTTACTTGCTTTGCAGACTAAAAATAAAATTGGTTTTATTGATGGTAGTCTGGAAAAAAAAAATATGTTTGATGATGTTTTGAGTAGGTAGTATGATAGGTGTAATTCTGTTGTGCTTACTTGGATTTTGAGTTCTATATCAGATGAGTTGTATTTGGGTCAAGTTTTTTCTACTTCTGCTTTTGTTGTATGGAATGAGCTAAACTAAACTTATGATAAAGTAGATGGTTCTATTACCTTTAATTTGCATCATAAGATTAATAGCTTAACTCAAAGTGGTAGTTTTGTTTTCGATTATTATCATAAGCTGAATTTTTTGTGGAAACAATTTGATTCTTTGGTGAAACTTCCTGTGTGTTCTTGTGCTGGTGCTAAACAATTTTGTGTTCATAATAATCTGATTAAGTTGATGCAATTCTTGATGGGCCTAGATGGATCCTACTCTCTCATAAGAAGTAAAATTTTGACCACTGACCCTCTTCCATCTGTTAAGATAGCTTTTCAAATTGTGTCTAGAGAAGAATCTCACAGAGGTTCTTCTCAGCCTTCTTCTTCAAGCAAGGGTCATAATACTACCTTTATGGCTAAAACTTTTGAACCTAATAAGAATTTTAATAATAATAATAATTTTAATAAAAAGTTTGAGAAGAGAGGTCCTAATCCAAATTTAACATGTACAAAATGTGGGATGATTTGACATACAATTGAGAGGTGTATGAGATAGTAGGTTATCCTCGAGGCAGGAAAAAGGGTTTAAAAAGCAAGTTTAATAACAATAATGCTTTAGTTGACAATGTGGTTTCTAGTGGTTCTATGTCTTTTACTAGTGACCAAATGGATAGAATCTTAAAATTGATTGGTGATAAGTCAGTCCCATGGGGTGTTCATGCCAATATGGCAGGTATTCATTTTCAAAACAATAATGTGTTTTTCAATACAAATTTTCATAAGTTTTTCCGTTCCAATTCTGCTGTCAATTTTGTCAAGTTCCATGATGGATGGATCCTAGATTCAGGGGCCAATAAGCATATGACATTATCATATGAGTTTCTTGGTAATGTTGTAAATATTGCTGGTTTAAACCTGAAAGTAGGACATCCAAATGGAACTGAAGCTAGAATTGTAGAAATTGGAAACTTAAAAATTAATGCCCATATTGTTTTGTATGATGTTCTGGTGGTTCCTGAGTATAATGTGAATTTGCTATCTGTGTTTAAGCTTGCTAGAGATAGCAAACTTTCAACTGTTTTTAATGAACATAATTGTCTTATTCAGGATTTAACTCTAAAGAATACCCTGGGGACTGGTAGTGTTTATGATGGTTTATATTACTTTAATGTGACTAGTGAAGGTAATTGGGATGTCAATAATATGCTTAATTGTTGTATGTCTTTTGATCTGTGGCATAATAGGCTTGGTCATCCCTCTGACCAGGTCTTACATGTATTAAAAAACTCTTTAAATATGGTTGGAAGTGTTGAATCTGATCCTTGTGATGTCTGTCATAAGGCTAAGCAAACCAGAGAACCCTTTCCACTGAGTGATCACAAGTCAGGTCACTTGGGTGAATTGATTCATCTGGATTTGTGGGGTCCTTATAAAGTAACAAGAAAGGAATGATTTATGTACTTTCTAACAGTTGTTGATGATTTCTCTAGAGCTGTGTGGTTGTATATGCTTAAAACTAAGGATGAGGTGTTTAACTACATCTTTGATTTTTATAATTTGCTTAAAAATCAATTTTCTAAAACTGTTAAAATCTTTAGAAGTGACAATGGCACAGAGTTTGTTAATAATAGACTGCCTGAGTTTTTTTTACCCAAAATGGTATTATTCATCAAACAAGTTGTGCATATACTCAACAACAAAATGGCAGAGCTGAGAGGAAACATTGACATCTGTTAAATGTGTCCAGATCCCTTATGTTTCAGGGGGGGGGGGGGCATTCCTCTTAATATGTGGCATGATGTGTTCTAACTGCTACCTATCTCATTAACATGACTCCCTCTTCTGTGCTAAATGGTAAATCTCCCTATGAGTGTGTTTATAGTCATAAACCTAACCTTTCTCACCTCGGGAGTTTGGATGTCTTGCTTATGCTACTATGTTAAACAATTCTGATAACTTTAGTAGTATGTCTCTTAAATGTGTTTTTATTGGCTATTCTAGTTCTAAGAAAGGCTATAAACTGTTTAATCTTGATCAGAAGTGCATTCTATTTTCTAGGGATGTAAAATTCTATGAAAACGGGTTTCCATTCAAAACCACTAATGATGATCATCTTGATTTACAAACTGAGACCACTACTACAAACACCTTAAACCTTTTTGATAGCATGTATAACCAAACTCCTAAAAGTCCGAATGATGAAGGGATGGGTACTGAGAGTGATGGTAGTGGCACTGATTCTCTCTCACATGACAGTTCCAAAGTTACAACTCTTGTACATGAAACTGTTGTGGAAGAGAATACCATTGCAACACAGTTATCTGAAACTACAGTTATCCGTAAGGGCAGTCATTTTCAAAACATTGATGATTCTGTTATAACTGAAAATATTAATGCTAGAAAGTCCTATAGGAAAACAAATGTGCCTAGAAAATGGGATGATTATGTCTTAGGGGGGAAACACAAGTATGGAGTAGATAAGGTAGTTAGTTACTCTTGGTTAAAAAAGGATGTTGCATGTTTTGTTTCTAATCTGAATAAAAGTGTTGAGCATAAATCGTTTAAACAAACTTGACTTGATCCTAATTGGATTAATGCTATGAACACTGAAATGGAGGCTCTTCTTAGATATGATACTTGGGATATTACTGAAAAACCTGTGAATAAAAATATAGTTGATTGTAAATGGTTGTTCAAAATTAAGTATAAAGCATCTGGTGAAAGAGAGAGATATAAAGCCAAATTAGTTGCTAAAGGTTATAGTCAAAAGTATGGTATTGATTATGAAGAGACTTTCTCTCCTGTTGTCAAAATGGTGACTGTTAGATGTCTTATTACTTTGGTTGTGTGCAATAACTGGTCTTTGTTTCAATTGGATGTTAATAATGTTTTCTTGTATGGTGAGCTTGATGAAGATGTTTATATGACTTTACCTAAAGGTTATTTTGATAAAACTGATAATAGAGTATGCAAACTTAAGAAGTCCTTATATGGCTTAAAACAAGCTACTAGGAAATGGAATGAAAAACTGACTGCTAGTTTACATGAGTATGGATTTGTTCAAAGCAAGTTTGATTATTCCTTGTATGTGTTGACTAAATGTGAAGTGCATATTATGTTATTGGTGTATGTTGATGATATCATCATTACTGGAAATTCTAATGATGAAGTTGTGGCTATAAAACAGTTTCTTAACTCTAAATTCATGATTAAGGACTTAGGTACCTTAAAGTTCTTTCTTGGTATTGAGTTGTTTGAAACTGTTAAGGGTGTTTGTTTGTCTCAACATAAATATTGTCTTGAGTTACTTGATGAGTTTGGTTTGTTTGGTTGCAAACCTATACTACTCCTCTTAATGCTAACATTTATGTGTTGTTTGACAAAGTAGAACATAAAACTAGTGAACCTTTGAGTAATATTTCAGTTTACCAGAAACTTGTTGGAAAGTTGATATATCTTACTCTTACTCGACCTGATATCAGTTTTGTTGTGCAAAGTTTGTCTCAATATATGCATGCACCTACTGAATTACATTTTAATCTGGCCTAAAGTGTTAAGATATCTTAAAACTTCTCCTGGTCAAGTAATTCAAGTGTGTAAATCTGATAGTGTGAAACTGTCTGTGTATGTTGATTCTAATTAGGGAAGGTGACAGGTTACTAGAAATTCTGTTACTAGGTTCTGTGTCTATATTGGTAGTTCACTTGTTTCATGGAAAAGTAAAAAGCAACCAACATTCTCTAGATCTTCTGCTGAAGCAGAATATAGAGCTATGGATGCTGCCACTTGCGAAACGCTTTGGTTAATCAATCTTTTGCATGATATGAAAGTGAATGGTCTTACTCCTGTAGATTTTTATTGTGATAACAAGGCCGCAATGATGATAGCTAATAACCCAGTTTTCCATTAGCGGACAAAACATTTTGACATTGATTTACATGTAGTACGAGAAAAGGTTTGTTCCGGTGTTCTTAACTTGTTAAAAATAGAATCTGTAGAACAACTTGCAGATATTTTTACAAAAAGTCTTCCGCCAAATCAACACAAATATTTGTGTTCCAAACTAGGTTTGTTTAATGCGTTTCAAGTTAGGACTGAGGGGGAATGTTCGAAAGATAAAACCGAAAGCAGTCCTAACTTGGTCTAAACGGGTTTCTAACTTAAAGCGTTTTTATGCAGATTTAGTTGAGGGACTGAATGTGCTAAAGTGTTAAAGTATGGTGCTTAAAGTTGTGCTTGAAGTGAAGAAATAAAAGTTAGTGGGTCTAGAAGTCAATAGCTTATAGTTGGAGGTTGGCAAGTTAATATTGGAGTATAAATAGTCTTGTTTAGCCGTCGTTGTGATTATTAAGACAATTGCCCCTCTCTCTCTAAAACCACATAGTTCACAATAATATTAGGGTTTCATATCGAAACCCTAAATTGTCTAAGTTGAGTATTGTATTTGTAATATTGATAATTAGATTGATTGTTGGTTATAGTCTGTAAGTCTTGTTCTCTGAAGTAATATCATAGTGATTTGAGGTTTTTAGTCTGTTTGTGTTTGGATTGTTGTTTTCTACAGAAATTGGATAACACCGACCCGATTTGGACCGATCCAAAACTGAAATAGGCTAAACGGATCGGGTTTGATCGTGTTTGATCGGGTTACATTCACAAATCGGTCCATAGGGTTAGGGTCAAATATTTTTAGTCAAAATCCAAATTGACCCATATCATAACCCAAGTGTGCAAGGACGGACCTTCTTAATGGCGGGGAGGGGTTACAGCCTTTCCGAAATTCCGGTGCCTAGTAACTTTCAAATTTTCTACTGCTTTTCTCAAATTTTAAGGTTATAAATATTAGATTTTATATTTTTCCCCGTTAATATTTTCCTTTTTTGCCCCCATCTTTGATCTTCAAGATCTGTCTGATACGGTTTAAAGAAGTTTTTCAAATTGGTGCATTGTTAAAGACTTTAACTGTTTTTATATTATTAAATAATTTAGTTTATTAGTTGATTAGTTTTCAAGTAGTCGAGTTAGTTTGTGTTAGTGGTTTCATGCTTTGAGTTACTATATGTTGCATTGAATTTAATATAAAGAAGAAAAATATGTTTTAGTTTATTATCTCTTAGTTATTTCCTTTCTATTTCTTTGGAAGATTGTAAATCTCGAATCAGACTCCTATCAATGTACATGCGAGGACTCAAAGAGTGTGGAATAAACACTTCATATTTGGCCGAATATACCAACTTGTTATAACCATGGAACATGTTGTTATTGTTAACAAAATCGGATGAAAAAAACGTTAGGTTATACTTTACATATGAGAGTGGAAGATAGGGTTAGTAAAACAAAGGTTCGAGAAATGTTGGGTTATTCTTCAATTAATAATTATATAACGGAATACCTTTATGTATGTTACGTGATGTCACTTAACGAGGCAAAGCCAACATGTTTTCGACTAGTGAAACCAATAATGTCATTCATAAATAGTTCAAAAAAGTGACGAATTTCATAGTTTATATCTAATTTTCAAGAAAAAAAGAAGTCAAAAACAATCGTCTTTATTAAATGTCATTATGTCAATGCTAAAATATGATGTTTATTGATTAGGACCCAATGCATGCGTGTAGAAAGACGTGTTTGGTTATTCAACTATTATTTTTGTCAAACCACACTGTTTCATTAAATTTAAAAAGGTAAAGAATAATCACAAGGCCATTTTTGACATATAAATTAGTGAAAACGAATACTTTAAGTCCCACACCATGTAGGGTTGATATGATAATTCCAATTTCCATACCAGCTTCTGTCATTTTGTAGTTTTTTCAATAATCAATTCTATATTCCGTTTTGAGAAATGCTATAATGACAGACAAATATTTTTTTTTTTTCTTTTTTTTAGAACGGTAATGTTAGCGATTCAGGGCCACAGTAACATCCAATTGGGCAGTATGCAACCCACGAACCTTACATCAAAGTTAGTTACATATCTTTTAATATTCATTTAAGGAGAAAACCACAGAGAAAGACTCGAACCCAGACCTCCCCTCCCCACAATCTCTTACCAATGGGACAAACACTCATTGACAATGACAAACAAATTAGAACCTTTTAGTTGTAAATAGAAAAAAATTAATATTATAATTTTATTTCTTTATTGTATTTGCGAGGGTTTTATATCCTAACTTATATGCTGCTAGATTCAATTAAACAACCATCTCGGTTCTTTTATCTATACTTTTTTCTGGAATTGTTTTGTTGACTTCCGTGTTATTACATCCATTTCGCGTTTTTAACTAAGTTTGGAGAGGTAAAATCTTGGGCGGGTCAATCAAAAGACAAATAAAACGTTTAGGTTTCAGAAGTTCCAGCCTGAAAATCTTTAGTATAAGGTATATAAAAATAATATGTAAGCCGCTTGTTAATTTGTTGGTACTCTATATATATAGAAGTCATGTATATCTATTAGGGTAAAAGAAGATATAAAAAGTCAATTGAATTTCTACTTTTAACAGGTAGGACGGAGATAAAGTGACGGTTGTCTCCGTCATAATTTTATTAAATATGAAAAATAGTTATATTTATATTGTTTTTAATATTTTGCCGTTATCTACACTTTTAAATATGTGAAAACTTGAGTTCCTTTTATATAAGATCAAATGAAATGATATATTTATAAGAATGATAGTGAAATTTGCAACAAATAGAAAATGAAAGTTAAATAAGTTTTATAGCGTTAAAAAAATGTGTAGAATATTCAAAAATTCAATCTATTTACGCTTTAAAACCGAGTGTTAGTCTTCTATATATACACCATCCACTTGCATTTCATCTCAACTAACACCACTCACTCTCTCTAACATTCGTACTTAACTTCTAATTCTTAAAGAACACCATGATGCAAATCGGATCAACACTTCCGGCTCACAATGTTCACATTTTTCAGGCGAAATTCGCCGTTAACTGTAATATGTCTTCGGTTAAATCTACTTGTTTATCAAAGCAAATCATGAAAACCTCAAGTTTATCAAACACCAAGTTTACTAAAGAACATCTCTCTAATCTTGAAAAACTAATAGGCTTCACAAAACCTCATTCGGAACCCGAATTGGCTCAAACAAACAATGTCGATAACGGGTTATTAGAAACTAGAAGAAAGAGTGTTTTAGAAGGGTTGAATTTGCCTCAAATTTGGCCCGAAAATAAGGTGGCCGAGGAGATGTCTCCTCGTCAACTCAACAGGTTGCAACGCTTGTTGTCGAAAAACGGAATCGAATATTCTCCTAGAAACAAGTTAGGTTCTAGGTGGAGAGAGTATCATGGGAGCAATAATTGGGCTGGTTTACTTGATCCTCTTGATGACAATCTTCGAAGAGAAATAGTAAAGTATGGAGAGTTTATTCAAGCTGCTTATCATTGTTTTCATTCTGATCCTGCATCCGCCCCCTCTCCCTATCGCCAAGTGGCGGTCCCAGATAGAGCGTACCGAGTAACCAAAACCCTATACGCCACATCCTCCGTAGGCTTGCCTGATTGGGTAGACAACGCGGCGCCGGATCTAGAGTGGATGACTCAACGCACGAGCTGTATAGGCTACGTGGCCGTGTGTGAGGATCAAAGAGAGATCTCTCGTACGGGTCGAAGGGATATAGTTATATCCCTTCGAGGAACAGCCACGTGTCTTGAATGGGCTGAAAATATGCGAGACCTACTAGTAAAAATCCCTGGCGATAATAAAACAAACGCAAAAGTACAGTGTGGGTTTTTGAGTTTGTACAAGACCGCGGGGGCTCATGTCGGGAGCCTAGAAGAGACTGTGGTTACGGAACTCAAACGGTTAACACAATTATATAAAGGTGAGAACTTAAGTATTACGATTACTGGGCATAGTCTTGGTGCCGCATTGGCCTTATTAGTGGCCAATGACTTGAGCACATGTACAGAAGACATGCCCCCAATCGCAGTTTACACTTTCGGTGGCCCACGTGTCGGAAACCGTGCATTCACAAACCAACTCACTTCCCAAAACGTCAAAGTACTACGTATCGCAAACTCTCAAGACATAATAACTCGGGTTCCTGGAATGTTTGTTAGTGAAAAACTTGATAAAAAACTACGATCATCAAAAAACGCAAACAAAGTGTTGGACATGCTCGACAACAACATGCCATGGGCATACGCGCATGTTGGAACAGAACTAAGAGTCGACACTAAAAACTCCCCTTACCTAAAACCAGACGCCGACGTGTCATGTTGTCATGATTTGGAAGCATACCTACACTTGGTAGATGGTTTCTCGGCATCAAATTGTCCATTTAGAGCAAATGCTAAACGAAGTTTGGTGAAATTGCTTCATGAACAAAACTCAAATGTGAAGAAACTATATACAAGTAAAGCTAAGGGGTTAAAATTGAATTTAGATAGGGACATACAAATGCAACAAATGTCAAATTGTTTGCCAAGTCCATCGTAATTTGTAGAACATGTTTTTTTTAACCTTTTTTTTCAAGAAGGATAAATATTACTTCTTGTTACTATACATCTAACTCACATGTTCTCTTTTTTTAACAATAGTTTTAAGGTTATTATCCAAATATTTACTAGCAACAATCATTAACAAATGATGTATATAAATGTCAAATGTCAAATAGCAAATAGCGGTTGTTTTAAAGTGAGGAATGAGAAAGGAAATGGAAAAAGTAATGAAAGAGAGGTTAATCATTACCCACTTTCATTACCCTCGTTTTGTTGAGTAATGGTTTATTGTTTATTAATGGATATAGTGAACGTTGATTGATTACCTAATGACAAACCAACTACTATCAATGATTATCATTACCATTAATTAACCCCTATTAACCTCAACCAAACACACCCTAATTTTACAACACAATTAACTTTGTTTTCGACTTGAAATTACATCATTTATGTTTTGAACAACTCATATATTGTCATACTACAAACATCTTTTTTATATCGTTAGCAAAACTTTTAAATTTGTTGGAATAAATAATTAAATTACTATAGAAACCTTGTGTTTTGCGTGGGCTTGATGATAAATAAGAATAACATAGATTTGTATTGAAGCTAATTTTCTCCGTTTTATGAAACACGAGTTTTCCACTTTTCGTATAACATTATGTCCTTGAATTTCGAAAAAGAAAAAGAGAGAAAAAACACGAAAAGAAAACACAACTTTCTTTGCATGCCAAGTTTGGATAGAAAGAAAAAGTTGATGTTGTCGAGATAGAGAAAAGGTGGAAGAAAAGATAAAACGGATTATAGTTTGGTTAGTAACAACCCATCGCACTAACAACTTTTCCTTTTCATATTTCTATAACATCCACTTTCTCAAAATTACATTATTCGTTCTCTATTCTTTTTATGTGTTGTCGATTAAAGTTAAACGGATATTTTGGTTCAGTACAATGCACTACTGCAAAAACGAGAATAAATCATGACGTAATAAAACACGGTTCTTAAAAATATTGAGGTCTATTATGCTAAAAATCTCAAGATCCGCTAAAAAGGCTAGCGGTCTTTTTTCTATTTTAAAGTTTAAACACGTTGTTCTACCAAAAACCACGCTCTTTAATAAACAAATAAACCTTCTGAAATAGGTCACATTTTTTACCGTGTTATATTTGGATGTAAATGACTCCATAATTCTTCGTTAAAATATGGTCTATTAGATTTACTAGATTATTGTTCCGCGATAGCGAGGACAAAGATAAAGTTTAACTCGTAAATATTTGTTCATGTAGATTTTAAGTTATTATGAAAAGACAATGTCATACGTATAATAACATATATATATTTACGTAATTTGTGTATTCAAATACCCCATCATTAGGCCTGAAATATTGCAGTTAAGGCTTGTAATCTGTGTTTACGATTGATTTATTTTGTTTTAGATAGAGTTTTTGATCCAGAAATGAAGAATTTTTGGGGTTTTGGTTTGGGGAAAAAGAGAAATTGGGATAATTAAATGGTGACAATTAAATGGAAGAGCTGATGGTAAAAAAACAAATCTGCCCTCACATGATATCTAAGTGATAAGATTTAACGGCTGTCTCAACGGCACATCCAAAATAGGGACTTGCGAAGCAACAAATTTCAAACTTAGGGACGAGTGGTGTAATAAAAAAGTTATAGGGACGACTAGTGCAATTAGTGCAAACCATGGGGACGACCCATGTAATTAACTCTTTAAATAATAATGGGTTTATTTCTTTTAATAAAAGCAAAACTTTTTTTTATGTAATAGTTGTCAACTTGGGAAACATGTTAAACTTTCGTTTTTCAGTTCTTTGTCTAATGTTGAATCGGTTTTTGATATTATTCACTCAGACCTTTGGACTTCACCGGTCTCGAGTGTAAATAGAATTATATACTGTCTTTTTTTTGGACCATTTTTCTCATTTTTTGTGACTTTATCCTTTATGAAGGAAAAGTAATTCATTTATTAAATTTCAACATTTTCGTGTTTATGTTAAAACACAATTTAAATATGAAATCAAATCTTTTCAGTGTGATCATGGTGGTGAGTTTGACAATAATGAAATGCATGAATTATTTACTTATAATGGAATAATTTTTTCGTTTTTCGTGTCCAAAAACATCGCAACAAAATGGTAAATCGGAACAGATAATTCGTACCATTAACAATCTCATACGAACTTTACTTTTTCAAGCAAATCTTCCACCTGTTTATTAGGTTGGGGCCCTTCATATGGCCACTAACCTTTTAAATGTTTTGCCATTAACATCTATTAAAAACAAAATTCCATTTACCAAATTATTTAACAAACCACCATTATATTCTCAACTTTCGCTTCTTTAGCTGTTTGTGTTACCCACATATCCACCCTAACCATAAACTTGAACCCCACTCGTCTCCTTGAGTTTTCTTGGGTTACCTTAACGCTCACCGAGGCTATCGTTGTCTTGACTTAAGCACCATAAAGATCATACTTTCTCGCCATGTCATATTTGATGAGTCCACTTTCCCATTCGTGCTTTACACTCGACCAAACCTTCTCCCTCCTATTCGTTTATTGACCATAATCTCGACACCTCCCTTGTTGATCTACTTCCCTCTACCACTTCACAAACACCTCCCGTTCCCAATCCTACCATTTCGCCACCTTCTCCTCAAACTCCTCTCGGTCCACCACCTACTGTCCCAAACACACCGCCCCCTGCCTCCCCACAAACACCTCTCGGGTCTCCCTCCCCGCTGCCGGTTCACCAGCCGATCAGCAGCTAGCACCACAACCTCCACCTCCCACACACCCTATGCAAACTCGATCTCAATGTGAAACCTTTAAACCCATCAACCGCCTCAACCTTCATGCTTCACACCTCTCTCGTGTTCCTCGTTCTCACACTGAAACCCTTAAGGACCCCAAATAGCAACATTCTATGTGTTGACGAATATAATGCACTTATTAAATATGATACTTAGATGTTGTTACTTGTATGTAGTTATTCAAGCTTAAGTTTAATGCAGATGGTTCTCTTAGTCGCTACAAAGCTCGTCTGGTAGCGAATGGTCGTAGTCAACAACAAGGTATTGATTGCGATGAGACATTTAGTCCGGTGGTTAAACCGGGTACTATTCGCACGGTTCTTAGCATCGCTCTTTCCAGGTTATGGTTGATCCATCATCTTGATGTCAATAATGCTTTTTTACACGGGCATTTTGATGAGATAGTATATATGCATCAACCTCTAGGTGTCTATGACTCCCAACATCCGGATTATGTTTTTCTTCTGCAGAAATCCCTTTATGGTCTTAAATAGGCCCCTCGTTCATGGCTTCAGCGGTTTGCTACGTTTATCACTCACCTCAGTTTCTTTCACAACAAAACCGATTCCTCATTGTTCATTTTTCGAAGTGGTACGAACACTGCATACCTTCTACTTTATGTGGATGACATTATTTTTACCGCATCTTCCACAACATTTATGGATCGCATCATCCGCTCTCTCGGTCATGAGTTTTCGATGATTAGCTTGGGTTCTTTGAGCTATTTTTGGGGTATTTCACTCACACGTAACTCTCAGGGCATGTTTTTGTCTCAGCAGTCCTTTGCTAGAGATATTCTGGATCGAGCAAACATGCTCAATTGAGTCTGACGCCAAACTTGGTCATAGTTTCTCCTGTTTCTGATCTGAGTTCTTATCAGAGCCTTGTTGGGGCTCTACATTATCTCACTTTCGCTCATCCCGACCTGACATATGCAGTACATCAGATTTGTCTCTTTATGCATGATCCTCAAGAGTCCAATTTTCAGGCTCTCAAGCGGGTTCCACGGTCTGTTCGTAGTACTTTATCTCTTGGATTATAACTTTACTCTTCTCCTACCACACAACTGACGACTTATTCCGATGCTGACTGGGGCGACTGTCCAGACTCGCGTCGTTCCACATACTCGTTTCGTTAACAATAAGCTTAGTAACAAACATAATAAAGTTAGACAAATAATGGGCCTTGATCTTGTTATCAACAAAAACAATGGACTCAATTCTCCAATCTTTAGCCCAATAACACCACCAGTAGGGTTTTAAACCACCATTGTCTAAAAACTCAGCAGCTCCGGCTTCGGGTTTACCACATTCTTCATTTTCTTCCATTTTTAATTCATCGATTCATGGACAAAAATCTATAATCTTACATTTTCGATTATTTTTATCAAAACCCATTGTTTTGATTTGCTCAAGAATGGCCTCATTTAATCCATTTGATCTTTTGGGTGACAATGACAACGATGACCCGAGTCTTCTCGTTGCTAGCCTTCCTGCAATTGTTCCAGACCCGGTTCAGAAAAAACCTGCCGCTCCTAAACCCACAACCAAACCGGCTCAAACCGGTAATGCATATTTTCATTATATATATATATATATATATATATATATATATATATATATATATATATATATATATATATATATATATATATATATATATATATATATATCTGTGTGTGTGTGTATGTATAGTATTGTGTGTGTATATGCATAAATAATCTTATGTATATATAATCTTAAGAATTTTGTATATAATATTATGTATATATATGTGTATATGTATATAGTTATTATATTGTGTGATGATTTATTTGTAGGGCAAGAGGGTAGGTTTGATGGACAGAGGGGTGGGGGAAGGTCTGGTGGACGTGGAAATGGTCGTTGGAATGGACGTGGAAATGGTCGTGGTGGGGTTAATCGTGATCGCGATTTGTCGAATAATGAGAATTTTGATGGACAAAACGGTAATGGTTTTATTGGAGGTTTCACTAATGTTGATGGTGAAATTGAGAAGCCTGAAAAACGTGATGGATTCAAGTTTAATGTAAGTGGGCCTCGTTACCATACTGCTAGGCGAGGTGGATATGTTTTGGGAGATGAACCTGAACGTCCTAGGAGGGTGTTTGAACGACGAAGTGGGACTGGTCGTGGGTAAGCGGTTTTGACTTTGTGGAATTTGTTTTAAATTGTTTTTGTGAAGGGTTGTGTTTTTCTGATTTTGGTTTTTGATTTGTAGGAATGAGGTTAAGCGTGAAGGTTCTGGTCGTGGAAACTGGGGAAATCCAGTTGATGAGGTTCCTGTGTAAGTATACGAGTTTTTGGATTTTTTGTTGTTGTTGTGGGTTATGATTTTGGTACTGAGATGTTTACGTGCGTATTTTTAGGGAGACTGCAGAACCTGTTGTTGAAGCAGAGAAGACCGTGGAGTCTGAAAAGCCGGCTGGACAGGAAGAGGCAGTTGATGCCACTAAGGAAGTTTCTGCAGCTGAGACAGAGGAGAAAGAACCCGAGGTGCTTGTGAATACATTCTTTCTTGCTTAAACCTTTGCCTGTTTTGTTGCTTTTGTGTTTCTATTCAGTTGAGGTAACATAATAGGATTGTCGGTGTGAAACCTTTTTTTTGTTTTGTTCGTCAACCAATTTGTCAAATTTGATTACAAAATAATGTCATGATAATGTGGAGCTTCAGTGTTTTGTCTACTGAAATGCTCCTTTAGTAACTTTTAACTTGTTTATCTAGTTTTCGTATTTCATATCTGTTTGGAAATTTAATATAGTAATTCATTTTAGTCACCGTCATATTTTCTATTTCTATATTGAATGTATTTGTTGCACACTGAAAAATGTGGATGCTGTACTTCTAGTACATGTGTAGTTAACGATTTTTGCTTCTTTTGTTGTATAGCTATGGAGTTATTGTAGATGCGCTATTAGCTTAAGCATGATCATATTATATTCTTTAGTTTTCTTTATTTAAATTTGTTAGTTTAACATAAATTTGTAATTCGCTGTATTTATTTTTCCCTGCATTAGTATGTCTCTTATCAGTCGAATATGAATATTACCTGATAAAGCATTATTTGAACGTTTTGCATAGCTTCTCACATATTGGTAGCTGTTGAATTTTAGTATTCTTTTCTGGAGATTCTATCAGTTATGTTACATATGAACGGGGACAATGATATTATGATTTAATATATCAAATTTGTACATTTTTTTCGACTTAATAGGGTTCTACCGTTAATTGTTTTGAAACCAATGTTTTAATTTTTTTATTTAAAGTTAGTGCGGTGGTTTAACCTTGTTTTTGTCCTAATAACTGTCTGACTTGCCTATTTTTCCACCGTAAGTTTTGAGCTTCAGTTTTAATTAAGTACGTGTTTCGGTGCAGGAAATGACTCTGGAAGAGTACGAGAAGGTTCTGGAAGAGAAGAGACAGGCATTGCAATCAAACAAATCTGAAGAAAGAAAGGTTGTATTGGACAAAGATTTAGCAAATATGCAGTTGCTATCCAACAAGAAAACCCTGGAGGAAGTCTTTGCAAAACTGGTATAACGCCTTTAGCATATCAAGATTTTTGTCTAACTTGTTCTTAACATTTTTGAATTAAGTCAAGTATACGTATTGTTTATTAATTTATTATGCAAATAGGGCTCTGACAAAGAGAAGCGTAAAGAGGCTGCTGAGAAAGAAGAGAAAGCTAGAAAAGTAAGTGTATTTAAACGTAACATGTCAAATATAAAGATTCAAACATGTAAAGCTCTTTAAAAGTCGAGTTGTAGTATATAAACCTTTTAAACCATTTATCTAAAAAATTAATGTGATATTGACAAAATCTGCTTTTTGTTATCGTATTTTACAAATTACCAGATTTGCAAAATAACTGTTTTTTGAATTTTAGTTAAAAGAATGATAGGTATCTATTTTGTACCTTTTTTAAGGTCTCGTTAAGCTTTCTAATTTTTTTTATATGAATAGTCACTAAGCATCAGCGAGTTCTTGAAGCCTGCTGAAGGTGAAAGGCACCACAATCCAGGTGGAAGAGGTAGGGGTCGTGGACGTGGTGCAAGAGGTGGATATGGTGGTGGTGGAAACCGAATGAGTAATGTGCCTGCCCCCGCTATAGAAGATGTTGCTCAGTTCCCATTGTTGGGTGTCAAGTGAGTTAGTCACATATCACTCACGTAGTCAGAGAAGAATATCGTATTGGTTAAGGGTATGTAAATTGTCTTTTGGTATTATAGGCCCCGGCTTGCTTTGTCGTGAATCTTGACTTGCTATTTTTGTCCAAAGTGTGCGGGTTGCCATTTTTTATAGCCTTGAATATTTTGAGGTGTCAATCCAAAGTTTTGTCTTGAGTCTTATCCTTATGTTTGCTTTTGATGCTTATCCTATTAATTCTTTTGCATGCTATGTGATTTTCGTTTTAAATTGCCATCTTACTATATAAAGAATATGAAATATCGTATCCGGCATTGTCACCTGTCCAGAAATGAACATTGTGCTGGTTTAAATCAACCCATTTTCCGTTTTCTATCGGGCATTTTATTGTGACTTTTTTTAACTGTAGATGCAATCCTGCCCGTTTTTTGTTTGCTGCTATCGATTTTGACCCTTGTTAGGTAGGGTGGTAAAAACTTAACCAAATAACCCCAACGTTGCAAATTTCCGTTTAATTACTACTACCAAGTGTTTTAAATCTTTCCGTCAAAGTTTTGTAATAGATTCAACCTGAAGCTCAAACCCAAATCCATCAAGTTTGTACCATCGGTTCAACTAAACTCTAATAATCATAGTTTTTGTTTCATGAACCACCAATTCGTAACAAATCAAAATTTGATTAACATATTTGATCAAAGGGATGCAGAAAATAATGACGATGGCGATATAAAACACATTATTTTCAACAATCAACAGAACATAGAAACCAGACAACCAGAAAAATAGGAAATGCTACAAAATTATGCATTTCATGTTTTTACACAAACAAAAGAGAGGCGAAAACTATATATGTCCATAGGGTTCATTTTATGTCACAACCTGCAAATGTGATGCGATCTCGCCTATGAATTTAGATGAAAATCTTTTGGTTCTCTGTTCTTTGTAATTCTTTCTTGACTGCCAAAAAACATCAGTCATGCTCACAAAGGACTTACCTCCGCCCGTCACGTAGAAGTGATTGAGATAAAGGCGCTGCAGAAGACAAAATAAGTTAAAAGTTAAAGGGAAAGGTAATAAATACTCTGCAAGATACTAAAGCTTTAGAAATTTGACAGATACTCAGACGACCCATTCACTTAAAAAAGGACACATACCTTGGACTCCGTTCCGTGCACGAGGAGTATTAGAAGAAGTTCTCTCGGTGAGTTCAGTACACACCAAACGACTTAAAAGTAGACCCGCGATACAAGCACCAATCATCAACATTGCAAAAACCGAATCCCATCCCTTTGTTGAAAGAAATCCAGTCAAAAGAGGACCTAAAGCAGCCCCGATGGAACCAGTACCATCAATAATAGCAGTGACTGTAGCCAGGGCTCGAGAATCGCCTTTTAAAGAGCTGTGTGTACCAAGATCAGCAGATACTGCTGTTGTAATAAGTGCATAAGGACCATTTACAAATAAACCAGCGATAACCATGAGTATGATGTTCATGGTCTTCGAGATGTTCCCATATGAACGGTATAGAAGCATCGATGGAATTGCTGCATACATGAAGCTGGCTGCTGTCGTTGCTCGAGCTTTAAGTCTATCTGATATATATCCGGCTAAAATTCCACCCACTATCCCCCCTACATCAAATAAAGTTGACAGGTTTCCAGCAGATTTTACTGACATACGCTCTCCACCAATTTCTGCAGAATACAAATGTGAAAAAAATCAGTTTCACTCACATCCAAACACCCCTACAACAGATAGCAATTCCATTACGGTGACTGTACAAACAAAACAATTGCCATCTCATATGACTAACCGCTTCTTTTGAAACAAATATAAATCTTTGATTACAGATGCATAATGTAACTAAGCTTTGCTGATTTCGGTATTGTTACTTTACTAAGTCACACCCAATGGACAATAACCAGGGGTATACATTAACCTATACAGTTTAAAAAGAACGAGCACAGCATACCAGTTAACTTGACATGACAGACCGTGTTGCACTCCAATCAGATACACGTGGTCTGCCATGATTCAGCTTGGTGACGATTGGCTAACATTGTACAGAGGTGATTCACATGGCTAGCCCATGTGTTTTACTAAACTAGCAATTTCGTCTATCTTAGCAAACTAGTGAGCAATCATAGGCATTCACTCCTAATCCAGGGTTCTAATCTTGGATTAATCCTCCATTTCTTTTGCACTCAAGTATGCTAGTTGGAAAACACTTGATCAACGTAAGTTGTTTTTAAGGTAGAAGGAAGAGTTAATACTCGAGTCTGGGATGCACCATATCACAAGGGGGCTAGTACCCAAATGTCACCTAATGTATGGAGGGATAAGTCTGATACTACATCTACAAAAATACAGCGGTCTGTGGTCAGCCATGACAGATTGCCTTGGTTTGTTTTGAGTTCTGCAGTCCGTTAGGATCCACATGAGACAAATCTACAAGTTAACATATGGGATCCGGAATCACTCAAACAGTAAAGCTACCATTCTTCAGAGAGAACAACGAAAGGATAGAGATGTCTTCAATTTATACAAATAGAGATTTAGGTTCTGTAATTTGATTATGTTAAATATTATTATTATTTCGAGTGTCAATTTGGAGAGTTGGTTTACCTCTAGAGCCTAAATCAGTATCTCCTTTTCTATACTGTATGTTCACGAAAGCCTAACTAATTTGCTTTCAAGATCGTTTTAAGCCGAAATTTGCACAGAGTTGAACTTAACGAGTCATGGACAGTTAACAACTATATGTCAGCAGCACGTTTTACATATCCAACATCTTCTACCCACTATCCAGACTAGAACATATCCAAGAGAAGATTGTCATATTTGGGATTATTATCTACCTCAACGACTACAATATATGGCTAATTGTGGACATTGCATAGTAAGTAGATTTCCAAACTACGTTATCAACTACAATATATGGCTTGGTGATGTAGGAGGTCTGAGAGTAATTGGACTACGTATAGAAAAGACCACCTTCCTAACCATGTGGCAGAGTAAGGAGAACCGTAATTCAAACTACATGTAAAAACGTGATTCTTGACAAATGTCTCCTAAAATTTTAGCCAAAGTATCGCAGGTATTGACATATAATTTGCAATTGCAACGAGAGTATATCACGTTTGATGTCTTAGGTGCTCACATCTGAAGATACGTATATGGTAACAGAGCATACTGAATGAGTGTGCTCATAATCCCCACAAGTAAAAGATTTGATCACCTAGACTTAGGAGATCATGGCGTTTACTATGTTGTCATGAACCATAGTTTGTGACATACTTCCAAAAAGCAGAACCCGTTTCTAGGATTAGGATTATGTAGAGCAAAATCATTCCATTAAAAAAACAATGTGGCTTACAACACGACTCACCACACGCACATCATGAAAGGAGTTAGAGGCAAGTCGCGAAAAGTCTTCCATTGTTCATGGACATTATATAAAAAACGGGTAGTTATGTTGGTAGAACTTATCATGGGTATTGCCTGAATCATCCTTGCAATTCATTCACGAGTGGCAACAAGAAATTGTAAAAAATACTAGGGAATTATGCAATGTGGGCAATATACAGCAACGAATCACTTTCTCCCATAAAGAAACTAACATTTTAATCATCTAGTCCTCGGAAAGATGCTCAATGTTCTTGATGGTGAGGAACAGAGCAATTTATGCATTTAATATTACTGCGTTTCAAGTAACATTTGCTAAACAAAATTGAAAAAGTCCATACTTATTCGAATGTGGATAACGTTCCAACATATCTTGCAAATAAAATCTACTAAATCGTGTGCAGAAACAGAAATTACCTGTTTGACTTAGATAGAACGGCAGCCAAAAAAGAAACGTATAAGCCACAAGTTTGGAAAAGAAAAGGCACAAAGCAAACGGAATAACTCCAGGTATAAAACAAGCTCCAACGAATCCAACCCCTTTCCGATTAACAGATGAAAATCGTTGGACAGGTGCTTCTTCATCGTTTGAAGTACCTTCATCCCACATACTATCATCACGAATCACTCCTCTTGCATTAGGAGACGAATCACTAGGATACGGGAAACCAACATCTTCAGGATAAGCAGCCAAGAACATATAAACAAATACACCAGCAACTACAATAAACGCACCAGGAAGAATAAAAGACCACCCCCACCCGTAATCCAAAACACTAGCCGCAAGAAGCGAGCCACTAATATTCCCAACAGACGTATGAGCATTCCATATCCCCATAATCAACCCCCGCCTTCGTTTCCCAAACCAATTCCCAATAACAGCAACAACAGAAGGCCAGCCCGTCGCCTGAAACAACCCCGCCACCATCTGCATGGCCAAAAAATACCAAAACCGATGCACATTCCAAAAATAACCCATACCAAACAACCCAACAAATATCCCACTCCCAACCATCCCCGTCGTTAAAAACAACCGAAGATCCAAAGTATCTCCCAAATGTCCAGCAACATACATTCCTAAGGAATAAACCGCGAGAAACGCAACATCAATCTCTCCTAACTTATACGTCCCATACTTCCCATTAAACGGTGCCCATCCATCACTATAATCATAAGTATACGTTTCGTTTACGTTCATTTTAACGAAAACGTCCCCCATAGGCCATGGAAGAACCTTAACATTGTTGGAATCATCGGTCTGTATCGGGTGAGGATCTAGGACACTTTTAACAATGGAACTAGGTTTCCTAGATGCATGGTAAGCAGTATATGCAATAAAAGTAACGAAAAGGATAAGATATCTATATGTTTTGAGATTCCAATCTTTACCTCGTATGTTTCGGATAAGAAGAATACCAGGAGGGATACCTCGTAACCTAGGCATCGTGTTTTTTTGAAATTTAAACCCTAGTTAAGAAAAATTAAAATAAAATATATAGAAAGATTTGCAGGAAAATGTGAGGAGAGAGAGAAAGAGAGGGCGAAGTTGGCGGGATGGAAAGGTAAACGTGGCGAAATGTTGCTGACTGGAATTTTTTGGTTGCTAGCGTGACTCGCTCATTACGTGTGTGCTTCTCTTAATGCATTTTTTGATGAAACAATATTTATCGACTTATTGGTTTAACTTTTTTCGACAATGTTTTTCTGTTTTAAACGTTTGAAAAAGAGTTAGAGGATGCTAACTTTAATTTACGGCTTAGAAACGATAAGAAACTGATTAAGTGGACTTTCAGGGTCGATGAACTACATTTCACGACTCGTTATTGCATGTTGAAATAATTGTTTGGTCGAGCTTATATGTCAAGCTCGACTGGTTCTTTGTCTAGTTTTGTTTTATACACTTTTTTATTACCTTTTTGCATTTAAAATGATTATATCCGAATTTGTCAAAGTTTTAAATGAAATTTGTATATAAATGTCATAAGTACAAATATTAGGCTAAACTAATGTTTTCTAGCAATGTTGGTATAATTTTTTTTCTTGATTTTCTATTTAAAAAGAAAAACTTACATTAGGTCATAGAAACATGTCCGTTTTAGGTTATATATCGCTACCTAAGGAGTTGGGTATGTGTCAAACAAAAGTCTAGTTAGCTTTTATTATGTGATAGTATTTTTCTTCCTGGAAGTAATTGTGGCTTAAATGTCATTTGGTAGATTTGTGTTTGGCATATTTCACTTCAATCTTACTTGGTTGGGCATTTCAGGTCATTGAACCAAGACAAACATGTTCTTATCTCGGTAGAAGTATTATGGCGACATTCTCGATCGAGCTCATATGTTTAAGTTCAAGTCACGCGGTACTCCAACAGACACAAATCTGAGCTGTAATCTTTCAATATATCGCAGTTTAGTGGGGGCTCTGCAATATCTTACACTCACTTGACCTAAGATTTCATATACAGTCCAACAAGTTTGGCTATGTATACATGACCCTCGGGAGCCTCATTTTAACTCTCAAAAGCATTCTTCAATATTTGCGAGGCACATTAGATCATGGCTTATCATCTACATGTTGCGTCGCCTCTCGGGCTTACTGCTTGTTTTGATACCGATTGGGGTGGATGTCCAAACAACCCCGGATCGACTTTTGGCTATTGTGTCTATTTAGAGGACAACCTTGATCCATGGTCTTTCAAACGACATCATATCATATCTCGATCCAATGTTGAGGCCGAGTATAGTGGCATTGCCAATGTAGTGGTCGGGATTAGTTGGCTACATGGTTACACAATCTTCTTCTTGAACTTCACTGCCCACACAACCAGGCCGGCATTGTTTAATGTGATAATACTAGTGTGGTCGGGATTAGTTGGCTACATGTATTCTATTTAGAAAGATGACTCCTAATGTGTGGTAGCTCGTATTGCTAAAGTATTGCAATGTGTCCAATAAGGACATTGATACTTGGTCTTTATAGGCATACATGTGTTTGTGAGGTTGAGTGATTTGAGGCGCGTATGTCACAAACATTTTATGGCAAGGTATTGTGAGGTTTGTCGATAACCTATGTTTTAGGGCGACTAGTCCCGAAAGGTTGGTTGATCGAAAGTTAAGTGATAATGTTATATGCTTTGCTTCATTCGGTATTTTCATCTAAAACTTTTAGAAAAGATATTTAATTATAATGTTTTAATTTAATTTCCAATCATAACATACGGGAAATACTAATTTCCATTTTCACATGGTTTAGTACATTTACAAACAAAAATATTCTTACACTTTCCTACAGATGTTGCATCCCACTCCCGGTTGTACTTATCATCGTATACAACCCAAAAGCAAAATACTGGATATGTTTTCTTACATGTTCCGTTAACTTTACTTGGCATATCATTTCCTCCACAAGAACCATTTGTTACACATTCAATTTAAGTTCAAAAAATGGTAAAAGATCATCAAGGAAAAGAAAACAATTTACTAAAAAAAAACCAATATGTTTGTAATAAGAAAAATGGCAAAAAAAAAGAAAAAAAAATGTTTTTCATGACTATATTCTAATGAGATAAATTCTACAAAGAAAATTAGCGATCAATATTTAGCCTCTTAAAGGAAATACAAGTGTGTGTATATATATATGAGAGATATTATAAAAAATATGATTTAAAGTAAAAATGTAAGAAGCCATGTGGAAGAGACATGTGACATGTGGGAGGAACATGTGACATGCTTAGATATTTCTAAAAAAAATTATTATTTTAATAAAATCGATGACATCATCATTTTCGCGTATAACTTTTAAAATTAATACATACGAAAAATTATGCATAATGTTTTTGGTGCGTAATTTTACAGAAAAATGACACTTTGTGCATTAGTTCATAAAAAAAATGGTATTTTGTGCATAACTTTAAAAATATTTGATATTTTTTTTGCATAAGTTGGCTTTAAAAAAGATTTTTCGTGCAACAATTTTCAAAAAAACTGATATTTTGCCCATCATTTTCAGAAAAAAGTATCGTATATAACTTTTTTTAGCCAATTTTTTTTTTCTGAGAAAAAAAAAAATTACCTTTTTTTTATTAAAAAAATATTTTTCTTTATTAAAAGAACAAAAAAATAAAAAAAAATTCCACCTAATCATGTCACATGTCACCCTCACATGTCATGCGGTCCCTTCCACGTGTCTTCCTACCTTCTTACTTTAAAACTCTTTTTATTTGATCTCATCCATATATATATATACTAGTGTAGAACCCGTGCAATGCAGCGGTAACAAAAGATTCATCAAAAAAAAAAAATAGTATGAAAAGTTTTTGGGTTATTCGGTTTATTAAACTCATTCGGTCATAAAATGTAATTATTTTGGATATAAGGTATTTGTTAAGCAATATCTAAAAGAATATATGTTGTCCCTTTGGTTAGTCATATTCGACTCATTAGACTCGTACACGTCATTCAGCCAATGGGTTATAATATACACATACTTTCAATTTATGGTTCTCATTATATTACATTAACGGTTGTTGAAAGGTTCTAGTTATCTCATGATACATACATGGAATGTTATAGTTTCTAATTATGATTGCACTACGTTAATATTTTCTATATTATATCTATCAAAATTGCACTATATTAACGCTTTATAAAAGATTTTAATTCGTTTCGTGAAATATACTATCTTTTAAATAATCTAGCATTATTTTAATTTAGCCGATCATTATTAATACTCAAGAAGAAAATATAATTTTTTTTTTCTAAAGAATATTATCTTTTTATATGTTTATAGTTGATATGAATATTTTATAAACACATTAAATAAATATATGTTTCTAATTAATCAAAAATTTATTTAAAGTTTTATTATGTGATTTGTAAATCTCTCATATTAATTAACTAACAATTAAGTTTAATTTGTCTAAAATAAATCATATTCTTACATTTATTGACTAACAATTAATATTCTTTTAATTTAAATTTTTATTTACTAAATTTATTTAAATTTTCAATTTTTAAGTTAAAAGTTGTAAGTAAAGATAATATATAGTATGTCAACGTCAGAATCTAATTTAATACATTTATTATTATTAGTTATCAAATGATACATTTATATGCGTGTGTGTAGTGAGAACAAAAAAAAAAACGTGAACCACAAAATCACTTTTATTCACATATGTTTAACTCTGTTTACATGTAATATATTTTTTTTTTCTTAAAAATCGAATATAAACAAGGGAAAAAGAACAAAATTAACTCTTTTTTTTCACCCTTTTTACATGTGAATTATTGTCATAAATGTTATATGTGAACAAATTGAAATACATCAAGTAAAATGCAAAATTATCTTTTCTTCATCTTTTTAATACTCGGTTTTTAACAAAAATAAATATAAATTAACATGTGAATGAACATGTGAATGAACATAAACACATGTGAATAAAGGTTTTGTTTGTTGGTTCTCGGCTTCTCGCAGTATTTGATGCTCGAGAGTGCACGTACGCATACACACACAATAATTTCTGCTCTTTAAAGCACGAAATATATAAAACAAAATAAAAAAGTGAACATATGTATAATAAACATAAAGTTTTAATGTAATTGATAGTTTTGTTATTATCCATCAAATGTATATATAAATGTAAAAAAAACCATAATCTTATTCACAACAATTAAACAACATATTTTATGTATATAGGGCATATATTTTATCTATCATTTTCTCAACTAATTATCCCTTAATATCAATTTACAAACTAACTATTCTAATGAATAGTGTCTCGTCTCATTACATTACAATTTCGTTCCGTTATTACATATATCTCGATAATGTTTTTGTTTTAGACCCTCAACTTTAATTATTTTCATTTTTACTCTTCGAATTTGATTATTATATTATGTTTTATTATTAATTCCCCTTCCGTTTAGCTTTTAACGATTATCTCTGCGACAAAGCGCAGACAAAAATACCTTGTTATAATAAATGCTATAAATTAGATAATTACGTTTACATAGTACATTTAAACTTGTATAGTATACTAGTTTATTTCCAGCGAATACGAGAAGAACCCTATTGAGAAAAAGACAAATTTAACATATAGAAACCGAGAGAACATTGTTTATCATTAACAATATATGATAATATGAGTTGTAATTCCAATTATTTGTCGTTTCATTTATATATGTACGTGTTTTCAGCTTCATCTTTAAATTTATATACGTAAAGAACTCTATCGAATATACATAACGCAATAATAACATGTAAATTTATTTAAATATGTATTAAAGTGTGTTATTAAATATTATGTAGTTTCGTTTATAATAATGTGGTTGACTTTAACTCAACCTTAAAGTTCGTATTTGAACGGGTTAAAGAATGACAAAAGTAATGAAATATACGTATTAGGTTGACTTCAACTTCATATTTAATTTGTATTAATATGGGTTAACAAATAAAGTAAATTTAGTTGGTATTGTCTAAGTAAGATATAAAAATATAAAACGTAGTTAATAATATGTATATGTTAGGACATGAGAGTTCAATAAAAAAAATTAAAAAAACATATTATATAACGGTTTTTTCGTAATACATTTCGAAATTTAAATATGTATTGTTTTTCTTGGTTATATGTTTTTAGTTGTTAAAAGGTAAAACCGCATAAAAAAATGTCATTTTAAAAACCAAGTTTAACAAAAAAGTTTATGAAATAAATAATTAATATATGACAAATATTTTAGATTATAAATAATGATGTTAAAGTTTTTATTTAAATATATATTATAATTGAAGGATTAAAAATATAGTTAAAATTCAAAATCAATCTTTAAACCTATCCAATAATAAAAATAAGTATATATTATAGATATCATGAGATATTATAAATATCTCATTTAGTAAACTAATTAGGTACCCATATGATGTTGTAGTACCAAAGGGTATATTTTCAATAAAATTATACTAAAATATGCCACGTCGTTGGTAGGCGTGAGATTCCTTTTATTATATATATATTACCGCTCACTAGCTAGTGAGTGTGTGTAAGAGAAAACTTGAGCATCTTTATGTCCATTGGATCAATTCTACTTTTAATCTCAACCATAATAATGTTGTCATTATTCACAAAGTACACTTGTCCAAATTTGACTGTTTCTTTTCACATTTAAAACAAGATTTGTAGTTTTCGCAATTTTCAATTAAGCATTTTTAAATAGTCAAAAGGTTTTATGAAATTTAGGTCACATTTTCATTTTTCACAACAAACTCTACCACTTTGAGTTCGTTTTCATCTATTAGCTATAATTTAAATCCTCCACCTTCATATCCACATTTGTCACCACTAACACCTTAATTGTATTTGTACATCTTTTTTTCATTATATGATGTAATTGAGTTTTTGTTTGTGGTGATTAAAGCGAAATCTGGATTTGATTAAAAGTTTGAAATGCATGAGAAGTTAAATGGTTCTATACTTTGATGGGAAGGTGAGACACACTAACTGTTTGACAGAATACCCCATTAAAAATGATGAATTAGGTTACTTTCTATTTATTAGCTATTAAATATTTAAGAATTAAGAATTTAAGTTTAACAATTCTCATGTTGCTTATATAGAACCAATAGAACAAATCACAATTATGTTTGAGCAGGTCACATGGAAAGTTAATATCGGAAATGATAACAATCATTGATTTGTTTTTTATTTTCCGATAGGCCTGTTTTATATTATTCTAAATGCAAAACCAGACATTTTGTTGGCATTTTAATTCCTCTTATGGTCCATTATGATAATGCTTAAGAATTAATTAAAGATTTATTGCGTTTTTTTTATTTATTAGGAATCCCGTAACGAATCCAACACATGTCCATTCACTTTAAAATAAGTTCTTTTGGTGCAAAGTTGAAGAGAACGGCCTGTTGAATGTGCGGGTTTAACCGGTTGGATAATAACCCGAAAAGGATTTGTTAGGATTCCTAATCCGTCAATATTTTTGTATAATTAGCCATTATAACTACCCACCCAAGTTAAAGAAATGACGGTGTTTTAAATCTATATTCTAAGCATGAGAGGTGCATGAACTGCAAAAGGGAAGCTCCTAAAAACTAATAGTTTTTAGACGTAAGAACTACCCGCTTCAAGTTTGCTTCAAGTTGTGGTTAACCTTTGAAAGTCATAACTAAGTATATTGGTTGTATGATCCGTTGATCATTATAAGCGGTCCTTCTATTGAATAATTAATAATTATAGCGGTCCTACACAACTCATTATATGATGGTGTGCGTTAGAAGGGCTTTGAGTCGGTTCTTTAGCTATGCGTTTGTCTTGTAATATTCAAAAATGTGTAGGAGTGGTAGTTTTGATTATAAAATATTAACTTGAATTTGTATTGTAAAAGAATCAATAACATACATTTGAACACAAAAGTTTTGATCTTTCGGTTGTGTTTTTATTTTGGCTTAAATCAAAAGTTATAATATCACTTTCTATTTTGTGACGTTATGGAGGTGTAAGGTAATATGTAGTGTTATATTATAGTATTTTGTTAAAAAAGACTTGGTAACGTAAGCCTATAATTTAAGAAAAATATAACCCGCTCAACGCACGGGTATAAAACTAATAACAATTGACAAAGTAAAGTAGCATTTTATCATGAGATTTCGATGGTTTATGTAACTTCAATATATCGTGCTGACTTTAGTTGACTACGTTTTCTCACGAAAAACTTAAAATATCATGAGAGTTTAGATTCGACACGTGATACATAAATTTCTATTGATATCAACCTTCACGTATAAATGTATAATACATATGGATCTCTTTGGTCTTATTAGTATCATATGAGTCTTGAAGGAAAAAAAGAATACTCTAGTTACCGTCAATGAGTTCCCAAAGTAAATTCGGGTAATATTTATGAGGCGAAAAGTGATGTACCGTATAACATTATAAGTTGCATAAAAAAAGAACAACTAACTTACCAATTAAACAAAGATAATGAAACTTAGCTTATCAACTCGATCATAGAGGACTTTTGTGAAGAAAAGCGGTATTGTTCAAAAAAAAAAAAAATCTACTTAGAGCTCCGCAATATAATGAAGACCGATTGGAGAATTCATTTTGTTACATTTGATGAAAATTCAACCAGTGAAGAACACGGGCTTGTCAAACGAAGTACGTTGTTGATATCAATGGGTGAAAAGTACGTTTTTTGCATGAACTTTCTTTTGATGAAAATGAACAGATTTAGTGATGTAACATACCAAAAAAGAATCACAAATTGGCAGAGTGTTCGTATAACATGATACAGAAATGTAGAACGAATAGATAAACCGGGTTGGAATTATATGGAACCCAATATCTTCAGTCTGTTTTTTTTTCCTTTGATGAAACATCATTTTGGTAAGGATTTTGTATGAATCGTTACCTTAAAGTTCTCACCAGACGATTTTGGTACTGAACCAAATACTACTGGTTCTCAATTTCTATATTTTCAGATTTTCAATTCTAGTTCAGTACCGGTGCAACCGGTTTTTGTACGACTACATAGCCCTAAAACGACAAATTCCTTGCTCGGGGAGTAAAATGCATCATCCACTTTCAAAATGCTTCAAAAAGACTTTGTTGCTCAGAATTTATCTTTGGAGTATTCAAAAACTGGCGGCAGTCGAATTTGTATCTTTGGGTATCCAAAAAGTGAGAACCCCCTTAGAAGCAGCGGCAAACATGACACGGCGAGGTGCCCATTTCAAGCACGACGCGACACCAATGCTGCTGTCCCAACTGGCTACCTGTCACAACCATATTCAATTGCTTGTAAGGAGATCATATGTAAACAGGCCTCAAGATTAATGTAACAGAATTATCGTATAATGAAACCCATATAGCAAGTGTACCCAGCCTGTTCTAACCCACACTTTAAAAGTTTATCCGTTTTGACCCGAACCTAATTTGACCCATTACCCAACCTGCCACCTCTACTACTATCTGTATATATGCTGAATGTGACAGTTAGAAGAGAAGAAAGAAAATATAGTGTGAAAGAAAAAATAGTGTGATGATTTCTTTTTGCTTGTTCTTGAGTTAAAAAAGAAGTAAAAGAAACTGTAGAGCTTTGATTATTTTCCGTGTCCTTGTGTTCGAAAGGAAGGGAAAGAAAGCCAAGAATCACATACTAGTTAGAAGATAAAAATTCGGCGGGGCGGATGAGCTGGGTAACAAGTCAAAGCAAGTAACTTTTACAACGCTTCAAAACGGGTCAGGTCAGATCAAACTGGGTTGCCCCGCAAGCACTTTTCTGTCCACTTACTAGTTAATGAGTTAAATATGATAACAGCAAATATTACTAATTTAACTTTTTCGATGGAAGAGATTTAGGAGATTGTACACATTATAAATATAAACGTTATGCAACTTGCTTATATGCCCGACCTTTTCCCTTGCTAGCTAATCCTTTTGGCGTGTTAACTTACCTTCATTTTCTATTGGCTTTCACCAAGCTATATTCTGTAAGTGGCGAAGTAGGTGGAATAGGTAACATGTCAAAGCCAGTAAAGTTTTATGGTCGGATGAACGAGGTCAGGTGGCCACTTATTTGTCCGTTTTCTTTAAATTCATATAAGTGATACATTTGAAGGTCTAGAAGAGGTTGTGTCCACATTGTGTACACTTTGGGCTACGTTTAAATCATTCATCTCGTTACCTTCTAAACAACCTCTTTACTTTACCAGTTCAACTCATACGTTAATTGGTCGAAAGTTCTCAGAAGGACCCACATTACATATGTAAACTAAGAGCTGTATTACTATGGTAAAAGGTGCATTTACAACGTTAATGCGACGAGAATTCAAAGCGTAAAACCTAATGCCTAGGTTGACAGCCATATACCTAATGGTAAATTATTTAAAAGTACAAACTGAATAAAAACTTGTAATACCTTGCTCCTGGTAGGGATGCTCCAAGCATTTAACGTGCCATCTCCAGAGCCTATATAATATGAGTGAAAAAATCAATAGTAATATTACAATAGAATCACAAATAAAACTTTATTTATTTTTCAAAATTAAATATGTAGCAAATGACAAGCCACATAGCCAACTGAGGGAAACATAACTTGATATTATAATATTCAATAATTAGAATCAGATTATCAGCTGTGATAAATCGGGCTGTAGAAGATAGTCTTCATAAGTACTACTATTTGAAATTGTAATAATCAGATCATGAATTTAAGGGTTCGGAAATTTTCTTTTTAAAAGGAATTAATACATAAAATTACAGATATGGATATTATTGTGAAAAAAAAAGGACGTTTAGTTTAAATGTAAGTAAAAGTCTAACAAATTAGGTTAAAAGAATTGGCACATAGGTAATTCTAGTTTATCCTTAAATGATAAGTTTTGTTACCACTGGTACGAAACTGATTATCCAAACACTAAACCTGATTATGGAAACTTTAAATAATCAGTTCCAAGTGGTAAATGCAAACACTCCCCACGAGTTCATCACAATGTTGTTTGAAATTTATCGGTCACATGCCCTAACTCAGGAGGCATAAGAGACGTAGCATAAGAGACGTATTTGCAAAACTAATGCTAGAGAAGATACCTGAAACCACATATTGGCCATCAGGCGTAAATGTGGCCTCGATTGTTGTGTTTGGAGAAGCATCCACACTAAACCCACATCTCTGCATAAGAAAATTTGTTAGACAAAAATCTATAAACATATTTAAACCATAAACAAATTTCTAAGGTGGCATTACTATATCTAAGACTTGACAAAGTTCACTTCAGATAAGGGAAAGGTCATAACCACTACTAACCTTCTCGCCGTTATATGCATCTAAAACATATATGTTGTTACTTTTGGTAGTCAAAAGCATCGATTTACCATCATTGCTGAATTTTATGTCCCAGATCTCAGCCATATCTCCTCCCACTAGAAAGGTGTCAAATGGGCCCTATATAAATGATGAAGATCACAACCAGATGTAAGAACGGAAAGTGTTTTTTCTGTTTTATTCTTTTTGTTTTTTGTTTCCCATGAGGAATGCTAATTCAGAACCTTATCATATGAACGTGAATCAAATAGTTTGATAGCACCTCCTTCCATTGATACTGCAAAGACAAGGCCTTGTTGGTCATAAGCAACTGTAGGCCTGCCTCGTAGACGTAAAATTCCCTGAAAAATGAAGTGGCAAACGGAAATCAATACCGTAACTCTATTTCAGATAGATATATGTTTAATCACTGACAAAATGTAGAATTGCTTAATATTATTCAGTTCATACACTAGTTTCCATGTTCAGAATTCATATTCGACTATCCATCTTCTACAATGCAGATATTCTGAGAACTTTGATAAGAAATAGAAGAACAATAGACAGACCAAGCAATTGAAGTTGCTTTGAAATGGACATGGAGAGGAGCCAAGCTGAATGACTTCATTTCATTGACAGATACATGGTATCTTAGAGGTAGTAATTTTGACTCGTTTATATACAAACAGGTCGATCCAGGTTATGTCTTTTATCCATAAAGGGACAAATGGGTTAAGCTATAAGATTTGACTAAAAACAATGGGTCAAATGGTTAAAGCGGGTCAAATAGGTAAAAAGTCATCCGAAATGTATTCTAATGCATAGAACCTTATAAATCGCTCTATTAAAAATTTGCTTAAATTATTAGTGTAGTAGTGTAGTTTTTTAGCTATATTTAACACATTAATAATTTACTAAAACTAACAAAAAAGAATAATTAAGTGTTTTGTGGGTCCAGACAACACTTTTTAACTATATTCCTGAATCATTTTGACCCGTAGTAAAAAATGGTCACTTTGTTCTCCAGGAATGTGGGCGAATTTTTCTTGTAAAGCCAAATATTATCAAGGTCTTCTACTAGCAATGGCATGAGTTAGTTTCAATTTTCACTAAAGCACATGTAAACATCTCAGTCAAGTACAAGGAAAGAAAAAAGTAAAATAAAACAAAAAAAATTGGATCATCTCGTGTATCCTTACTTTGCATACCATAACTCAGTTTTTTTGTTTTTTATTTTGTAATAACCATGGTACCTGGCACTTTTATTCCATCTACTTCATGGTGTCACAAATCCAAGATTCCAATATGAATTATAAAGTTTATAGCACCAACCTGACAGGCATTCACGCGAAGATCCCATATCCTGACCGAGTGATCAAGAGAACCGGACATGAAACTGTCATCAACTGGAGATGTACAGAGGGACACAACCCTACAGCCAAAGTGACAAATAATTTAAAAGGTTATATTTGACATTTTACATATCAATAAAAGAAGGCACAGATGACAAAGAAATTGTTATCAACGCTGAAAAATAATTATTCGCTTCATCAAAACTAGTTTATAGAATGTAAGATAACAAGAGATGGCAAGTCAAAGATACAAAGATTTTTTTTATACATCAGCATTCAGATATGATCAAGTTGTGGTTGTAACATCATCAAGTTAATAAAGGCTAACCTTTCTGTATGGCCCTTGAAGTAACGAAGGCAACGATTGTCATACATGGATAGATAACGCAGAGACTCTGAAAATAATAATTAGAAGTAGCAATATTCATCACTGCAAATCAAAATAAAATAAAATAAGAAAGTAATTTCATAACGGAACAGTTACCTGCACCTGAATCCAAATTGCGAGTTGAAGAGCATATGACAGAACTAGGGTGGTGGGTAAAACATATACGATCAGCACCATGTTTCTTATGATGTGTAGTTTTCAGTAACCTGAAATAAAGATGATAAATAGATGGATGAATATTCTAGCAGTTAGCAACTACTCGGAGTTCAAACATAATATTAGGCAAAATGGACCAACTCACTAAATCAATCATTTCATAAAAGAGAGATGATATGGTCTTCTGTGAAAATGAGATGATTCTAAAACAAATTATTTGCTAATATAATAATCTTTCGGAAAAACATCTACAATATATAAAATAGACTGAATATGTAAACAGTAAAGCAACTTAAATACTTCGTATTTGAAGCCTACTTTGAGAGTAAAGATAACCACCAATAGAGTGAACACTTACTATCCCTAGAAGATATATTTGGCTTTACATATTTTTTTCAGAATTTTTAAGCTCTCTTAGCTTAATCAAGATCATATCCTTGTATATACTTTATATTCCGTTATGAAAATCCACAATTAAGTTACGACATATTCGTATATTGGTTAGCTATGATACACACATTCACAAAAAGACCAGCAAAAAAACATAGCCATAAGTAACCAAATAAAAAAAGACCACGCTACAGCTTACCATTAACCTTTGATTCATTCGATAAACAAATATGTCAAAAACATTATGAAAGATACGCACTTGCCATTTGCTATGTCATATAGCCGCACAGAATCATCCTCTCCCGTTGTAACCATTAGATCCGCAGTACGATGAAAATCAAGCGCATTTATCTTTCCAACCTGGGATAGTTCTATATGTCATTATAAAAGGAATAGACTGAATCCAAAAGAAAGAAAAAGAATTTTCAAACTCTATTAAACTATAAATGTACTTTTGATCATAGTGTCAACCAAGACCAAGAGGAAAAGGCTTAAGATCTCTGGTGTACACCCTATAATTTCTACTATTCGTTAAAGGGTCGTCTTAAACTGGACCAGGCATGGACGTTGGTTAACAACTTAATTTGGACAAAACTACACCATTTCCTATTTCAAAGCGGTTACCTATGTGCTCTACAGCTTCTCATATATTTCTTAAATAATAAAAAAATAAAAGAAAACGTTATTTGATCCCCCTTAATATCGTTCAATTTTGGCATTCCCCTCATATAACATTTAAATAAAAGTTAGTTGTTAGTTTCAAGTCTTACGTTTTGATCCTACATGGAGTCATCGAGAGATAAATTAGTCACAACTAACAACATGTTGTTCATAAAAAGTATCATTTTTTTTCATTTTTGCAATGTGATCTTAGTTCTAAGACATTGAATATGTTCGAAATTACCGAACCGCGGTTATACTAACTAAAAAGACTAGTGCCAAGGAGAAACGCAGTCGAATGTAAGCAGGTAAGTGTGATCATATGGTGTTGAATTCTAATTAATTAAATTAAACCTAGAAAAAGGGAACTTACGAAATCTGAAAAAAGAGCTCCGATTGACATGTTGTGAATGATTCCATCGTTGAGCTCCGACACCGGATTGGTCCTCATGCTGCACCGATTTTCTCACTTAGGGTTTACCTTCTTCTTCTTCAGGGTTTTTCTGTTTTCGTTGGACCTATAAAGTTACAACTATATTGATATTTTACGGTTACTTGCTTACGTAACTTATGGGTAGTATTATGTCACAGTACATAGTAATAAACTTGTAAACGGTTATATAAGTCGTAAAACCAACACTTATGAAATATAAATTAAAATATCAATAAGTCATAAGTCACTTATATAAACCAAAACAAACACCCTTAAATACTATCACACATATATAAAAGTTTATATGTAACATTAATGTCTTTGATTATATTAAAATAGTAAATAGCAAAATATATAAAAATTGCTAACACTAATATATATAAACTACAAATCTTTTTATCTATTTCAATTTTTTCTAACTTTTTTTATTTTATTTAAGAAGTCAAAATCTTTTCCTTCAATTCATCTGTATGCATAAAGCTTGTAAATGTCAATTATTTTGTCTCGTTGTCATTTTTCTAAATTTTCTTTTACTTTCGCTTTCTATAAATATTATGAATCTGAAATATCAACAAATAAATTAGATATTATTATATGCTATAGATATGATATTGTTGGTTGCTTTAATGTCAATATATAAAACAGAGAACATCAAATATATTAGTTTACCTTATTAACGGATGCGCTTCTGAAAACCTCAAATGTATGTTCTTGTCTAATGAAAATCGTTCGCAAGGTCACGTAGAGAATTCATATAGTTGATGATGTTCTTTTAGTATGGTTTGGATGAAATGTATTGTTTTCCAATGTAATCATTATCTATTTATATTCATAGTTATATGTCGGTTATATTCTGACTAAGTAATACATAACTTCGGTTATATTTTAACATAGTAATAAATAGTTTGGCTAACTAATTAAGAATTTCAATCACATTTTAACTATTGTTTAAATAATTGTTGACTATTTTCAAAATAAATGGATGGTGTAGATCGAATGGATTGTGAGTCTCGTTTTGAAATTGATGGATATGATTGCATTTTCTTAAAAACAAAACTTAAACCTGAAATATATTAAATGCTTTATATAGAAGTAAAAAAGAAAAATTAGTTTGACTTATTAAGAGGTTTATCAACTTCTTAGTAATTATTATTTTTATTATTATAGAAAAATAATTAAACCATTCATAAAATAAATTTACGGGGAAATAGACGACTATTAGTAAAAGCACACAAGCTTTCATAGCATGTTATAATCATACCGTCCGAAATCGAGGAAGTGGCAACGATGACAAGTCGATTTACACAATGATGTTATTTTTCTTTTGAATCCAAACTTGGACGCCCATTTCATCATCATAGTGCATGGAAAGTTTTGCATAAATCACTAAAGTTTATGAATCCTAAATCCGTCGATGAATCGATAAACCTCAAGAAAGATGGAAACCAAGAAGAATAATAGTTCTTTGGTCATGTAAAATTCCAAGACCCGCATGAAAGCCACAAGCACCTAAAAATGCACAATCCTCTTCGTCCTTCAATGTATCTGATGTGTATTTTATAACATAAAATTTATTAAAGTTTAGAAAAGGATTTTTACCAACGTATATTAACACACAAAACAGGCAGTGTACCTGATCGTACGTAAATATAGAATTAGTAAGTCCGGATCGAACTCAGGGAACGTGTATTAATATCCGTTATCTCAAATTATGTAATTAAACTAATAAAAGCAATTAAATATGGGGGACGTTTTAGTTCTGAGAGAACATAATTCAGAAAACAAATAACTAAATTAAATAACAATTTAATTAACTAAATGGATTGCGGATGAAAAACTGTTTCGAAAAGTATTTGAGAATTAATCAGATTTAAAAGCAACGATTACTTGGAATTACGTTTCACCTGGATTATGAATTAACAAGAATATGTTTGATTGATTTAACTGTGATTCCTATGATAACTAGATTTCCCGCTAGAGTTATCTAATCCTACAATTTTAGAGAAAGATCATACGATTATTCGTACATCAAGAGTTATCTTAGATTTATCCACTCTAAATTGTGCTTTAAGTTCACTATTATTTACAATTTAATCTGTCGACTACGAATTAACAAAAGTCTCAATTATTCAATCCTGATATAATTGTCATGTTCATTCAATTTATTAAATTACTAATCTCTTAGCCTATCTCAATTAAGTCTCAAGCTACAATTATCTAATAAATCATATAATTGTAAATAACCAATAAATCATATAAGAACGCTAGTTATGCTATAGATCTATCAATTACGCTAAGTAGTAAATTTAATAACTTTGAATAAACATGGATCGCGATTAAACGTAAATAATAATGGAAAAATCAATAAGTTCAAACATAAACTTGATTAAAACATAAATCCAGGTTCAACAATCCAAGCAATCGCTTAAAGAGTTTAGCTCATGTTGGATTGTAAGCAAATAACAAAATAGGTCTTTAAACAAATCATTGTATCAAGAATAATAATGTAAATAACTTGAATCAAAACAATTACTAAAATCAAAGTTGGTTAAAAGAGATTAACCAAAAGCTTCCAAGTGTTTGATGGCTTCTAGGACTCTTCGTTCAGCTCTCCAAGATGAATGCAGGTGAAAATAATGGAAAAGTATATTTTCTGGACGTTTTGATCTTGTATTTATAAGCAAAAGCCAAGCGGAAAACGTATTCGACTAAAACTCTGATTACTGAAATTTCCAATTCAGCCGTCGGCTGGCTCATTTCAGCCGCCGGCTGACACCCACGGGCCCAAAAGTTGCTTCCGCGGCACGTGTTGAACAATTTCTTAAAAACTTTAATTCAGCCGCCGGCTAAGGGATTTCAGCCGCCGGCTGTTTTTCAAACTTCTTATTTTCTGCTCGTTTGTCTCCGTTTCAAGCCAGTTTCAGCTCCTTTTCGCTCCGTGGTCCAAATATCACTTTAATCTGCAAATCTTACTAAAAATATACCAAATCATAACAAAAGTTGCAGATAATGATACTTAAGTACGACAAATGTGGCTACAAAATATGCATTATTTCAGACACATCAAATTCCCCACACTTGAATCTTACTTGTCCTCAAGTAAACTGTTAAATCTAGAACAAAACAAACATCTTCCATAAAAATAAAATACCCAACGAGTCGAGTAAATTACAAAAAAAAAAAAATTTATTTACGAAGATGGATTTAATAATTACCAAGCCAAAATTTAAATGCATAACTAAACAATCTCACGATTTGGGAAGTATAACACTCAATCACTCAAAAAGCTAATCTAAGTGTAATATATATGTGAAATCGCTCAAAGCTCAGTCATGACAAGTATTCTATCATAGGCTTGATAACGATACGCTTCTCCACCAATAGAGTCTAAGTAACTAGTTCAGAGGGCTTATGGTCATATCAATGGGTGATGGGTAAAATAATGAAAAATATGATGAAGGTGAAACAATATGAATGATATGAAACAATCAACTTCCAATTAGTCTACAAATCCAAACATTTTAGTCAAAAATTATATTACTTTCAAAACTTGAATAATTATCCCTAATGGCTCACTCTGATGAAACTTCTAAGACCAAATTTCGTCTTAATTCTTCAACGCTCCAATCGAGAATTTTTATTCCTCGCAAACTTTGTCAAATAACTTCAACATTTCAATTGAGAATTTCTTATTTCTCGCAACTAACGTCAAACAACTTTAACAAATATTGGCTACCTCGTACGGGCTTTAATAACTATTCTTTTTTTTTTTATATATTTTTTTTTTATATTAAAGACACCGCTCAAAAGGTCCATCAAATATCCTGAATAACTCTTAACTTATATCCACCAATAACTTTTCTTCGTGAACTTAAGTAAATTAATCAACTCCATGCCATCACATATAACGTTCCGTCTAATAATCAATCAAGTTAAGAAAGAGGGAATTTTCAACTAAAATATTCGGATTTAACGACTTATACATTAGGCTCAATTTATGGAATATATCTGGAAAGGTGATAAAAGAAAAAGGTTTGGCGCAAATATGGTATCTAAACGTCAAAAACACTAAAAACGAGTGCTCGATAGGTAGTGTGAGTCAAATAACCAGTGTAGTTATCAACTATAAGAAACGAATAGGCCAATCAACTGTTTAACAATCCTAATTCTTTTGCCTCTTTCCTAGTTACTGATAAGTAAAAACTTATGCTCATTCATAGCCTCGAAGCGTATTCAGTGTCAAGTTCTAAAGTCTACAGGTCACCGGCACACTCATAACAAATGAAGATAAAAGCATATAAAATGTATGCTATAATGGCTCAAATCCTCACAAAAATTGAAATGGGTAGGTGTGCCTAGTTATGCAACTAGTTAAAACTAATTACGAAAAATATGTCAAAAATTTTAAAATTTTCACACAAATTGTTCCTAAGGACAAATAGATTCAATCCTAACCCCTTCCCCACACTTAAACAATACAATGTCCTCATTGTAAATAAAATTCAGCAAGTAAGTGCAAAAAGAAAAAGAGAAAGGAATAGAAAAAGCTCCCCCATTTAAATGTCGAATGCTGTGAAAGGAATTAGCAATGGAAAGAATGTTTGGCTAGTAAAAGCGTAACGTCCTCAAAAAATCTGCATAGCTTCCTTTGAAAATTTGGAGTTCCGGCATTACTTCGACTAAAATGGTTGAAATTCTAAAATGGGAAACAGATGCACACAGATTAAATACCACAAATAAAGTAATCATAGGAAATACATAATCCAAATACAAATCCCAAACAAATAATCCATACAAAATAAAAATAAAAATAAAAATAGTCTTAAAAAGACACATCGTAACCAAAAATCATCACATATCAGGCCAACGGCCCTGTCTGTCCCAAGCTGCTCGCTGCTCCTCCTCAGCCTGCTGTCGCTCGGCCTCGGTAGGAGGCTGGTACTCGTAAGGATGAGCGGTCCACATGTGCTGGCGATCCTCATAAGAGGAAGACGATGGCTGGTCCTGATCCATAGGCGTGGTGCCACCGAATGAATGATAGGAACCGTCATAGGCCTGGTAACTCAAACCGGCACGCTGATGGTACTGGTAAAGAACCTCGTCCTGATAGCGGTTCCGACTGTCGAACTCAGAATACATCTGCCCCACCTGGTTGCGGATGTAAGTGACATCATGGCTGAGGTCGCAGTAACGACCCTCCATACGGTCCGCAAACGAATCAAACCGGGACGCCATCTGTCCCATACTAGCTGTCAAAGCCTCCATCTGACCCGAAAAATCGAACCCCTGACCCGGTGGAACCTCATCCTGTGGTGGGGCCTCCTCGAATCCTGGTGGGCCCTCCTCATCATCTAACTCCTCAGCACCAACAACCCCTCGAATAGCAACCCATCTGTAAGACACCTCGCCCTGTAGGGTAACAAACCTGCTCACGATACCTGAAGACTTAAACCAAGCTGCCCCATACAGACGCATCCCTGGTGTCAACAAAGTACAACTATCAAAGCCCGGTCCCTGGAAGGCTAAGTGGTTGCCAATGGCGGTGACAAAGTGTCCTCCCCGGATCACACTGCCGGGCCGGGCGCCCTTCAGGATGTTGGTCATCCACCGAGCTAAAATATATGGGACATTAACAGGCCGTTTCTGAACGATGCATCCCAGCCAAAATAGTTCCTCTTTGTGGCATTTTTCGATGCCGGATTTCCTGCCGATCACATATAAACAAACCATGGCGAAAATAGCCCGAACTTTCGGGTCCCTAATCTGTGTGTAGGAAGGACGGGAGCTCCCTAACTCTCCACTAACGTTGGCCCAAATTGCCGCATTTTCACTATAGTCTGGAGTGTTAACTCCCTCAGCCAAAAACCCAAAGAAATCCGGGTGTGCAAGATCAGTAGCTGTAAACAATCCAAGCGCCTGCCCAAACTCCGCTAATGTTAACCGCCTAACCTCACCCCCGAGTACAAACTGTATCGTCTTGTGGTTAGGGTTGGGGTCAGAATGGTTGAAGGTGAAAGATGCATAGAACTCGTACGTAGCCTCTATGTAGATCGGCTGGCTAATAGAAAATAACCGCTCCCAGGCTCGACAACGAAACCCCTGATAATCAAATGCTAACATGTCCGAAAGCTCAGCAGCTCCCGATGGATACCGGGCATCGTGTGGACGAACCTGGGCTAAGAACTCCCAATCAATACCGCTAGGAGCAAAAACCGGGTATTGCCGCATGTTGTCCATCTTATTCTGGATATCTTGCCTCATTTGGTACGTGAGCCCTTGCCTGACATTGTTTATTTGGAGGTATGGGTGATCGATGTCGTAAAGAGGAACGTGAGGGGGGACCTCCTGTGCCATAGTCTGCAAAAAACCAAATTAGAATAAACATATTAGTCAGATAAAATATTGCGAGAAAATAGGAAACTGCAACAAACAGCTGAAACAGCAGGCAATAAAAACTGGACAGGCAGTTTTAGCCGCCGGCTGGCTGAAAACAGCCGCCGGCTGGCAGTTAGCCGCCGGCTGGCTAATTTCAGCCGCCGGCTGGCTACATTCTGGACAGAATATGTGTGCTGTTAACTGTTCTAGCCGTTGTTTAAACTCCCTATCAAAAATAATATGCAAAACATAAAGATTGCACACAAAAACTTCGCATATCTATTAGACCAATATCGTATTCTACCATCCAATTCACAAGTTAATAACCAAATTCCACCAAAATTCAATTATCAAGTTCATACGCACATTAACAACCAACCCATTTTCGTCAATTAAAACATGGAACTTTGATTTTTTTAAACTCAATGTAACTAATTAGTTGTAGCAATACTAAATCCTACTCACAAATTAAAGTAAATCAAGTGACAAATGTTCCTAGCAAAAACCCCCAAATTTCAACAATCTCTAAGCAAACTTAAACCAAGGAAATTGTAAATTGAGCTAAGCCTAAGCATACAAATCATCTAAGGAATGAATCCTATCAATTAATTGTAAAATTAAGCACTAACAATCTCGGATTTT
>CAJVGC010000060.1:58254219-58350172 GCA_910822075.1 Senecio squalidus
AATCAAAATTACGAATAAAATAGCAACGTCCCCGGCAGCGGCGCCAAAAACTTGATGTGTATTTTAACTAAAATTTATTAAAGTTTAGAAAAGGATTTTTACCAAACGTATATTAACACACAAAACAGGCAGTGTACCTGATCGTACGTAAATATAGAATTAGTAAGTCCGGATCGAACTCAGGGAAGTATTAATATCCGTTATCTCAAATTATGTAATTAAACTAATAAAAGCAATTAAATAGGGGGACGTTTTAGTTTGAGAGAACATAATTCAGAAAACAAATAACTAAATTAAATAACAATTTAATTAACTAAATGGATTGCGGATGAAAAACTGTTTCGAAAAGTATTTGAGAATTAATCAGATTTAAAAGCAACGATTACTTGGAATTACGTTTCACCTGGATTATGAATTAACAAGAATATGTTTGATTGATTTAACTGTGATTCCTATGATAACTAGATTTCCCGCTAGAGTTATTACAATTTTAGAGAATAAGATCATTACGATTATTCGTACATCAAGAGTTATCTTAGATTTATCCACTCTAAATTGTGCTTTAAGTTCAATATTATTTACAATTTAATCTGTCGACTACGCGAATTAACAAAAGTCTCAATTATTCAATCCTGATATAATTGTCATGTTCATTCAATTTATTAATTACTAATCTCTTAGCCTATCTCAATTAAGTCTTCAAGCTACAATATCTAATAATCTATATAATTGTAAATAACCAATAAATCATATAAGAACGCTAGTTATGTATAGATCTATCAATTACGCTAAGTAGTAAATTTAATAACTTTGAATAAACATGGATCGCGATTTTTATAACGTAAATAATAATGGAAAAAATCAATAAGTTCAACATTAAACTTGATTAAACACGAAATCCAGGTGCAACAATCCAAGCAATGCTAAAGAGTTTCTAGCTCATGTGGATTGTAAGCAAATAACAAAATAGGTCTTTAAACAAATCATTGTATCAAGAATAATAATGTAAATAACTTGAATCAAAACAATTACTAAAATCAAAGTTGGTTAAAAGAGATTAACCAAAAGCTTCCAAGTGTTTGATGGCTTCTAGGACTCTTCGTTCAGCTCTCCAAGATGAATGCAGGTGAAAATAATGGAAAAGTATATTTTCTGGACGTTTTGATCTTGTATTTATAAGCAAAAGCCAAGCGGAAAACGTATTCGACTAAAACTCTGATTACTGAAATTTCCAATTCAGCCGTCGGCTGGCTCATTTCAGCCGCCGGCTGACACCCACGGGCCCAAAAGTTGCTTCCGCGGCACGTGTTGAACAATTTCTTAAAAACTTTAATTCAGCCGCCGGCTAAGGGATTTCAGCCGGCGGCTGTTTTTCAAACTTCTTATTTTCTGCTCGTTTGTCTCCGTTTCAAGCCAGTTTCAGCTCCTTTTCGCTCCGTGGTCCAAATATCACTTTAATCTGCAAATCTTACTAAAAATATACCAAATCATAACAAAAGTTGCAGATAATGATACTTAAGTACGACAAATGTGGCTACAAAATATGCATTATTTCAGACACATCAGTATCTTCAAAATGTGAAGAGTTTAACGACTGTGTTATCCAAAAGCTTCGTGATCTCATGATTTCTTAAACATAAAAGATCGAAGACAAACTTCGCACATGACATGGAACCAAAAAATCGGGAATAAGTAAAATAAAACTAAAGTATAAATACACGCCGAATTATTATGTGTTTTATATTTATATCAATCGAATAAGTAGATCGATAATTTAGGGGGTGTTTGTTTCGGTTTATATAACGGGCTTATGAGCTTATGTAAATTTTGATAAGCTTATAAGCCAAATTTTTCCGGCTTATGAACTTATCAAGTTGAGCTTATGGTTTATTTAAGCTCATAAGCTCAACTTGAAAGCTCGTAAGCTCAATTTGAAAGCTCATAAGCCGAAAAAAATTAAGCTTATTAGATTATCAAAATTTACATAAACTCATAAGCCCATTACATAAGCCGAAACAAACACCGCTTTAATACACTTATTTTCACACCTAATTACACGCTCATCAATGAACTTTCTAAAACCACCCGAAACTTCAACACTTTTGTTAGCTTACTTAATCCGGGTTCAATTTCCGGATCCATAAACCCCACCATCTTCTCCGTCCAACTGCCCCGTCAATGTCCGACTCATTCCATCTCCTCCTCCAACGAACTCACCTACCCCAACCCTCCCTCCAAAAACTCGCCGTCATCTCCATCTTCACCAAACTCCGATCACTCCCCGAACCCGACCCGGCGGCCCTACACGCCGTTTCGCAATGCCTGAACTCAAATTCTCCGTCAGTTATCGATCAATCCGTCCGAGAAGTCTGTCTTCTCGTAACGGATTCCAAATTAGACATCTCTCGCGCCTTATTAGAGCTCCAGTCAGCTCTCGAAGGCGCCGAGAAACGATTCGTTAACGTTTTTGTGAAAGCGTTAGGGTTTGTTGTTAAGATAGGGTTTGAAAATGATATTGCCTCGTTTCGGTTTCGGATTGACTCCTTAGACTCTCATCCTTTTGTTAAGGTTTAACATTTTAGTTTAGGCCAAGTGCATGAGAGTGTAACAAACTTTGACGGTTTTGCTATTATGTGTATCCAACTCGGACCAGATTTTTGCTGAAGTCTAACCGGTTTAATGATTGAAAATATTTCAGAAAATAAGAGTTTAATAAACATTTAATACACAAAATAGAGGTTCTGAACGGACAAAGTTTGCTTGAGAGAACAAACTTTGACCGTTTAACTATTGCGTGTATTCTAACTCTTATTATTTTTTTTTCAACTAATATAACGGACCGAATTTTTGCTGAGGTGTAACATGTTTAGTTATTGAAAACCTATTAAAAAAATAAGAGTTTGATACACATAATAACCGAACGGACAAAGTTTGTTACATTTTCATCCACTTAGCACTTTTATTTTTAACTAAACATATATTTTTACTTTGATTGTTAATTGTGAATAACTAAATTGTTTACATTGTTAGATTGTTTCGAGCCGAAACGAGGCGCAACCGGAGCTCGTGCGACAGGTGCTTATGTTTATTATGCAGTATAGGCATTTAGGAATGGAGAGAGTTTGTGAATTTTTAAGACCGTTTTTGAATTATGTGGTCGTGCAAATGTCGTCCTCGGAAAGAATGTGTTCGTTTGCAAAGAATGTTTTATCGTCGATTGCTTCGTTATGTTGTTCGTTTCCTTTGGATGCGATCCCTGTTTTTAAGTTGTTGATGAGATGCTGTAAATATATTCATTGCGCCAGTTCAGAAGTAAGTAAATATAGAAGCTCGTATAAATCTTGCCCATAGTTGTTTTTTGGAGAAAGTTGTCTTCTTTAACTTTATAGGCAATTTTTGATAGTATTCGTTTATTAACTTCTCCCTGATATTTTTTTTCGTAGGACGCGAGTAATGTTTCTTATCTCATGGAGACTATTGTGGATACATTTGTTGCGGTTTTGAGCCACTTGGCTGGTAATGGTGTGGTATGTCAGTTTGATTTGATTAAATATAAAGTATTTTGATATATATCTGCGTGACTGGGTGTCCGTGTGTATTTGGTTATTATAATGGTGTTATTTCTCTAAAGGGATTTTTCCCCGTGAAAAAATTATAATTTTTGTTTGACTTTATCTTTGAACACCAGCTGATTCATGACGCGCAATTATGTGGAGCAGAGCTTTTAGAGACGGTTTTTTCATTGTACACGGATATTCACAAGTATTCTGGTGGAGAAGAGTGCATCTATGACATGTCAAGGCGCTTAATAGTTGTGCAGGCGGAACTTGGTTTGAAATTTATACCTGAAACATCATCCGTGATGTTGTCATTGTTTGTTAGCCTTATTCAATCAGAGCTGGAACACATACAGTTATCAATCTTAAAATTGGTTATCGATTTTATAAAGTGGAAAGGTGTAAATGGTAAATCTATTCAGCTCTCTTCGATTTACTTCTCGTCTGCGATTCTTTTTAGTTCCCACCCTTGCATCATTTTGTAACACTCTTGTAACTTTAAAATGTATAAATTTCAATAACTCTGCCTAAGTTATCTTACACTGAGCTCTGGAAGGTTGCAATGTGATATTTTGTTTCACGAGTCCTCTTGCTATTAATATTAAGATAGGAACTTTGCCTGTTTTTTGTTTCTATATTTCTATCAGAACGATACGATGATAGATTAATGTGTCCCAGATGTCTTTCTGACAGCCATTGATATTCATCCAAGATGTATCTTCATGTTTTGTTTCAGAAAAAATACAGTGAGATGGATCATGGTTTTTTATATTTAATGTTTTCATCATGGTTTACATCCTATAACATCCCTAAAAGTCTTGATATGTATGATATAGCTATCCGTTCAAAAAAATAAGTAGAACTACAATGACACGGTAACTGTTTAGACGTGGAATGGAATACAAAAGATGCTTGTTAATACTCATTTATGTTCTTTAGGCTTCCTCTGAACCACCTCAGCCACACGAATTATCTTTACCGACGAGTTTTATCTTATGTGCTGATATTTAGTTCTATATCTGCTGCAGTGACCATTGTTGATGTGCATGATGAGATTTTATTTGTTTTTCCTGCCGTCAATCTCATGTCATCTCCTTCTAGATATGTTAAAGAAGCCGCGTCTGAGTTGCTTATTATCTTAGGAAAGCTCTCTGAGAGTTTCTTTATTTCTCCCATAAATGAATTGCTCATGGAAGAGAGATTTCCACGCGTCAGCAGATTAGAAGACATCATATATAGGGTTTTCTGTCATTTGTGGTTTCAGGTGCAGTTTTCCGTATCATTCTCTCTTTCCAGCTTAGTTTGTGTGCTTTTATATTTGGAGAATCTTACATTTTTTTATTTTATAAATATCTTGTTATTTGTATTCAAATATAAGATTGTGGCATGCCTTCATCCTTTTAAGGTCATGTGATTTTCCTTTCTTTAAAAACAACATCTTAATTATCCTAATTGCAGTTTTCCTCTATTGTGCTGACATGGGTTAAACATGCGAGTATGTGACCATGAATTTTATATTTTCAGGATCAAACCTCTTCTAATGGTTCCTTTTATCTACATTGGGTATCCGATGGTGATAAATTTATTCAAGAAAGGCATAATCCCGTAAAAAGTTGGACAACCTCAGTAACAGAGTACTGTCAAAAGATAGTTGAAGTTCAAAAATCATCTCTTCCTCGGTCTCAATCACAGGAGATACTTCTACATGGTAAACAATTGTTCATCTCTGTTTCGTAATACTTACATATAGAGGTGGGGATTTTGACCCTTTTGCTTTTGAATGTGTCGGTTTTGGTAATCTTTTATTTCAAACAGGTCAAACAAAAAAATAAGCTAATATGGGACCCCCAGTCTATAATAAAAAGTAAGTAGTATACAACCTCCTTAACCATTCTATACTTTTATCCATATATTTAGATCATTGATAAGGGTTTTTGTAATGTGTGCCCAGTGTACACTTGTTTATTGTAGCTAATGGAACATAAAGTTTTCATAAAAATGAAAAATGCATTTTAATAAACTCAAACTTTCCTTTTATTTAATGTGTAATAAATGTAATTTTTGTTGATAAATGATTGACATGCCATGCCTAAGAATGGTGTTGTGACAAATATCAAATTGATTGGTTGACATGAGGCGAGATAAACTATACAGGCATCATGCCACACTTTCTAGATTAGGCATATAAGTAGGTATGTCATTACACATGCCGATAATTTTCCTTTTCGTTCTAAAAGATAACTTCAAGTCCAGTTATTGTCAATAGCATGTGTCCAGTGGGCACATATTAGGAAACCCCCGTAATAATTAATAATATTGTTTCTGCAATCATAAATAACACATTAGTTATTTGTACTCTATGTTGAAGAATGGACAAAAGATGTTTGTGGGTCAGCCCAACCCGTACTACAGAATATCATTCAATGTGAACCTGTTTGACTTATTATCCAAACCGTCCAACCCGCCCAATGTACCACCTCTAGTTATATGTCAATGATGCAATCTATCAACCATGTTCAGTTACATATATCTTCTGTTAAGTAACTTTTAGTTATTCATCTACTGTAGAAATTCCGCCATTACTTGGTGCAATTGCCAGTGTTCTCGTTGTGCATCCTAAATTGGGGAACTCTGCTGTAGATCTCCTTGTTGTTACTGGCAATATGGATTCCAAACTTGGTGTTCCATTGTTTCTAGTAATTTTATTTTACCATAACATATTTTCTACTAAATCGGAAGAAATAGACTTCAATGATATATTGGTAAGCGAGAACTTAGTAGCCTTTCTCTTTTAAACGTAATTTTTATATTGTTATTAATTGTATAACATTAATTGCAGCTAAAACTCTTAAGAATGCTTCCCTCGCTTGTGTCGCATCCTGCAATGATACCACTTGTAGTCCAAACAATCTTACCAATGCTTCAGAAGGATTCCAATCCGTACGTCGTCTATGATGCATATGTTTTGTTTTTGCTCTACTCATATCCATGAATATGTATGATTGTGCATTCTACTTAATGTCAAATCATATACTAGATTATCGCCTAGCTGCACACAGCTTGATAGCTTCATAGATAGCTGTCTGTTTTAATAAGCATTTCTTTGCTTATGGTGTTCTAGAGTGCTATATGCTACTGCTTGCGTCTTGCTTTGTAAGACCTGGGAGATCAATGACCGCACTTTTGGAGTTTGCAGGTTGAATTTGGTTGTGCTTATTTTTGTACATTATAAATTTTGTCCTATTTATTTAATCTTTTTGTTTAGGGCTTAATACTTCCAGAAGCATATACTCTGTTCAAACGTGAGAAAACGTTGTATAAGCATGGCTGTGACTATTCGGGATGTTTGCCAAAAAAAATCCTGACAGAGGTGTAGACATTATCTTGTCTGTTGAGGTAGGAACTTCTTTGTAACTCATTTTCCTGAAAATTTTTTCTCTGAATTCTTCTTTTAAAACACAGGCATGTATTGAGAGTACCAATGCTATAATAAAAGCTCTTGGTGTTGAAAGCCTTGCCCTTCTTTGTGAAGCTGATGTGATTGGTAAAAGCTAGTCGTGCATTAATTAAATCTTGGATTTACAGATTATGATTATTATCACACTATTGATTTGTTAAAATTGAATAATTGTTTTTTTAAATCTTATCCAGATTTTTATACGGCTTGGGGTGTTATAGCAAAGTATGTCTTGAACTACTTGACCGACCCAGTTGTTGCAAATAGGTAAGTGCAAATTACTATGTTTGTTTACATTAGAAAGTTTGAATGAACATGTTTAAAAGCTTGAAAATCTGATAGTTTTCCATGGAATAAAAAGACTATGTTTTCATTACAACCATAACGTTTGTTAAAGCTGTATATTTCTGCATAATACCCGCCACCGAAATGTTAGAGTACAACCACCTTGTAACATCATACAAACTTCTCTAATATTTCTCAATGTTAATATCTTCGCACATGTCTGCTGTTAAGATGGGGTGCTAGGGATGCCGAATCATTATCACGCCAAATGCAACGGCCGGTTTGCAGATACTATGGGAAGTTGCTACATCAAAACATCCTTGTAATGGCTCGTCATGGGCAAATAGTAGAGCATCTGCTTTTGAGGCATTAAATCGGTATGAGGTTATAATTTTCTATGTGGTTTTAGAATGCCTCTTTCAAGGATACTCCAGTAATTTGCTACTCCGGGTCTAGTGTTGTCTAAGTGATTCTTTTCTTATATCCACTTGGGATCTGTTAGGTACCTCATATCCAACAATTCATTCCAGATTTCAGGGAAAAGAACATAAAGGTGCCGTTTCTGAGATTGACCTCACAGTTCTTGACTCTATGGAGAGATTTTGAAGCAAAGATGATAACACACGACACACATGTTAAGAATGTTTCCGTTGAGCTTTCTTATGAGTTTTCTTCACACTTGGATGTTGTGAAGACATATCATGTTTCTGAGGCGTTTGCTTTATTTCCAGCACCAAGGCGAAGAGCTAGTAAAGGAGAAAAGGGTGCCAGCCAACAAGATTGAAAAATTACTAGATGTCTTTCCTCGGGTTATTGGCCTTTCAGGTAAAATTATCCAGTACCTAATTTATGCTTTACCGATGGCTTATTTGGGTTCCATAATCGTTCTGTTTAACTGACTGATTAGGTTCTTAATGCCTATGTTCGGTTGTGTTTTAGATGTTGGTATCATACAAAAGTGTCGCCACACTGTGCAAATATATACTATATAAGTTCAGAGTAGAAAAGCACTAGGGTGTATGTAGGGGTGTTAAGGAGCCTAGCCAACTCGAGTAGCTGGGCATTTTTGCTCAGCTCTGTATTATTCGGCTTAAGCTCTAATGTTCTATTGTTCGAGGTTGAGCGTAATGCTTGAACTTGAGCTTAATGCTTGATTAAGTATTTGGGTATGTTTGTAGTGGCCTAATGTTAGGCTCTAAGTCCATTGTTTCGATCGAACCTAGGACATGATATTGTACAATATTGTAATTAGAAACCCATTATAAAAAATATTCAAGAATGTAACATTTATTTTTGTAGTCTTATTTCATACCAACTTATAAACTAGAACGGTTCGAATAGATAAGCCGATGTGACTCGAATAGTTAATACTTTGTGCGCAAGCTTGACTTGCGCTTAAACTCGAAACCAAACAAGCTCGAGCTTTCTTTAGCATGCCGAATTACCTTGATTCCTTAACAACCCTAGAGATATTGGCGCACACCTGATACAATAAAGATGGAGTGATGGACTTTTTTAACAAAAATCATCTTGGAAGTTGTTTCTGGAGCGAAAATGTGTTTGTGTACGTTGTGCATCTAAGTATCTATTCCTATCCAATACTCTTCCTAACTTTCATATGTTTATGCATCTTGGTGGACACATATGTAAAGATTCATAGTTATGCTTATGCATAAAATGGTCATATCCTTTAGGTGTGTAGTATGCATGAGGCGAATCTAGTTATTTTTTAATATAGTGATTTATGAGGTTTATGCACTAAATATACTTTTGATGTGTTATACAATGTGTGACCTGTTTCCTTTTTATCCATTTGACTCGTTAGAGAAAATAAAACCCCAAATTAATCCATTCACATGTAAGTGGTGAACTTGCTATTTCTAGTAATTGAAGTGTATAATCCTTATACAATTTTGCAACAAGGAGTAAATAGTAAAGAAGAGAACTACCAGGTGCAACGCTTATTTCACCTTTCTTTGGAATGCAAACAGATGAAAATAACCCAGGGAGGATCCAAGGTAAAACTGTAATACGGTTATATGTAATTCGACCACTATCTTTTCTATGCCATTACATCTGTAATATTTGATTTCTTCAGGTTTTGCATGATTTACATGCTAGATACAAGAATGCATTATTGGAGATAGCAGAGTCGCTACAGCTTTCAAGGAATATATGTAGCACTTCTTTCACTGCAATCCTGGAAACCTTTTCGCGGGCTTCCAAAACGTTAATGGATGTTAAGGCATCCTCCAGCGTGATGGATACAAGCTCCAAAGCAGGTGATGATATTCTGAAGGTTCGGTCTCTCTCTCTCTCTCTCTCTCTCTATATTATATATATATATCTATATATATATATATATATATATATATATATATATATATATATATATGATGTGTAGAGGTGGCAGAATAGGTGGGTTGGGTAATGGGTCAAAACGGGTTTTGGGTCACAATATTTGGTTTTTGTTTGGGTCAAGATGGGCTGGGTTTGGCCAACACGCAACCATTTTTTTTCTATTTATTTTTTTATTTTTATAAACATTTAATATTTTCTATACTATGATAATGATAATCTTGTTTTCAAATTTCAATATAAAACAATTTAGGAGTTTGTATGCAAAAATAAAAGTCAATAGCTGCGGTGTCCATCCTTTGTCGATTAAATCCATGGGTTTGAGTCCAACGCCACTCAAACATGAACCATTAAAGGATTTATGAAAATTTTGAATACATTTTGAGGGACTTTCATCTTGTTTCCATCGTACTTTTAGTTTTTACCCTTTTGATTCGTTAGAGGCAAATTCTAACCCGTAGGGACTCGTTTACCTTTAAATGGGTCATAATTGCCATATCTGTGGCAGTGCTTCATGACCCTATTTTTCAATAAGTATTTGTGTATGTTATATTCTATTTATTACAATATGATGCAGTTGATGAGGACAGCTGGCGGAGCAATCTATCCCTAGGTCTGCTGAGAATATTGGGCTAGCTATGGGTGCACTTTGTCTGGTAATATTAATGCATGTCTTTCTCAGAGTCGGAGATGTTTTTTTTTCCCTCTTTTTTTCTTTAGTCAAAACATGTAATTAATATTGAAATGCTATGACATTCCAATACCTCATGAGGCAGCCAATCCCCATACAACTAATAAGCAGGCTGACAACCAACGTGTTTGAGCCTCTGTCTGGGACTATAATCCCACAGTTGAGAACTAACTGCTTGGAACTAACTGAAGCCGAAGTTATTACTTTAAAGCTGAATACAAGTTTACAACCATAGAATAACTAGTTCAAGCCCTACCTAACTAGATGAAGCAGATAAAAAACAAATCCAATAAATTATACTAAAATCACAAATGCTTACTTTTTCAGTATTTTGATTTGGCAGGTTCTTCCCCCATCTGCTCATGCTACAAAAGCAAGTGTCTCAAAGTCTTTGCTGAGTTGGTTATTTCAGCATGAACATGAACATCGCCAGTGGTCGGCTGCAATTTCTCTCGGAGTCATCTCAAGCTGCTTGCATGTGACTGATCACAAACAAAAATTCCAAAACATTAATGCACTTCTTGAGGTATAGTTCTTACAACTGCTTCTTTTTATAAGAGTTTGTATAGTATTCCCTCTGTTTGGTTGAGTTTTAGATGACCGCAAACCACGTAGGACGTAAAACCATCTAGTAGTTCAGACTGTAGTAGCTACTGGACCACAGACATACACAGTTGAAAGCTATTTTTTACCTGGATAAATAGCCACTGGACCACAAAGCCACACATTTTATATTATGCCCACATTTATATTGCACACACTTATGTTAGTAACAGAGTGGAACTTTCGATACCCATTTACTTTTGAATGGTTGGATATGCATTATTTGTCAGCATTAACAGATCTAACGGATAAACCACAATAAATTAGCTAACAATGGCTCAAAAGGGTTGGAAGTTTCGAACGGAGTATTTTTAATGCGTAAGAACTCCTAAATCTTTTTATTCAGAAATTAAATTATTACTGAATTTTTTATATATTTTCTAATAATATTTGACACACTAATTGTTCATTTGAAACTTCAAATTTTGCTCAAAAATTGTTTCGTGTCAACCCAACTCGACTGGCCGTAAGAGAACTGTTTGGACACGTTACCTAAGCTGCCTGACCCTCCCATTTTGCCACCTTTGACTGGTAGTATTACTGCAAACGTAATTTGAAATATCACATGATGTTTAGACTTTAGATCTTCCTACAATGCTTTAAACTTGTTTATCACCAAACTTTTTCCAATATATATTGTAGTCTTTGATATACGCGTCTTCTAGGAAAGTTGACTTCTATGAAGCCAATCTTATCGAGCAAAACTCCCATTTAGTCAAGTGAATTTTCTAGCTAAGATATTATTAATTTCTCTTATGTTTACGAAGAGAATTTTTTTTCAATGATATGTTATCAACATGTGTTGTAATCAAAAATTAAAAAGATAACTATGGCATGTTTATTCTGACTTGATTTTCATTTTTTCAGGTTGCATGTACAAGTAAAAGCACTCTCGTAAGAGGGGCTTGTGGAGTTGCTTTAGGTTATTCATGTCAAGATCTTCTTACACGTTTTCAAGCAGGAGATGACTCCCATTTGGGCAAAGAAAATTACGAGATGCAGGAAACTGAAATACTTGGAAAAATTGTAAGGACATTATGTCGGTTAATAGAGCAATATGCTCAATCTTCAACTACCGCTCTCCAAGCCGTGTCTGAATACTTTCCACAGATACCAAATACTACTGATGCAGATATTACTCGAACCTTTTCCAACAAAAGTTCTGATTATTCAGATGAAGATATATGGGGTATTACAGGACTTGTGATTGGTTTAGGAAGTTCTGTTACTGCAATATACAGATCAGGTTGTATCGATGCGGTTAAAAAGATAAAAGACATAGTTATATCATGGATTCCTCTTGACGATCCCTTGGATAAAAATTTAGTTTTATCCGTGGGGGCTTGTCTTGCTCTTCCATTTGTAGCATCGTTTTTACAGAAAGTAGAACTGATTGATGGTGCTGAGCTGGCCTATCTTGTGAAAGGCTACAGAGAGATCGTCGATGAACTGATATCTACAAAAAATTCCGGGGTCTTTCGCCAGAGCTTGTTAATGGCATCTTGTGTAGGAGCAGGAAGTTTTGTTGGATGCATTTTGAATGAAGGGGTCCATTCATTGGATACCAAGTGTGTTAAGGATTTACTAGATATGTTCAAAAAGATTTACTCTAATCCTCAACCTCCACTTGTGCATTTCGGTGCAATGCTTGGAGTCGTAAATGCTTTAGGAGCAGGTGCTGGGACTCTGTTTATGCACTCCCCCTTACCTTTTTCTCGATCCAGTTCCGAACAGAAGGTAAATTTGAAAGAGGTTCTAAAACGGATGGGGCAAGCAGGGTGGGTGACAGGTCAAAACGGGTATTTTTGTACTGGAACATTAATTTGTGTATTTTCTTTCAAATATTTAATGCTTTAAATATGATTATTAAATCTTTATTGTTACAGTAATAATCTAGTTTCTACAAATAAGTTAATTGAGGATTTTTGTTTGCACACTCCGTATTTAAAATACACCTTGGGGCAAACATTCAACCTGTTTTATTGTTAGCTAAATTTTGACTTTACCTGTTTGACCCGGTATAGGACTAGAACACTATCCAAATCGATCCATTTATAAATAAACGGATTGAAATTGGCACCTCTAAATTAGCACTTTTTTGGTTATCCATGTCTGGTGGATGAGTTGCGTATTTCTAGTTTCTTTATAACTGAACCCTATTGTTAATTTGTTTCCCAACAGGAATCCTCTTATATTACTGGTCCTTTATTCTCAAATGCCGTTATGGAGCTTAGTTTGACATCATTAATTCAAGATATATTTCTTGTTGCTCAACGTTCAGATGACCAACAACTACAACAATATGCAGCTTGGGCAGTTTCATTTCTTAGACATTACATCTGGTCCACTGATCTTCACAATGAGGACAGAGTAAAACCAAATTCTGCATCCCAAAGCTTTCCCGATGATAGCATAGTCATGAAACTCAGCCTGTGGCTAATAAATCTAAACTACTCTGAGGTGCGTTACCTACTACCACTACTATCATGCTTTTAAGTTGTAACCACTATCATGCTGATTACCTAATTCTGATTGTTTAATATCACATAATCACTTCTAAAACACATCCAAACAACCCCTCAGACATTACTATTATTTGTATTGTGTTTGATTTTAAAACTAATCGACTTTATCAACATTGAAGTAAGTATTCACTTTGCTAATATCTGCCTGTACAAAAGTCTTCTACTTAGTTGGTAACACCTTCTAATCGACAATTTATACTTACCCTTTCACTGATTTGATCATTATCAGACTGCTACCAGTTCACATCTTAACACAGTTTCGACTGTTTTGCGATGCCTCACCAATGCTCCAAGGCTGCCACACCTTGATTGGGGGCCAATCATTAGAAGGTGCATGAGATTCGAGGATCAAGTTGCTGAGAGAGTACAAGGAGATTCTTCTTTCAGAAAAGGAAAACTGAGGGAAGAATGTTTAGTCTTCTCTTTGGTTCATGGCAGCAAATTTAATGCTTTGTTGACCTTCCTTGATGAACTGTTTGACCTCTCAAGATTCAAGATGCTTGAAATGAATCTACAGTTATGCATCCTTTCTCACCTGCCACAGACGTTAAAAATATTCTCAGGATCTAGGCTTGAAAAGCTATTTGATGACGTGATCAACTTCATACAGTCACCATCTTCATCTGATCAAATCTATAATCTTCAACAGAAAAGTCTACTAAGAACATCATGCTGGAAGGGTCTTTATATGTGTTTTGAAGAAGCTTCTCTTGATTCTGAAAAAGTTAAGCCCAACTTCGAGAATTGCATGGAGGTTCTCTTTTACTTATTGCCAGAAGCTTCAGGGACCAGGTCTTTAGATATGAAGAGAATTTATGAAAAGGAGTGGTCCGAGGCAGTAAGATGTCTGGGAAAGGCCCATCTGGACTGGTTATCACATTATATGCAGGTAATGTATCTTTGGACAAACACTATTACAGCTTTGTGTCCCTGGGGGTGCCCCCCCTGGACGGGGCGGGTTCCAAGTCAAAAGGGTTGGGGACAGAAATTTGTCTTTTGAAGCACTGGTTGAAAAGGGCGGGTTGGGTTGACCCGAAAACACTTTGCTGTCCATTTTTTAGATTGTTTATAAATAATGGATGTGTTAATTCTGATTACCAAAATAATATTATGACAATAATGATGTAGATCATTTTTTGATTTGACCCATTTGAGAAAAAATTCAAACCCAAATTGACCTATTCCTAAGTAAATGCGTCGAAATTGCTATCTGTAGTTTCATCTGTTATGGACTACAATGGTGCATTATTAGTTATCAACTTCTTTTTAAGATTACATGCATAGTTTGTCTTGTTGTTTTATTGGTACTCATACTATTCCTGCATATGTTAAATATGTTCACTAACTGTAATTATCTACAGATTCCGGAGACGAGTTTCAGTCAGGAAAGCAATCAGTTTTTTGAAGCTAAGAAAAAGATGATAGCTAGAGTAAGACTGGTGGAGAGTGGCTCTATTCCATTGATTGAACTGTCAAAACTGAAACCTTACGTTTTGAACACCAGATCCGATGGTCAGTTTGCCAACACGTGCCATGTTGATATGTGTTTAAATATGGGACAGCAGAGAATAATCTTTATATAAAATTGCAGGTATATGGGACATTCTGGTGGAATTAGCGATGGCTTTGCAACATGCTGAAGGAAGTGTTAAAAGACAGTGGCTTGTTGATGCATTAGAAATTAGCTGTGTGTCAAGTTACCCTACGACAGTGAGTACTGATTCCCTAATCTTAAACTCTTTGATTAAATGGAAAGGGGATTAAATTCCTAGGTTTATTGGGTAAACTTTCCAAGTTTCCATTTTTCCAGTGAAAATTGCTGTTCAAGTCCATAAAGTTCATAACATTTTTCAGAAAATTTCTTAAATAACTTCAAAAGGTCGTATATAGAGGTGGCAAAGTTGACAGGCATGCCGGGTTGGGTAACTTGTCAAAATGGGTTGCAGTCAAAGCGGGGTTGGGTCGGTTTACTCACAGACACAATATTATTGCAAGGATAGTCTGATCTTTTTTGATAAAGCGATTTAGGAGATTTTATGCATTTATATGCATTCGACCCATTTTGACCTGCTTTCTTGTTAGTTAAATCTTTAAGCTAAACCCATTTGATATTTTTACATAGATAAAGTATGTCATCTGTGGATTGAGCTGCATATTAATCCACTTTCTTTTGCAGGCTATGCAGTTTATTGGTTTGTTATGTGGTAGTTTGTCCAAATATATGCCGCTTTTAATTGTGAACCCACATACTGTATTGAGTGATCTACCCGTGACTCTTAGTTCTCTACTATTAGATGATGACAATTGGTTGGTAGTGGCCAAATCTGTGGCTTCACTTATGTGGACTTCCAGCAAACGTATTTATGATTGGGTTAATAGTGGAATCGATTTTTCAAGCCAACAAACAATTGATGAATCAGAGAAAGACACGGGTGTGTTTCTGTTGAAAGTGATGCATCGTACTTGCGTTGCTTTGAAAGCCCATTTGACTCCTGAGCAGCGGCTTATGCTTGCCAACATGACCGTGCCCTAATAGAGCCAGGGTTCTTAACCAAGGTAGACTCACCGTAACTTGTTGCAATCTAATACGACTTGTCTTTTAATTACTTTCTTCCAATTTGTAAAGCATTTCGCCAATAGAGTGTGTACATATCATGTTGTACGTTTCACCCATGTAACAAATGTTTATCCCCATTAGTGTTTTGACTTATGAAGTAAGTAGTAGTAGTCACAGTAGCCTTTTCTGAATTGATGAGTTACTAAGTTGAAACTAATGCTTTCAAAATCAAATCTTATGTAAAACAATGATGAAAAGCTCGACATTGATGATTGTTCATAAAATAGCAAGTTTATATACATGTTGACAATAACAATAGATATGTCAAAAGTGAATCTCTTTGTGCCCTTGGGTAGATATATGATTGTCTGTATCTCCACCTCCCTCGTACCCTGTCCTTGACGGTATTAGTTGTTGTATGTTTGAAGTGAATCTTTTTTCAAAACCTGCATAAAAAGATTAAAAGCCATGTGATGTACACTCCAGTCTTGTGATTTTGTACACGAATCTTGTAAGTTTTCGGATTTGAAACCAGTTACTAGTATTTCATGTAATTTAGTACTCACCTCAGTAAGTAACCCAGTTTATATGGTTATTATGTTATGGACATATAAACTCTTCAATTGTGGGTATCGTCCATCGTGGCTCGAGTTTGTAAGGTCTATGATCTACATAAAACCATCGTTGGCAGTGTAAAACACAAGTCAAGCTCTTAAAACTACGTAAAATCTATAGCAAACTTGCGTTAGCAATAATCTGAGACAAAAATTCATTTCACCATCAACTTGTTTCAACAATAAAAGGGTTAATGTTCATCAGCAGAGTAGTGTGTAAATCAAAGTTGCTCGTATACGCTGCAGGCCAAGGCAAGACAACCTAGTAAAACCATAGTGCACCAGCTCAGGGCCATTAAATGAAACCAGCTAAAAAGGTCAAAAAGAGCGACAAGTATATGAAGAACATAAATCTAACTACATTTGTACACTATGGTGGAAAACGATACACATGTTTCACCCATCAGCTAGCGAAATAACGTGGGAATGAACAGACACAAGAAGATGCTTCATGACTATTCAACTATATTAACGGATTTTAACTAAATTGCTTGATGCTAGACAGGCCTAACAAACAGAATGACACAACTAAACTGGTGAATTATTCCAAACCAACAGTCAAGAGTTCCCTTTACAAACTGCAAGCACGAGAGACTAACAAAATTGTGCAATTGCGGCCTATGTTGCACGGAAACGGAAACGGAAACGATACGGGAACGGGAAAAATCAAAAAATCCCGATACGGGAACGGCATAGAAACGGCAATTAAAAACTATAAAAAAAATAAAAATATACTAAAGAAAATCCAAAATAGATTCATGTAAATTGTCAACTTCAAAAATACTACATCTTCTAAATGTAACTAATTGTCAATAATTAACTCATTTTCCAATTCCGGTTCATCTAATGAAAGATCGGCAAACTCTTTCCATTGAATCAAAAACATCTCCACAGACATCCCACGTCTTTACATCATCATCCAGATTCCTTGACAAAAGTCGGAGATTATTATGGATATAAACCAAGTCTTGAGCACGGCTTGTAGTCAACTTGTTCCTTCTAAGCGAGTGAATAAATGCATAAGTACTCCAATTACGCTCAGCACAAGAAGAAGAACTAGGTTGTCCAAGTGATCTAAAAGCCAAAGTCTGGAGAAAAGGAGCTTGAGCACCAAAGTTAACCCACCAAGCTATAGGTTCCATAGTACCCATCATTTCGATGCTTGATAACTCAGAAAAAGATCCACTCTTCATTGAAAACATTGCATACTCATTAAAGACTTTTGCTTGCTCTTCACCATTAGGAAACAACCTTCGAAAACAGTTTTTCCGTTCTTGTGAAATTTCTGCATCCCTATGTGGAGCAATTCAAAGGATCATCGAGTAACCATGCTTCACTATAAGCCCATTCAAACCCTAAAGTAACTGCATGGAAACTTCAAACTACATCGAAACGGTCAAGGAAACGTTTCAAAAAAGTCGAAACGTTTCGACCGCGTTTCGGGGGCGTTTCCGTTTCGGGGGCGTTTCGGAACGGGCACGGCACCCTTCTGGGCGTTTCGGTGCATCAGAGATTGCGGCGCAACTGATATACCATTTACTTCAATGTACTCTACACTGCCATCCTTTTAAGGTTTACTCATCACTAAGGCTATTAGAGTGATTAATTTCATCTGGTTGTGTATGGTCCTTTACAGTATCGGTTCCTATGGGTTTTTCTGATTCTCCATCTCCAGATGTAGACGGCTCTGATGCACCGAAACGTCCAGAAGGGTGCCGTGGCCGTTCCGAAACGCCCCCGAAACGTGGTCGAAACGTTTCGGCTTTTTTGAAACGTTTCCTTGACCGTTTCGATGTAGTTTCGTTGACCGTTTCGAAGTTTTTTGAAGTTTCCATGCAGTTACTTTAGGGTTTGAATGGGCTTATAGTGAAGCATGGTTACTCGATGATCCTTTAAGAATTGCTCCACATAGGGATGCAAAAATTTCACAAGAACGGAAAAACTGTTTTCGAAGGTTGTTTCCTAATGGTGAAGAGCAAGCAAAAGTCTTTAATGAGTATGCAATGTTTTCAATGAAGAGTGGATCTTTTTCTGAGTTATCAAGCATCGAAATGATGGGTACTATGGAACCTATAGCTTGGTGGGTTAACTTTGGTGCTCAAGCTCCTTTTCTCCATACTTTGGCTTTTAGATTACTTGGACAACCTAGTTATTCTTCTTGTGCTGAGCGTAATTGAAGTACTTATGCATTTATTCACTCGCTTAGAAGGAACAAGTTGACTACAAGCCGTGCTCAAGACTTGGTTTATATCCATAATAATCTCCGACTTTTGTCAAGGAATCTGGATGATGATGTAAAGACGTGGGATGTCTGTGGAAATGCTTTTGATTCAATGGAAGATGTAGGTTTCTTGGAGTTTGCCGATCTTTCATTAGATGAACCGGAATTGGAAAATGAGTTAATTATTGACAATTAGTTACATTTAGAAGATGTAGTATTTTTGAAGTTGACAATTTACATGAATCTATTTTGGATTTTCTTTAGTATATTTTTATTTTTTTATAGTTTTTAATTGCCGTTTCTATGCCGTTCCCGTATCGGGATTTTTTGATTTTTCCCGTTTCCCGTTCCCGTATCGTTTCCGTTTCGGGTTTCCGTTTCCGTTTCCGTGCAACATAGGTAGACGGTTTCTGGGAAGTAGTTTTAGACAAATCTGAGTTTGCTTTGGAACTTGGTGAAGGAGTTTCTTTATTGACAAGATCTTTTCTGGATTTGCTAGAATTTATTAGCCATACAAATTGCAGGGTGTGACCTTTCCAGCCTTTACCGCTCAAAAACGCTTTCTCAGCTGCATGACGAGTTTTGAAGTATATACGAGCTGAAGCTGTAGATGTTTTGGTTTCAACATTACCTGCTTCGTCATCTAACTGCACCTCTGAAAGATCGCCATACAGTAAAAAGTGTTCCTTCAACACGGAAACCTGCAAAGCCAAAGCTTTTATTCTAATGAACCATACTGGTAAAAAACAACTAGCTAAATCGGAAACGGGTCCAACAGTTTTAAAGTCTGCAAAGTCAGCAAAGTGTACCAAGTGTTTACAACCTCCCAAATTTCTACTCAAAAATTATTTGATCAATAGTTTAATAGTCGTTTTTGTAATCATATTTAATATAGTTATTTATCAAATTTAATTGAGTTGGCAGGTCAACCCAACCCAAATCAACTTGTCTGACCCATCTGAAATTTCCATGTTTTATACTGTTAGAAAAACCTGCTGATTTTGCCACCTACGTTAAAAATCCACTAACTTACAACGCTACAACCTCCAAGGCAATACAAAAGGTGATGGACCATGCCTAAAAAAGAATAGTGAGTTTTTTATCATTACAATTTTTCAGGTTTCCAAATCATTAGCCCTAGAATAAACTATAATAACTGGAACGTCTACATTCCACGTGCAAATATGAGTCTAGATAAATGGAAACCGTAAGGGTCAGATCCATACCCTAAAGAACTACCTAATGATGAAATTGACACACTTGAATAAAAACCTAAAGAACTACTACTTGTGTTTTCTAATAAACATATCTACGTAAAAACCTACCCTCAAGGAATAAACCACAGGAACTTTGTTGCCAGTGCCACCAATGTGTGTCATAGCACCGACTTAGACTGAACCAAAATAAGAACACTGTCGATCGACCTTACAAACATTTGTCCAATTTATGCTCGCATCCTAGAGATTCATGGTATTATTTGTCCCCGACCACTGTCCGTGGCTGGCCCAACTTTTAATTGCTATGTGGTTTCTGATAACGATATTCTACACCAACAAGGTAACCTATTAAGCCTATTTTCTAGAGTTCTGATATTGATACAAAACTTTTGCAAAAGAGATACAACTCAAATTTCATGGAGAACTGAATATATTCTGATATAATGAATAATGAAGATGATAAGTTCTGTACAAGCGTACTTCTAGTGCAATGAAATTATAACGCATCGAGTTAACTAAGTGTCTAGTCACCAGGCTCAACCTAAAGAAGTCTAGCCTCTCAATGGACAGGTGAAGGGTTATAAAACAGACACACATGACTGGTTAAAAGAAATTTCTTTTGAACATAGTAAGCACGGAACACTTCCTAACTAAAGTAACGATTGCATTTCCATGAATATTTCAAGTATTAAAAAAATTAAATGAACAGGGAATTTAAACTTACATCGAGAAGACCATCTGGTAGAGGTGGAACAATCTTAAATGCGGTTGGTCGATTATCCAGTTTGAACCGCTTGCTGACAAGAGGTGATCCACATTGACCAACGGGCGTGGTGATGATGTGAAGCTTGAAGATTCTTGAAGAGCTAATGCAAGGGATGTTTTCTCATTTTGAGGACCAGAGGAATCCACAGATTTGCTACTAGTAGCTGCTACTTCATCTTGTGATGATGGCAGAATGGTATCAGGATCCCTGGAACTCGGAGTTGCTGCCTCTATAGAATCAGCTAAAACCTCCACTTTCTGCTTTTTAGCATCCGGTTCAGGTGCCACTTCACCTTTAAGAACTGTAGCCTACCAAAAAGGGGACTTCCTTGTAATTTAAAATAATATAATATGTTTATGAAATCTAGAACCGGTTCTGGAATTCCGGTGACAAAACTTAAAACATTAAACTTCAACTCGATGCAAAGGAACAGAATTGAAGGGAGCCATATACTTGTTTTGTAAGTTTATCCAGCTTGCGTCGGAAGTCGTTCCTTTTCTGGTCAAGCATTTCCTGTTTTTTGCGGAGTTCTTCCTTCAAAACCTCCAAACTGTCCAGTTTCTTTTGCAGAGGAGGAAGTACTTTTGGGCCATTAGAAACCACATGCTTTGGGTGATCAGAAGCAGACATATGGGCAGTAGCAGTAAAACCATTATCAATACCAATTGAGGATCATCTATTCTTTTGTCTGCAACAGAAATATATGGCAAAACCGTGGAAACTCTCAATTCACGAGAAGGCACAAACATGTTACGGTGACTAAATGCCTCCTTATCCTGTATCTTGTCACGATTAGCCCACTGTAGCTTAACAAAGCGATTACCTATTACAGCATCAGATGCCATAAGTGCAGCTTGTGCTTCTTCTCGTTTAGAGAACTGAACAAAAGCTCGCTCACTATTATAAGGAATGAAATATAGATAACTTCCCCAAATTTTTTAAAATGGGAAAGTATGGTATGCCTTTTATTATTCTGCAGAGGGATGCCATTGACAAATAATGTACGTTGTGCTTTTTGTGAAGGCTTACGAAGCATCCGACCATTTCCACTCTGCATTTGCAGAGATAAATCTGGATTGTTCATCTTCTGGTGATGAGTAGGATCATGAGTTCTATATGATGGAACCAGAGATTTCATCGCCTTATTGAGCATTAAATTTGAAGTGCTTGTTTTAGAAATCACATACTCTCTCATTTTTGATCGTTTCTTCTTAGCGATTTTTCCACGTGCAGAAGCTTGCGTATATAAATATCTTCCAAGTACAATATCCGAGTCATCAGACAGACCAACACGGTGATCACCCGATAAACCAAGATCTAATATAGAATCATTTTCTCCAACATTTGGCTGACTTATACATTGAAGTCCAGTTGATGTATGAGAATCATTGCCCCATAGAGGCTGATCGGGATCATAAAAGTCAGCAGCAGCACCACCACCAGCAGAATCAATGAAGGTATCACTTACGTCCAGTCCATTGTCACCCATTCCAAGTTTGACATTTCTACCAAGTGAAGTTCTTCGGTTCGAAAACGTGTTTTTCGTAGCACTCGTTGAGGTTGAAGCTCCTGTTCCAACTGGTGCTATAGATAGATTTGCAGTAGAAAGTGATACGGGGAGATTGAACTGCGAGAGGCTCTGTAAGTAGAAAGTAACGGAAATACTTACTTAAGGTAAAAAATATGCCTGCTGAATATAAGATGATAAGCAGAGAAAACATTTAGTATGAAATTCTAAAAGACCACTCTATAAAGCTAATGTGCATATCAGGATGTGTGTATTTATACTTTTAACAGCCAAGAGCTCCCTAGGAGACAATAACGGCATATAAGCATCAAGAGAAATACTCCTTCAAGATTGTTATTCGTTAGATTCCAACGTGTACTAGATCAGGATGTGTGCCTCACATGAGGCAATACCCTTCCTGAGAGGAAATAACTTTTTACTTATTTATTCACCAGAGAATAACAGCATGATCATGCATGGAGAAAAACAAATAGATTGACAACCCAAACTCTACAGCAAATAAGCCGTAAAGATGTAAACGGCTAGTTTAGACATATCACTCACTCACTTTTTCCAAATTCACACCCCATGATTCCAGATTCCATCTATCCTATGTTTCCATATTCACAAAGATATACTTATTAACCACGTTACAGAGGTGCCTTTTATACATTTAATGTTAATGGATTTCCAAAATAGCATCCGCGATACTTAAATTCTGCAGCATAACAGGGTAAATAATATAGCATACCTGAACATTGTCTACAACAATACAATTCACACCATGCTCCATTGGGCACATTTCACCTCTTAGGCAAAAACCTTGTTCCTCAAAGTCCCTACACCGTTGTCGTGCAAGTCCCATGCTCGGGGAAGGACTTCTAGTTGGTCTGAATTTTCCTTGTAATCCAACAGGATGGAGCATATCCAGACCACAATTTGGTATTCCTGGAACCATACCAAAAGGACTCCCTGCAAAAAGACTATGCGGAACAGATCCTTGTTTAAGTATCTGAGAAGAAATATCAACAGAGCTGAATTTAGAATCATGTTGACTCCCAAGACCGAAGTCGCTTCCTCTGTCTTTAACTGCACCAAGGTCGCCAAAAAATGGTTGGCATATCCTAGTTTTCTGGTTCATATCTGAAGGTCCTCGGGAATAGTGAGTAAACCCATTGCGTTTCTGGTCAAATTTCGTAGAGATCTCTTTCTCAAGGGGGTTAAAACGATACCTTTTCCATGTTTCGTTGGACTGAGAACCTATTTCCCCATAAAAATACCCATCTAGAAAAGGTTTACTTCTCTTTCTGTATGGCTTTGTAAATAGTTGTTCCGCAAAATTATCCTCCAATGATTGAGGCCTTGCATCATATCTTTTACGACGCTTATGGTTGCGATCATTGTCATCATCATCGCTGATTTCTCTATCACCAGGATCACTTCCGTATGCAGAGGACGACATGCCTGGTTGTTGGTCTGAAACTCTGAGCTCAATTGTGTGCTTCTGAATAAGGACAGCCAGAGAGACTTTTACGGCCTAAAAGATGTGCCGGAAAAGAGATTATAAAGGAAATTAAACCAAAGTTAGAATCAGTGATATTGAAAGAAAAATACAACCAGTTATCAAATTAAGTCTTAATTCTTCTTTGACTTTTTTTAAAATTATAAAAGCATGTAATGCAGTATTAAACGGAAAAAAAATCAAGGATGATGAGAAAAAGAAAAGAGATTACACAAAGTCAAGAGGAGAAAAGAATAAAAGAAAAGATAAAAGAGAATATTTATTAAGCTCGGTAGTTGCAGCAGAAAAGAAACGTTGTAAACCCTGAATACCTATGTTGCACGGAAACGCCTATTGGATGTCGTCTCACGTACCGGAAACGGCCGGAAACGTTTCCGAGAAAAAGGAAACGTTTCAGCTGTGAAGGAAGCGGCAAGGTTGAGGAAGAAACGACTCTAGAAACGTTTCCATGCCAAAAATCACGTTTCTTTTCTTATTTTTCTTTTTTTTGAGGGGCCTTTTATCTAGTTTTGGGCCTGGTATAACAAAGAGTCGGAAACCCTATTCTTAATACTATTATATTTCATATAATAACTCTAATAGAATTAGAGTTATTATATGAAATATAATAGTATTAAGAATAAGGTTTCCGACTTTTTGTTATACCAGGCCCACAACTAGTTAAAAAGCCCCCAAACAAAAAGAAAAATAAGAAAAGAAACGTGATTTTTGGCATGGAAAGGTTTCTAGAGCCGTTTCTTCCTCAACCTTGCCGCTTCCTTCACACCTGAAACGTTTCCTTTTTCTCGGAAACGTTTCCGGCGCGTTTCGGGCCGTTTCCCGTTTCCAGGACGTTTCCGGTACGTGAGACGGCACCTGATAGGCGTTTCCGTGCAACATAGGTTCATCACACGAATATGGTAACAAATATTGGTATAGTACGTGCTTCCCGCTCCTAAAGAATGGTAACGATTGAATCAAGGTGATTTAGAGAAATTTTTGATTCATTAACGACCAATACCGTTCACTTCCGGAATAAAATCGTATTAATCTTACATTTTAAGATGAGAATAAATAAACCTATTACAATCCCATATTAAAACTCAACTAGCCTATGCCAACTACTTCCGAGATAGGATGTGAGTTGTTGATACTATAAGAGTACAAGGACTCCAACTCAAACTGATGACCGGTGAAGCGGAACGCCCATTATTTATATATAATCCTCTTACTTGTATTTTTCCTATACAGGATCGCTGGCCCTGATACATTCTAGATATAGAAGCTCTTAGCTCAAAGGATATAATCATTCGTTGAACATAGGCAAAACAGGAAAACTAAGAAACCGTGAAGTTAAAATTAGTGGCGGAAATTTATCGTCATTTCCTTTGACGTAAAAGCTAACTCTACAGATAATCAGTTTAAGTCACAGAAGTTGCTGCAGGTGTGTTCTGGACAGATAATCGTTCATCTATATCAGAAAAATTAAAGTATAAAACCTAAAAAAGTCATAATCCATTCATCACGCATGCTTAACCTATCCATATATATATTTCTATTTCTATCGTAGCATCTGCCAAGCAATTATTGGAGACAACTTCATATCGCAGCTTGACTTAAAAATTCTAATCATATTTGTTTATTCTCAATGTTCAGAACTTCAGATGCAATAGGTGACTAGTAGTAATCACGAAACCGCAAACGAAACTTCACAACCTCTACGTTTACTATAAAATGGAGTCTAGAGACGAGATGATGTTTAAAAAAGTCAAAATTAAGCTAAAAACTCTTAAAACCTGGAAAATCACACATTATCGAACTACAAATAGCAATTTGGGATTTGAACAATTAATAGATAGCATACACTTCAAAATTAATCAAAATTTAAATTATATAGAGCTTAAAAAAATTAAAAAAAATAGGAGAAAATGTAAGAAAATAACCTATCGTGTGAATATAATTAGGTGGATATGATTATGCGTTTGGAGATATTATTATTATACTCAATTTGTTCGAGCTCTTATAAATGGCGGAATCCACGTTTAAGTTGTGTATATCGCTTTCTCTCTCTGTGTCATGATTTGTTGCAGAAAAGGTTTTGAAGAAGGAGTGCCGTAAACTCATAATCCAAACCCTTTATATAATCCGAAACAAACCCCTATAATACAAAATAAGAATTTAACAAATTTATCCCTTCTACTTTCCACTAATACCAACTTTATTCCTTGTTGTAAATAAGGTTGTAAAATTATATTAGATCCACATATTAATCCGAAATCGGTCCCCAACCTCTATTTTAACGATGGGATTTTCCAGAATCGCATCAATTAGTCCTCGCATCAATTAGTCCTCCGATCAATATTCGGTAAACTAGTGGGTCAAAATCAAACATAATTGGTCTAAAATAATATTTGTCTATTATTAGGGGTTAATGCATCCGATGATTAATGTACTCTTTCAAAAAATCTGATTGAATCACTCGACTAATAAAATATATATAACTTTACTTCTACTTTTTAAAACCGTTTATTTGCATCATTTGGGCCCACGATAACTTATTGTTCTATGTTAAAAAGGGTTAATACACCCGAGGATCACTTTACTCTTTCAAAAAATCCGATTGAATCACTCGACTAATAAAAAATATATAGTTCTGAAGCTTTATCTTTTGCTTCACTCTCACTGTACCTATGCATAATAGAGCATCATAAAACGATTTATTCTCGAGCTCTCCCATCCTCTTCACACCCTGTTACATACTTTTAATCATAATCAGGTAAAAATCTTGTATCCAACTACATTAACTAATTTAGCGAGAGTCGTGCTACACATCATCGATTGTTATACACCGATTGGAATAGATATATAGATATAGAAATATACAAATTGAATGAAGAATTTTGAGTCAAATTTTTTAATTAATGGGGAAAGTGTGATTCAATAAAAACACAAATCATTATATTAAATAAATAAAAAATTTAATTTTATAAAAATTTAGTTTTTAACCTTGAACAATAAGTTGTCGTGGGACCAAATGATGCAAATAAACGGTTTTAAAAAGTAGAAGGAAAGTTATATATATTTTATTAGTCGAGTGATTCAATCGGATTTTTTGAAAGAGTACAGTGATCCTCGGGTGCATTGACCCTAATATAAATTGAATGTGACATGTTACTAGCCGGTTGCAGGTTGTCCAGGTGACCCATATAGATTTTTTTTGAATCATTAGTGATCATTTTAAACTTTTTTTGAAAGTACAGTGATAACGACATATTTTTTTTAGTTCAATGATCCAATCGGATTATTTGGAAGAGTATATTGACCCTTGAGTGCATTAACCCTTATCAGGGAGGAATTATATTAAGAGCAGAGGGGTCTCGATCCTTTCAAAATTTTGAATACTAATAACTTTTAAACTTTTTAAGAGATATTCTAATTTTATAGGTTTTGAATGTTAGATATTATATTTTTGTCCCCAAAACTTAATAGAAAGATTTCTTGACCCACACTTAAAACGTTCAAGTTCCGTCTCAAGTATTTAAATTGATTCATAAATAACGCAAATAACTAATACAACCCATTATATATATATAAACTAGGCGTATTCCCGCGCGTTGCGCGGCGACAATTTTGTAAAGAGATTTGTCACGAACAATGATCATAATCGGGAGTTTTGTGTTTTTAACCGCCACCGACCTTCTACTTTCTAAAATTAAAACACATGGTTTGTGCCTATTTCCTGCTACTTTTAGTTTCCCTCGAATGAATAAAACGGCTTCCAAAAATCCCCAAACACCAAATTAAATACAATATATAGATTCTTTACAAATTACAACAAAAATGTTCAATTAAATCGAATGGTTTCGAATAATTTCTACAACACCTTTGATCCAATTGAAGAATCAGATTCATTTCGCGTGTTTCATTTATGTTCCACTTTCGGGAAAAGAATTGTAAAAAGTGTATGTAAGTCATTTTATTGTTTTTGTATTTTGTTAGCCTTTTTAATTGCTCGAACTTTATGCTCAACTTAAGTCGTTATAAACAAATAAGTCATTTTATTGTTTTTGTATTTTGTTAGTCTTTTTAATTGCTCAAACATTATGCTCAACTTAAGTCGTTATAAACAAATCAAATATTTGGACATGTCAAATTTGCTCAAAAATTTGTTTACATCGGTCACATTATTTTTCTAATTATATCATTGACCGTCAAGTCATTATATTAAGTGATTTGTTTTGAATTAAGTTGTAACATAGAACAAAGGTCGGCGGTAACGGTTTATCCGGTGGCGGAGGTAGCTCCGACGAATTTTTTGTTTCGTTTGTATCCTTACTTCTTTCCTACAGAGAATCAACAACAATTTCCTCCTCACTAGTACCGACTCGCAGTCAAATGACTCAGCAAGTTTTCCCCACATGGGCACGGTCATTACTTTGTCGGCGGTACTATTTAATTAGTAAGCAGTAAGCAACATACAAAAGGGAAGGTTAGTATAAACGTGACAGAAAGAAGTAGGTAGGCAGAAACAAAGGAAAATACACAATAATAACCTGCTAACAGATAGCTTAACGTCGCGTTTCACACTTTTTTTTTCATTGTCAAGGCGAATAATTTCGCCTGCACCTACCAAACACCCTATTACATCTGTAAACACATAGCCAGATGTCATGTGAACGACAACAACCCACAAAAAACTGGATATAGGAAAGAAAACATAAACATTTAGAGTAAATAAAAACCGGCACCAGTGAGGAGGGAATTGTTGTTGATTCTCTATAGGTGATATTCCGTTGGTGTGAAACTAAACACATTCAATGGAAACTCCTCATGACCACCTTCAAGTTTACGAACCGATGTTGCAATGTTGAAACGGATGCGATATTGATTCGGGACAGCTTTATATACCATTTGACCTTCAATCACTCTGAACATCGAGATTTGATATACTTGGTCCTCTTCGAGAAGAGCCTTAAACTTTCGTATATGATTTCTAGTGATAAAACCTTGTATCGAACCGCCCTTTTTGGTAAAAAAAAAAACATGTAAGAAACTAATTTAACCCCCCACAGTTTCCATCGTTGTACATAAAAAACATGGTAGAAATTATTGTATATTAGCTGTTTTTGTGGCGTACCCTTTTTCCGGCTTTTAAAATTTTCAAACAAATTAGAAATTACCTCATCATCAGCCATAACCATCTCCAACCCAAGTAAGACATCATCGAGTTTCGTATTTATTGCCTCCCACATTCTACAAAGTCGTACATGAACAACCCAATCTTCTCTAGTTGGGTCAAGGGCGTCAATCTTGGAGTGAGACATGTTTTTCGAAAGAGACATAATTGTACGTAGTTATGGGGCTTGTTGATGCAAAAGTAACTTTTCTGGCCAACTAACTTATATAGAAAAACACAAAACCACCAACATTTGGAGTACCTAAAAACGTTTGTGTTAATAACTTAGGGTAACTCAACAGTTTAAATATCATTATACCTCAATAATTAGTATGCCATTAATCACATTATGGTCGTTCAAACCATTAAGATTCCAAGTGGATACCACTAACTTTTGGAGTACCTAAAAAAGTCTGTCTTATTAACTTAGGGTAACTGAGCAGTTTAAATATCATTATACCTCAATAATTAGTATGCCATTAATACCACCAACTTTTGGAGTACCTAAAAACGTCTGTGTTATTAACTTAGGGTAACTGAGGAGTTTAAATATCATTATACCTCAATAATTAGTATGTCATTAATCACATTATGGTAATTAAAACATAGGGCAACCAAAGAGTCAGGAGTTTCAAATGCATACCATTCTACTATTTGGAATATCTCACACGTTAGATGGACGACGACTTTAGATTATAAGTAATAATATATTTCACTCCATTAATCAATGGGTCTATGATCTAGTATCCCACTAGAGAATATAAACTTTTGCAACATTAGTATCTAGCAAGGTTTGTTAATCCTTTTTTTTTTTTAATTTCACCAATAAACAACCTTTGAATAATTTGAAAAACAAGTTGTTATCAATTGCATGATATAATCATTAAAAGACAACTTGTGATCAAGTCGAGATTGTCAAGATCGAGCTCGATTTAACTAGGAAAAACTTGGGACTCAACCGAACTTTATATTTCAGACTTGAGTTCGAAACTCGACTTGTGTTCAATCTATCCTACATATTTAATTAATTCTCAATAATTAATCGTCACATCAAGCTCGTTGACTCGTCTTGTATGTATATAACTTTAATCAATAATGATACATGAGTAATTTTACCTATATAACCACAACTCAATAAGAGGCACAAATATCCCAAGATGAATGTTTTATAGCTCGAATTGTACTCGAATAGCTCGAGCTCAAACTCATCTTCTTTGAATCAAGTCGATTTCAAGTAGTTTACGAGTTGTTTTCAAACTAGATTATTTTCCCCGCGCGTTGCGGTGGGACAAAACTTTATCCCGTGTAAAAGTAGTTGTGGAAACAAAAAAAATAAATTTCTTAATTTTAATCAATTGATTGTGTAAAAAAACACAAATGAAAACGTTGCAAAGTAAATAATGTAATTTAAAAAAAAAATTAAAACCAAAAATAATTAAATATTTGAAATTAAGACGTAACTAATTTATTAATTAACGTAACATAAAAGATAGGTAAAAAAAGAAAATTAACCCAAAATAAAAGGGCTTACACAAAAAGTTAAAGATAAATCAAAATGAATATATATACATTACTAGTTTATTGACCCGCCTAATACGCGGAGAATTATATGAAAAAATATATAATGTTATATAAAAAGATTAATAGAAAACTATTAGTCATGTAGACAAAATGATTATGTTAGCAAATGTGAAGTTAAATAAAACATTTACTTTGTAAGTAGGAAAAACCTTATTAAAATAAAATAATTATAATTTATAAAAAAACTAAAAATATTGCGTAAATCGGATGAAAAAAAAGCAGAAGATTTTTTTTATATGATATGTTTTCTGTTTATATGCAAAACACTCGTAAAACAATAAAATAATTTTATTTTCTTTTTATAATATATAAAAAAACCTAAAAATATTGGGTAAATAGAACGAAAAAAAAACAGAAGATTTTTTCATATGATATGTTTTCCGTTTATATACAAAACACTCGTAAAACAAAAAAATAATTTTAGTTTCTTTTTATACTAAAAATGTGTATGTGTTTTATTTAATTATTACTATTTAAAATAAGGGTTCAATTATTTAAAGTAAGGGGTTAAAATGAAATTATTAGTGATGACATCATCAAAATGATCTAATGGTTGAAATTAAAGTTGGATTTCTATCTAATGGTTACTACGTTGCCAAGTGGCATTTTAGGCCTCTCTTTTATTATATATTAAGATGTGTCATACAGTAACAAAAAAAGAAAGACCTAAGGAAAAAAAATCAAGAAAAAGAATACACATAAAATTAAAGATAAATAAAAATAAATATGTATACACCATGTATTAAAAAAAAAAAAAACCATTGAATCTAACTAAGAAATAAACTAACAAATAATTGGAATAAAGATGTAATTACTTTAGAGTTTTTATTATAATGTAACCTAAAAAATTATCACAGAAAAATTTTAAAAAGAAATAAAAGTATGTAGGTGTGAAATGTATATATCTATATCTATAATATCTATAAAGCATTTGGGACTAAAATCTTAAAGTTGAAATTTAAGAAGGAAAAGACTAAAATGTCCCTTATTTACTATCTAAATACAATTTAATTTTTCAACATACTTTCCTTTATTTTCAACTCACTTTCCTTACTTTTCATTATTTATCCTCTACTAAATTAAATTACAATTAATTTGACTAATAATTTATTTTAAAAAATTTCAATGCTAATTTCTTACATCTAATTGTCATATCTAAAATGATAATTAATTTTTCTATTTATTAAGCGTCACATATAATAACTTGTTATGTTCAAAGATCTGGATTTGAAACCGAACCGAATAAATGCTTTAATAGCCCGGAGAGGATGGATGACAAAAGCTTTTACCGCGCAGATGATATACGAGTCAAAAGACCACTAAAAACTATTAGACTTAAATTATAGTCGCAACACTAAAGTCGGAAACTATTATATTCAATATGATTATGGTCATTTAGTTATATATTACCACTTATTTTTAACGGGAAGTTCGAGTTTAGACCGAAATTAATGCTTTCCTTAATAGAACACGGTTCAAACCAAAAAATATTAGACCCAAAATATAAATAGTATTTTATAGTTCGAACGATTGAACGAGAACAATTTTCTAAAACAATCATCCTAAATCCATACCCGATGACCGAACCGAAATCTGTCGGGCCGGTTTTCCGGGTGTGAAACGAGTCGACCCGTTTCTGCACATGCCATATTATGGATAGAATGAGTTTGAAGATCGATGGATCATATCATAAACTATTACACTCAAAATATTAATCGTGAAACAAGACACAAACAAAAATCATTACCCATATAAATAAATAAAATGATGGCCCGAAATGGTGGTTACCGTATAATTCATTTTCTGGTTCGAAAGACCGAATAAGAAACTTTTACCACATAATTATTTTATACTCCAAGCGCCCTAACAACTCGAACCATAATTATTTATGTTAAGACGAATAAGAAATTACCATAAATCATTACCATAATTTTCTCGAATGTAATTTTTCTTTTCCGCTGCATCGCGCGGGTTTTATCTGGTGTATTATAATATAATATAGAGTAAAGTACACCGTTGGTCCCTATATTTGTACCCAAATCACTAGTTCGAGGCTTTTTTTGAAATAATTACGCCATTAGTCCCCATTGTTGTAAATCCGTTACACCGGTGGTCCATTTTTCAAACGTCCGTCTATAATTGACGGAAGTCATGTCACGTGCCCTCCACATGAGGGCATTATTGTCTTTAACCATCTCACTCACTTTATTCACATCATCAGTCATCTTTTTCAATAAACATCCCACCTAAAACCCAAATTTTCAGCTATTTTAAAGTTTTGGTTATAAAACCCAATTGAAAGTTTGATTTGAACCTAAGTGTTGTCTTCGCTTTGACTTTTCAGATTATCACCATCAACATGATTTTTAGATCTACAATAATGAGGGAGACCTCCGCAGGTCAACGGAGTGCAGGTCACCAAATAGTTTGCAGGTCACCGAAATAGTTTGAAGGTCACCGGAATACATACCTCCGCCATCCGCGTCTACCCAAATAGTTTGCAGGTCACCGGAATACAGACCGCCGCCATCCGGTCTACCCAAATAGTTTGAGGGTCACGCGAATACAGGTCGCCGCCATCCGTGTTCATCGTTTCATCCACTCGTCGCCGTTAACACCCAAGATTTCAATCTGCCTATCTCCACCGGAGATGACGAGATTATAGTGGTTCCAGGCCGTGAAGATGAAGACGACGACAGAGTATCGCCGTCGCCGCTGCCGGTGGTTTCACATTTTCTTTCTATCTAGTGATTACAACACTAAAAACACATTTAGTGTATTAAATTGATGCCAAACATCCTCTTTCAAGGTGTAAATTATATGGGAAATGATGATATATTTGTTTATGTTTTGGATCTTGATGATAGATTGATGATAGATTTTGGGGGTTTTGAATTTTTATGTTTGTGTTTTCAATTTTGTAGTTTTGATGAGGATGATGATGATAGAAAATTTTTTGGATCTTGATGATAGATTAATATGTATCCAGGGTCCAAATTTTTTTTATGTTTGTGTTTTCCAAAGTGTAAGTTAGAAATGACAAAAATACCCCCGTGTATAAATAATGTGTTGAAAAAATCGTTAAAAATAAACGGACGTTAGTATTTTGGATCACCGGCGTAACAGAATTACAACAATGGGGACTAATGGCGTAATTATTTCAAAATAAGCCTCAAACTAGTGATTTGGGTACAAATATAGGGACCAACGGTGTAATTTACTCTATAATATAATACCTCCCGAATCAGTAACTCGGTTGTTACAGTAAACTTTGATTTAATGTGAGTCAGGTTGGAGGCCTAGCTAGACTCACATGACCACAACCCTGCACGACAACGTTGTATTAGTCAGTCAATCAGTCGTCGCGTTCTCGATTAACTGACAGAAATGGCTGGATTTCTTCGTGTAATCAAGTTTAAAACAACCTCAAATTCATCAATATCTTTCTCCTCACTTATTCATCCTCCAAAAATTCATGGTAACTAACTAATCATTTATTCATTTCTACTAATCAACATAATTCCAGTAACTAATTTGTGTATTTATTTATTTCAGTTTCTGGAAAATTTCAACCATTTAAGACGTTGATTAAGAGTTATGAATCACCCTCTAGATGCTACACTATCAGTAGATATCTTCGTTTCACCAAATCCTATCATTTAGGTCATTTACTTTTTCGCTTATTATTCGATTTCATCTTTTTATATTTTTCATAATATAAACCTGTTTCATTTGCAGTAGAACCTGTTCTTTTATTAAATGTTAAAATATCAGTGTGTATATAGTAGCTAATGAGCTGCTACATAAATGGAATAATCAGGACATGAATTTACCACAGGGAGACTATTAGGTATATCAGCTGTCCTAGGATCGTTCTTACTTCGGCCACGCTTTGCACATTGTATAGATGGTAAGGAGCTCCCCGTTTTCCTGTTCTGGCTTTTAAATTTAGCAGATCTGAACAGGTTTATACTTCTAAACGTGTGAATGTGTGATACTTGATGTTGAAGAATATGACAGTTCAGTAGATGATCATAGCGTTGGCATGCCGGGTGGATCAGAGACTGATGATGATCCAAACAGTTTCAGGATTATTACTAAGAAGCTGATGGTACCTATTGCTCTACTTTTAATCGTGTGGATGAACTGGAGCTATCCTGTTGCTCTCGGAGTTAAAGTGATACTCACTCTTCTCAGCACAAATCCCAGCCCTTTCTCGGTTTATGTATTCATTGAACAGGTATCTGTGTGAATACGTTTTGCATTTCATAATGACAATGCCTTCTTTACGTTGAATATAAGTTTCATGGCCATAAGAATGTGCTGACTTCAACACTCAATTTCATATTATGGTGTCGGCTTTCTTATAATGTTCAACATTTCAGTTGCAGAAACAATACAGGAGCCAACACCCCTTCTTACACAAATTCAAGGTCAGTATTTCTGCACTTGCTATTTGACACATTCTTTAAATTGTATCTGAAAACATACTTTTCAGCATCTCTGTTTTCGGATCTATTGGAGATGGAAATTTCGATCTATTTGGTCTAATGGGTAAAACAAAAAAACTTTAGCTAAAAAGGAAACGGGTCAAAAAAGTCCTCAAAATATTATTCTATCATAACACCTCTTAAACCATTTTATTTTAATTAATAAATAAAATTATTGTTTAGATAATATTATCTTACTCATGTTTGACACACTAATTTTTTCTTAAAAAAATTGACATGGCTTTATTTCGGTCTCAATCGGAAATTGGATAAAACTCTCACCAAAGGTGAGAGGTACCATGTTCGATTCCCACCTGTTGTGGTTCTGTTGAGGACATTTACCGGCTCAAAATGAGTTATTTACCCAAAAAAAAAATCCCGAACCCAACCATCATGCAACCTCTAGTTTCTATGAATGCCCGTAATATTGCAATTGCTAAAGCCGTTAATCCCTTTTCTTTATGTGTCAATGATTGGGCAGTCATTATACGCTAAAAAAGTTGACGTAGAGGATTACAAGGTGTTGTGCATCGCTAAAGTTGAAATAGGAGATCAGAAGTACACCCTTATTGGACTCCTGGGTGGCTGGTGGGTTTTTGAATTGACATCTTTACGGAGTGCTATTTCTGCATTTAAGAGCAGAACTCGAGAAATACTAGAAACCGCAGCAAGTAGTGAAGTGTAGTTATCACCTTAATATTCATTTGCTTATTTTTGACTTATTTGTAGTGTTGGTTTACAGTATTCATCATGATGGTGCTTATGAATTCTCCATTCTGCATCTTATACATTTATAAATCCAGATTATTATTCCCTTTTTACATATATGGAGTTAGTTTCTTGACTACTGTTTGTGTTAATACGGTCCATTATTTAAATGTTATTATCGCGTGTTAGGGGACTTGGTTCTATGTGAATAACCATATGTAACAATTCATATTTTAAGATATAGTTGAAGCTATGCAACTATAAACTTCGCATAATGACCATTCTTACATTAGAACGATCAACTTTTATAAACAAATATGCTATGGTATATATTTTACATTCCCGTTTTTTTGGGTAAATAACTCATTTTGAGCCAATAAATATCCTCATAAAATTTGACACCGACTTTTGACCCCTCAAATTTGGTGAGTGTTTATTCAATTTTCAAATTACATTGTCAAATCGGTTTATTGAAAAATTTATAAAACTTATAGTAAAGCCTTTGAAGCCATACAAATCTACAAATAAACTGTATTTAAATGTTTTGTTAATATGATCATAAATTTTAAAATAATGTGGCAAGAAAGCTTGCCTTAAGATTACTTTTCATTTGTTGTATTTGTTAAATGAACAAAACATAACTCCAAAGTTAACAAAAACTTCAAATGTTTATTCAAGTAAAGTCATGAATATGGAAATATAGAATGAGATTGTTACATCACAATTGTTGTAACCATTTGTAAGTTCGGTCACACCATCTCGTGCAAGTAGAACTTGTAAGTCGAATGGAGGAGAAGTAAAGGTGCGTTAATTGAACAATACTAACCAAATAACTTCTTTAGTCCATCTACACAAAAACAATGAACCAAATGCAACAACACAATTTCATTTGGTATATAGTCAACACAAGCAAACATCAAGTAGCAACAACCCATGTTTGTAACACGACGACGATGATAGTCATAAAAACAAGGTTAAAGGAGGTATACGACATTAGATACTTAAGTGTTTGTATGTGATTAGTGTGAATTATAAATTACCCTTTATATACAACCTTAACATACGAGTTGTGTTAGCCGCGTCATCTACTTGTACCTTTAGTTGTAAAGCCATGTTAATTAGTAACCTCCTCCTTAGTGAGTGATAAAAGTTCTAAACTCACAAAGAAATTAAGAATCCAACAAGAATCAATGTATTGTTTAGGCGTGTAAATGAGCAAAGTTACTCGAAGTTGGTTTGTTAAAAACTCGACTTGAGCTGAGCTTGAGTCTAACTTGGAGCTTGATTAATACACTAGTTCAAGCCCGATCTTCACACACTAAACTCGCAAGCCTAAACGAACTTAAACGAGTCTACAATTTATATAAATATAATAATTATATAGCAAATAATATCATTAAAAAACAAATATAATTATTTATGTATCCAAAAAATAATTAAATGATAAATATTTATGTAAACAAGCTTAAATGAGCTAAACTCGATCTTTTAAAATCAATCACGAGCCAAGCCCGATCTTTACATACAAGCAGAGACGGAGACAGAGTAGACAACTGTTTCCGACAATTTTTTTATTTACGCCATCCGTGCATACAAGGCTAAACAGGATAAATGATTAACGAGCCGAGTTCCGGCTCGAGCTTCGATAACTTAATAAGTAGCAAAGTTTTAGTTTAAAAATAGTGATTTAACATGGACGCAAAATATCTCCCGCCAAAACACTCTCTCACTTGTAATCGACAAAATATCTCCATTAGAGCTTTTCTTCTCCTTCCTCAAGCTACTCTCTGATGTGAATACAGGAACCCTAGCGAGCTATTATTCAGGTAAATTCTTCACACATTTGCTATCTAATTTACTCGTTTTTTTTCCATTAATCACCAAAACTTAATCAGATTAACTCATAATTCTCTAGATAAGTTACGATTCAGTAGAATACTGTTACACTTTTGTTCGATTCGGTTTCAGAAATCGAAGTATATCAGGACGAAATCTGTTTTTCAATTTCTGATCTCCACGTGAATTTTACTCTATTACTTAACTTACATATGTGCATCATATAAACTAAATCTAGGTTTAGTTTTCAAACGTATCCGATAACTATTGTTGCTTGTAAATCTGTAATGTGCAATTTTAACACATGTATTGTTCTGTTGGCTATTTGATTTTACTTACTTCTTCTGCAGCTAATCTATGGATTCATACTCGCTTAAGTCTGTCTCGGATTTACCTGATCCTTTCCGTTCAACTTTTAGTTTCAGGTATGCGTTATGCCTTCAACGAATATGTATTGTGTATGTGAAATTAGTTGTTTACGTGTGATACTATTATAGATTAGTGACAGCTTCTGATACCTACTAGGTTGATCTGTTGCACGGTTGTACCTCTTGTTGTGCTTCTGTGGCATATATTTCGTGTTTCTAAAAATTCGTTTACCTAAACACTGGTTTAAGTGAGATAACTCAGTATTGAAGATAGACGTCATGCTAAATCTATCTTTTAAAACATAAAAGTAATTATTGCTTCGATATTAGCAAGCTTAATTATTGGTGCTTTATGGCCTCTGTGATACTTCACTACTTGTTCTTGGTGATTATGTCTCTTTTTACGTATAATTGCATCCTTTTTGTCTGCTATATGCTTTGAAATACAGGTATTTCAACTCGCTACAGAGTGAATGTTTTTCTGCTTGTTTCCACTCCGACATAAACATGGTTATTTCCGCACCAACTGGAAGTGGGAAAACTGTGCTTTTTGAGCTATGCATCTTGAGGCTTCTATCAAAGTTCATCTCCCAGGATGGAAGATTTATTCATACAAAGGGAACTTTAAAAACAGTACGCTACATACCAGTTTTGCCTTTGTCTGTCTTAAGAAATGATTTCTTAGCCTGGTGCTAGTCAAATTATTGAGACGCTAAAACTGTTTTGAGTTTTTCGGTGAGACATCACTGTAATAACCATTAGTACTTTATAATTATATTTTATATTATGCTGATTTAAACATTAATGAAAACTCTATTTTTCAGGGATTAGTGTTCGTATTTTGTTAGTTTATGGCTGCAAGAAGCAAGGGCTTTACTTTATTTATCTTTATTTGCTTTTGTGTGAAGATATATATATCCCCATCCAAGGCTTTGGTACAAGAGAAGCTCCGAAGTTGGAACCAGAAGCTCGGGTCATGGGGGATAAATTGCTTGGAGCTGACTGGGGATAATGAATCTTACGGTATAAGGAATATACAAGAGGCAGACATTGTCCTTACTACTCCCGAGGTTGTATATAATATAGCTAAACCGTCATAGTTTCCTTTTCATTACTTGCATAATACTTATAGTTGTTCATCTGCAGAAGTTTGATTCAGTGACTAGGTTTGGCATTAAAGATGGTGGCCTAAGCTTTTTTAGTGACATATCATTAGTACTTATCGATGAAGTTCATTTGTTAAATGATCCCCGTGGAGCAGCTTTAGAAGCAATAGTTAGTAGAATCAAAATGATTGGTCGCAGTTCACAAATGGAAACAAGTCCAGTGGCCCATGTCCGATTTATAGCTGTTTCTGCAACAATCCCCAACATTGATGACCTCGGTAACGTTACTTGTTTGTTTAATTGTGATTATAAATTAGCTGAATTTTGTTTTAGTCCTTAAGTAATTAAGGCCATTAAATAATCGTTGACCATGTTTTTCTCTTGCAGGTGAATGGCTTATGGTTCCTATCCAAGGAATTAAAAGGTATATAAGATATCACTCAATGGATGGGTTTTTATGGTTGCTAATGAAATTGGCTCTTGTACCATTTGTGTAGGTTTGGTGAGGAAATGAGACCTGTAAAGTTGACTACCAAAGTTTTTGGTAATCACAGTCATCGTAATATCTTTGTGATTGTTCCTTTACGAGCCTAATTGATTTAAAATATAAAAGAAATTCAATCAGAGTATACTTGTTGGTTAAGACATGCCAAAGTATAAAATGCTTATAGTTCTTAGCTATCTCTTTGCTTGGCATTTGCTTGAAGTTGAAGTTTTTGCTTGCAGGCTACACCCCAGCCAAAAATGACTTTCTTTTTGAAAAGGTAAGTAAGTCATGCTCTTGTATTTTTTAGTTTCCTTCTTAAGGCTTTAGTTATTCAATCTTTTCTTTAAAGATCGCTTACATCTTTCTACTATACTATTGTAATACTGACAAGTATACTCTGATTGAATTTCTTTTATATTTCTTCTTTTATGGTTCAGCGGCTTCAAAACTACGTATTTGGTGAGTGCAGACCTCTAAGGATCTTATGCTCTTAACAACTCTTGGTCAGAAGACCTGTCTAATGAACACAAAGAAATCTCTCATGTCCCAAAATAATGAAATGCAGATCTCCTTATACAATATTCTAGTGGCAAGTCTGCACTAGTATTTTGCTCAACCAGAAAGGGGGCTCAAGAAGCAGCACAGCAGCTGTCCCAGACTGCAATGACTCATGGTTATACTAACCCGTTTGTTAAAAGCAGGGATCAGCAGGAAAGGTTAAGGGAAGCTTCACTCACATGCGGTGATAAACAGATGCAATCTTACATCCTTTATGGTGGCAAGTGCTCATTTACTTACAACAGCAGACCTAAAAATCTTTCTTCAGAGGCAAAAACTAACAATAGGAAATGAATAAAAGCGTACATAAAGTTGGCCCATTGTTCATTCTGACTGATCTTTCCTTCATCATTCTGAATGCTCAGTTGGTTATCACAATGGTGGGCTTTCCGCTAAGGATCGCAGCCTGGTTGAAGGTCTATTTCTCAGTGGCGATCTTCAAGTTCTATGCACCACAAACACTCTTGCTCATGGAATTAACTTACCAGCACACACAGTTATAATCAAATCCACACAATACTAGTAAGTCCGAACCTGCTTTTCATAGATTTTTGGGCAAAGTCCTAATCACCTAACTAATCACCTGACTCTTTCCATACATGTTACCTTTCTTTCTGTCCAGCAACAAGGAGAAAGGGATGTATACGGAATATGATAGATCAATGATACTGCAGGTTTGACTCTTATCTGTAAACTTCTTATATTGCTATCAGGACAAACATTTTTAACCATAGCGGGTGAATAAGATATATGTTTGTTGTTACATTATTTTCTTCTAGCATCTATCTCACATCTTTAGAGTTTATAATCTACTGATACCCTTCCTTATGAGAACATAATTAGCTGGTTTTTGGCTGTGCAGATGTGTGGGAGGGCAGGACGTCCACCGTTTGATGATACTGGAATGGTCGTAATCATGACAAGAAAAGAAACTGTACCTCTCTCTCTCTCTCTCTCTCTCTCTCTCTCTCTCTCTATATATATATATATATATATATATATATAGCTATGTGTGTGGATAGATAGAGAGATTGAGAGTACACATATATAGAAAGAGCCTACTTGGTACATGCGAATTAATCATGAGAACAATCTCAGCATCAAACGATGATCGTTTTCCAATTCCTATCTACTTCATTTATCTGATTTTTGGTACTTTTTCTGAACTTGATTTCAGGCTCATTTGTATGAAAACCTACTTGGTGGATGCGAATTAATTGAATCACGGTAAGTCTGCATTATCTGTCAGAGTTTCGGAGTTTCCAAGTGCTGTACAGTCTTACAAATTTTTGAAGCTTGATTCATGTCAGTTATCTAGTTGCTAATATGGTCCATTTTCTGTTCAGATTACTTTCATGCGTTACTGAGCATCTTGCTGCGGAGATAGTTCAGCTGAATGTCCCAGATATAACAAGGGCAATAGAATGGATTAAATGCTCATATTTGTATGTGAGAATGAAAAAGGTTGTTTGTCTAATGTATCAAGTAACTAACAAGTTATTTCTCGTCTATTACATATTTCTCAAATTTCTTGTTTGATGTTAGAACCCTGAAAAGTATGCAATTAAGAAAGGATTATCTGGTGCGCATATAGAGACGCATATACAAGGTACTTCAATACCAAAATCAACTTTCCTTTCTGTGATTATCAGTTTATTCGATTCATTTTTGTGTACTGCAGAGGTCTGTCTTCAAAAAGTTAACGAGTTAGTAGACTATCAAATGATCTGGACTGACGATGATGGTTTTATCTTGAAGCCCATGGGTATGTTTAAGCGATACGACTTTTATGACTATACACTTTCCATGTATATATATAGCTATCAAATATTCACCTGCATGTCCTCAGAACCCGGAAGGTTGATGACAAAGTATTATTTGAAATTCGACACAATGAAACACATCATGAAAGCTCCTTCAAATTGCAGCATAGAAGATGCACTTCACATTGTTTGCCGTGCAGAGGAAATTTCGTGTATGTGTTTTATTAACTTCTTTTCTTTAATGAAAGTCATATGACTTATATGAAGCTGACTTCCTTATCTGAAATAAAGGGATACAACTGAGGAGGAATGAGAAGAAGCTTCTAAATGACATAAATAATGATAAAGATGGTAGGCTTCGTTTTCACATCCTTGGAGATAAGGGAAAGAAGAAAAAGCGCATACAGACTAGAGAAGAGAAGTTATTTATTTTGGCAAATGACTGCTTGACTGGAGATCCTTTAGCACATGATTTGTCTCTAACCCAGGTCAGAATTCCTTGTTATAAAATTTAGAGTTGGGAAAATGAGTGGATCCGGTGGATTGGGTACCGGGATAAACGGTTTCGTTTAAAAATGTGTTAAGTATATAGAACGGGTCAAATGGGTTGGGTCGGACCAACTCAGATACCGTTTTACTTCTCTTGGGTTCATGAAAAATAAATCATTGAAATATGATTTACAATATATAGAATTACAATACTAATCTAATTTTGAAAATAAAGAGTTTAATAGGTTTGCTGAATACAGTTTAAGTAACTTTTAACCAGTTTGATCTGCTTGATTTGTTTAACCTATTTCTATTTGAGATAATTCGTTTCCTTTTTATATCATTTGAATGGATCCATTTACCCATAACCTGAAATTGCCACCTCTATAAAGTCATAAAGTTATAATTGTTTCCGTATCATGGCTTCATAACATATAGTCACCTGCAGGATACGAACTCTGTTTGTGCAAATGGGTGTCGAATTGCCAAATGCATGAAAGAGTATTTTGTATACAAAAAGAATTACAAGGGAGCTCTGAATTCGATCCTTCTTGCAAAATCTTTACATCAAAAACTCTGGGAAGACAGTCCTTATCTTCTAAAACAACTGCCTGGCATTGGCATGGTGACCGCAAAGGTTTTATTCTTTCAAAATATCTCAAATTCTGTGCACAAATATAATTCTGTTATCCGCTTAGAGTTCACACTTCACAGTCTACTCGTATTACCCACCTATCTGTTGTTTATGTTCAGGCCTTACAATCTATGGGAGTAAAGTCATTTGAGACCCTTTCTGAAGCAGACCCAAGGAAAATTGAGATGGTTACAGGTCGAAAGTTCCCATTCGGTAACCACATCAAGGAATCTTTACTGTCGCTTCCACCAAAAGTCGATATGAAAATTGATGAGGTCACGTGTCCAAATTATGGAAAGTCCAAGCTGGTTATGACGCTAACAAGATTGTCACAGTCATCGCAAGGAACTAGAAGACATTATGCTGATATGGTAAATGATTAGGAACAGAACTTTAAGATAAAATTAGAGGTGGCAAGATGGGCGGGCTGGGTAAAAAGTCAAAACAGGTTTCGGTGGAAACATCTCATCTTCAGTACAGTTAAAACAGGCTAAAGGACATATTTCTTGGTCCAGGGACAACGATCAACGAAATAGACCTCCTTTCACTTTTTTCATTGTCTTCCAATTCAAATAGGCCCAGTGAGTGAGTGTTCCATGAGAAAAGACTGCCTCAAACACTTTTTGTCTGTTTCTTATAATTAGTTCATAAGTTAATCATAATTTCAAAAAAATATTACTAGAACAGTAATCGAAACATATGAATAATACAATCTAATAGGTTGTATGCATTACTAATAGACTTGAGGCAACGTTCAAATATTTGACCAGTTCAACTGTTTTGACTCGCTCTTCTTTTAGCTATTTTTTTATTTGACCCGTTTGAGATTAAACACAACCCATATCAACCCAATTGTATATAATTCAGTCTAGATTGCACGTTTATTTTCAATACTTAAACAGTACCTGACAGAGCTTCCATTTTCACAGGTTGTTGCAGCAGAGGAAGATAACATGATAGTCTTCCACGAAAAAATAAGGTGATAAAACTCGATTTTGAACTGCGATTGCTATGATAAGGCTTCAATATTCTTAAGACACTTACATCAGAATCCATATTATTTTTGCAGAGTGGAAGAATTTACAAGGTGCGTAAATGTTTCCTTCCACCAAATAAGATATTGAGTCCGAGGTACCGTTAGGCTAGCTAAGCATATTGTAAGATGATCCAACTGCGAAAAGAATGTACAAATTCCTGTTTTAAGTATTTTGGGGTTTACTAAAAAGTATTCTCTTGGCTGCTTTTAACTTATTTATTAGAGATGCTATTTTCGTTGTTTTTGTTTTATAAATTAGTTTGTTGCTTATCTTGCAGCCCATATAGTGCAACAATTCTAGTTACAAGCCCTCTGCAAGGAAAGCTGACTGTTAAGGCACATCTGATTTTCGAAGAATTCAGTGAAGTTCCAAATCTTGATTCAGCTTTAACTCTTTATTTCTGACTATGTCTTTCCGTTTATTTTGGTTTTGATGTTCATGCAGTTGGTATTGATGTGCACCACAAGGTTATACTAATGAAGGAAAACTTCAGTAGCTGTCATAAACTTGGAAAGAACAATTTATCCTTGCCTCAGCCAACCGCTGTGTGCATAATTGATCCCGAAAACGATTATGCATCTAAAGTCCCAGCTCGCAGGCCTGAGAAGTCATTAAAATCACAAAACGACGAAGCATCCATGTACGTTTTTGTAATAGATGTCGATTTTTACCTGTTTACCTATGAATGGGTCCATTTCATGTTATGATATTTCTCTCAAACTGGCCCATGTGTCAAATTATAAAAATCAACTATAAGGTAAACGGGTCAAATGGGTTGAATGAGTAGAAGGTCGGACAAAGTGAATTATAATATTTACAACCTCCTATATCATTTTATTAAACTTTATTGATTATTATTGATATGTAGTATAGTTTTTGTAATTGCATATTGTGCATTAGTTATTACTCCAATACTAATTTTTTTTTGTAAATGTTCAAAAATGTGTGTGGGACAACCGAACCCGTTTTGACCCTGTTAACCTGCCTGACCCACACTGTCAACACTACCAATTCTTCTGTATAGCTTATATATCCATTAGTATCACATTTGCTGATTAATTTTTAATTTCATTACTCAGACCCAGTTTCAAACTCTTGGATGAAGATTCAGACGAAGGTAATGTTTCCGATACTTAACAATTCAAAACAGGATTCATCGACTTTTAAGGCTTACTTTCTATATATCCCTAATATTTCAAGCTTAGCATATCATTTTAAATCTGTTTATGTAGCTGTTACCACGCTAAACATGCTTATTACAGGTGAGCCTGTTGTTGAGAATAAGGACGATGACGATTGCAAAATCATTACTGAGAGAAGCGTTTTCGAGCACATACGTAAAAAAGCAAAGAGCTTGCCTTCCTTAGCAGCCAACCCAAATACTGAATATCCACCGTCCGAGGAGACATTAAATCTTATAAGAAAGCTTACACGTGACAGACACCTTGCTCTCAGTGACACTGAAGATGTGCTAAACCTGACTGAAGTTTCAAATCCATGTGAAGAATCAAGTGAGCCAGATGGAAACACTCATTCCAAGATACTAAACGGAGATACAATATTTGAACATATAAGAAAGAAGGCCAAAAGCTTCCCTCGAGTTGATGAAATCAAGTCCGTAAGCACCAAGTCATACAATACTAACTTTGACTTTGACTCATTTGCAGACGCAAAGTCTAATGTATTTCAGAAAGAATCTTTAATCGTTTCTGATTCAGAACCTGTAAAAATGCAAGAAACTTCACAGCAAGCTGGAAAAAACCCCCACAAGTCTCCAGTTTTAGCAAGCAGCAGGCAATCATGTTCATTCGCAACTGCAGCTGAAACAAGGGAGGTAGCAGATCCATTTCTCGGGTTCAAGAGTGTGTTTTCGTTTCTTTAACTAATGTTACCCTTCAAAATGTAACTGTGTGCATGCTTTAGGCTAAGAAACTGTATCCAGACATAATGTTTTCATGGTTACTCGAGCTTTAGGCTAAGAGACCGTATTCATACATATAATCTTTTGTACAAAATATAGCTATGTACAAAATCGTTTTCCGCTTTTCATTGTTCTTGAATACCTTTAAAATGTTTTGAAAATAATAATACAGGATGTGTTCTTCAGAATCATGGTGTTCCCCTTGTTTTCGAACTGAATGAAATATTGTTACAATATTTTTTCATTTGGTAGGAAAATTCATCGTTGATATTAAATTCTAGTGGCCATTAAAAAGGACATAGGTGAACAATTCCATCAAATTTCTGCGAAAAAAAACTATCCATATGCATATCACAAATATAAGGTATGAGGTGATTGCAAAAACCGCCCTTGTGGATTAGCCAAAATTGTAAACGCAATCCTTACAATTTTGAAAGTTCGGACGTGGTAACCTTTACAATTTGGTGAACTCACACAGAAGTCAGAACACACTATATTTTAGTCATTTTAATTTGGCCGGTCATAATATCTACACTAAAGACTAGTTATGCACCGTAAAAAAATATATAGAAACTAAGTCTATAATTTGACCAATATACATAGACGGTTTAAGCAATTAACTATGGTATTAAAAATTTGTACAATTGTGTACATAAAGATGGTAGCGGTTGTCACCAACTTTGCATTGATTATGGAATTAATTTAAAAAGTTGATGTGGTCGATGCCATTACCCAAAACCAATATCAATATGTCGACAATGACTTTTGCTGGACCATTTTACGTTTTGACAGCTACAAGTCATGCTTTACGTGTAAGTAACGACATTCGACTTCTTTTTAATTTCTAATTTAGTCATTGAGATATAGAAATCGTCAAGAAAATGTTTCGAATGTGTTTGATTTGAAAGCTAAAAATTATTGAAATAAGAGCGGGTGATAGATTATTATGTACTTAAAAACAAGAGCAATTGTATTAAAAAGATACTCTAAAACTATTTATTTCACTATATGAACTTTCGTTTTGATTTTTAATTAAATCAATCAGAATTGGCCGAAAGCATATGCAATATGTGTAAGCATAAATACACATATACATGTCCAACAATTTAATAAAGATACAAACAAAAATTATACAAAGATAAAGTTACCTTCTTATAGGAAAACTGTTGTATATATAAAAGAAAGTTGTTTATGAAGAGTCTCATTTTTAGATTTCGTACGGGTTTCTGTATTTCTGGAACATGGCCCGATCTCAACATTTTATTTGTTTAAATTTGGGTATTTAGTACAAACATGATATAACAACTTAATCGTAATTAAGGGATGGAGCTTAATTCGACTTCATAAGGTTGTCGAGTTGTCATCTTCATTCGAAGGTGTCAAAAAAATGGTGTAGATAAAGGAAATAGCAACCCGCTAATGGATGAAATGGTAAAAGTAAATAAATAAAATAAATATTTATTAAGTACTCAATTGATGAATCAAGAGTTTAGTGTATCTTTTCCTATAATAATTAGTTTGAACAATTACATGATATAAATTTTAATTATCAGGTATAAATTTGCATCACAACAATTAGAAAATGGATTATATAAGAACTAAAATATAATAATAAATTGTAAGAACTCAACCACATATTTATGATACATAAGTTAAAATTAATACATCAAATTTCAAACTCTAATTAAATTAGTGGATATAAATTACTTGTGGATCAGATATTTCAATTGTGCATCAAAAGAGGTGTCTAAAATTAGGGTGCTTGGTTGAAAGTGGGTAATGAGAAAGGGAAATGAAAATGATATACTATGGAATGTAATGATTAATGATTTCCATTAACATCAAATCGTAGAGTAATGAGTTATTGTCCATTGGTGGGTAATGAATGATTACCTTGTATATAACCAACTATTATTTTTCATTTCATTAGTTATTCATTACCCCTAGCTTTTAATGGATCTTTTCCCCAATAATCATCCATTAAACCCAAATCCTATATACCTTCTCTTCAACAATAGTCATGACTATATCCAACCTCAAACGAAGAAAATCTATCATGGTTGAACCAATTATTTCCGCGGACCATGATACCCAAGTATCATAAAACCGTGAACGCTTATAAAAAATTGACCTTAGCTCCGATATCAATCTAAGCCAAAACCTTACCGAACTTAACATAATAAGTCCATATAAAGCTCCATCCTAAAACCATACGAAAACAATTGTTTTAATCATATTAACAAGTAAATTGAGACAAATACATAATTAATTTAATCGAGTCTCATGATATTAAAAAGACTCAAATGTAAAAGGAATAACATGAAATGGTTTGTGGTCCATGATGGTTGTACATGAATCACATGCTTAACTTCTAGAAAGTAATAATATTAGTGACATGTGATGACAATTCCAAATCTTGTCTTTTTTCAAACAAGTCATTTTCCTTCAACCAACAAAACCTATCTAAGAAAATGATATCTTTGTTTTGGATTGGTTTTCATTAAATTTCAATTATTAAAATTGTGGTAGACAATATTTGAGTTTTTATATATTTGATATTTTTTTTAGTGGGTTTTGATATTCATCGTTCCGGAACGACAAATAAGATAATCAAATTTAAATAACAAATATTTAGTGAACTTTAATATTGTCATATTTATAACGAATTATAACTCACTTTTCATTTATAGTTAATAGATTCGATACTGATATGAAAGGTGAGTTATGATTCATTATAAATAAGGTAATAATGATATTCATTAAATGTTTGTTATTTGAATTTAGTAGTTTTATTTGTCGTTCCGGTGACGATAAATATCAAAACCTTTTTTAGTTTATTTTGTAAGTATTAGTGGGCCAAACATAGAAAAGGATGATATGACATCGATTTGTATTCACTAGATTTAATAAAATATTAATCTAAAAGTTTTACAATTTTTATAAAGTTTAAGGTTTTGTATGAATCCGGTACAAAGATATATATTCATAAAAAAAGTATGAGACGGCTTGTTATAATAACATGTGATATCATGACACGTTAAATGTCACATCATTTATGTATCATAATTTTACATCATATGTGAATCATATTTTTCGTGTTTCATATGACATGACAGGTGACGTGACATAACTACATAACAAGTTTATGTAGATCATATGACATGATACATAAAATCATTTTTACACATTTTACAAATATTGGTCAATGTATTTGATCCTACTCAAAGATTTTACCAAATATAGCTTTTAATTTCTATAATAAAATGTGGTTACCTTAAATATTAAGGCTAATTTTTAATTTATAATATATTTATTTGTATTATTATATTAAACATATCATCCTTTGTATGTCTAGCAAAATCTGATTTTATATGTTTGCTATTGAAATGGTTATTAAACTTCTCTTGATAGAACTAAAAAATTTCCTTTATAACTAACAACATAATACTACCAAATATTTAAAAGAAAAAAAAAAAAAAACTAAAGCAAGCAAACCAAAAATTGTGAACCTAAGCTTTGTAGTAAAATATGCACAAATTCCTCCCAAAACCCTTCACAAGATTTATCTTTTTCGAAAAAACCCTCGAAACGTGTAGGACGACAAAACGAACTAACTCGAGCTATGTTCATCAATTCTTAAAGGCCACTCTGAGCTCGGGGTGGTGGATGACACTGATGTTGTAGTATACGATATCCCCAATTTGGTCAAGGGGCTTGAAGTTGAACTGCTTAGCCCCCCTTGGGACAAGAGAGCTCGAGCATTTAAAAAAGGCGGTTGATGTGGGATAGGGATTTGCCGGTCTCCGCTCTTTGTGGTCAGGAAGTCAACCACTTCATCCATAGATGGCCTTAACGCTGCAGATGCTTGTGTGCATAAAAGCCCGATTTGCAGCACTTCTAATGCCTCATGTTCGGGGAACTCAGCATTGAGTAAAGGATCAACTGCTTCAGCCACAACGCCTTCTTTGTATAGCTTCCAAACCTGTAGAGTTGAAATGTGGTTAAGACTATGCTATGATGAGTTAAATAGTTAGAAAAGGTGTGGGGTTTTCAAGACTTACGGTTTGTAAAAGGGAACCTGAATCTTCTACAAAGGCGTTGTTTCTTTTCCCGCATACAATTTCAAGAACCACAACACCAAAACTAAACACATCCGCCTTTTCTGTAAGTTGTCCGCGGACTATGTATTCAGGTGCCATGTACCCTCTGCAATAATGTAACAATAACGAGTTATTGACTTTCTAAACCACACTTAGCAAGAAATATCAATTCTGCAAGACAAATGACGAGTATGATATCTAGAACTCATCCAAAATTGTTGTTTTTTCAACTATGGTTTTCCTTCGATATTTTGGTGAAAAAGATTGTACGCTTACAACAAAAAAACTTGTAATAAGAGACTTTTGAAATAAAGTTTATTAGAATTGAGAGACTTTCTTACAAAGTTCCTGCAATGCCGGTGGTAAGATGACTCCGATCAGCCCCAAAAGTCCTCACGAGGCCAAAATCAGCAATTTTAGGATTAAAATCTTTGTCAAGAAGAATGTTGCTGCTCTTGATATCCCGATGGATGATTCTTACATGACACCCTCCATGAAGATAAGCTAAACCTTCTGCTGTACCTAAAATCACTTCCATCCGCTGCTTCCAGCTCAGAATTTGTACTTTATCCTTGTCTGCAAACAACAGTTCAATTATATATTAAAACCGTCCTCACATTTTGCTTACGAATTATAATTATAAGCCCTTGCAGTCAAGAGAAGAAACTTACCGAAAAGGAAATGATCAAGGCTCTTATTTGGAACAAACTCATAGACCAAAAGACTCTCGGGGCCTTCGATACTACAAGCTAAAAGCTTGATAAGGTTCTTGTGTTCAATAGCACTGATCAAATTAACTTCATTAAAGAACTCATCGACCCATTGTCTTGTATTGAAAAACAATCGTTTCACAGCGACAACATCTCCATTAGGAAGAGTTCCTTTGTAGACAGAACCCGCTCCACCTTGGCCTAACTTATTTGAAATATCAAAGAAGTTGGTTGCTTTCTCGAGTGTTTCATACTTGTACTTCAAACCAGACTTGTTAAATGAACTTGATAGTAGACCCATGTTTTTCTTCTCTGTCAATGCAAATCAAGTTTTTGGTTATTCGGGTCAATTACATATTTAACGTTTTGTCATTATCGGTGATAATAAAAGATTAATGTTTTACCTTCTCGGTGCCTTATTATTCTTACATATGCTGTATAACCAGCAAATGATGATATCATGAGAAATGCTACTGCAGCCAAGACAATAGCTACTTTGGCTCCTGGACTAGAAATTGCTGTTACCGAAAATTAAAAGTTAAATTTTTATTATTTGAAATATCAACAGTGTACAACAGAAACAACAACAACGATATTCAATCCCGCCAGGGGCAGGGTAGGGGGGAGGTGGTGGCCAATCACATTACTAAAATTGAGGGGTATCTGAAACAAAGATTTTTCTACAGGCCTAGTAAATTGACATAAAAAAAATATCCAAAATCTTTTACACTACAAAAACACGTCGTTCAACAAGTTAAAAGGTATCCAAGACTATCCCTCAGCTTGTCTATATGGTCCGCCCCTGGGGAAGGAGAGATGTGGATAGTCATACATCTATCCTAAGATAAAAAGAATGCTTCCGGAAAGACCTCTGACAAAAATTGTGGTGGTTTCCCACAAATCTTTATAAAATAATAAGGATGGGGACAAAAAACAATATATAATTTTGCATCATTTTCATCGTTAAAAGTTGAAAACACCTTTTAATATACACACCTAATATGATTGATTTAGAATAAATTGTTTATATGCCAATTTGGTTATACCAAACACTAACCATAAAAAAAAAGGCATAAAGAAATGGACCGAGTCGAAAAGTCAATAAAATAACCTTAGATTATCTTCCAAGTAGGTTAACATAAAGTAGCACCAAATTTCTATTTGGTTTATGAATACAAAAATAATCAAAAGTTAACATCATAGCACATGAAGTTTCCATTATAACCATTCCAACTAATGCCATATTAGACCCGAAAATAAAAAGTTTGACTTTTGAGGGTCAAAAAGTTTACATTTAGTTGTTCAACTTTGTAAAAACTGTTGATGTTTAGATCCATAAGGGCTATTACAATAAATGGATACTATGATACTGAAATAGTTACATCAAGTTCTTGTATTTGAAAACTACAATGTTTGACTATTGAATTTGGAAACATCCTTAAAAGTCAAAATAAGGGAAGGCATTATATTTGAAAATTGTGCAAACTTTGAGAATCTTGGCACCACTTGCAACCAAAATAAAATAATGCTATCAAAGACTTAAATCAACAAATATTGATAAACTTCCGAGTTAATTACCAATATCGTCCTTGTTGTTATCGTAAAAGTGCACTTTCAGTCTCTAACATTCCGATAGTGCATTCATAGTTAATATAAAAAACTTCTGAGTTTTATACAGACGAAAATAACAAGAATATTTTAGTCATTTTAAGTTTAAACATGAACCGAAAAGGAACACCATCATATTTAACCAAAAAAAGAAAGCTTGTAACCATTGGGATCACAAATGAATTAAAAATGATTGCCAATTTATTTTCCTAAGTCATCCATGAACTTAATTATCTTTCTTATATTAAGGCATTTGTTACAAACACACTATTTAAATTGTCTCAACGACACTCGAACCTTGATCAAAAAAGTAAAAATCACATAGGATTAAATTAAACAATAAGAAAGTTAAGGAAAAAGTGAAATACCAGAAGAACCCCCATCTCCTAGAGGATCATTATTGAAAAACTTGTTAGTAGAATATCTCAAAAAACAACCAGCATTCATACTCCTTCCTTCTCTACTAGGCAAACAACTAATCGCCTCGGTTTTTGCTTTATTCAAACAAGTCCTACATTCCTCATTACTCAAACTCTCCCAACATTGAGCTAACCCATACACCCCATTCACTTCAGTAACATTAAACCCATTACTCCTAACCGCGGATTCCGTTACATTTTCAATCAACACCCCTACACTTGTATTAAACTCCAAAAACCCCCCTTGAAAATCCCTCCAATTACCATTATTATCCAAACTCGAACTACAGTTTTTAGTATCAGTAAGTGGATCAACTGTCTGATTAAAAAAACTATGATTATCATACCTAACAAAACAGCCGTCAAGAAATATCCGACCAGAAGTTAAAGGAAGACAACCTGGTACAGCTGTCCGACTAACAGCGTAACAAACTAAACAGTCTGTACGTGAAAGATCTTGGTGGCATTGGATTAAGGCGAAAAAAGGAGACGATGTTGATGTTGTTATGTTTGTGACGGCGAAGTTGTTGTTGGAATTGTTGAGATTGGATGAGAGACGTTCCATTGCTTGGACGAACGTCGGAATGAAGCTTGCTGTGGTGGCTCGGCCTGTGCCGCATGAAAGACTCCCGGCGATTGTTATACGAGGATCGGAATGAACTTTTGAGATACATGACAAGAATAATATTGAGAAAAAGATGATGATGATCGTCATCATAGGATGATTTGTGTTGGATCTTTGGTTTTCCGATGATTTCATCATGTGGTTGGGTTGGGTTGGGTTGGGTGGTATAAATGGGAGTCAAGAGTAGAGAGTAGTCAAAGGAATAGAAGCGAATTCACACGCTTTTTGTGAGACACCTCATCATATATCATAAGTTTTACTGTTTTGTTTTTCTTTGAAAAAGTAGCCGACTTTTTTGTTTATACTTTGTTTTCTAAGTTTAGTATAATGGTGTATCGGACTATGTTGGTGTTGTGGCCCAACAAAATGGTCGATAAAGTCCAGTAAAGTGTTTTTTTTAACGTTACAGATAAGCTGAGGTGTGGAGTGGCGGCATGAGTAAGTCTCAGGTTTTGTAAGAAAATGTAAGACATGACGTTTTTCAAAGCGTGACAAGGCGGTAAATTTTTTTAATATATTTTATAATTTTATATATACTTATATATTTTTACTATTATTAAGTTATATAAATATAATAAATTATCAAAAAGTCTGTTTTAACATTTAATTATATATATATTCTAAGATATAGTCACAAATTTACAATCAAATGATTTTTATAATCATTTTTAATTATTTTTAAATTTTCTTTTTTTTTTTAAATTTTCATAACTCGTTACAAAAAAACTCGCGTTAAGGCTCGTCATGGGACGCTATGACCACGTTTTTTTTCCGCCACGCCTAACAAAGACGCCTTGCATGTTTTCGTAAATTCTCGCCGCGCCTCGACGCCAAAGCGCGTTATTTAGAACCGTGGTTTTCATACGTGTTTTTACGTTTTAGCGACAAACCCGAATAAAAAACCACACTATATTTGTAGATATCACCTCCTATAATCACATAATACAAGTTATTATGTTTGTCTTTACGTTTTAACAACCTTGGGATTATAGTTACCAATACTCATGTAATAAAATATATTGAAACTTATATCATAGAAACATCAAAATCTGTAATAGCATAAGTTATGTTGTAAGTTTTTATGTTTGTTTTTACGTTTTAACAACAACCCTCCGGATTAGATTTCAATATTTGTTTTAAGACGAAAGCATTGTGATCATCCATTCTCAACTTGTAGTCTCCAACACCTATTACGTGCTTCTTGCTTAACGTTTCTAGCTTGTTAATGATATCTTTTGATAAATGTGATAAGTCTTCATTAAATATAACATCCATTATTTTTATTTATTTTTACTTGGTTTTGTTTTCTAAGTTTCTAGTAATATGGTATATTGGACTATTTGTATTGTGGCCAACAAAGTGGACAAAAGTCCAAGCATGTAAATAGAGGTCATAAGTCTTCAACTATCACAAAGTAAAGGTTACGAGTGTGTTTGACGTAGGCTTTAGGGATCTAATAGAGATTTAAATTTACAAGTTTTTTTTATAAGTTTTTTCCATTGACAAATTTATTTCCGTTCTTTTTTTTTTCTTTTTTTTTTTTTAATTTTATATATAAAATCATATTCTTTTATCATATGTAATATTAGTAGTATAACATGTAATTTTTTACTTTTTCTTTTTTATTTTAGTTCAATATATATGATATAACATCTTTACGTTTTGAAATTTCAATTTAATATAAAAATCACATTTGATATTACTTCACGAATTTCAACATTTGGCTATAAACGAAAATGTAATAAGTCGTAAAAATTCGAATTTTTTTCCGGGTCTGTATAGGTTATACACCATACTAGTATGATACCCGCGCGATGCAGCGGATGAAAAAAAGTTATATTCAATAACTTACAGTGGGTGATTTATGGTAGCTTATTATTTGTCTCGTTGCATATATATGGAGTGTAATAGTATAAAGTTCGGCCCTTCGGACAATATAAAAAGAATGTTGTGGTAACGATTTATGGTTCGACCATTCAGCGATAGTAATTATTATGTTGTATGATCGATTTTCTCAATTTTTCTCTACTACCCTAAGGAATCTCAAATTTGTAAGTAAAGAAAAATTTAGATTACAACGGATTTAAATTCCGTCATAAACTTCAAACAAACATGTTATGGAAAATGAATTCAATTCAAATTCACTCAATTTTTTCTAAATATCATGAAACAAACACCACGCATAAATTTTCCGTTCGGATCATTCAACCCATTTGGGTAATTCGACTCATTTGAAGATTAAACTCATTTGCGAACATAAAAAAAAGTTTAATCTTCGGGTCTTTTTGTTTTTTTAATAGGTGACGTCTAATAATTTCACGTTCGGTCAAAAAGAGAATTAAATATATTTCCTGAATAGTATTCTTATATAAACCCATATTTTCTATAAGCAAAATCTAATTTTCCTTCAACGATGCAACAACAAATTAAAAATCCATTCAAACACTACGTTTTCTAATTGTTTATCGTTCTGCTTTTCAAGCCGAAAAAAAAATATTTTCCTTCAAGACATTCAAATTCAGTCTGTTTCCATTAATCCATTAGGTAACTCATACTTTCGAATGTTGTAATGAAGGATAATCAATATGGTAAGAATGTTTATTAACCTTAAAAGTATCAAATGTAATACTACGCAGCTTATTGGTATTAAGACTTATCAATGACAAATAGAAGAATATAAACTTATGATGATAACCATTTTGCTAGAACTATAGAGTAACACGAACCACAACACTATCAACTAACTTTATAAAATTTAGATTATAAATCAAATATTTGATAAATTTACTCCATCAAATAACGTTTAAAGTTAAAAAATAATGGTTACATGAATACAAATTTAATATCAATTAATTTAAATTTCCTTTATTTTATATGGGTATATTTTTTTTATTTTTTTTTATGAAATTAGTAATATAATTAATTAAAGGAAATTAAGATTAGTTTATATGTTATATTCATTAAGAGGTATATTACTAATTATACTTTACTTAAAAATTTAAAATTTTGATAAAAAGTGAAAATATTTTATATATTAGTAAAGATAAAGATAAGGATAAAGATAGTTATTATTATTTATTAGTTATTGTTGTAATTAAGGAAATATCACTAATTTTAAAATGTTTTAAATGATGATTTTTGTGAAATGTTAAAAAGGGTAAATAAGTAATTTTAGTTACTTAAATTTTAAGAGATTAAGGCCTCTTTTGTTTTTTCAAATAAGTTCTTAATAAGAGTAATTTCTCTTATTCGATCAGATATAAGGACATTAAGACTGTTTGAATTTATTTTTTCTTAAGCTCTTATAATATCTTGATTTCCTCTTGTTCGATAAGTGAAAATAAATGTATGAACATCCTCTTATTAAATAACTCATACCAATATCATGTAATCAAACTCAACACACAAGTCTTTACGTATTTTAAAATTTATTTGTCATAATTTACTTCTTACACATGAATAAAACAAAAGAGGAAAATGATACTTTTTGAAAAAAATGAAATCTCCTTGTTATTTAGATCGTTTAAAAAAATTTGAGTCCGTTAATATTATATATAATTATTTTAAGTTAAACTCTCGTTATTTTAAGCTTGAACTAACTTATGATTTTTTTTAACAAGTGTTACATACGTTATATATATAATTATTTACATTGTTTTCTAATATATAGATATTTTTTTTGTTAAATTTTACATTCAATTATTTGTTATTGTTTTTATGCGATTTAGCTAGTTTAATATCATTAAAAATGATAAGAGGAACCAAAAGAGAAAAGAAAAAAAAAAAAATTAAAAAAAAATGTTCAGACTATTTTTCAAACAGTCTTACTGATTATGCTTTCAGGTTTCAGACACTGCCTCTTATCATTAAGAACTGGTTTTCAGATTTCAGACTTAAGAATTCAGAAAAAACAAAAGACCCCGAATAAAGAGGAGTAACATTATTGGGTTTTAAATTTCACATTTAGAGTTAAAAATCATATGTGTTATTATGAGTTTTTAAAAATTATATATATTAATATTATATATAATTTACAGTACAATTACATATAATTTTAATAATATCACAATTATATCAAAATAATACTCCAAAATTAAATTATACTTTTGACCTCTGAAACAAAATAAACATATCAACCACTCTTAAAGCCTTGTTCAAATTAAGAAATAAGATAAAGGGCTCTTTGACATTACTTTTATATTTCTAAACTAAAAAAGACATAATTTGCATTAGAAATGTTTAATATTTAGTTATCTAACGTATAAATAATGTCGATTCTAGTAGAAATCATTACATATTTATAAATTTATAAAAAATAATCATAGTTTTATAATTAAATCAAGTGTATCAAACTATAATAAATTTTATTTTATTTGATATTCTATATATCGAACTCTTATAATCCCATATCTATTGTAAATATTTTACAATTATTTTTAACATATGATATAAGTAACTAAAAGTTTGTTAACGTTCATCCGATTTAACTATAGTATTGAGGTATGTAGTTACATCCCTTCAAATGGAGCGCTTCGCCGCTTCACCTCTTCAAAGGGAGTGCTCCGCCCCTTCAAAAGGAGCGCTCAACCCTTTCAAAGGGAGCTCTTAACCCCTTCAAAGGGACCCCTTCAAAGGAGCGCTCAACCATTTTTAAAGAGAAGCTATCAGTCCCTTTAAGGTGAAGCCAAGCTATCAGTCCCTTTAAGGTGAAGCTAAGCTATCAGTCCCTTTAAGGTGAAGCCAAGCTATCAGTCCCTTTAAGGTGAAACCAAGCTATCAATCCCTTTAAGGTAAAGCCAAGCTATCAGTCCCTTTAAGGTGAAGCCAACCTATCAGTTCCTTTAAGGTGAAGCCAAAATATCAGTCCCTTTAAGGTGAAGCCAAGCTATCAGTCCCTTTAAGGTGAAGCCAAGCTATCAGTCCCTTTAAGGTGAGCCAAGCTATCAGTCCCTTTAAGGTGAAGCCAAGCTATCAGTCCATTTAAGGTGAAGCCAAGCTATCAGTCCATTTAAGGTGAAGCCAAGCTATCAGTCCATTTAAGGTGAAGCCAAGCTATCAGTCCCTTTAAGGTGAAGCCAAGCTATCAGTCCCTTTAAGGTGAAGCCAAGCTATCAGTCCCTTTAAGGTGAAGCTAAGCTATCAGTCCCTTTAAGGTGAAGCCAAGCTATCAGTCCATTTAAGGTGAAACCAAGCTATCAATCCCTTTAAGGTAAAGCCAAGCTATCAGTCCCTTTAAGGTGAAGCCAACCTATCAGTTCCTTTAAGGTGAAGCCAAAATATCAGTCCCTTTAAGGTGAAGCCAAGCTATCAGTCCCTTTAAGGTGAAGCCAAGCTATCAGTCCCTTTAAGGTGAGCCAAGCTATCAGTCCCTTTAAGGTGAAGCCAAGCTATCAGTCCCTTTAAGGTGAAGCCAAGCTATCAATCCCTTTAAGGTAAAGCCAAGCTATCAGTCCATTTAAGGTGAAGCCAAGCTATCAGTCCATTTAAGGTGAAGCCAAGCTATCAGTCCCTTTAAGGTGAAGCCAAGCTATCAGTCCCTTTAAGGTGAAGCCAAGCTATCAGTCCCTTTAAGGTGAAGCTAAGCTATCAGTCCCTTTAAGGTGAAGCCAAGCTATCAGTCCCTTTAAGGTGAAACCAAGCTATCAATCCCTTTAAGGTAAAGCCAAGCTATCAGTCCCTTTAAGGTGAAGCCAACCTATCAGTTCCTTTAAGGTGAAGCCAAAATATCAGTCCCTTTAAGGTGAAGCCAAGCTATCAGTCCCTTTAAGGTGAAACCAAGCTATCAATCCCTTTAAGGTAAAGCCAAGCTATCAGTCCCTTTAAGGTGAAGCCAACCTATCAGTTCCTTTAAGGTGAAGCCAAAATATCAGTCCCTTTAAGGTGAAGCCAAGCTATCAGTCCCTTTAAGGTGAAGCCAAGCTATCAGTCCCTTTAAGGTGAGCCAAGCTATCAGTCCCTTTAAGGTGAAGCCAAGCTATCAGTCCCTTTAAGGTGAAACCAAGCTATCAATCCCTTTAAGGTAAAGCCAAGCTATCAGTCCCTTTAAGGTGAAGCCAACCTATCAGTTCCTTTAAGGTGAAGCCAAAATATCAGTCCCTTTAAGGTGAAGCCAAGCTATCAGTCCCTTTAAGGTGAAGCCAAGCTATCAGTCCCTTTAAGGTGAAACCAAGCTATCAGTCCCTTTAAGGTGAAACCAAGCTATCAGTCCCTTTAAGGTGAAGCGAAGCTATCAGTCCCTTTAAGGTGAAGCGAAGCTATCAGTCCCTTTAAGGTGAAGCGAAGCTATCAGTCCCTTTAAGGTGAAGCGAAGCTATCAGTCCCTTTAAGGTGAAGCCAAGCTATCAGTCCCTTTAAGGTGAAACCAAGCTATCAGTCCCTTTAAGGTGAAGCTAAGCCATCAGTCCCTTTAAGGTGAAGCTAAGCCATCAGTCCCTTTAAGGTGAAGCTAAGCCATCAGTCCCTTTAAGGTGAAGCTAAGCCATCAGTCCTTTTAAGGTGAAGCTAAGCTATCACTCCTTTTAAGGTGAAGCTAAGCTATCAGTCCTTTTAAGGTGAAGCTAAGCTATCAGTCTTTTTAAGGTGAAGCTAAGCTATCAGTCCAGTCCTTTCAAAGGGAAGCTCACCCCTTTTGAAGGGGTGTCATTGTCATTAGTTTTATGTCACTTTCCATATTTGGACTATGAATGACGGCCCAGAAACTACGATGACGGCCCACGGCCCACAAACGAATGCTTATAAATATCTGACCATTTGTCAGATTTCAGCATCATCATTCTCACATTTATCACATACGTTCAAGAGAGTTTCCCACTCTCTTACGTCACTCCCTCTAATCGATACGTCACCTTAGGCTCGCAAAGAGCTTGGTAGGTTTGCACTGCCGTAGCAGGAGAACGTATCGGTTAGCCATCACACCCAGTCCTGTGAGCACGTCAATCGTTGCTCAAACATTGGCGCTATCCGTAGGACCGTTTTAGAACAACAGTTTTCACTAAGTCTTCTCTCAACCCTTCACTCTCCATGGATTCAGGCCCTTCCATGAATCCCCTACCGAGCAGAGAGGATCCCCATCCCTCGGTAGACATCAACACCACTCCCCCAAACTCCCAAATCACTGGAACAGGAGACGGGACGAGGAATGCTAGAAGGATCAGCGAGGAGAACTTATCCGGTGTTCGGACTAGACTTTATCCTTTCGGGTCTACCGACACAGCTGAAGTGGAAGTGCTTAACACGGGAGAGGCAGGCCAATCAAGTTATCAAAGCTTTCATATCGGACCTCAAGGCTTCCAGATGGGAAGGCCTTCGAGTACCACACAACCCTCTCTCAGAACTACTACCCCACCTCAAAACATTCCACAACTTGTTAGTTTGGAAGTCTCCACTCTAACTCAGTTGCTACCTCCCACTCCCACTCTAACTCAGCAGCTACCTCCCACTCCCGTTCAAACCCCCTCTAAGGAGCAGCCATCAATAGAAGAAGCTTTGGAGCTACTAAAGACAACCTTGTCCCAACAACAAACACCCCCACCAACTCCACCTGCACAAAGCGATTTCTTAGCTCGGCTCATAGAAACATTGAAGCCCAAGCCTGCACCACAACCAATTCCTGAGGTCAATGCGAGTGTCTTGCTGGGACAATTGGTCGATGAGTTGCGAAAACAAAAGGCACCAGAGCCCACCCCTCCTCCACCCCCACTGAGCACTGCTCAAGAATTACTTAACTTGTTGAAAGGGCTCGTGGGAGAGGGAGGGGGACCATCTCGAATAGCAACCATGCCAACCTCTGTGGTGAACTCTAAGTTTTGTGATTGGGTATCAAGGTATCCCATCCCAGACCGACAAAGAGTTCCCTCAATCGTCGGCACCTATGATGGAACAAGAGACCCAGAGGATCACCTGGCGCTGTTCGAGCAAGCTATCATGACAGAAAAGTGGGTTGACCCCGTAGCTTGCCACATGTTTCCGGGAACGCTGCAAGGCTTCGCTAGAGATTGGTTCACAAGCCTTCCGGAGAAGAGCATCTACGACTTCTATGACCTTAAAGCCAAGTTTATCTCCAATTTCTTCCAGCAAAAGAAGCAAAGGAGAACCCACCTTGAGGCACACCTCATACGCCAGCGAGAAGGAGAAGGGCTGCGAGAATTCATTCTCCGCTATACACAAGAGTGCCAGAAGATACCAGATCTACCTGAAAGTCAACAAATTTCTGGTTTCACACTCTCGTTCCTCGCAGGCCAACTCCAAGAACGACTCGCAGCAAGAATCCCAACTACCTTCAAAGAAACGACTGATGTTTACTATAACTACTTGAGGTCAAAGGAGACAATTGCCTTGGCTAGAAGCATAACGAGTGGCAAAAGAGATAAAGGATGGGGTGGACTAAGTGTTGGAGGATCAAGCATTCAAGACTCACCTAGTGGAGAGGGTAGTCTTCATGACAACCACAAAGGGGACAGACGAGATAACAGACAAAAGCAAATGTTTGCTCCTTATGACAAAGCCTCACTAGCCTCAAGCCTCAACAAGTCTCCCATGGGAATTTTGAAAACCGAACAAGTATGTGCGACATTCAAGCCTCCCCGCCCAAGGACCTACATGTCAGGGAAGAAAAACATGAACAAATATTGTGAATTCCATGAAGCCCATGGACATGACACAAATGCATGTAGAGAGCTCCAGGCCGAAATCAAGCGAGCATTGGAAGAGGGACACTTGGAACACCTTGTCACGGGAGTAAAGCAAGTGATGGAGCCCCCGCTCAAGAAGACCTTTGCATGGCAAAAGGGTGCACACATGGAGGACCCAGGACCACCAGACGGACATTTAGTCTAGTCCTTCAGTCCTCCAAACACCCCTCAAATCGACGACGTACAACATCATGAGAGACTACAAAAATCCTAACAAGGTCATGGAATACCATGTATTCAACTATATCATGTTTTAGATAGAACAAAATGCTTGATAGAGCACATCTATGTAGTCATCTATGTTGCTAATAGAAATCATATTTTTTCCTATCATACTTTCCCTCAATCAATACCAACTTGGTAACAAGCTACTCATAGCTATTTTAAAAGAAAATAAAATTAACTTGAAAATTTTCTAAGTGTAACAAGCCACATAAGGCATACAAGGCTGGGCTGAACACAACTTTCCGTCTTTCTTACCTATTGGAGGAAGGATAAGCACTCCATATTAACGAGCGACAATCAACTTTCCGTCTTTCTTACCTACCGGAAGAAAGATAAGCACTCCCTATTAGGGAACGACAATCTCGCGAGTAAAAAATAAAAATAAAAAGCATGCAAATAAACATGGCATAGTCATGATAACAAAAAGAGTTAGAGCGCTATCTTTATCGACCCTTTCTCTCGCAAACGCCTCCTGCAAACCATCCCTCTCCTCCTTGGAACTCCTCAAGGAAAAGAAAAAAGAAAAAGGAAGAACGCAAATGTTATATAAGGCTAACACCTAAGGGCACAGAGACAACCAAAAAGTTAAGGAATAAGTTTAACAACCAAGGGATATCCTAACAACTAAATCACCAATACCACTCTCTCAACCCTCTATTGCCGCTCCCCTCATACTCAACCTACCGTCTCAAAAAAAAGAAAAAGAAAAAAAAAGGAGTATTTAAAGGCAGAAATGGGAGTGAAAGGGATTAGTTTGAAAATTCAAATTTTATGTTAAAAAATTCCAACATTCAAACTAGGGGGGCTATTGAGGTATGTAGTTACACCCCTTCAAAGGGAGCGCTTCGCCGCTTCACCTCTTCAAAGGGAGTGCTCCGCCCCTTCAAAAGGAGCGCTCAACCCTTTCAAAGGGAGCTCTCAACCCCTTCAAAGGGACCCCTTCAAAGGAGCGCTCAACCCTTTTTAAAGAGAATCTATCAGTCCCTTTAAGGTGAAGCCAAGCTATCAGTCCCTTTAAGGTGAAACTAAGCTATCAGTCCCTTTAAGGTGAAGCTAAGCTATCAGTCCCTTTAAGGTGAAGCCAAGCTATCAGTCCCTTTAAGATGAAGCCAAGCTATCAGTCCCTTTAAGGTAAAGCCAAGCTATCAGTCCCTTTAAGGTGAAGCCAAAATATCAGTCCCTTTAAGGTGAAGCCAAGCTATCAGTCCCTTTAAGATGAAACCAAGCTATCATTCCCTTTAAGGTGAAGCCAAGCTATCAGTCCCTTTAAGGTGAAGCCAAACTATCAGTCCCTTTAAGGTGAAGCCAAGCTATCAGTCCATTTAAGGTGAAGCGAAGCTATCAGTCCCTTTAAGGTGAAGCCAAACTATCAGTCCCTTTAAGGTGAAGCGAAGCTATCAGTCCCTTTAAGGTGAAGCGAAGCTATCAGTCCCTTTAAGGTGAAGCGAAGCTATCAGTCCCTTTAAGGTGAAGCCAAGCTATCAGTCCCTTTAAGGTGAAACCAAGCTATCAGTCCCTTTAAGGTGAAACTAAGCCATCAGTCCCATTAAGGTGAAGCTAAGCCATCAGTCCCTGTAAGGTGAAACTAAGCCATCAGTCCCTTTAAGGTGAAGCTAAGCCATCAGTCCTTTTAAGGTGAAGCTAAGCTATCAGTCCTTTTAAGGTGAAGCTAAGCTATCAGTCTTTTTAAGGTGAAGCTAAGCTATCAGTCCAGTCCTTTCAAAGGGAAGCTCACCCCTTTTGAAGGGGTGTCATTGTCATTAGTTTTATGTCACTTTCCATATTTGGACTATGAAATGACGGCCCAGAAACTACGATGACGGCCCACAAACGAATGCTTATAAATATCTGACCATTTGTCAGATTTCAGCATCATCATTCTCACATTTATCACATACGTTTAAGAGAGTTTCCCACTCTCTTACGTCACTCCCTCTAATCGATACGTCATCTTAGGCTCGCAAAGAGCTTGTTAGGTTTGCACTGCCGTAGCAGGAGAACGTATCGGTTAGCCATCACACCCAGTCCTGTGAGTACGTCAATCGTTGCTCAAACATATAGATTATACAAAAATAAAATAATAAAAAGATAGAGTCATTAATTATGTACAAAATTAAATATTTAAAAGAAGAATTTGAATATGATAAGGTGTAGCGCGACGGTATGAGTAAGTCTCTACAAGAAATGGCGAGACATTACGTTTTTAAAGCACAACAAAACAGCAAAAAAATTAATTTTGAACATTTTAAAATTAAATAGTTTTTGTCATAATCATAACACTAGTCAAAAAATTTAATTTTAAACACTTTCATAACACATAACACGTTACAAAAACTCACATCAAGACGTCATGACGGGTCATGACCACATTTTTTCCCGTCTAACAGAAACGTATAAACGTATTGCATATTTTCGTAACTTTCTCGCCCCGCCTTATAACCTTAATATTATGATTATGCTCAATTAACTCCTCCTAATTAGTCGGTGTTATATCAAAATATCAAAACTCCGGTACCACGACCGCTATGCTCACTCTGAAACACCGTCTGACCACCATGTCTACCGCCGCCGTCATGCTATCATCCTCCTCCTCCTCCGTATCCCTCCGCCACCATGTTACCACAACACCACCACCGTCACCCACTCTTTTCCGTCCCCCAAATTCCACCACCAACCTCCTCCCTCACTTCCCCAAACTCTCACTTCGCTGTTTCGCCTCCGCTGTCGAGAAAATCCACGTCAGCAATCCCGTAGTTGAAATGGACGGTATAAATATTGTATTATGTTATTTATAAAGGTTAAGTGTATAGAAATGTAACAAATTTCTTTTCGTTTTGCTATTATGTGTATTAACTCAACACGTGTGTTACGTGTCTTCAACTCTTATTTTTTCACAAATATAATTTAATCGGTTACACGTCAACAAAAATCTTAACACACAATAGTAAAACGGACAAAGTTTGTTACATTATCATTCACTTAAGCCTATTTGTAATTGTTACTAATTAGTAATTAGTTGTAATCTAATTTTTGTTTATTTATTTAGGAGATGAAATGACGAGAATTATATGGCAGATGATTAAGGACAAGGTTAGGTTTTAATTTTTTAAATTTTGATTAATTTTAGTGATATTTGTTACTTATTTTTTTATTTTATTTTTTCTGTTTTTGTTTTGTTTCAGTTGATATTGCCATTTATAGATTTGGATATAAAGTATTTTGATTTAGGAATATTGAATCGTGATGCTACTGATGATGAAGTTACTATAGAAAGTGCTCATGCCGCTCTAAAGTAAGTCTCGCGGGGTGCTTGAGAATGCTTATATACTTCTTTTTCTGTTGTTTGAAAGGTTATACACATTGTTAATGTTTTACAGGTATAATGTTGCTGTAAAATGCGCTACAATTACACCCGGTTAGTCACTTCCTATGAAGCCAACAAAACGTGTCCTATATTTTATTGGCTACTCTGTCGCTTTTGTTACATTTATTCATTCATTCTCATATATCGTAGCTTGTTCTAAATGTTGCAGATGAGACACGAGTCAAGGAATTTGGCTTGAAGTCTATGTGGAGGAGTCCCAACGGCACGATCAGGAATATTTTGGATGGTTCGTATACAGTTCCTTAATATGTTTCACTCAGTTGCATTCTGGTTATCATGTGTATTTCTTACTTACCTCTCTCTGTGCAATCATCTAGGCTAATGTGCATTGTTTTCATAACATGTTATGCTCGTGAAGAGCAATAAATGTAAATATGTTCCCAGTTAACTGTAGATATATCAAGAAGGTTCATCCAGCCTGTTTATTGATTTTAAACATATACGGTATTAGGGTTGAGTCGTTGACTAGCTGTGCTCATAGGGATTGTTCATGTTTTTCCTCTTTCCGGTTCTGTGGAATTTCTTGTTCGGCTGCTGTATTTTTTGTTTTTTATACTTCTTTCGTTTCCATATAAAGTGAATGTATTGGCATTTTTTTCTTTTGTAGTCTTAGTATATAGTATATAGTTGTGAACTTCTCTTACCATTTAGAGTCTGTTAATGGCAGGGACGGTTTTTCGTGAGCCTATCATGTGCAAGAATGTTCCAAGGATAGTTCCAGGTAACAACTAACTCCTATTCACAGCCTATGTTTGGTAGATATATATGACTTATTTCGGAAATTTAATTTTCCCTTTGGCTTATGTTAATTTGCAGGGTGGAAGAAACCTATATGTATTGGCAGGCATGCCTTTGGTGACCAGTATCGCGCTACAGATGCAGTCATAAACGGTCCAGGAAAACTCAAGATGGTTTTCGGTAAGCTAAATATTATCTACTTTTTAATCAATTTGTAGTAGAAAACGTAAGATAAGATTTTTATAAGTTGCTTATTTCATGGTTTTCTCAGTCCCTGAGGACGGTAAACCTCCTCTGGAGCTTGATGTATTTAACTTTAAAGGTCCTGGCATTGCACTTGCAATGTATAACGTTGATGAGGTTGGTCTTGTTCATTTTGCTTATGTCACATTTTTTTTTTAGTATTAAATGATTAAAGTCTTACCTTGGGAAATTTATGCTTTTTGGTAGTCCATTCGCGCCTTTGCTGAATCATCAATGGCAATGGCACTTTCAAAGAAATGGCCGCTGTATTTGAGCACCAAAAATACTATTTTAAAGAAATATGATGGCAGGTAAAGTAACTATCCTTCTAATATGCAGTTGTATTTGACCATATCTGTGGCATTACACTCCTATCCTATGTTGATGTCTGCAGGTTTAAGGACATCTTTCAGGAGGTATACGAAGAAAATTGGAAGGAGAAATTCGAACAACAATCAATATGGTAATCTATCTTTCATCGTTGGATGCGGGTTTGTTTTTATCTTGATGCTAGTGGATGGTAGTTATATATGGAGTTATTAAGTTAATCGGTGACTTGCTCTCTTATTATAAGGTATGAGCACCGGTTGATTGATGACATGGTGGCTTATGCACTGAAAAGTGACGGTGGGTATGTCTGGGCATGCAAGAACTATGATGGAGATGTCCAAAGTGATTTACTTGCCCAAGGTGATGTTGCACTCTGATTTTGGGTTATAGCTATATGGTCCATGGAAAATAGGCGGGTTGGGTTACATGTCAACCAATTGCATTGACCCAAAAGGCCAAAACACTTTCTGTACATTTAGTAACTTATTTTAAAATATGGTCTGTGTGTTGAAATTGATTTGAACAAAAATATAATAATAAATTCGATAAAGTGATTTAGTAGGTTATACGCGTTTACATTTTGGGCGACTTTCGACCTATTTGATATGAATCGGTAACCATTAAAGCCTAGCGTGATGTTAACTGACTGTTCGCACCCTTTTGTGAGTGATTGATAGAAGCATTCACAAGCTCAGTGTCTGATTAAAATATAATTTTTATGTGCAGGATTCGGTTCTCTCGGTCTTATGACTTCAGTTTTGGTCAGTACGACTTATATGTCTTTATCCTTATTTGAGAACATCATGTGGTGTTAGGATTTGATATTAGTATTTAACGCATGGTTTACAGCTATCATCAGATGGGAAAACACTGGAAGCTGAGGCAGCCCATGGGACAGTAACCCGTCATTTTCGACAGCACCAAAAGGGAAATGAAACTAGCACAAACAGTATTGCTTCTATCTTCGCATGGACAAAAGGACTAGAACATCGGTCTGTGTCTCCTTTCACCTTTAAATAACGTTCTTTATACTTGTTGTATTTTCAAATGCGTCATTTCTAATGTTTCTGTTGTTATTGCATTTTCATGATTTTCTTTATACTGTCATATTGATGATCAGGGCCAAGTTGGATAAGAATGAGAGATTGGCGGAATTTGTTACAAAGCTAGAGTGTGCATGCGTCGAGACAGTTGAGTCAGGAAAGATGACCAAAGATCTTGCCATTCTAATCCATGGACCCAAGTGAGTGCTACTTTTACCGTCTTATTATTTCCTTTCTAATAGTAATCATGCATGCTACTTAGATCTGGATACGTGTTGCTTGTCACCCAAAATGATATTCTACCATATTCATTAAGATCTATTTCATGCATAGAAAATTTAGGAGGTCCATGGAAGAGGTAGTTATGATAAACGACTTAGAATCAATTCCCTATATAGGATCAAGCTGATGACACAAAATAAATACAACTTTTTGATTCATTAATAAAAACCGAGGGGACAATTTTGACCTATTCACTAAAAATTGTGTTGATTATGGGTTTTTTTAATCTCCAACGGGTTAAATGGGTAAAAATTAAAAACTTGGCTAAAAAGGAAATGGGTCAAATGAGTTACGTGTGTTAATAGTTTTCCAAATTGTTCGCAAATGCTTAAAACCTCGTAATCGTTTATTAAAAGAATTGTATTTTAAATTATATAGTATCTTTATAATAATCTTACATTGTCACCTCTATTTGAAAAAATACTAACTTCAGTCTTTGACTTACATGAAGTCCTACTTAACCATCTGAAAAAGCAAATATAGAAGTATTTCGGTCTGAAATAACTGCATGCGTACAGGGCATCAAGGGAATACTATCTGAACACTGAAGAGTTCATTAATGCTGTTGCTCAGAATTTGGAGTCGAAACTTCAAACTCCTGCAATTCGTTAAAGTAATTTTGATTCACAAGTGTCGCAACACCCGTGGAGCGATAACAAGTTGTTCTTGCAATGGCACACCCATGTGAAAATGGATAACAAACAACAACTGACCATGTGTATTCCTTTCTCGCCCAAATAAATCTCTTTTTGCACAGGAGCTCATTTAATTCTAAGGTAGCACCACCATTTGAACTTACCTCTTTTTGAGAAGCCTGATGTTATCGATTTACTTATCTGTAACAAATTGCTTAGACATTTGTTTTGCGGTGCAACCTTGCAACATGAGTAAGTATACCCAAAAGGAGTTTATCGTTCTTGGATATTCCTGCATTAATCTACCTTTTGGTATATCATGAATTTGAGAATTTATTGGGTTGTGACTAGTGATGCTATAAACACAATGATAACGATGGATGTCTATCCGAGCAACTTTTTAAGCTCTTAAAATCTTTATGAAACCAGGTTTTGATGTTTTTTTAATATCGTAAATGATATACACATAGGAGAGCTGGATGCGAGATATGGTCTTTGATTTCTCTGTGTTTGGGATTTACTTATTTAAACAAAAAAAGTTTGTTTAGAAACACGAATATTACGAACACTACAATAATCAACACATTTTTCTCCAATGGGACTTGAACTCGAGGTTGGTGGGTCACTCACATACAATTGATGGTCAACCGCCGACCCCTCTACTAAGTGTGTGGATGAAAAAATGTTTATTCTAAATTGATTATTTATGGTTTATTCAAATTTACAAGCTTCCGTTTAAGACAAAATGAGTTGTTTTCAGTCGATAATGTGCAAAGTATAAAAGCAAGATCTTATAGAGAATAAAGTAATTGGAAGGTGATTAGGCAGGAGGTTGGCTTGTTTGCAGCCAGGCGTTTGGTTTTCACATTTATTGATGCTTGTAATCAAAGAGGACCAAAGTCATAAGTAATGGGGTCAGCAGTTAATGGATTGATCATTGAATTATCGGTGGCGGAGCCAGGGTAGTGTTTAGAGGGTGTTCAGTCTCTCTCAACGAACCAAAATTATATGTAATCTTTTAGTGAATTTCAAATAATTATAAAAATAATACATTACGAGCCCTCTATGATTTCTCCAATGTGAGTTTGTAATTTCGTTGTTTACTATGTCCCCTCAATACAAAATCCTGGCTTTTGCTCATGATTAAATATGAAGAAGATGATCCAATATGTTATGAGCTCACTTATTAGTTTGTGATGCTGAAAAATCGAAACATTGTCTAACACCTAGTCCTTGATATAAAGTTAGGTTGATTTTAAAAAAATCATAAAGTTAGAATTACATCCGATCGACACTGTACATCATTTCCATAAAAAAAAACCCCTACAAACTTATGATAGTTATAAACTTAAGTATAACCAAGCAAAAAAACCACAAACTTATGCATAGTTATAAAGTATATTAATATCAGAAATCAAAAATATTAATCTTTATTTTTTCTCTAATTCTGACTACTCCCCATACTTTTTATACTATATAAAAAACAGATGTTTAATAGACTCTCATTTCTCAATACTTATGCACTTAAATTTTTTATTCTGTATTAGAAACAAATATACATGTATTCAGAGACGGAGCCAGAAATCAGTATTAGAGGGGGCCGAAATGATCTCAATTATATATATATATATATATATATATATATATATATATATATATATATATATATATATATATATATATATATATATATCAACGAATTAGGTATAAAAAAATAATTATTTATCAAATTTTTTGTAAACAGACACTAAAAGTAAGTACTATTACAACTTTAAGGATCTTTTTGTTATTTAAAACTTATTAAGTAATAATAGTTCAACTCAAAGTAAAAGTATATCAAAACTCAAGGGTTAGTTTGTAAAATGTAAAGTTTACCTTGACCTTCCCAAATAAATTACAATAGCTTATTTTCTTCCATTAAAACTCAATTAAAGCTCTTATTTAGCAATTCATTTTACATAACTAAAATATATTATTTAAAAGATTACTAGAGCAACATTAGACACTTCAAACACTACTAACTCAACTAATAGTCAACAAAAAACGGAGTCCGTGGGGATTGTGGGGTTTGTTGTGGGCTCGTTATACCCCCACAACAAGCGTTACCACTCCGACACGCCTCGTTGTGGGCTGTCGTTGTGGGTGTTCGTTGTGTGGGTAACGACTCGTTGTTGATTTTTTTTCTTTTTCTTTTTCTCAATTTAAGATCTTAAAAATCAATTTCAATAGTCTAATTTAAGATAGTTAAGATCTTTAAACTGATTTTCAACAAAATGATTTTAACCTGATATTTTTTTTCTTTTGCAGGTGTTCGTTATGAAAAAGATGATTGATTTTATGTTTTTAATTTTTTCTTTTTTGTATTTACATATTTTTTTTCCAAAGTTTTGGTATTTACATTTTTGTTTTATTTTCAATTTTTTCTAACATTAGTGTTTATTTTAAGATATATTTATTTAGTTTTTATTTTAACATATATTTATTTAGTTTTTAATTTAATATAATATTTAAAAAGAAAAAAAGAAAAATTGAGGTCTCACATTTTACATAATCACTCACAATTATCGTTATCAACTCAAAAAAAAAAAAAAAAAAAAAAAAAAAAAAAAAAAAAAAATACACGATCAATCCATTAGTATCGATCTGTCTAAAAACATAACAACATAAGTTTGATGTTAACACGTGTGTATAGGTGAATTGCGAATCTCTGTCAACCAACCATTTTCCGTTTTCCCTTATATATACAAAACAGAAAAGTGAGATCGTTTTGTAAAACTGTGTGTTTCTGAAACCCTAAAAAAAAATCAAATCTTAATAAAAACAGTAGCAATGGCTTCAACCAAGGCAAAAGAGGTCGTTTCATCCAACCCTGTCGTCGTTTTCAGGTTTCATTCCTCCTATTATTTATTGCTTTTTATCGATATATATAGATGCTGATTTTATATTTTTTGTTGCCAGCAAATCATATTGTCCATTCTGTGACAGCGTTAAGAAATTGTTGACTGACCTTGGATCTTCTTTCAAAGCTATTGAGCTTGACCGGGAAAGTCTGTCCTCTATCTCTCTCACTCTCTCTCTATATATACATATACATATATGTATGTATGTATATATGTATAAGCCACATGACCACTAGGGCTTGCCCAAGTGGTTATATAGCATGCTGTCTATCGTTCGAGGCTCTGGTAGTTTACAGTTACTGGCACAGGTCTCTTGCATGATGGGATTGGTGGGTATACAAATGTACCTCTATGTATAAGCCACATGAGATATATAGACTGTATATGAATTCAGATGTAAAGTTTGCTATAGAATAAACTTGGATTCCTATTCGATTTCTTTTATTTTCCAGAAAAACCAGTTTAATATTATTTATTTCTCTTCCAACTTTTTTACCTGTTGACTTATCGCTTCTTTGCGCGAGATAGAGTTTTTTTTTTTTTGCTAACTGAATTTGATGTTTGTCACACCCCCGTAATTTTTGTACCTGGCCTTTAAATTTGATCTTACCATCCATCTACTGTGTTTGCAAGTCCCTTACCATTTTCTGGTTTTATAGTAACTTAGAGAGCGAGGTAAAAGTACTTCTCGCTGCCAACATATAGATGGTATCGGGAAAAATGCTTAACAATAACACGTGACCTTAATTTCTTGACACTTAAACTAACACATGTCATGTGTGCCAACATAATATTTACTTCACAATTTTATGAATAATGGGAACAGAACGAGATAGTTTTTGGGGAAGTAACCTTTTCGTTTGTAACAGAGCTTGTGCTGTGCAATTTGTATAGATAATTCTGGGAAAGATTATACTTAAAATTCAATAAGTTTGCTCGTCGAATTTTTTCTTAAAAGAATAAAATCCATGGAACTATTCTGGATTTCGCTATCAGACTTGCCTTCAATCCTTCATTATGATTTTATCTACTTCACTTGATTGGCGTTTTATTTCTAAACATCGTTATATATATTGTTGATTGTTCTATGTCTTTAAAGCTGCCTAAACTATAAAAGTAACTAAAAACAATATCTGTCTATATCTGAAGGTGATGGAAGTGAGATGCAGGCAGCATTGCACGAGTGGACTGGCCAACGAACTGTACCAAATGTGTTTATTGGTGGCAAGCACATCGGTGGATGTGACAGTAAGGGCTTTATCCTTTACGTTTTTCTTACTTTATCAATTTATAGTTGTTCTTTTATTTTTGAATGTAATGTTCCAACTATAATTTCGTGTAGGTACGGTTGCCATGCACAAAGGAGGGAAGCTTGTTCCTCTGCTAACAGAAGCTAAAGCAATTGCTGGCACATCTTCGTAAAGTACTAAGCTCATGGTATCTTTACGAGCAGTATCATAAACTTTCTGAACTTATGTTTTATGCGTATTGGCTCTTGAACTTATAGATTTCTGGAAATATCATAAATGTTACATTTGAATATTCAGTATTGGTTTCCGGATGACTTTTATTTCAATCTTATAATGAATACACTTAAAAGGCGTTTGTAGAATCTTGCTCAATTGAACCTTGCAAAATACTAAAGAAATTAACAACAGTCGACCAGATATTATATCTATCAAAAGTAACAGGGAAAATTGATTTGCTATGGAGTGTCGATGTTTTTTCTCGGCTTTAGTCAGTCAGTAAGGCACAGTGGTAATCTCTTGAACCATCTGCAGTTATAGAACACAGAGGACGACAATCGTTAAAGTGAAACGATCTATATTGTTATGAGACCGAAAAAAGCAGTTAGTGCTTTACATTTGAGACAGCAACCCAACGGTCTAATGTCTTAAGAGCTTTCCCGGATTGATGTGTTTCATGGGCAAGGGCCACTGCTTCAGACAATGTGCTAACATGCCCGCTCACTGTAAGTGCTGCTGCTGCATTTAGTACCTGATTTAGTGTTTAAGATATAATATTTTAGAGCCCTTGATTGCTGTCTGTTTTACAACAATTGACATTTAGCACGAGGAAACTTACCATTGCATCTGCAACGGGTCCTTTCTCACCAGACAGTACACGTCGTAACACCTCCGCGTTGTATTTTGGGTTCCCCCCTCTCAGGTCCTCAACCGTACATCGAGGAATCCCAAAATCCACTGCAAACGGTTAGCTTTCATACATGTTAGGACAAAAGTGGGTCTATTCGGGTCTTTTGTCAATATTAAAATAATAATCTAATTTTTGAAATAAATCGATTTAGCCATTTGAGGTTGCTATTAAGCCTTGTCGCTTAATATATTTGTAGTTTCAAGAAAGTTCTTACATGGGTCAAAGTGAAACTTCTTGATCTTCTCTGGCGTGACATCAAAAATTACTCCAGGACCTATGTGTCACATGTGATTGGTCATGAGGAACGTTTAAGACTCGAGTAAACTGTAGTAAAATTAGACTGATCAAGGAACACGGGGAACATTGCATACCAATCGGGCTCATCTCATCTAATCCCTCAGAATGAACAACTAAAGCTCTTTTCATGCCGTATCTTTGCAGAGCTTTCGCCATTTTAGTAACCTACCATCAAGAGTCGAACTATGAACATCATTGTTGTTATGTAGAGGGTAAAAGGTCAGAAGAACTTACCATTTCTTCCTTGTACACCCCAACGACAGCAAACGGAACCTGAGCAGGGTTGAGCAGAGGACCCAAGACATTGAAAACTGTCTTCACTCCCAGCTTCTTCCTAACAGGTGCAACAATCTTCATTGCTGGATGATAGTTCGGAGACATCATAGAACCGATACCCACTTCTTTCAAACATCTCTTCACTCCCTATCTCCGCCAAAGAAGAGTTCTCAACAAACCAGGGTACTCTAATGAGTCAAAATGTAAAACATTTTCTTGAGCGTAAGGTTCTATAGAGGAATGTACCAACCTCAGGTTCTAAATTTATATCGACTCCTAATGCTTCCAACACATCGGCGCTTCCACATGCAGAAGAACTTGATCGATTTCCTTGCTGCAAGGAAAATATTCTTAATGATCAAGTTAAAAAAAACAATTTCTCGTTGAAATTCAAAATATTTCAGTCGTTTCCGTTTAAGCTGAGACCGTGAACAATAAAACATTGAGCTGACTCAATTATCATATTGAATGAATTGAAGTTGTGCCAAGTATAATTTGACAAACAAGACGAGAAAATTCACCTTTGCAACTTTAGCACCACAGGCAGCAGCAAGTAGTGCAGCTCCAGTCGATATATTAACCGTGTTAGCTCCATCTCCACCAGTCCCTACAATGTCGACTGCATCCTCTATCCCCTCCACCTTCTTGCTGCACTTGATCATCGCTTTTGCCAACCCTACGATCTATATTTCAAGAATCATAAATGATGTGTGATGACAGTTACGGGTATACGATCTACAATACGTCGCAAATGTTGAGGTACTAACCTCCTGAAAAGTTTCACCTTTGGCTCTAAGAAGAACAAGGAAAGCACTCATCAAAGCTTCACTGCCATCTCTAAGCAACAACTCGAGTGCGGTTTCAGCCTCGTCTTCACTCATGTCCACACAATCCACCAAGTTGTCGATAATCAACTGCAACCAAAACTCACACAATAATACTACATCCATCCTAGTAGTATATCTAAGTAAAAATTAAATAAAGTATCGTCCGATATTACTCAAACTAATAGTAGTTATTCGATTAATAAAACCTCAAAATATATGGATTTCAGACACGCTTATATGTATTATACATTATAAAGAGCCACTCCTTCATTTAATTAACCGTCCCTACATTTTACAGTATTTTAAGGGTAACCGTTACTATTATGAGTGTCTGAATACTTTGAACATTAGCAAGATCAAAAAACATTTCTAGAAGTAGTTACCTCTTTCTGTGAAGAAACATGAAGCTGCAACAAACTATGAAACCGAGTGTTGGTTGCTAAAAAGTTGAAATTCTTCGATGGACCACGAGATTTGCGAGGTGGTGGTGCGTTCCTACAAAGGCCGCGGAAAACAGGAGAAATGCTGTAAGCAGCCATTTCTGCATCTATCTGATCTGTGACTGTGAATACTTGGTTTTTTTTACGACGTAGTAATTAATATTAATGTTACCTCAACCACCTTATCATTAAAGTAGATGTACTAATATTTACATTTATCGACCAACATTCATGACTAGTCAGTTTCTATTTATGTGAATAAATGTTTGATGAAGCAACTTAAGTTTTGATCACGGACTAGGCTACCTTGATGATGATTTTCGGACGAAAATTTATAAAACTGTTTTAATTTTTTAAAATTTTTAATTGAAAAAGTGACCACGCATAGACGTTGGACGGTTTTGATTTTTCAAATCAAGTTGTGGCTTAGTGTTAAGGATGGGAGAATCTGAAGTTGAGGTCTCAAGTTCAAACGTGGATACCACGTGACGTTGGGCATGTGATTTATCTCTTTCATCTTGCAGTTGGACTTACCATAATTGACCTCTTTGTACTCATCATCCATATGCCTGAGATCATGTTGTGGATATTCTTTGGCTCAAAGACTTCTAGGTCAAACTCGATAGAGTCGGCACATGCTAACCGAAGAATTGGCACTTTCCAATTTGCTTATTAAGCTATAAAGTATTTGTCCAAATACATTTACATATATTGATGGATGAATTCAATGAACAGAAGATTCTGGAATTGAAAATTCTTATCAAGCTTCAAAGTATGTCTTAATATTTTTGGGATATAATATTATCGAATTTGCTTATTAAACATATCGTTCTCAAGTACTATCACATCGAGATTATCTAAAGTTCAATGTATATTTGCTAGTTTGCCCATTTTCAAATGAATCTTAATACCCGACTTCCAAAGAATCTCTCGTACCTTCAAAATCATTCAAATAATAATGTCACGGTATATATATATGCTATACCACCTTTGAATGAAAAGTTTAGTGAGGAAAGAATCTGAGTGTCCAGAAGGATATGCGGCACCCAAGAAAACATTGGTGCTATACGTTCTTCGGCTTAAATATTTTGTAGTTTGCACCAACATCAACCGTTTGGGTTCTTAGTTAGCTTTGAACAAGTGCAATCTCAAGGAAAAATGTTATCTCAAACGTCGATATGATTCAGGAAACCACCTAGATAGCACACGATACTTCATTTCCACAACCAGTGCAAAGATATAGTAGCATGGAAGATGCAATAAAGCAACTATCAAATACCTGCACGCATTGCCTTTTAATGAGAGACCAGAAATTTTAGCATAATTATGTTAAGGATCTAAAAGGAAATATGTGATCATGGATAGAAAGTCATAGATACCCATACATAATTGCAACGGATGGATTTTAAGGACTCAAATCAGTACGGCTAATATTCACGGTACCCCCCAGTAACATTTGTAATACAGGAAAAGTTTAGAGGGGGTTGACCCAGATTAAGCCTACCCGTGAATAGTTTTTTACCTTATTTTTTCTTAAACTTCACAGATAATTAATGTGTTCGGTATGATTAAAAATATCATTTTTACAATCATAATCTGATTTCCGATAAACGATTTAGGAAGTTTTATGTATTTTAGATACATTGTGAGTGACTTTAACCCGTTTACATTCTAACCCATATGACCCGTTAGAGGCATAATTGACTCATGTATCTATAAATTGCCACCTTTATATTCGAGAATACATACCATAGCGGAGCATATTGCATGGATAAGTCAAGAAACGGGTATGGCCACCTGGAAAGAAGATAATTATGATATAAGATGAGGTAAAATAGTAACGAGTCGAAGAATGATCAGAGGATAAGGAAAATAGCATACCAAGTATCAACACAAGCATGGACAACCCATTGAAAGATCACAAAAAAGGCAGTAAGGAAGATAAAGTATGAAATTCTGAACCACGGAAAGCGCTGAAACAGAGGTTTTGAAGAAGAAAAAACAATTTATTTATAACAAATAAAAACATAAGAAAAAAAAACATGTAAATGGTAGAGAATATTACCAAACTATTCAAGGCTGTTTCGCCGAGGAGAAAAACAAGATTAAGAGAATGTGCAACAACTGTCAACTGTTATAAGAATAAAAAAAATCTTTAAACCGGATAGAGGAAATTCAATCGCCAAAATAAAGTTGCATAAAAGATTAATAGACGATAATAAATCAACAGTCTGATTTCGTGTATGTTGATTGCTGAAGGCTCGGCTAAAAAATCTTATCTGGACAAACTCGGTTTTCCTAGACTGCCATCAAAATCAGGTTACAACCTCTCATATGTTTACACACTTTTATATACAGATTTTGTTTTTTCTGAAAATGTTTGCAAAGTACCGTTCATCTAATCCACCTTATGGTACTTTTTAAATAAGGTAATTGAAACCAAGAAGGCAAGTGTTTCCACATGATAACCAAGTCCAAAAACAAACAAAACATAGAAGATTGAACTCGTGAATGATTTTATAAAGTGTAAGTACTCACAAAACTCATTGGATATTCATTGATGGTGAGAAATGGGACGATCACAATCCAGTAAACAGAATCTGTTAGCATTGCTGCCCCAGCAGTCATCTGTGTACAATAAACAAGTAAATTATCAGAAACAACATAAGAATCTTAATTGTAGATTACACGTTAAACATGCTATATCAGTAAATTTCTAAAACCGAATCAACAAACCGAGGCAGGACAAAATGACGACCATCAAAACATGAACATTTTTAATGTACCTGGAAAAGGATTTGAAACACATATCCCCAGAAGGCAGCACTTAGAAATAAACAACCTCCTTCTTGATGACTTGATGCGTATTCCAAATCTCCTTGAATAAGAGGCACATAAATTGCTTCCCGTGAGTCTACATCTGGGCTATAACCATTAAGCATTTTGTTCTGCCGAAACAATCCGTATACTGAGAGAACCGATCCAAACTACAAAAGAACTTGAAGACATTCGTAAGGACAAACAGGTTAAAATTTTTATGTAATTTGAATCCCAACGTTAATGATTTTGAATGTAAATCAGTCCATGAGATATAACTAGAGAAAATATAGCATGATCAACTGAAACAGGAACTCGGGGAAGGAAAAGACATACCGCAAAATAGAAAATAACCAAAGTGAATGTCCACCTATTCACCCAAGACATGAAGAAAAATCACAAACTTGCAAAAACTAGGAATACATATGAAGTTGTTAAACGAGAAAGATAATGACTTACTGAGTATAATAGTAAAACAAGTCGGTCCCAACAATGGCAACATCAGCATTACAAGCGGAAAAAAGTAAACAAAATGCAAAGATTCGGTAAGCAAGTAAGAAAGCAGGGTGTATCCCCTTCACACATGGTATCCATGCTTCACGATCGTATGAAGACCAATCTCTTTCCAGCTGAGTTGCCTCTTTAGCAGTTTTTGAATTGTGCGAAACTTCATATATCCAAATCAGAGACGATGCAATAACCATGGACCCAAACACACATATCGAACAGAGTAAAAACTTCCAATTCATCCAATAATCCAGGCTAGTCGTATCACTAAGCCAAGGAAGCACCATCCTGGACAAAAGACGCATATTGAAAACGTTTGATTGTATTTGTAACTCTATAATAAATCAAAAAACAGTTTTCAACGCTCTCGAGTATTATATACGATTGATACGCAGAGACCTAAGTGCAGTACATATTTATATAATCGGAATCAAATGTAAACAAACACACAAATACTGTAACAAATATAAATATAGTTGCATCGAATACGAAACATAACAGAAATGAATTACTTTCTGAGATACACAAACAGATTAACAACAAACAGTTTCTAAGATCAAATTAAGCTGAAATCATGGATTTAAATCAGTGTAAAATCAAAGAGAAATTGAAATAAGTAAGCAATGAGTCAATGAAGATGTGTAATTAGGAGTACCTTTTACTCCGATTTCTATCCAAGATGATTATGCAGATGCAGAATCTATAGATACAGAATATCTATATGTATAGATTTGTCTGTAGTTAAATGATGATGAGTGGACTAGTAAGACTCGATTCGATGCAAAGCACATGATTGGGCCACTTGTTACGTCTCCTGTTGGTGTAGGTATAATAAAATATCTTTTTATTTTTAGAAAACTAAACTTTATTTTAGATTCAAATAATATTGATGGTATCGACATCAAGTATTATTATGGTATCAAATAAAATACTGAATATAATTGGTATTAGGTTCGTTTTTGAAAACATGATACCAATACGGGACTATTTATATTCGTTTAGTATCGATAGTTATACAATTTTATCCACACCTATATTAATTGTCACTTAAATAATGTTTGGGTTAGTTTATTTATTTGTAACCTCCACCACTTCATACATACATACTTCTCATTAGGGGTGTTGATTAGGTCGAGTTAGCGTGTTTCGGGTTATTTGAGTTTTGAGTTGTGAGAAAAATACTCATACCCATACACGAATAACACTATGGGTTAAACGGGTTTGGGTTATTCGGATTTGGGTTATTCGGGTTTGACCATTTTAACTCATTTTATCCGATTAACAACAAATATGGTTTACAACTAATTGAATTTTAACTAAGAAAGTATACTTAGTAATAATTTTCATATTAATGAAATAGGCCAAACTCACAACATATAAAATATGTTCAACTTATCGTCGATTTTACCATTTTATAACCATTTCATCTTACACAAACCAAAAACGAAACGAATATTTATCTTTGAATAACTTTCTGTAAGCTTTTTATATTTTATGAAAATTAAAACAAACTAATAAGAGGCAACTAATAATAATTTCATTAAGCATAACTAATAGAATTGAACATAATCTATTAATACCAATATGGAGTTAACTTAATCGGTTTATATGAGTTATGCGGGTTACCCAAATGAAAATAAATAGACCCGTACCTATACCCATATAAGTTTCGGATTATTCGGGTTTGACCCATTTAACCCGTTTAACCCATTTAACATGACCCATTTAACCCAAACTCATTTTGGGTCGGATAGGTTATTCGAGTTTGAGTAAAAACGACACCCCTACTTCTCATATCTTTTTCATTATGTTCTTCATATGATTTATGTAGACCCATAAGTCTAGATGAATAAGATCAACTAGGCTTGTGGTTTGTGATCACGAAGAGGAAACGAATTTATGTTTGTTTTGCCTTATGACATACATCATATGAACTTGACTCGGAAGCAATTTCAAGACATGAATTATTTTTTAGAATGTTTAAGACAAGCAATTTCAAGACATGAATTATTTCTTAGAATGTTTAAGACTTGTGGTTTTGTGATTACGAAGAGGAAACAAATTTATATTTGTTTTGCCTTATGACATACATCATAAAAGTCGAGTTGCTTCTTATTTTGTTACCTTTATTTTCATTAAAGAAACATAACAGGTTTATGAACAATCTTCAATTTTTATTAACTTTCTCATTAGGATATCCTACTCTAAAGTTTAAATCTATCACATTCACTAAATTTTCAAGTCTAGGATCACTATATCTTCAATCCATGATCAGATGAGGTCATGTGCTTATTAGCACCATACTACCAAATTCCAAATCTATCCTTTTAAAACACAACTCAATGTTAGAGGTGTTCAAAGTCAGATATTTTCGGATATTTATGAAACATGTTAGAGGAGCTTTTTTGAAAAGACTTAGAGAGCTTTTAAGTTTATAATAAGCTAATCAACACACCCTTTTAAGCTATGTAGGTTCACCTGCGATGACTCTGAGCTAACCACAAAGTAGGTGGTCGCTATGCGATTAGTGAGCTCGCATGTTGGGGATGCAAATATAAGAACATTTGAGGTCCTTTTGAGAACATATAAAGTTCAAGAAGTGAAAACTGGATCAGTGCCAAAGTGAAGAAGGTGGGTCACCCCCATGTAAGAGGAAGCACCACACAAGTGAAGCAAGTAATTGGCAACAAGACAACTCTGGTGCACCTATTGTGATGGCTAGACCCTTTGGTGAGGCAAGAGGCGCCACACCGGCTATCTAACATTCGCTAGGCTTTGCGTGATGAATTGATGATATCTTTAATGTGTGTTAGAAGATTAATTAATAGATATAGATATTTCTTAATCATTACATTGAATATGCAAATATAAGTATTCAAAATTGTAACCAAAAGGAACAACTAATTTTAACTTTTACTTTGGAAATTGATGTTTAAGTAGACGATTACATAACCGGAAATTGATGTTCTAGAAAATTAAACGTTGCGAATCTAGGGGACAAACATTCTGATAATCTATTACGACCTACTAACGAATGTCACCTCCTCCAAGATGTAGTCAATGTTCTTCCATGACGATTGAGATTACGAGTTTCTTGTGGTTGTCCTGTAACATATATTCAAATCAAACACGAAAAACAAAGAGTGAAAAAATAGCAAAACTAACTTTAAAGATAATAGTTATTAACACTTATACAAGTAATTAAGTTGTATACAGATTGACAGACTTACCGTTAAATGTATTGCTTGGTAGAATAGAGCGCGAGTAGGCTTGAAAGAAGAATTTATTTTCTTTATGCAACTCGTCCCAAACTGTATCAATTACACACCATACAAATGTTTTCATGAATAACTAAATCTTACTTAAGAAAAATATATCTATCTATTACACAAAATGAATAGTAACCTGTAAACGTGACAACGGGGTGTATGTTATACTTAGCAAGCGTCCTCATGCAGTCATCCCGACCCATGCGGAAAATTATGCACCTTTCTATTAAATGATGCACCTATACGTAAATAGGACGTACATTAGTCACAAACATATCTAAAGTAAACGCGTATGTATGAATGTATATGTTACCATTCTAATGAAACCGTGCGGTTGACAAAGTAAACATGGTAGTTTACGGCCGCGATTAGAATGTAAGCATGGTTGGTTATGGCTATGAATCCTCCTCATATCTTATTCTCTTTTTTATCTTATGTGTCTTGGTATCTCACACACATTTATATATGTGTAGAGTAAATATCTTATAGGTGTTACCAAAAAGTGTAAGTATTTAGATATTTTTGTTTAAACGAAAAATCTAGTTTATCCATATGTGTATCTTGGTGAAGGGCCAAAAGAGCATAGGAAATCTATTGTGATAACTTAACCTATTTTTTTCCTAGATATTTCTTTCTTCAAGTGGGCTGGTATGGTCATGGGACCATAAATCATAAATTTGCTTATCTTAAATTGTATAAGCACTTTGAAAACAAACTAGAATTAAGCCATTTGTAGTAAGGGTCAACTTTTTAGATTATTGAAACATAAGTTAATCTTGTTGATTTGATTATCTCAAAAGGATTGGTTAGTGAATAAAAGTAGTTTATTAGACCATGAGGCATACCCGCATTTAACCAAGCGAGTTCGATGCAACCTCATCAAAGTCTCTCAAACTCAACATATATCAGTTTTTGAACTCTGCGGGTTGGGTTAGCGAGCTTATGAGTTGCAGGAAGTTTGTGGTTTTCGAGATATAAAGTTACTACCTTTATTTTTTATTTTTTTTGTCGTTTATCCAAATTAATAATAATTAAATAAAAATATAAGAAAGTTGAGTATTTCCTAAATAAAAAAGTTGATGATGTAAAGTTGAGATGACGTTGATGTGTCTAAAAAAAATCGTTTTGATAGAGTTCAGTAGAACCCATGGTCTTGGTAAGTCCATGTTATGTCTCAAAGTAGTTCATTTTTAGTCTACCGCACATCTTCTTTAAACATTACCAACTTATCTTACTAATTTGCAGTCACAAAAGGTGTATACCACTATGCACATAGGTTCCGAAAATAAGGTTTTGTCAATAACATAATAACATGTGAAACCAACTAGTTTAACTGTTAATTTCGTAAATATGTATAAATTAATTCGCTTTGATTATGACTCAAAACCAGCACAGCAACCGAAACCTCGATTAATAATTCTAAATATTAGAGCTCAATACCTTTTTCCATAAAACTAAAGTATTCGATTATTTAGAAATTTATAACCGAAGCATCGATTATGTCATACGATCAATTAATTTGGCTCGGTTAAATCAGGTAATCCGTATTTTCAATCCTAGATAGTACAAGGGCCAAATAATAATTCACTTGAATTTACCCGCTCGAATAACACATCTCACATAAACCCTAAACCCTAATTTTTGTCAATTCAACAGATCGGCGATTAATTCACGGTACCGGAATCCGATTCAATTACCCACCGAATTCCGGTAAGATCATACACCTTAAAATTAGGGTTTCTAATTGTATCTGATTTTAATTTCATTATAAATATTTAATTACATTTGATTTTGTTCATTTTCTATAAATTAAGTTTTTGAAATCATTTTTTTGTTATTTTATTTTGATTGGTGGAAATTTAAGTTTTTCGGAATGTTTCGGTTTTCGCAGATTAAAATACAGTTAGTTGCTTATTTCGCTGTCGAAAAGTATGTTGCCGATTGATTCCACGAAGAAATTGTCGTTTAACCGACACATTAGTGATGGAGATTTGGTTATCGTATACGAAAAACATGATAACATGAAAGCTGTAAAAGTAAGTGAGAAGTCTGTTCTTGAGAACCGGTTTGGTGTTTTTAAGCATTCGGATTGGATTGGGAAACCGTTTGGAAGTAAAGTTTCGAGCCACAAAGGTGGATTTGTTTACTTGTTGGCTCCAACTCCCGAGCTTTGGACGTTGGTTTTGAGTCATAGAACGCAAATTCTTTATATTGCTGATATTAGTTTTGTGGTTATGTATATGGAATTGATTCCTGGGTGTGTGGTACTTGAATCTGGGACGGGAAGTGGATCTTTGTCGACTTCGTTAGCTAGAGCCATTGCTCCTACGGGACATGTTTATACTTTTGATTTTCACGAACAACGGGCCGTGGCTGCTAGGTAAAACTTCCAGTATTCAACCTTTAGTTCCGTTAAAGATTTTATTAATGTTTGCTGATAGGAGGTGGAGACGATTTGCTTTGAAAATATATAATGATGTTTGCTGATGTGTTTTTTTGATTTTATTGCAACAGAGAAGATTTTGAAAAGACGGGATTAAACCATTTGGTGACAGTAGGAGTCAGAGATATTCAGGGTGAGGGATTCCCGAAAGATTTAAGTGGTAAGGCAGATGCTGTCTTCTTGGATCTACCGCAGCCTTGGCTTGCTATCCCTTCTGCTGGAGAAATGTTGAAACCAGATGGAGTCTTGTGTTCGTTTTCACCTTGCATAGAACAAGTACAACGTTCGTCTGAAACTCTCACGACAAATTTTACTGGTATGCTCTTCTTGTTCAACGTATAACGATGACCTCATCTCTAGTTTCTTAAATACTTTTTGTTAACCAAATGTAGAAGTGACAATTTTGACCTATTAACATATGAGTGGGTCGATTAAGGTTATGCTTTATCTCTAACGGGTCACGTGGGTAAAATGAAAAAAAGTTAGCTGAAAGGAAACACATATAGTCAATTGGTCTAGTGGGTCAAAAATACCCAAACTTGTATATTTAATGCATAAAACCTTCTAGATTAAAGAATAAATTGGTATTTAAATATTATAGTTTTGTATCATATTTGTCGCACACTTGTTATTAAAATTTACCCATATTGAGATGTTACCCAACCCGTCCAAGCCTCCTCATTTTGCCGCCTTCAGTACAAAAGGAGCGCTTTTATAGCTAAAAATGGTTGGTATGAATTTGTTTAAAATCCGTAGATTTGACCTTAAATATCAAATTTGCACCTTTGGATGGAGTGAAACTAAATGGATGCCGTGAAGCGTGTTGGTGAGAGTTGGAGATTGTGTGATTTTAATGTAATATAAATGTTGGATTTGCAGATATAAGAACATTTGAGGTCCTTTTGAGAACATATGAAGTTCGAGAAGTGAAATTGGATCAGTGCCAAAGTGAAGAAGGTGGTGGGTCGCGCCCATGTAAGAGGAAGCAACGTACAAGTGAAGGAAGTAATTGGCAACAGGATAACTCTGGTGCACCTGCTGTGATGGCTAGACCATCTGGTGAGGCAAGAGGCCACACCGGCTATCTAACATTTGCTCGGCTTAAATGTGTTGCATGATGATTTGACGAGGCTTTTGATGTGTGTTAGACGATTATTAGATATAGATATTTCTAGACTTTAAATTCTTTTTGGCTCCCATGTATTTCTTCTTGTAGCTTGAACGAGGCTCCACGAGTAGCAATTTCTTTTGTTCCATTGCTCATTCATCATGTTTTGATATTCTATTGAAGTCTAGACCATTTTTACATGTTCTGGTTGTGAGTTTTCCTCAAAAAAAATTTCCTATTAAGTTACTTGACCTCCAACTCAACAACTAAAGTTAGCTCGAGTATTAAATAATTAAGACCCGTAAGCTCATGCAAGCCTTGAATGTACAGAGTTTATTAAGCCATTTGTTTTATAAATGTGTTCCACCTCTTATGGATAAGAGGTGGTCTTGAACCCTGGATTACTACTATTCTAAACTTGTTAATACATATAAATGACCCGGTTCAAATGAAGGCTCGATTGCGGTCTATAGTTGAGTTTAAAGCTCAAGTCTAGCCGAGCATGTCAATGTTTAGACTCGGCTCGGTTTTTATTTACCCAAAACCCCTAGTGACCCATTTATATTGTGCCTTAATTTTTTTTCTGAGAAAAGAGACATCATCAGATTTGTCTACTAATCAGAAACCAGTAGATTTCTTTCAAATGGACCATTTGCTAAGCGGTTACAATTAGGAATATCAATCAACACGATTCCACACAAAACACTACCAAAACCTTTGCAGAGGTAACATAATGAACATCAAACCGGCATCATTATCCACCAATACAGAGACCTATTATATAACCAACTCAATATAAAAACATGGACTAAAAACAGATTCGTTTTATCTCAAAAGAAACACGGAAATTGAAAAATAAAAATAAAGATTCCTATGTCAGGACATTATTGATAGAGCATCGCCAGAAAATCCATCTCCTTGTTGAAATCAAACTCCAACTGACTAGTCAAATGTGAAGGCACCTGGTCGAAGTCAAATCCGCTCTCGTTGACCATTAACCCACCTGGAATGTACCCAAGCATAGAACCAAAACCATACTCCTCTAAAGAAGATGAACACAGCGTGGCATTTACATCAGACGGGTAGAAACTCGTCTGCAGAGGAGCGTTCGGAACACCAACCTGCATGGATTGATGATCATTATTTTGTTTCATGTTGATTTGATATTCCGATGAAGAAGGTGAAGGGACGCTCCTGATGTACTCTTGCAAGAGGGTTTGGTACTTGGTCTTCCCACGCCTCCGGGATGACAGCTGCCTTCTTTTGGTTGCATTCCAGTGGTTTTTTATAGTGTTTTCGCTCCTACCTGGCAACCTTCTTGCTATTTCTGACCATTTGTTTCCGACCTCCTTATGAATTGCTATCAATAACTTGTCTTCTTCCTCAGACCATGCATCTTTCTGTAAATGGGTCAGGTAACGGGTCAAAATGTAAATGAGTCACTTTTAAGTGCGAGTCAGATTGAGTCAAACCATCAAAACTTGATTGTTCATATATTTTTAATTTCTTGATTGAAATAAAGAATTTGATTAATAACTTATATTATTAGAATATTAATTATAATATATTTAAAAAAAATGATTTAACTATTTAATAGTTTGTAAGAATTTGATACATTTTAGGCGGCTTTCAGCTCATTTGACCAGTTATCACTTTAAATTCAACCCAAATTGACAAATGTTTATGCAGCACATAACAAGTCATTTTGTGGGAACCGGAAATATTAGATCCAATAACAAATACTAATGTGGACAAAATACCGTGATATCTGGCCTCAAATGGTTTTGCCATCTATCTCTACATTGCTTTGCAATCCTTCCAGGAAGCTTTTCGGCAATCCTGGACCATTTGCTATCCCCATACTGCTTCACTAGCTGCACCAACAACCTACCAAAAAACACGTCTTATTTAAAATAACACTTGTTGAATTATCTCGGGCACATGAGTGTTGAAGTAATTCAGTAGAAAAAAAATTACCTGTCTTCTTCAGAATTCCACTGTCCTTTAACAATCAAGGCTTTCCGCCTACTTTTACTACTTTTTTTTCTGCCCTTGTTCTTCCTACCATTTCCTTTCTTCTGATGAATTTTCTCAACCGAGTTCAAGCATGAAGCTACAGCAGAAGAATTCCCGAATGCTGATCCAAACATCTGAAAATTGAACTGTCGAGCAGCGGCTTCTTGATCCATTGGTTGCTGATAGACCCTTGCAGCAGGCTTTCATATATCATTTGCTTCAAAAAAACTCAGACCTTATAAAGCGATCGACTCTCTTAAGTAACCATTTATTGAAGAAGCTTAATATGGATTAAATGATTTATAAGAATGACTAGGTTCCAAAAAGAAACGATTTTGGATGAGAATTAGGAAATTCAAGATACAACTGATATGTAGTTTCTATAAAAGCATTCTCTTACTAATTCAAGATTCTAGACCCAATTGTGTTACGCAAACAAGATGTATTAATAAAGTTTATCATATCTTTTACTACAGAATATACAGTATTCATTACCTATGCTAATGTGTCAAAGTTACCATGAGAAGTAAGCATGAAAATTGCCATCACGATCAATAATAGGCTTGGTTTAGAGCTCATCCTACGTTTATTACACACACTAATGTGTCAAAGTTTACAGGGCAACGTATCTCAAACCATGGTAAAAAAAAAAAAAAAAAAGACGGAGATGATAAGACATAACAACCCCAGTTTGTTCAAAATCGACTGGTGATAAGTGATAACTACATGATTTTTCACAATTGGTGTCGCTGCAAAAGGTACTTTTGATGTTGAAGAACATTGATTATAACATTAAGTATTTACAAATGACCCAAAATTATCGATTAAATGTATACCTTATTCCTTAACAAGGACATAAAATTAAGAGAAACACGACATACACCAACAGAGTGTTTTCCAGTTGTATTATATATCTGATACATGACCAAATATTAGAGAGAAAAATACAAAACGTCGTTTCCGATAGTATTCCAAACAACAAACTTAATGGCGGCCGACAAAAACCATCTACATTACATCATACACCAATGGTGAACAAAATCATACCTTCCAAGTTGGGTAATTCAGCCCAGCTTTATCGAGGATATGATCTACATTAATGCATTACTGCTAGATTTCGACATCATCTAATAGAGACCTAAAAAACTATGCATTGCTGCTAGAAAACCGATAAAAATAATAAACAGCAAAAAGCTTCACCGCCATCAGTTTTACTCTCGAATCATACCTTCCTCCTCTTCATCACCACCAGGAGGACGAAAGCGAGGGCGAAACACATCAGGTGGGGGTTTCAAATGGCTTCTAGGTGCAATTGGTGCCTTGTCAAACCTGTCAGGGCTACGGCTACGGTCCCTACCACCCCATCCTGAACCAGCTTTGCTAGGTGGACTTCTGCTCCTCTCACGGAAGTTCTTTTGATGGTACCCACCAGATGAAAACCTGTTGTTGCTGTCACGGCCACCAAAACTACTCCTTCCACCAAAGCTTGAAACAGATCGTCCTCCACTACGACCACCTCCAAAACTAGAGCCAGAAGAACCCCAACGGTTAAACTTGTTGCCACCACCACCACGTGTTGCCATACCTCTAATTTCTGTTGGGACACGTTGATTTGCACCTTCCAATACCTTGATGAGATCTGAAGCATGCTTTGCATCTTGGTCCCCAAAAAATGTATAAGCCTCTCCAGTCGCGCCTGCTCTCCCAGTCCGTCCAATTCGGTGAACATAGTCCTCCACTCCAGTAGGAAAGTCGTAGTTTATCACCACCCTGTAATAAATAAATTCATGTAAATAACAGATCATTTTATACAACATGCAATCACACCGAAAATGAAAAACACTGTAAGCAATCTTATACCTGATATCCTTGATATCCAATCCACGAGCTGCAACATCTGTAGCTACAAGAACCGGAGACCTGCCAGTACGAAACTGATTCAGAACATAATCTCTCTCCCCCTGAGATTTGTCTCCATGAATAGCAGCAGCAGAAAACTGACGGGTCAAATTGCGAGCCAGTTGATCACACATCTTTTTTGTTGAACAAAAAATGATCACCTTTGATCTTGGTTCTTGAGATCGAAGGATCTGCTCTACCCGTCTTTGTTTCTCCATTGGAGCCATAATCTCAATATACTGCGTAACCAAAAAAACACTCGCTCAATTAGAATATTTAGAAATATCAATATCCTCCATCTTAAGAAAATATAGAGAAATTTAGTACCTGTGTGATAGACTTGTTGGCAACAAGCTCATCGACATTCCCAATGTTGACCTGAACTGGATTAACCAATAAATCTGCAGCAATTTTGCGGACTTCCTTTGGCCATGTAGCAGTGTACATAAGAGTCTGACGACGAGCAGGAACTGCATTAACTATTTTCCTGATCTGAGGTTCAAATCCCATGTCCAACATTCTGTCAGCCTCATCCAACACCAAATAGGTAATCTGACTTAGGCTTATTTTTCTCATCTCCAGGATATCATTCAAACGGCCAGGAGTTGCAACCACGATATCTGTCCCACGATCTAACTCTCGTAGTTGGGGGCCTTTGGGTGCTCCTCCATACAAACACTTCAATTCAAACAAATTTAAGCAACACAGGATCAGCATAGGATTTTATATTATACAAAACATATAAGCAGAAACCCATTTATGTCGAATTTGTACAAGAATATACGTACCGTGCATAGTATCTTTGATGATTTTCCAAACTTGATGGCTTCAACTTGTATCTGGGTAGCCAATTCCCTAGTGGGTGATAAAACCAAAACAGTTGGACCCATATGACGATTCTTGGGGACCCTTTTAAGATGAATAAATGCAGGAATCAAGTAACCCAACGTCTTCCCAGATCCAGTCTTTGCAATGGCTACAATGTCACGACTTTGAAGAGCAACGGGCCATGACTGAGCTTGTATTGGAGTGGGGGCTGAAAATCCAGCCTCAAGTACCTAAAAAAACCAAAGAAGCGGAGCAACCTCCATAAGCATCCAATTTCATTTCATTACGGACTTGATTCATGTGATTTATGCAAGAAGCACCATCCCCATGAATTCAATTCCGTCAGGCGGAGACCTCTTCTTCAGTCAGACCAAGCGGTAGGCAAACTGAATCATCACCATCAAAATTCTCCAATATGAATAACGGATGATTCGGAAAGCCCATTGACAAAGTTGGTCCACCGTTAAGAGTACTCCAGAATACATGCAACCCATTTAAAAAAGAGTGGCACAGTGTACGACATTTAACTCCTCCTTAGAGCAAATATCGCCCTTTTAAAGAAAAGTAGAGATGGAAGAATCACCATCCCCACAAATACAATTCCACCGGATGGAGCCCTCTTCTCAGTCGGACCAAGCGGCAGGCAAACTGAATCATCACCATCGGAAGTCCCATCACGAAAATGGATGATTCGGAAAGCCCTTTGACAAAATTGGTCCACCGTTTCAGAGTACTCCAAAATATACGCAACCCTTTGAAAAGGATAGGGCATAATGTACGACATTTAGCTCCTCCTTGGAGCTAATATCGCACCTGGGGGAAAAAAAGTGGATATGGAAAAGGAAAACATGAGTCTGAAAGTTTATAAACTTCCGTAATGACAAAGAAAGATACATAAAATACTACAGTACCAACTTTTAGAACATCATGTTAATTACTAGAAGCCGCATAAAAGTAACATGAACTATACCTCTCGCAGCAACTCGGAAGGGAACCCAGTATCTTCAAATGATGTAAACGGTGGAGGCACGTTATCTCCCTATAGATTATAAGAAAAACTTCTTTAAGATAAATTAAAACATAACAAACAGGTCATACGAAATTAGGTTTCTTATAGCGTTCTAACAGTTGCAAATAAAATATAAAAATCGACACGACCTTTTATTATAAAATATTTTAATTTTATTAGCACGTACAATAAAGTTGAAGTGTATAACAAACGCCATCACCATAAATAAAGTACCGATGAGGTTGCCATCACCATAAATAAAGTACCGATGAGGTTATAAGTCAGTTAAGTAAATAGCTCATATAGGATGCAAGATACTTACTGTTACAGTTATCTCATGTTTCCGACGATAAGCATCTGGAGATAAACCACTTCCTCCAGAAGACCCAAAAGCACCAGCAGCAATTGTCCCATTAGACGTATTTTGTGAATAGTGAGACCCATTTCTCGTACTCTAACATAACATAAAATATCAAGCCAAGTCAATATCAACTCATAAACAATTCCACAACATAAAAGAAAATACAAATTAAACACGTACTTCGTGATCTCGTGCTCCAGAAGACATCTTCGACCCACCATTATTACTCCTACCATGTCTATCATAACCATCATCATTATCACCATTCTCTTTGTTCAAACCATGTTGCACTTGCACCGCAGAGCTTATCGCAACAGGTGGTGTCTTTCCCGAACCCGAGGGCTTCTCATATTGAGTAACATTAGTATCAGGATTCCAATAATACAAATACCCAGTCTTCCCATCAACTAATCCTTTCCATGGTTTAGGAAGAGTAGGATCCTCCGGCGCGTAACGAGGAGTCGCGGTAGCAGTAGCAGAAGACATTTCGACAAATCTACAAAATCAAATCTCAGAATATAGCCTATACTAAACAAATTAAATAAATCAGATTAACCTATCTAACATAATAAATATATAAATATATATAAATCAATTATGTTCAATTTCAATATAATTAAAATAATTAAAATAAATATAATTAGGTAAACCCTAATAAATTGAAACAGATCTGAGAGGGGATATATATATATATATATATATATATATATATATATATATATATATATATATATATATATATATATATATATATATATATATATATATATATATATGTATATGTATGTATAGATTTATATACCTGATGGCGAACTGAGGGGGATAATAAGGGAACCCTAATTTGAGAAATTGTTTTCCTCTGAAAAGAAAGAGAGGAAAACACGCTTCTAAGAAGCGTAAGGGGGGAATCTAGTAAGGACTACTTCAGATATTTATAGCACCCAGGGGTACAATTGGTACTTTTTTTTGTGTGTGTGTGTTTTGCCCTAATTTAAGGTTGTTAATTGATTTAACCGACTCATGATTAAATTTACTGATTTATACCTATTCATACAACCGGTAAACGGTCAATATATTGACGGTTATTATTCATGTACAATAAATGGAAGAATGTCTGAAATTTTTAACTACAACTGTGAGACTATTGTTATCAAAAAAATCAAAATATGGTTGTATGACTTGTGTCATAAGAGTTATTTTGTGGTTTTTTCATAAACTAGGCGTATTCCCGCGCGTTGCGCGGTGACAATTTTTAAAGAGATTTGTCACGAACAATGATCAGAATCGGGAGTTCGAACAATATGAATCTGAAACTGAATTAGATCAATATTGATGTGACCACTCAAATAGCTAAAGGATTGACTACAAAAGTCAAACTTTTCAAATACATATGTAAAAATAAAAAGACATTCCTACGTACAGTATTAGATATTAGATTAGATACATATATAATTCAGCAAACTGCTGCATATTTTCAAGTAAGGTATAGAAAGAATATAACATGTTGTATCACTTGTCTAATCAACAACATGCACATGGACCCTATACCTGCAACAACGAAAACAGACATTACAAAAGGCAATAATTGGGTAGGTTAATACCATAGTCCCTACATAAAACAACTCAAAAAACCAACCTTATCATAGGGTACTTGCAAAAGTCATTGAAAAGATCACAAAAAAACAAACCATCGTTTACAACTAACTCTTTGTTGCACTCTCCACAACTCTTGTAGCACCAACCGGATTGAGTATATAGACGATCAACTGTTGCCAAAACAGTGAAAACATGACGACCAACTGTTGCCAAAATAGTGAAAACATGGTCAGTTACACATTTATAATAATATATAAAAGGTTTCCATCGTTGTACATAAAAAACATGGTAGAAATTATTGTATATTAACTGTTTTCGTGGCGTACCCTTTTTCCGGCTTTTCAAATTTTCAAACAAATTAGAAATTACCTCATCATCAGTTATAACCATCTCCAACCCAAGTAAGACATCACCGGATTTCGTATTTACTGTCTCCCACATTCTACAAATACTTACATGAACAACTCAATCTTCTCTAGTTGGGTCAAGGGCGCCAATCTTGGAGTGAGACATGTTTTTCGAAAGAGACATAATTGTAGGGGTGTTCAAAATATCCGTATCCGAAACTCCGAATCCGAAAATCCGAAAATCCGATCCGAAATTATCCGAAAATTCGGATATCCGAAATTTCGGATATCCGAAAATTCGGATATCCGGTTTTTCGGATTCGGATTCGGATTCGGATAGTGATATTTCGAAATTTCGGATATTTCGGATATCCGATTATCCGAAAATCCGAAAATATATATATTTTTTTTTTAGTTTTTATAGTTATTTTATAGGTAAATGTAAATATTTTAGTGATTTAATAACATATTTAGATAAATATATGTAAATATTAAATATTGTGGTTAAAAAAATGTATAATAAAATTTGGAACAAACAAAAAATAACACAAAAAAACAAAAAAAGAAGATATTTTTAAAATATTTCGGATTTTCGGATATATTGGATATCCGAAACCGGATATCCGAAAATTTCGGATATCCGAAATTCGGATATCCGAAATTTCGGATTCGGATTTCGGATAGTGAAAATCACTATCCGAATTTTCGGATATTCGAAATTCGGATATCCGAATTTTCGGATATCCGATTTTGAACACCCCTACATAATTGTACGTGGTTATGTGGTTTGTTGATGCAAAAGAACTTATATAGAAAAACCCAAAACCACCATTATACCTTACATTATGATAATTAAAACACAGGGCAACCAAAGAGTCAGGCGTTTCAAATGTGTTATTAACTTAGGGTAACTGAACAGTTTAAATATCATTATACCTCACATTATGGTAATTAAAACACAGGGCAACCAAAGAGTCAGGAGTTTCGTGTTATTAACTTAGGGTAACTAAACAGTCTAAAAAATCATTATATATCACATTATGGTAATTAAAACACAGGGCAACCAAAGAGTCATGAATATCATTATACCTCACATTATGGTAATTAAAACACAGGGCAACTAAAGAGTCAGAAGTTTCAAATGTGTTATTAACTTAGGGTAACTGAACAGTTTACGTATCATTATACCTCTCATTATGGTAATTAAAACACAGGGCAACTAAAGAGTCAGGAGTTTCAAATGCATACTATTCCACTATTTGGAATATCTCAAACATTAGTTATCCGACGACTCTCTATTATAAGTAATTATACCTCACATTATGGTAATTAAAACACAGGGCAACCAAAGAGTCAGGAGTTTCGTGTTATTAACTTAGGGTAACTAAACAGTCTAAAAAATCATTATATCTCACATTATGGTAATTAAAACACAGGGCAACCAAAGAGTCAGGAATATCATTATACCTCACATTATGGTAATTAAAACACAGGGCAACTAAAGAGTCAGAAGTTTCAAATGTGTTATTAACTTAGGGTAACTGAACAGTTTACGTATCATTATACCTCTCATTATGGTAATTAAAACACATGGCAACTAAAGAGTCAGGAGTTTCAAATGCATACCATTCCACTATTTGGAATATCTCAAACATTTAGAGATGGCAACGGGGACGGTTATGTCGGGTATTGCATTTCCCATCCCCATAACCAGATCCCCACCCCCATACCCATAACCGTAACCATCCCCGTCGGGTATTAAAATTTTGGCCCCATCCCCATCCCCATCGGGTAACGGGGATCCCCAACG
>CAJVGC010000060.1:58350272-58373005 GCA_910822075.1 Senecio squalidus
AACCCAATCTTCTCTAGTTGGGTCAAGGGCGCCAATCTTGGAGTGAGACATGTTTTTCGAAAGAGACATAATTGTACGTGGTTATGTGGTTTGTTGATGCAAAAGAACTTATATAGAAAAACACAAAACCACCATTATACCTTACATTATGATAATTAAAACACAGGGCAACCAAAGAGTCATGCGTTTCAAATGTGTTATTAACTTAGGGTAACTGAACAGTTTAAATATCATTATACCTCACATTATGGTAATTAAAACACAGGGCAACCAAAGAGTCAGGAGTTTCGTGTTATTAACTTAGGGTAACTAAACAGTCTAAAAAATCATTATATCTCACATTATGGTAATTAAAACACAGGGCAACCAAAGAGTCAGAAATATCATTATACCTCACATTATGTTAATTAAAACACAGGGCAACTAAAGAGTCAGAAGTTTCAAATGTGTTATTAACTTAGGGTAACTGAACAGTTATACCTCTCATTATGGTAATTAAAACACATGGCAACTAAAGAGTCATGAGTTTCAAATGCATACCATTCCACTTTTTGGAATATCTCAAACATTAGCTATCCGACGACTCTCTATTATAAGTAAATATAGATATAGATTTTGATTTTAGGGTAGTGATTTGTTCACAACATATTTTTGCCATTTACAACAACTTTATATAACTAGACTATTTTACCCTTATATTAATGTTAACATTTAATCCTTACACAATTCAACCTACACAAAAATTTTGGCAAGCATATCCTTAGGAATTTTAACACACGTTTTGGTCTTTTTTAACATATATGCATTTATTACTTCCAAAATAAAAAGTTAAAATTTCAACCACAATACAATCGATTACGTTATTTTTCGAAACAAAAAATAAATAAATAAAAGTTAAGATAACCAGAGATAGATCAAGCTTAAAATCAATGTCAATATCCAAAAAACCCAATATAGTAACATTTGTAACAGTTGACCAAATATTAAACCAAACAAAACAGCTTCATGACTTGACATAGCAAATAACAATTGACCAAACATTCAACCAATTTACAAACTACCACTTACACATTGTCCAAATCTGACTCCATAACTTGGCATAATCATGCTTCATTAGTTTAAAATGGATGACATGGATAATAAATTATAGAAATAGAATAAAATTCAATAAAAGAGGTGGTTGTATATTGGCTGTAGAACTTGAAGAAATAAAGGTAGAACATGAGAGTTATCTTTAGTGAAAATGAGTAAAAATAAAATGGTCAAATCTAAAAAAATTAATAAAACTAATGAAAGGGTAATATTGTCAAATTATATTAATTGTTGTATATGGCTAAATTTTGTTGTGAACAAATCACTTCCCTTTTGATAACCGTTTTATAAATTGTTACCAAGATATTATTACATGTGTTTGTTTTGTTGTAAAATACTAAAATATTATTTATATATTCGAAATCATCATTACATTAATATTGGTACAACCAAATTATTGCATGTAATAAAGTTTTTGATGACAAACGCTTAGGGTTGTATCAAAACCCATATATTTATTAATAAGCTAACCATATTAAACGAATTTGTCTAGATGTTAGATCGGTCGATGCCAATGAAAGGAATTGACGAGCGTAATTTTGGCGTCGGTTACTGACAACCACCGACACCAAACGCAACGCGTCGGTTGAGGTTTGGTTGATAACCCGACTAGATGAGGGGCGAGATTTGTGAGGCCCAAACGATTAAAAATCAACTTTTGGGTGTGTGTTTATGTTTAAAATAAATACTGTGTGGATCAAAAAATATTAAGTGACTGATTATTGTTGACAAAAACTTAGTCATTTAATATATGTTGACGTGATGTTAGAGTTTATAAAAATTGACCTTATCGGTTGGCATAACTATTGCGAGTGGTCTTATAATAAATATTTCATATTTATTACCGTAAACGTTTGAATGTAGTATAATTGCCTTGTTTTTTTTTTGTTTCAATTATGAAAACCACCATTAGCTATTAGAAGAGATCTTTCAAGTTTCTTCCACTTCTTGATTGTCTTATTATTTGCGTTTAACTTTGGGTCTGATTCCTTTGTCATTTATAATTTGAGATGATTAATCGATGATTAACCGATAAATAAATCAAAATATGGCCAAAAACCAATTTAATTATAATCAAAGGGTTAAGATTTTCAATTAACTTAATTATTATAATGATGGTGGTTTTGATCTATAACATAACATATCCATACACACTCTCATTAGACCCAAAAAATGGATCTATAAGAGTTTTAAAACTTTCAACCGACACAACATATGTGCAGGCTAGTTGTAAAATCTAACACAACATGTGTCAGATGTAACTAATACCATTGTTATAGCGTATAATAATAATGTTACAATGATATGTACATAAGTTGAAAGTAACATAGAACGTCGTCCTTGGTGAATAGAACTTTTATACCAGAGCAAGAATGAAAGGGTTGCTAGTCGCAGAAGTTGTAGGCAACGATAAAAAAGATTAAAAGTGATTCCTCGCATATAACGGTTCCATAGCCATCTTTCTTCTTATGCAATACGAAGAGAAGCGAGTAAACTTGTTTGCATCCTTATCCTTCATAGAGTTATCAAAGAACCCCACCCCCCCGCTTGGCACAACAACAAAGAGAACGACAATTCAAACTTGGATCAAGTGAAAAAAGAATTTGCACCCTGACCCTTAAAGACTATTGACTTGCTAGTTATAAATGGATACGTTGTAAGTAAATTGTAATACTTGAAAAGTGTCCCTTATACTTGGAAGCAAATCTTGTCGGAATGTTTTTGGGTTATGTCTTGTACATAATTATGTAATGTAACATAACCATCATCCCATGAAACATACAAACCAAACAACAGAGTTTTAAACATAACAACTAGTCTAACAACTTTTCCCGCTTCTTTTCTGTTGCAGCTTCTAGTAAAGTGCACCTTGCTTGCTCCCCCACCGTGCTACACACATGCTCCATTTCCAGGCGTATCAGATTCTTGCTTGTATGCATTAAACTAACTGCGCATATAACTATCTGATTTCTTTCCATTGAATTTTTCAGCATTTATATATGCAAATTCTGATCGTTTCTTTAACACCAAATAAATGAAAATCAAATAAATAAAACGATTCAATCAGGAACTTAAGAAAGAATCTATGGTAGAAGTTATGTCACAGATATGTAATTAGAAAAAGGAACAATTTTTTGGACCTCCACGTTATGTATATGCTGTAACCAAAGTGTTTCTTACCTAGATGGCTACATGAGCAAGCCAAGGCTTCTTATAATTTGCCTTTCACGACGTTCTTATTTACAACGTAACCTTCTAACTGCATCTCGTCATATAAAAAGTCAAGCAATTGAAATATTTCTTGTGAATTCATATGCAAAGAATCGCCCACATGAAACTCGTGAATTAGAGCATCAATCTCAATCCAGCTAGAACCAGGAACTTTGGTAACGCCGTTTTGTCTCATAAGTAATCTCATCTTAGCTGAATCATCCCACCTCTTTGAATTTGCATATATATGTGACGAAATTATATAATTCCCAGAATTCCTAGGCTCCATCTTTACCAAAAGCTCCATCACCAGTTCACTAACATCTAAATTTCCCGCTTTCTGGCATGCCCCAAGCAATGCACCTAATGAAATTTCATCTGGTTTTTCAGGCATTTTCTGAATAAAATCCCATGCCTCGTATACCAAACCCGCTCTTGATAAAAGATCTACCATGCAAGAATAATGCTCGATTTTAGGAACTAATCCAAAATCCGAGGTCATTATGTTAAACAATTTACGCCCTTCTTTGACCATTCCACCATGCACGCATGCAGATAGCACTCCCACAAATGTAACTTCATCAGGGGTAATATCGCCATTCTCTTCCGACATTCGGTTGAATAGTGATATAGCCTCACGAGCTCGTCCATTGAAAGCAAATGCAGAAATCATGGCATTCCATGTGACCGTGTTCTTGAAAGACATGTTTTCAAAAACTTTAGACGCATGGTCCACGGCCCCACATTTGGCATACATGTCGATTAAAGCAGTGGCCACGTATATATCTTGTTGCAAACCTCGTTCAGATGCATACGTATCTACTGACCTCCCAACATTAAGAGCACCAAGTGAGGCACATGCAGAGAGAACTCCACTTAACGTGATTTTATCTGCATTTACCCCTTCGTCTTTCATGACGTTGAACAACGAGATTGCTTCATCTGATATTCCACTTTGCGCATATCTATAAGGTGATAAGATTAACAAGACAAAAGTATTAGTAAATCGTCTACTGAACAAGTTAAAGCCAACAAATATATTGATATGAAAAAGAACGATATACTGACCCTGTAATCATGGCGTTCCACGTTACCAAATCTTTGTTAGTCATTTTATCAAAAACCCTTCTCGCGGAAACCAAATCCCCACACTTTGCATACATACCAATCAAAGCCGAACCAACATAAGAATTCACCGTCATCTCATTATCCACAACATAATCCTCAACCAACCTTCCCATGCTCAAATTCCCCAACTCCCCACACCCCCCAAGAACACTAACAATCGTCATTTCATCCGGCTCAAACCCTTCACCTTTCATCATCTCAAACAACTCCAAACCCTTCCCAGGAAACCCCATCTTCAAATACCCAGAAATCATCGAATTCCACGACACCAAATCTCTCTCAGTAATTTCATCAAACACCTTACGCGCAGAACCCATCTCCCCACATCTCGAATACATAGTTATCAACGAATGCCGAACATAACAATCCACCATTAACCCACATTTCAAAACCATACAATGACCTAACCTACCATGATCAACCACTAACAAATTCGAACACGCGATAAACAAAAACGGGTAAGTAAAATTATTAGGGGTTATACCTAAACCCTTCATTTTATAATAAAAGTTTAAAGTAAGATCATATCGATTCCATACAGTCGATAAACCTCGAATCATGACATTAAAAGCATAATCATTTGGTTCATGAATTGAACTAAATAAATTGTATGAGTATTCGAAATGTTTTAAATCAATAAGTTTAGCTAATACAAAGTTGGGTTTGTTAACAGAGTTAATTAGCATTTGGGTGTGAATTTGTTCCACTGTTTTAATCGAAAAGCATTGTTTTAAGATTATCAACAATTGTTCCTTCACTGGTTGTTGATTTTTCAAGTCTAAATGGCGGGAAAATGTTTTGAGCATTTTTTTTTATCATGTATGATTATCAAAAATGGGTTTATATAATTGACGGTAAGAGTGGGCGAGATGAGCATCCGTTAAGGGCATTATAGATACTTCATTAACAGTTTGTATCGAAAAATAATATAAGGAAAATGTTATTCACGATTACTAGTTGTATTCTTTAAACGTACCTCCTCCTAATTTTAGGGGCTCGTTTTTGTATCGACATATTTTGTCTGATACCTCAAAAAACTCATAGACGGCCCGATGCAAGGCATCTCCTCACACTCTCAAGTGTGGTCTAGCAGTATCTTGTTGTTTGTAAGGCGTTTCTCGCCCAAATTGTTACAAGTTCAAGACACATTCGTGAGAAATCAAATATGATACGGTAAAAAAAATTGTAATTAAAGTGTGTAACTTATAATAATTTTTGTGATAAAACAAACTAAAAACATTATGCCTGATAGAACCCAAGCTATACCTTAAAACAACATTTAAACTCAAGAGATTGGTCTGCTAGTTTTGTTGGGTGTCGAATATCGAACTCATATATATAAGAAACGTTCAACGAGGGAGAACATTAAAACCATGGTGATTTCAGGTTTCAAAAGTACACAATTAAATAGAAAAATGAGGGTGTGCAACAAATCCAACACATCTCGAATTCCTATTAGCTACAAATGTTTTAAGAACCAAGAAGCAAATCCCGCTACAGATTTATCTCAACTATTTCACAACTCAGATCAATGAACTGTATATATGCATGTCTTCAAAATTTTCCACATAACGGGAAATTAACTAGGAATTAGGAAAAATCAAAAAGGGGAGTTTTGTGTTTAATTATCATAATCAAAACCCTCATCACCATCGGCATCCACTTCAGTGTCATCAGATCCACCAAGAAGACTGAGAAAAACAAGAACCGCAACCATCTGAGTTACCATGAAATATTTCGCCTTTCTTCTGAAACTTTTCTCTTCCTGTGTTCTTTCCTTCTTCGGTTGGCTCTTGGGTTTCGAACCTAGGTTAAAAATAGTTAAAATTATAACCAATGCACTGTAACACTCTGTAAAAAAAGTTCAAACTTTATATATACAATGAATGCATACATTTACAAATTAATACTATTTCAGTGAAACTGTTTTTAAAATGCGATGATTTAGGAAGTTTTATGCATGATAACCACATTTTGGGCGACTTTCAAAAAACAAAAAATTAACCAAACAACGCTATATACAAACTAATGGTTTTAAACAAAACGTATCCCAAATCGACTCATTCATAAATAAATGATTGTAACTGACACCTCAAACGAAAACCTTTGGAACAACCAAAAACAAAAGACTCTTGTACCTTGTAGAGTGCCGAAACAATGTGGCTTATTAAAATAAGGAAGCAACAACTTCTATGAATATAAAAAACTTACTCCAGTTTGAAGGTCCTCGTCTTGGTACAGATGATGATGCCGATGGATCTGAGGTTGAGGATCCAGCATCTAAAAGTTCGGCTTTATGTTTGTCAGCATACTTCACAAGATTAGTTAGTTCCAAGAGTTTTCCACGGAGCACTGATGTTTCCTAAGACCAGATTACCACAAAATAAGAGGTGGACATGCTAAGATAATTAATCGCTACGACAAACTTAGATCAAAATGATGAATTTACTAAGCTGTAGAAAGTTTAAGTCAACATAGTTTGATTATATATGACCTGTATGTCAGTACTCGGTAAATATAGACTCGGTTTCATACAGAATAACGATCCAAGTTTTGTGGGTCAAAATTTGATCCAAGCAGAAATTGGCAACTTTCTGAATGGTAGATCGTGCAGTTTGGGTAAAACAGTCTTCTAACAAAATATTGACAATGATAATAAGCAAACACAACATTTTGCAACCATTTATTTATATGTTTAGTGCAATATATAGCCACTATAGGATAATACTGACCGGTAATGCATGAAGTGTAATAAGTGCATGGCCAAGAAAAATAGCATCCAAACTAGTTGCCCTGGGTTACATAGAAAGATAGGAATATCAGTCGAGCCATTAGCTAGTGAGCAACAACGCCGAGGGCTTACTATTCTTATAATGAGTAAAATGAAACAAAAATGTTTCAAATAAAAGTAGTATGTCAAGACTTGCCTGTTATCAAAGAAAAAGGAGTCTTCGCCCAGCCTAGTTGACAAAGCTTGATAAGCTATAGTAGCTCTCCTATAAATCTGTCACACAAAAATATATCAAAATCGAGCGTTAGTTACTCAATGAAATGTGTGCCAAGTAAAAACACCAAAAATGGAGTAATAAGATAAATAGAGGTGGCCATTTCAACCCATTTACTTTAAAGTGAACCGATTCAGGTTTAATTTTACATCTATAGGGACATAAACGGTTGTGGGCCAACCCAGTCCGTCTTGACCCATTACCCAAACCGCCCAATTTGCTACCTCTATATATCAATACCTCTTCTTCCCTTCTTTCAGCGGTGTCTTTCGATATCCCAAGTAACTGTTTCACATTGTACACTTTCTTCAAATATAAAAGCTTCCCTATTGGCCACGGAAGGTCAGAGTAATAGATCTCGTGAGCAGAACTTCCATCCGAACCTACCCACAGTTCATACAAAATTGCATCTGACAGCCACGAGTTAATCATTGCGACTGTCGATACCCATTCAGGAAGAGTCTGGACTTCTGAATCCAGATTAACAATCTTATCTTCTTTTAAACTTTCAATTACACCACCCTTCTCATTGTTGTAAGCCACATATGTATCCGAGTCAACATAAGGAATTTGCTCTGAATAAAAAACCAATAAAAGAAAAAACCATGTCAATCATGTTACGATATTTATATATTGGTATTAGTTAAGCTTTTAATTATCAAATACTATCATCACAAACTACACGTTCTATAATTATAACGCATAAAAACCTAATTACTATATACTAAACTCACAATCAATATCCGCAATATAGAATAAAATGGACCAAAACCAAAAGTGATTATAAATTGTTATTTCTTTTTCGTGTCTTATGCAAGAACGCCCATAAGCTTGGTAATGTTTACAAGTCGTTCCATAATAACATCACTTGAACAAAACATCAGAATATTCAAATCTAACTTCCAATCCGTAACCCTCGATATTTTCCATCTTTCAAATCCTTAACTTATAATCATCTATATTCATAAAAATCGCAAGCATTTTACTCAACAAATACTTTATCGAAACATTATTCTCCAAATTCCAAAATGACATTCAATAATGAAATCTCATAGATCAAAACCAATATCACTAGCAGTAACAGTTACAATTTTCACTCAAAAATGTTACTCCTACATCGATTCCACCACGTAAACGTAAACATCACCTTACTATCAAACTTGAAATAAACATATTCAACCAACATCATTCATTCGATATGTAATAGCGGTTGCGATTTTCGGTCACTAAATTAGATCCAAATTAGTCAAGTCAAACCTAAATGTAACATCAATAAAAAACACTGGAATAAACAAGTTTGACCTAAAAACATAATAATTTAAATTCAGTAGATTAATCAGCATAAATGTGAAATGTAATTATATCTATATGTATATGTATATGAATATGTATATGTATATCTATATGTATATATGTATATGTATAAAATCGAAATTAGGGAGTACCGGAATCAGGAAAAGTGAGATTGTAGGATAAATCGAAAGGAATATGAGCGAATTTGAGATAAATGTAAAGAGGTAAGCAATTAGGGCAAGCTGTTGGTAAACCAAAACATGCTTTTCTTATGATTAAACTCAGATTTTTCTCAACCGCTTCTGATTCCATTACTCACCACAATCAATCTATCTATGAATATGAATTGTAAAACCCTAAATTAAAGAGGGGTTACTTCCTGATGGTATGAACAAGGTTTGTATAATATCATATTTAGACCTATCACTTATATCTAAATCTATTTGGTTTATATAAACGGCTTAATTCAACTTATATTTTATAAGTTTGGATTTTTCGCGAAATGTAGTTATTACTGTTTATTATAAGCCAGAAAATTCAGATTTATGAAACATAAATCGAAATGTCAATAATTTATATAAGCCCAAACAAACCTCCTTATATAGGCCCTCGGTTTTAACGGGTTCGGGTTCGTATCGACCCAAATAGCTTTGTGTTACCCATTTATGACCCTGTTTAATTTCATGTCGGGTTAGGTTTATGTCGCTTTATTTGAGTTAGTTTCGGGTCAATCCAATTCGTTTTTTATTATTGAATCGGGAACTATTCTTTCAAATAAGTATATAATTCAATTACATGAGGTTAATCTATTAATACATAAAATGAAGTCAATCCATTAATTTTGATAGGGCTAATAGAAGAGAGCGTTCTAGCGGATTCCTCATATTGGCATGTGTTTATATACGAGAAAGACATATATAAATTTCGATAGTAAGTTTAAAGATATATAGGTCGATAGGGTAACCATCCAATCAACTTTCGATAACTAGTGGTTTCTAAATATTTTTACCCCTTAAACTGGATAATGTTTGTATTATTCTGGAAAAAAAAAAGTTATAACATTCTAAATTTGGGATATATATGTGAAACTTTGATATACTTCAAGTCTAAACATGACAATAAAAATTCATGACAAAAAGTTAAGTTAAATCGGTTAGAGATTCATATTTAAATAATCACATGGTACGATACATTTGATCATACAAAATTTCATGTCAATAGTTACAACAAAATCTCGAAGACGAAGAATTTAAGACAGCTTATATGTTGTTATTATTGATCAATGCGTATTTTTAAATAAAAGTTACTTAAATCTTACTTACGTTCTATAATGTCATACGAAAAACAGTGTCACAAATATATGTCGTTCATTATAACTAGCATAAGATTTTCAAAGGTAATGTATAAGCAACTAACATAAACATAACCACACAACGATATACAAAACGATACAAAGCCACGATAAAGTATGAGCCTAGCTCATTTATTCCAAGTCTCTTTGTCAAATGCTTACACTCCACTTCGAGTAGTCGGAATGGCAAGCAAAGGCTTATCCTTAACCATAGTCATGACAAACTTTTCATTCATATCAAATTCACTACATGACATGTCATTTGGTAGCACCCAATCGTAGCAATGAACTAGGTTGGAAACTATCAACCCGACGTTTAGTAATCCCAAATTCATTGCAGGACATCCTCTTCTACCCGTGCTGAAATGCATCAGTCGGAAATCAGGGCCACGAAAATCAATATCTTTATCAAGGAACCTTTCAGGAAGAAACTCTTCGCAGTTTTCAGACCAAACGTTTGGGTCACGACCAAATGCCCAAACATTTGAATATACATGTGTATCCTTTGGTATATGGTAACCGTTTATCACTACATCTTTTGTAGATGCATGGGGCATTAATAATGGACCAACGGGATATAACCGAGAAGCTTCTTTAACTACCATGTGAAAGTAAGTTAACTTTGGCAAGTCCGTCTCTTCCACGAGTCGTTTATCACCAACGATGGTCGTTAACTCTTTTTGAAGCTTCTTCATAACTCTCGGGTGTTTAAAAAGTGCGGATAGAACCCATTCAATGGAACCTCTAGATGTGTCAATACCACCTATTACCAAATCAAGTAAAATTGCTTTCATGCTTGACCTATCAATGGTATCTATTAGATTGTCATGACTACTAGAGCTTTTTTCTTTTAGAGACAACAATATGTCGATAAAACTCTTTTGATCACTTGTTTGAGTCCCGGTAGCATGGCATTCTTCACGCTCATTTATCCACGTCTCTAACATTACATCAATATCCTTATTCAACGACTTAAAACGTGGAATTAAACCCTACAAATATTCATCAAAAGTAAGAACTATATTAGTATCTTAAATCTCATAGTCATGCACTTACCTTTTGTGAAAATTTAGTCAACTTGTTCAAATTAAACATATCTCAAATTTTTTTTAATATTTTTTTTTGGCAAATGACTTATTTTGAGCCGGTGGTTCAAATATTTATACGTAAAACATGAGGTTTGGAATTTGACCTGAAGATCAAAAGGTGCTAGAATTGGGACATAATCTGCTAGGTTGAAGGTACCAAGCATATCTGCAAAATCGTCGATTAACTTCTTGAAACCAAAAGTCTCATGAATTTTCTTCCCAAAAAGCATTCTACAAAGCATGCCTTCAATCACCGCACCAACCAAAACGCTCAAATCGACCACTTCATGCTTCATTGATGCAACTCTAACATCCTCTACCATCACCATAATCTCCTCCCTTCTTAATCCCGCAAATCCATTAACCTTTGTAGTACTTAACAACTCCATTGTACAAAACTTCCTGGCATTCTTCCACGATTCACCAAATTCAGCCAAAACTATCCCCTTTCCATCATAAACATACTTTGACAATTCGACTTTTGGACGAGAAGAAAAAATTGCATCATGAGTTCCATGAAAGATCTTTGCAATGTCTGGAGATGACACAACAATAGCATTTATGGATCCTAGCTTTATGGACATGATAGGTCCATACTTTTTTGATAACTTGAAGAACGAACGATGTGGACGGTTTCCAAGTAAGTGAAGATTTCCTATAATTGGTAACGGAAAAGGACCGGGTGGTAGCTTCTTGCGGTGGATATAGGTGGAGTAGCACCACCAGAAGAAGATTCCGGTAGCAACAAACACTGCTGCAACTGGAATCGAAAACATGGTGTGATCAGGTTTTGCATAAAAATATATGCAACAAACTTCAAATGTTTATATATACAGACCATGCATCTAGTTTGCATGTTTCAACTCATGCGTGCTATATATGTATACATACAGTATGCATGTATCATGTATGTATATATTTGGGTATGTCAAAGATAAAAGCTAGTATACGGACAGGGTCGAGCCTTATGGCATACACTATTGCAAAGACGGAACATGAAATTTTTAAGCGGGGCCGAAACGCTGCGGCCGTCCATGCAACACATAGCAAACTGATAATTCCTCGGATTCAGGTAGTGAAAATGCACGATTTTTCCGAACTTTAGGAGGGCCGCAGCCCCCCGGGCCTCCATTAAGGTCCGTCTATGCACTATTGGAACAACCCAATAACTATATCATATCATTCTTTAAAATTACATCAATATTCTTGTAAAACCTCGTAATACCATGGAGTCGTTTGCAACTCACTTACTTGTTCCTTTTCACAAATTTTACAACAGACCTATCACATTGACATTCAATTTGAGAAGATCATAATCGATCCACTAGTTAGGGATCAAATTAGTGGTTTATGATGATCTAATTAAATTTAGATTTTGTTGGTTTTGCTTGCTCGAGTAGCTGGCTAGTTAAAGGCTCGATTCGAGCAGCCTAAACGAGCCGACCCCCAAGCATCTTGATCAATAAACAATCTTGAGTCCTAACTTCATATACCGAGCTCAGGACCTAAACGAGTTTTTGATTATATAAATATAATACTATATAATTATACAAAATATATATATATATACATATATATATATATATATATATATATATATATATATATATATAGTGAATGGTTCATGCGAGAACTCTTATTTTTGCGAGAACTGCGAGAACTCTCACAAAAAGTGTTAAATCACGTTTCATTTTATTCATTAACATGCAAACTCTTTTGGAGATTAATAATCAAGTAAATATAAACGTAAAAAACTTAAAAAAAATCATATAAAATAACGTAAAATTTTTTCGTTCATATATGAACTCATTTTTTGAAAAAAAACGTTCACATGTGAACATTTCTAAATACGCGTGATTTCATACAATTTTTTTTAATTTTTCATTTATATTTTTACTAGATTATTAAAATTCAATGGTTTTTACATGTCAATAGACATAATTACATGTTAATTGACACTTTTTTGTCTAACTTGTGTCCTAGGGGCACATGTTAACAACCATTTTTTAATATTAAAAGTACAATCAAAAGTATCAAATGGTACTTTTGATTGTACTTTTAATATTAAAAGTACAATCAAATGGTACTTTTGATTGTACTTTTAATATTAAAAAATTGTGTTAACATGTGCCCCTAGGGCACAAGTTAGAAAAACCCATATATATATATATATATATATGTATTTTGTTATATTTATAGTTATTGAAAATTACATAAAACAAAGAGTATGGTAAACATAATCCCGAGACTATTAGTAAAAATCACATATAATAGTATTATATGTAGGAGCGATAATTCTTAAATAGGACAATTATTCAAATGATGAACAATTATATTTAATGTATAATCTACTATTACTTATAATCTAAGGGAACCACACCATCTAAGGTGTAAGTTATTCCAAATAGTGAAATGATGTGCATTTAAAACTTCTAACTCTTTAGTTGCCCTATGTTTTAATTACCATAATGGAGAGTTTTAGTATGTCCTAACTCTTTGGTTGCCCCATGTTAAACTTCTAACTTTTTAGTTGCCCCAACTTTTAATATATGTTTTAGTTGCCCCAACTTTTAATATATGTTTTAATTACCATAATTGAGAGTTTTACTATGTCCTAACTCTTTAGTTGTCCCATGTTAAACTCCTAACTTTTTAGTTGCCCCATCTTTTAATATTTGAGTTTAAGTACCATAATGAAGAGTTTTACTATGTCCTAACTCTTTAGTTGCCCCATGACCTATAAATAACGGCTTTGTATTCCTCTTGCAAAATGATCCAGGCGTTGGCAGCTATGCAAATTAGTATTGGCAAGTTGGTTGGCATGTCGTTGACCGATGGCCTACAAGACCATGTTTCCACTGTTTTGGCAACAGTTGATCGTCTATATACTCAATCGGGTTGGTGCTACAAGAGTTGTGGAGAGTGCAGCAAAGAGTTAGTTGTAAAGGATGGCTTGTTTTTTTGTGATCTTTGCAATTACTTTTGCAAGTACCCTATGATAAGGTTGTTGTTTTGAGTTGTTTTATGTAGGGACTATGGTATTAACCTACCAAATTCCTGCCTTTTGTAATGTTTGTTTTCGTTGTTGCAGGTATAGGGTCCATGTGCTTGTTGATGAGACAAGTGATACAATATTTACCATTTTCAATTATGTGGCGGAGAAGGTGTTTGATAGTTGTGCCAAATAACCAGTGAATCGATTGGGCATTGGCAATGATGGTTTCCCTCCGGAGTTATTCAGTTTGGGTGACCGGACTTTTGAATTTAAGGTTAGACTCCCAAATTCCTTCACTAGGACCTAGACTTCCACTATTACAGGGTTGTTGGTATGTACGAAATCCACATGCCCCCGAATTATTGCATTCGTTCTCTACGCAGGAAGAAGGTATGTGTCCTTATTGGCTACTCATATATTAAATATGTCTAGAAATGTGTTTCCCTTACTTTGTATCCTTTTCTGTTGCCAGCATCGTAGCTCAAACAGCTTGCGAATTTCTATCACGTGGATCCACTGTTTCTGGTGGACACTGGTGAGGATGCTCCTCCAAAATCGGTTGGTTTCGTTGAAAGTGTTGGGTCGGTTTCCAAAGGTGGTGACGTCGCGAACATTTATGCCTCTTCAAAGAAAATGGCATGAGCTGCAGGAAGTTAGTAATAATATGTTGAAGTCAAACATCCCGTTTTACTATTGAAGTTAGTAATAATATATTCGATCTAAGTTGAGATTGACTTTACGGTCATAATATAATAATTTAGAAATTGTCATCGCGCAACGCACATAAATACTCCTAGTTCAATTATAAATGTAACTTTTTGAAATAGGTAATGTGGGCTCTGTTTAACATCCTTAAAAAAGTATCAAATATTTTTTCTTTTTATGTTTATATGGATAGATATACTAAGAGAAAACCCAATTAATAAACATAAAAAAGTTATTTTCTTGTTTATATGAGTCAAGTCCTATCCGATCTTGAACTTGTACAAGTAAAATTCGAGTTTTACATATAAGACTTGAAGTGAGCCGAAATTCAAGCTCAAGCTTTATTGAACTTAATCTAATCGAACTCAGTTCGATCGAGTCGTTTACATTTTTAAATTATTAAAGTATCATAAACAACCATGGATGAATAAAATTGAAAAGATGGGATGTTAATTATAATTAAGACGAAGAGGCGAGAGCTACGTGTATATATGGACTCATACGTGTATGAAAATATGGAGGCAAGGTGTAGGGTTGTGTTACGCTTGTCCATATTTGTAACTTGTGTTGCATGTGATTATTTAAAAGCATAGAGGTTATTTTGATACACCAACAAAAGTTGTTACCACAAAGTAATAAAGTCAAATTTAAATAGCTTTAATATATTATATTTTGTGTTCTTTATATTTATTTACATGTTTTAAAAATTGTTATTGGCCGATATATTTTATAATAGTTTAATTGTCTCTTTTATTATGGATGTCGTTTATATAGTAAAAAGTTTAATTCTAATAAATAATAATATAAGAGAATTTAGTTAACAAGTGGTGTTTTAGGGAAAAGATTATAAAAGTTTATTTTAGATTATTAAAGTTTAATTTTAGCTTTTCAAACTTTAAATTTTATTATTAATATTTAAAAAGTTTTTACCAAGTTTGCAAATGCGTTAGGGGTCTTTTGTTTTTTCTGAATACTTAAGTCTGAAATCTGAAAACCAGTTCTGAATGATAAGAGACAGTGTCTGAAACCTGAAAAAGCATAATCAGTAAGACTGTTTGAAAAATAGTCGGAACATTTTTATTTTTTATTTTTCTTTCTTTTCTCTTTTGGTTCCTTTTATCATTTTTAATGATATTAAACTAGCTAAATTGCATAAAAACAATAACAAATAATTGAATGTAAAATTTAACAAAAATAATATCTCTATATTAGAAAACAAGTGTTTTCAACAATAATACCGAATTTTAATAAAATGTTAGTGAAAATATTATAACAAGCAAAGTACGATAAAAGGGGAAAATGTAGTACTTTTTTCTTCGTAAACTAACATGATAAAAACTTTTCTATCAATTATTTTTCATTTTCATAATTTATCCCGTTATTTTTCACGTAAATTAATCATAACTATTCAAATCATTGACTTTTTTTTACCCTTTTAAATCAATATAAATAATTATATATATAACGTATGTAACACTTATTAAAAAAATCATAAGTTAGTTCAAATTTAAAATAACGAGATTTTGAATTAAAATTTATATATAATATTAACGGACTCAAAAATTTTTAAACGATCTAAATAACAAGGATATTTTATTTTTTTTCAAAAGTATTATTTTCCTCTTTTGTTTTATTCATTTGTAAGAAGTAAATTATGACAAATAAATTTTAAAATATGTAAAGACTTGTGTGTTGAGTTTGAGTACATGATATTAGTATAAGTTATTTAATAAAATGATGTTCAAACATTTATTTTCACTCATCGTACAAGAGAAAATTAAGATATTATAAGAGTTTAAGAAAAAATAAATTCAAACAGTATTATTGTCCTTATATCTGATTAAATAAGAGAAATTACTCATATTAAGAACTTATTTAAAAAAACAAAAGAGGCCTTAGTCTTAATTCTAGTAGTTGCACGAGAAAACAAGAATTTCTACAAAATTGTGGGAAAGAAGAAAAAGAAAAGGTTGCTATGGAAGATGAAATATGAATCCAAATTTTTATTTAAAATGTTAAAAGCATAATATGATTGGTGCCATTTACTTTGTATCGTTACTATTTATATATATTTAAAACAATTATGTTTATTTGTCAAAAAAAAAAGTATCATTTTCATTAGGGATGGCAACAGGGAGGGTTCGGGTCGGATATCACTAGACCCGTACCCGCATCCATTTATAAAACTCATATCCATATCCAACCCAATACCCATCGGATACCCATATAGTTTTACCCATCGATTTTTCGGGTTTCCCCGCGGGTATTGGGTATACCCATTTACCTTTATGCTAGACAAAATGTCGAGTTAGGGATAAAAAAAATTCTTAACGAATTACTAAAACTCAACAAAATACCTAATTCATTATCGACATTTCAAAAATTTTAAACGATTATTTTAAAGGATATAATTTAAGTTATGTGAAATCAATTAGAGTATATAATATAAAAAAATATTATTAGTAATATGTATTTTTTATAGATAAAAAAAGAAAAAAAAACTTAATATGTGTCTGGGTACGGATACGGATAATATGGCGGATATTTGACAAAACCCATATCCATACCCGAACCCGCAAAAGAAATATTTTTGTGCCCATACCCGCCTCCAAACCGCCAACCCACCTCCGAACCCTTCCCAACTGTCTCGGATTTCGATTTTCCCCATCGATTTCGGATGGTTTTGCCATCCCTAATTTTCATTTGCTCTATCATTGATTTTTATAATTTCATTTCGTGTGTCAAAGCATTTATTTAAACAATTTAAGTTTATTAAATATTACTAATTTCAAAATAGTTATTTAAGACTTAGTTTAGATAAATAATAAAAAATGAATGACAAGCGAGCAGACAAAGTGGAAGAACATGTGATTTATTATTTTAATAAAAGGGTAAATATGGAAGAAAAAAAAAACCAGATGTTACAATTACCTAGTTGTAGTTATAACCAAGGTTACAAATAATGTAAGGTGTGGCGTTGCGACATGAGTAAGCATCAAGTTTTGCAAGAAATGACGAGACATGATATTTTTCAAAGCGTGATAAGGAGGCAAAAAGTTTTAATATATTTTCAAATTTTATATACATTTATATATATATACTATTATTAAGTTATATAAATATCAATAAATTATCAAAAGGTCTGTTTTAACATTTAAGTATATATATATTCTAAGATATAGTCACAAATTTACAAACAAATGATTTTTATAGCCATTTTAACTATTTATAAACTTTTTTTTTTTTTTTTTTAATTTCATAACGCGTTACAAAAAAACTCGTGTTAAGGCAAGCCATGACCACGTTATTTTGCCGTCACGTCTAACAAAGACGTCTGACATGTTTTCGTAATTTCTCGTCATGGCGGGTCTTGACGACGCCTTGACGCGTTATTTATAACCTTAGTTATAACTACAAGAAAGAAGTATCATTAGCGTTTTCATTATAAGTTTCAAATTCTTAAACACTAATTTATGTGTAATTGTATGATATTAGCGTTTTTAAGATTGTGTTGATCTTCTTTAAAGAATTTCTTTAAAGAAAGAAACAAATGGTAGAGTTTGAAATGTTAGAGAACAAATAATAATCATTACGATCACAACCATACACAAGTACTAATTTATTCAAACTTGAGTTTCTATTTTATCTATTTTCTCATGTACTATCGACAATAAACTAATATTATTTTAACACATGTTGTTTGTGGATTACGTATCACACATAAGTATGTTAAATGTTGCTATATTATATCTATAAAACATTAAAATGTTATAGTTTATATATTTATTTTAAAAAAATATATTTTATTACACAATAAAGATCATAAATTTGCTGATGTTTGAATCATTGGTGATCGGACAACATATTACAGTTTTATAAGATTGTTTCAATTATATATTCAAAATTAATAGTTTGAAACTGTTTTTGTCATGATATTAATTTATTATAATTAAATACTTCGTAATTAATTAATTTATTTAGAAAAAGGTAAAAAATTAAGTAATTAAAAAGTTGAAAGAACAAGAAAAAAGGGTAAGGGGACGAGAGTCCACTATTTCTTCACAAGTTTTTATAAATATATGTTTTAACGAATATCCAATAAAAAATTTTTTTACAAGTTTTTAAAACAAATATAATTTTGACTTTTGTTGATTTATATAGTAGCACCCTTTCGTTTTGTTGTTTTCATAGATGATTGATAAGACTACGCGGTGTGGGGCGTTTTTTGCCCCAATCACGCCGCCACATAAGCTAATAACGCCCCATAACGCCTGCCCCCACACCGGTGGGGGCGTTATCGACAAAAAAGGGCCACGACGTGAGCAGAATAACGTCGTGGTGAGGGGAGAAAAAGGGCAACGGTCGAATTTGTATAGCAACGGTCAAGAGGAAGCAAAGCAACGGCCATAATTTAAACCAAAACCAAAAACTCCCCTATAAAAACCAATCCATTTTTATAAAAAAACCACAAACAATCTCTGTTTCTCTCTCAATTTTTATAACATTCTCTCAATTTTTATAACATTCTCTCAATTCTCTCAAATGGATCCCAACAACAACAACAATCAAAACAACCCCAACCAATGGAACCAATGGTTCAACCCTAACCTCAACCAATATCAAAACCCAAACCAATATCAAAACCCAAACCAATATCCACAATTTCAAAACCCCAACCAATATCAACACCCAAACCAATTTCAAAACTTTAACCAACTTCCAAACCCTAACCAATATCCCCAATTTTACCAACAAACTCCACCACCACAACGACCATCCCAAGACCCGCTATACCAAGGCGGGTCGTTCCAACAGTTGCTTAACCTCCGCGATTTTCCGCAAGTGCCTCCATTTGACGTTGACCGTAACCGCGGATTGGTCGATTCTGAAGACGATGACGTTGTTCCGGAAACTCAACCGGAAAGTATGCCGGCCCGTGGGAAGAGGAAACATAAGAAGAAAGAAACCGAATCCCAAAGAGGCAAAACCGAAAAGAAGAGGTTGACCGAACGGGAGGAGGTCGCACTTGCTTCAGCATGGTCGTCGACATCCGAGGACCCCATTTTGGGAAATGATCAACATTCACCACTTTACTGGGTAAGTGTTCGTGACAAATTCTTCGCCAAGATGCTTAAAGATGATACCTCTTACAATCGTACCAACGACATGATTTCGAGCAAGTGGACCGACTTACGAAGAAAGGTCAAAAAATTCAACGGGATGATGCGACAAGCCCAACCAAGTAGAACAAGCGGTCAAAGTGATCAACAAGTGGTCGAACATGCTATGGAGATATACCGCACCAAAATGGGAGTGGGTTTCCAACATTACGCGTCTTGGGAAGTATTGAGAAGAAGCCCGATTTGTCAACATGTCCCAACATTTGGAGGGTCCTCAAAAGCGCGTAGAACATCGGAGTCTAGTAACCCCTCCACTCCCGCCACTCCCGCCACTCCGGTATCGCCTTTTGCTGGAATCGATCTCAACGATGATGATGATGATCTTCAGTTGGAGGAGGAGCTTCGAAGACCGGTTGGTAGAGATCAAGCAAAGGCAAAAGCGCGCAAAGGAAAGGGCAAAGCCGCTGCTTCTTCTTCGGGGGCCGAAGAATCACTCCAGTATATTGGGAAAAAGTTCGGGGAATTTACTGAAACTGCTCAAGAAAAAGTGCGATCAAAAGCGTTAAAGACGATCATGACGGACACCAGTCATCTCGGGGAGCCTTACAAAACAATAGCGGAAGAAGAAAAGAAAAGGCTTATCGAGAAATTTTTTCCTCAATATATGTAGTATTTTTTTTATTGTAGTATGTTTTTTTTTTTTTTAATAAGTTGTAGTATGTTTTTTTTTAAATAAATTGTAGTGTGTTTTTTTTTATTTTTAATAAAAATACAACTTTTTAAATAAAATTATATAATAAAAATACAAAATAAACTCAATCACTCCACATCATCATCACTTACACACAACCACTCCACCCATTTTTATCACTCCACATCATCACACTCTCTTTCCTACAAATCACACTCTCTTTCCTACAAATCACCTCTATCACTCCAAATCATCACTCCAAATCACTTACCACTCCGCATAGTCTAACCGTGATAACCGTTAACGCTAACTTATTAGACTATGCGGAGTGGTAAGTGGTAAGTGATGATGATGTGGAGTGATAGAGGTGATTTGTAGGAAAGAGAGTGTGATTTTAGGAAAGAGGGTGTGATGATGTGGAGTGATAGAAAATGGGTGGAGTGGTGAGTGATGATGTGGAGTGATAGAGATTATTTTGTAAAAGTTGTATTTTTATTATTTTTTTTAGATAAATGAAATTTAAAAAGTTGTATTTTTATTAAAAATAAAAACAAAACATACTACAATTTATTTAAAAAAAAACATACTACAATTTATTAAAATAAAAAAACATACTACAATAAAAAAAAAATACTACATATCCGAAAAATATTTTCCGATAAGCCTTTTCTTTTCGGCCTCCGCTATTCTTCGATAAGGCTCCTCCAGATGACTAATGTCCTTCATGATCGTCTTTAATGCTTTTGCTCGCATTTTTTCTTGAGCAGTTTCATTAAATTCCCCGAACTTTTGTGTCATCAACTGGAGTTGTTCTTCGGCCCCCGAAGAAGAAGCGGCTTTGCCCTTTCCTTTGCGCGCCCTTGCTTTTGCTTGATCTCTACCAACCGGTCTTCGAAGATCTTCCTCCAACTGAAGATCATCATCATCATCGTTGAGATCGATTGAAGCAAAAGGCGATATCGGAGTGGCGGGAGTGGAGGGGGTACTAGACTCCGATGTTTTCCGCGCTTTTGAGGACCCTCCAACAGTTGGTACATGTTGACAAATCGGGCTTTTTTTCAATATTTCCCAAGACGCGTAATGTTGGAAACCCACTCCCATTTTGGTGCGGTATATCTCCATAGCATGTTCGACCACTTGTTGATCATTTTGACCGCTTGTTCTAGATTGTTGGGCTTGTCGCATAATCCCGTTGAATTTTCTGACTTTTCTTTGTAAGTCGGTCCACTTGCTCGATACCATGTCGTTGGTACGAGCGTAATCGGGATCTTCTTGACGCATCTTGTGGAAGAATTTTTCGCGAACATTTGCCCAATAAAGTGGTGAAGCTCGATCTCTTCCCAAGATGGGGTCTTCGGATGTCGACGACCATGAGTGCGACCTCTTCCCGTTCGGTCCACTTCTTTTTTTCGGTTTTGCCTCTTTGCGATTCGGTTTCCTTCTTCTTATGTCGCCTCTTCCCACGGGTCGGCATACTTTCCGGTTGAGTTTCCGGAACAACGTCATCGTCTTCGGAATCGACCAATTGGAGGTTACGGTCAACGTCAAATGGAGGCACTTGTGGAAAATCGCTCAAGTTAAGCAATTGTTGAAACGACCCTCCTTGGTATAACGGGTCTTGTTGAGGTCTTTGTGTGGTGGGAGTTTGTTGGTAAAATTGTGGATATTGGTTAGGGTTTGGATATTGGTTAAGGTTTTGAAATTGGTTTGGGTTTGATATTGGTTGGGGTTTTGAAATTGGTTTGGAAATTGGTTAGGGTTGAACCATGGGTTGGTGTTTTGATTGTTGAACCAAGGGTTGGGGTTGTTTTGATTGTTGTTGGGATCCATTTGATGTAGAATTTGTATAAATTGTGAGAGAAAGTTTATATTTTGGTAGAGAAAGTTGGATGGTTTGTGGTTGTTTTTATAAAAATTGTTTGGTTTTTAGAGGATGAATGGGGTTTTTTTTTTTTGCCCGTGCCTCTCAAACGTCCTTTTTTTTGACCGTTGCACCCTCCTTTCTCCCCTCACACGGCGTGTTTCTGCTCACGCCGTGGCCCAAAATCACTCTA